>CM053619.1:27647708-27669919 GCA_028646535.1 Procyon lotor | reverse complement strand
GCTCGGGGTCAGCCCCGTCAGGGCTCCCCTGTAGCAGCGGGGGCCCCTGCCAAGCAGCAGCAAGTGGATATCCCCCTGCGGCTCCTGGTGCCCACCCAGTATGTGGGCGCCATCATCGGCAAGGAGGGGGCCACCATCCGAAACATCACGAAACAGACTCAGTCCAAGTGAGTCTTGGGCCGTGGGGCTGTGGGAGCTGGGGTGCCTCCTGGTCGCACGCCGGGAAGTCTCACTATTTACCTTTCAGAAAATGTTGCCTGGAACATGTTCCCTTTTCTCTTCATGGGGGTTGGGAGTGGCCACTGCTCCAATCGTGGCTTCCTGGAAAGGCGGGGGCAGGTGGGGAGGTCGAATGGGCCTGGGACGTGCCCTTTGCCGGCAGTGGCTGGGCCTCACTGTTAGTAGGAGGCATTCTAGAATTTCTTGTAGGAAGGGTCATCAGGCAGACTGGGTCTCAGTCAGCCACAGAGCCTGCTGGTGGCCCCTGAGCTGGGCAGCCTGGCCAAAGCCAGCCCTCAGCGATGGGCCATCATTCTGCCCCATGTCCTGTCCCCACCGCTGCTACCCCTCTAATCTCTTTTTAAAAATTTGACTTTATTATTATTTTTTAAAATTTGTATACAGTTGCAAGTTAAACTGTCATCTTTATAGCTGATCAGGTACTCTGGAAAGGAACAGGTCACGTCATGTCCTTATTCCAAATGCATCCTTTATTATTTACTTTTAATTTGGGACAGTGTGCCTTCCCTTTGTAGCTGTTTAAAAGGGGGTGGGGGAGGGGATCTGGCATGGAAGGGGAAGTGCAGCTTTAGAGCTGTGGGCTGCTCTGTGCCAGCCCTGCGTTCCCATGCCAATGCCACCCTCGTCCTCCACCCCCGCCTCCTTCAGGCTGGCCCCGGATCCCCTTGACCTTTCTCTCCCTTTTCCCCTTCTGCACTTGAACTGGTCCTAAGAGCCATTTCTGTACGTTGGGTTGAGGAGAGGTGGCTAGGGGAGTGAAGAAGATTCCAGGTTTCACCGGGGACCCCTAACCATCCTTGACCTTGTGGTCCTCAGGATAGATGTGCACAGGAAGGAGAATGCAGGCGCTGCGGAGAAGGCCATCAGCGTCCACTCGACCCCCGAGGGCTGCTCGTCTGCATGTAAGATGATCTTGGAGATCATGCATAAGGAAGCCAAGGACACCAAAACGTAAGGCTTTAATTCAGCGTTTCTCGTAGGGAGGGTATGGCTGCCTCCCCGGCTCCGACACACTTTATTTGCGAGAATTTGGGGATGGACAGGAGACAAAGGACATAAACCGAGGCACGAGGTCCTCTTTCCCACAAGTTACACCTGTGTACCGTCTTAGCGATTCTGTCCGTGTGTGTGCACCAGTGTGCGTGGGCCCTGTGCGTGTTCCAGCACAGGTAGGACCATAGTGAGGGTGTTCTGTAGTTTGCTTGTTTTCACGTTTATGTACCAGCCATTAATGACCAACCTCATTCTTTCTAAAACTGCATGGAATTGCAAGGAATTCTATAGTGTGGCTTTTCTAAAGTATACATTTGAATGAGAATTAATTTGCATATGCTTGTGGATGAATCACCACAATTAGGATAACCAGCAAGGCTTCTGGGGCTCTGGTAGTCCTTGTGCCCCTTGGCGGCCCCTCTTTGCTTCCCCATTTCTCCCCATTTCTCTAGAGCGCTAAGCAGCCACCAATTTGTTGATTTTTTTATTATTTTTTAAAAAGGTTTATTTATTTGTTTGTTTATTTGACAGAGGAGAGAGATCACAAGTAGGCAGAGAGGCAGGCAGAGAGAGAGGGGGAAGCAGGCTCCCCGCTGAGCAGAGAGCCCTATGTGGGGCTCGATTCCAGGACCCTGAGATCATGACCTGAGCCAAAGACAGAGGCTTTAACCCACTGAGCCACCCAGGCACCCCATAAAAACTGGTTTTAATTTTATAAACAGTACAAACATTTTTTTTTAAAAATATTTTATTTATTTGACAGAAACACAGCGAGAGAGGGAACACAAGCAGAGGGAATGGTAGTGGGAGAAGCAGGTTTCCTGCCGAGCAAGGAGCCCGATGCGGGGCTCGATCCCAGGACCCTGGGATCATGACCTGAGCTGAAGGCAGAAGCTTTAACCCACTCCCCATTGGGGGAGCCACCCAGGTGCCCCCCAATTTGTTAATTTTCATAATCGTTTCAAAAGTAGTTTTGTCGCAGGGTTGGTCCCGGAAACCGCACGTCTGCGGTGCTAACGCTGTGGCTGAGTCTCTGTGTGCCATGTCCCCCCCTCCTGGTTTAGCAACTCTTGTCTCTCCCTCCTTCCCAAGGGCTGACGAGGTTCCCCTGAAGATCCTAGCACATAATAACTTTGTGGGGCGTCTCATTGGCAAGGAAGGGCGCAATCTGAAGAAGGTGGAGCAAGACACCGAGACAAAGATCACCATCTCCTCGTAAGGCTCTTGCTTAATAACTCTCAGTGAAGGGGCTGCCCGGGGGCTGGGGGTGGGGGCGGCGGCATGTCACTGGTGAGCCTTAATACTGGTTGGATGCCGTCTCTGCCCCTGCTGAAGAATGATCAGTGAAGTGGCAAAGCGTGGTTCTCTCCGCGAGGCTGGGGCTGCTGGAGCGCATCCTGCCGTCCTCGGGCCTGCCCAACATGCCCGCCCCTGCATCCCGGAGGGCCTGCAATCAGGCCTTGGGGTTGGGGGGGTCTTGGGCGTGTTTGCCAGGCCGCGAGAAGCGGACGGACCCAGGTCCAGGCCTGAGGGTTGAGTGTGTGCCCCGGGGTCGTGACCTGCCCCTCCCGGGAGAACTAGAGCCAAGCAGACTGGTTACCTCTCCTGTGAGCATTGCCTCTTCATTTCCTGTTCCAAAAGCACAGGAAATGGGTTGCCTAGAACCACTGGAGAAAACTTCCAGTCCTGAGCATCCTCTTTGCTTTACTGGTGCTGAAAACCTGGCTGTGATTGGGCACCTTAAAAATCTGAGGGGCTTCCGTTGGGTGTTCTCCTCTCCCTGCCCCTGGCTCCCTCCCTGCCCCAGTCAGGGACACAGCCTGCGGGAGCTGGGTTCCCAGCCGTGTTCCCAGCTGTGTTCCCAGCCGTGTTCCCAGCTGTGTTCCCAGCTGGGGGCCTCTCCCTTTGGGGAGGGTGACCGGCGGCTCTGCTCTCCTTGCCAGGCTGCAGGACCTCACCCTCTACAATCCTGAGAGGACCATCACCGTGAAGGGGGCCATCGAGAACTGCTGCAGGGCCGAGCAGGAGATCATGAAGAAGGTTCGGGAGGCCTATGAGAACGACGTGGCAGCCATGAGTGTGAGTGCCCGGCACTTCTGCTTCCCCTGACACTCTGGGCCTGAGGCACCGCAGAAGGGGGCCTCCGTGTGAGGTGGGCCGGCCACCCCACTTTGGATTTCCAGTCCTGCAGATCTTTGAAGTTTAATGAACTTTATCTGATTCCTGCGGTGGGGGTCGGGTTTCATCTTGGGCTTTCACGTCTATGGTTTGCCTATATATAAAATTGGTGTTGCGGGTCCTTCAGTGAGGAGAGGGGCCATAATTTTCACCTGACTTTTTTTTTTTAAGATTTTACTTATTTATCCAAATGAAAGAGTGCAAGAGCTGGGGGGAGCAGGGGCAGGAGCAGAAGAGGGACGGAGGCTGAGCAGACTCAGCATTGGGTGTGGAGCCCAATGTGGGGCTCGATCCCAGGACCCACAGGATGATGACCTGACCTGAAGGCAGAGGCTTAACGACTGAGCCACCCAGGTGCCCCTAGAGACTTTATTTTGGAGAGAGGGTGAGCATGAGTGGCAGAAGGAGAGGGAGAAGCAGGCTCCCCGCTGAACAGGGAGCCCGATGCAGGACTTGATCCCCGGACCCTGGGATTATTACTCAAGCCAAAGGCAGATACTCAACCAACTGAGCCACCCAGGCGCCCTCGGCTTATTTTTTTCAAAGGGAAGTGCAGATGTGGGGTACAGGAAAAAAGACGAGCCCTGGAGGTCTAGCGGAGATCTGTCCTTGCTGTGCCTTCTCATAGGAATGTTTCGGTGCAGGCAGGGTTAGAGGAGTAAGCGGCCAGGGAGAGGGGACGTCTTGAGGTTCTGGTTGGCGCTGCTAGTTCTTGGTGCGGCGGTCACATCGCATGGCTCCCAGTTCCCCGCTCCCAGTGTATGTGCGAGTGTGCGAGACCCAGAAGGGCAGGAAGGCTGTGCGCAGAAGCACCCAGGTTTCCGATGTTGGCCCTGCGGCCCCACCCCCAGCACTGCCCTCTGGGCTCAGCGGGGGCCTGCGGCGCGGGCTGACCTCTCCCTCCTCACCTTCCTCCCCCAGCTGCAGTCCCATCTCATCCCCGGCCTGAATCTGGCGGCTGTAGGTCTTTTTCCAGCTTCGTCCAGCGCGGTGCCGCCACCTCCCAGCAGCGTCACCGGGGCCGCTCCCTACAGCTCCTTTATGGTAGGTGCAAGATCTCCTTACTGGGGATCCCTGGGCCCTTCTGTGGCCTCCCTTAGGGTCCAGCCCCTTGCAGAGAGAGGAGGGAAGGGAGATCTGGGACTCCCCTCGTGGAGTGCTCCCAGCCGCGTGCACGGTGCCTCCGAGGCCGCCTGGGCAGCTGGCAGCACTGTCCCTCTGTCCCTGTGTGCCTGGGGAGAGCCCAGGAGCAGGTGGCCCACGTTCGCCTCCCGGTGTCTGCTTCCTTCTCTTTGAGGATGCGCGCTTGGGGAGTGGGAGGGCTTCCAGGCCGTGTCCTACGCCCTTGGTAATGATGCACCCCCGGTAATGGACGCGCCCCTCCTCCTCAGCAGGCCCCGGAGCAGGAGATGGTGCAGGTGTTCATCCCGGCGCAGGCCGTGGGGGCCATCATCGGGAAGAAGGGACAGCACATCAAACAGCTCTCGCGCTTCGCCAGTGCCTCCATTAAGGTGACCTGCTCTGCCTCCTTCTGGGTCCTGGGAAGAGAGGGGAGCGCTCGGCTTCCACCCCCACAGCCTTGCTTCCCTGACGCCCCGCCCCGTGGAGCTGCTGTTTTGTGTGGCCTCTTTCTCTGATGGTCATCCCCTTTGCATTTGACCTTGCCCGGGGCTGTTGGGGCTCCTGGGCTTCCAGGCGAGGGAGTGGGGCGGAGTTGCAGCATAGGAGGAGAGCTTAGGGTCTGGCGCGGACGGACATGGGTTCAGCCCCCAGCCCCCCGAAGTTAAAGCCGGCAGCCTCAGCAGCTGTCCCCTCGTCACGGCAGTCACCATCCTGGTGCTGTGAAACAAGGCATCCCGGACCCCCATTCGGCCAGTGCCCGGCACTCAGTGTTTCCGGTAGATGCCGGCTGTCTTTTCGCCTCCCTTGGCCGCGGTCCGGTACAGAGAAGAGGGAGGCTAACTAAAAACAGTTCAGTTTCCTAAGCCTAAATCCCGTTGTGTCGGTGGTCCTAAAGGAGTTGGTCAAACGGAGGGATTCTTTTCTGCTGGTGTGGTCCCCGCCCTTGTCACCGTGAGCATTTTGTCTGTGCCCCACTCTGAGCAGGACCCCACGAAAGCCTCCTGGGAAGCTGGGAGGGTGGGCGGTGAGGAGGCCTTGCTTAGGAAGTGTCCCTGGAACACACGCACCCACGTCCTCATTCCTTTTTTGCTGCAGGGGCATTGCCCTTGGGGCTTGGTCTCTGTTGTCACCTCTCCTAGCCTCGGAAGTAGGTGGTGGAATTGGGGTGGTGGCAGGGGGCTTGGAGGCGAGGTGGGGAGCATCTCTTTGACCAGCTCTTTGCTTTCTAGATTGCTCCTCCCGAAACTCCTGACTCCAAAGTTCGTATGGTCATCATCACTGGACCCCCAGAGGCCCAATTTAAGGTTCTCATCTTTGTTATTCCAAAAGAAGGGAATCGACATTGGGTGAGAGTGGGAATCTGAGTAATACTGGGTTTTTTCCCTTTTTTAAATTTATGTTTCTTTCTTTCCTTTTTTTCCTTTAAAGATTGTATTTATTTGACAGAGAGGGAACAAGCAGAGGGAGAGGGAGAGGGAGAAGCAGGCTCCCCGCTGAGCAGTGACACCCCCCCCTCCCCCCCGTGCGGGGCTCAGTGCCAGGGGCTCAGTGCCAGGATCCTGGGATCACGACCTGAGCTGAAGGCAGACACTTGACTGAGCCACGCAGGCGCCCCTGCATAATGCTTTTTTTTTTTTTTTTAATAAAAGCTTTTATCTATTTAAGTAACCGCTACCCCTAGTGAGGGGCTGCACCCACAACCCTGAGATCGAGAGTCTCCTGATCTGCTCACTGAGCCAGCCTGGTGCCTGAGGGCAGCCTCGCAGTGCCGGCTCTCAGTCTGGCATCAGGCTCCATTTCTGGTGACTTCTTCCATCCGTCCTTCTCCAGGTGAAGAGAAATAAGGGTCGGAAGGCAGGCTGAGGGCTTCTTTCTTGGGCCTTGCCTTACTTACTAAGGAAGGTCTTGGATGCCCCGTTCCCTTCTCTCCTTTCTTTCCGTCCTGCTGCGGTGCTGCGTCCCTGAACCAATGGTCACGCAGCCGGAGAGCTGGCGGTTGGCTTCTCCTGACCTAGGCAGGGACAGAACAGGGACGCTCTAGAGGCCGTGCAGACGGCCCTATATGGCCTACCCTCCGGCTGATTTGATCAGCTGCCTTGTTCATGTAAACGGGATCATCCTAGACCCTGCAGGGGTTTGTATGTAGCTTCTGAGTTGTACCTCTGGGGAGTACGCATCAGTTACTCTGCCCGGGCTCCGGTGCTGCAGGGAAGCAGAAGGAACGGGTCACTGCTCTTGGCCATTTTTGCATCACCTGGTGTAGATGGTCGATGTCGTCCGTCACGCCCCCTGGGGCTGGGCCTGGGCCTGTGGGACCGAAGAGGAATGGGTGAAGCTTGGGGGCTCTGTTTCCACGTTTCCCTTGCTCCCCTTTTGTCACATGTGTGGCCCACTGATTAACAATCTCCTCCTCACAGGCTCAGGGAAGAATTTATGGAAAACTCAAGGAGGAGAACTTCTTTGGTCCCAAGGAGGAGGTGAAGCTAGAGACCCATATCCGGGTGCCGGCGTCAGCTGCGGGCAGAGTCATCGGCAAAGGTGGCAAAACGGTGAGCCTTGAGGGCCAGGGATGAACGTTCTGGATCTTAGTCCTCAAACTTCCCTGCTCTGACCCGGCCTCCTACTCCCCTATGACCGTATGACCTTAGGACTCCCCACTTGCTCCTTTACCTAATTCTCCTCCCTAGCCTGGCTCCTGGGTCCTCCAGTTACCTGCTAGGGACTTGCCTCTTGCCCCTCCCCCAAACGCCTTCCGTGCTCTCTTGATAGCACCCTGAGCTGCTCTCTGCCCCCCACCCCGCCCAGGTGAATGAGCTTCAGAATTTGACAGCTGCCGAGGTGGTAGTGCCAAGAGACCAGACCCCGGATGAGAATGACCAGGTCATCGTCAAGATCATCGGGCATTTTTATGCCAGCCAGGTACGTAGGGCACTCTCCACCTTGTGGGAGGGCAGCAGGAACCCAGGGATCAGAGAAGCAACACGCCAGACATTGACTTGCATGGCTTTGACCAGGGCCTTGACCAGTCCCGTGTACTCTGCCTGCCTCTCTCTGGACTGGGCCGTTCTTTTCCAAGTATAGGAGTGTGATGTGTAGATGTTTTATTCCCTCTTCGAACTGTAGGGGAAATGACTCGAACTTTTAAGTATAGTATGTATTCTGTATGGTAACTAGTATATGTTCTATGTTAGTGGCCATATATATATTAAGTCTCTCTTGTTGTCTGACTTAGTCCTTTGCTCACCCCTTTGGTACCGGCTAAGGAGGGAACCACACCCAGTCTTGCCTGTGGAATCATAATCGCAGTAACAGCGTGCTGGGTTGCCTTCTTCCAGTGCGGTCAGTCCCTTTGCCTTTGTTACAGTGACGACTCTGTCCCCCTCCGGCACTCACCATTCCTATGCCACCTCCAGTGGGCCGGTTGGGACTGACCTCAGAGTCCGGTACGAGGGTGGATATCAGGCTCCCATGCTCTGAATCTCAGAAAGTCAGAGAAAGGTTGATGGAAAGTTAGTGGGGTTTCCCTAAAACCCTCTGGCATCGGAACTGGAAGGGACACAGGGCTTCTTGGACATGATCCCTTCTGTTGAGGATAGGCGCTCCCTAAGCTGGACATCGCCAAGGTGGCCTAGGGCAGGACGGGAACCCAGAACCTCGGTTCCCAGTGTGGCGTGGCCAAGCAGCACCAGGAACTGGGGTTTGGGAAGCAGAGGGCTTTGAGCTCAGACCCCACGTGGCCTTTCTGCTGTATGGCCCGGCTGAGAAACTTTCTGTGACAGTCCTTGGGGAAGTGTGAACAAGAGCCATGCTAGTATCTTGAGTTTCGTGTGCATCTGATAGACCAGGCACCATTCTGTGTGGCTCACACAGATTAGTTCGTTTAAATCCCGTGACAACCTCATTGTACAAACGAGGGGCGTGGTAGCATGAAGGGTAGATCCAAGGACGTGCAGGCTATGCTCAGTGCCCGCATGGGCGATGGGCGTGCGTGGGCGCCTGTATTTTTCATGTGTTAGAATGAGAATCGGAGGGAAGCCTTCTGTAAGCCGTCCACCTGCGGCCGAGCGGCTGACCCCATGGGAAGTACTGTGGGTCCTGGGTCCATGGCCTTTCCCCCCACCCCCACCACCTTTCTCTTTCACCAAGAAACCAAGTGCTCTGTTTATGGAAGGAAGCAATTCTGGTCACTGGTGAGGGGCACCCCCTGTTGCAGTTGGTTTCCCTTGCAGAGTTCTGTTCTTGGCAAAGAACCTTTAAGGAGGAAAGTAAAGAGATGGATCCTTGGGTTTTTTTGTCTGTTGCTTAGGTTTCACTGCTGGTCTGTAAGTCCGCGTCTGGACATGACTTCATCCCCTTTGCTGGCCATGTTTACATGCATGGCAGAGTCTGATCTGTGAGGGGGGTCTCCTGCCCGATGACCCTCCGACCAGATATCCTTCTGGAAACTCCAGGAGTTCTATTTGGGGTTCAGTAGCGTGTGTGGCAACTTTGTTAATTTTTCAGTTCTGGTGAATGAGTTTGTATTCTGGGTGCCCCTCCCCTGCCCTCAGTCCCCGCTCCCCGGGGTGGGGGGTGCTCGGGGCCCACGGGGAGGCAGAGAAACTTTGGGTCCCACTCACCCTCACTTTTCCTGTTGTGCTCGTCCCTGGTGTCTAGGTCCCGACAGCCTCTCTCCCCCAGGGCCAGGCTCTCTCCTTGCCTTTGGGGTCTTCACTCTGGCCTCTTCTCTGGCTTTCCTACAGATGGCCCAGCGGAAGATACGAGACATCTTGGCCCAAGTTAAACAGCTGCACCAAAAGGGACAGAGTAACCAGGCCCAGGCACGGAGGAAGTGACCGGCCCCTCCCTGTCACATCGACTCAAGGACAGCGGGCTGAAATCGAGAGCGCGTTCTCCCCAGCAGGCCTGAGAATGAGTGGGAATCAGGGACACTTGGGCCGGGATGTAGATCAGGTTTGCCCACTTGCTTGAGAAAAGACGTTCCAGTGAGGAACCCTGATCCCTCGGCCCCACACGCCCAACCAGTTGGCCCGACACTGCCCGCCCCTCAGGGTGTCACCGTGGCAATTCTAGCTCAGGGTGCTTTTAAACGTGGATTGTTGAAGTAAGTTCTCCAGGTCCCCTCCAGAGGGTGGGTCAGACCCCAGTGGGAAGAGAAATAAAATTTCCTTCAGGTTTTTCAATCACGCAGAGGGGTGTTTCAATCCGCCTCAAAGGATGGTTTGCTTCTTGACCCTAAAATTCTTCCGGCCTTCTCCTACTTGGTCCATTGATTAAAAAACCTCTATCCTCGTGCCCTGACATAGCCTCTTCCTATAGAGCCTCTTCCTAGAGTCACACGGATTGTTTGAGCTGTGCTGCTACCAGAAAGAGTGGGAACCAGTGCATTGCTTTGCTTACCTTATTGATCCAAAGGAGAAGACACACCAGCATCTGTAGTTTAATTCCACTCCTTCCCTAACCAACGGATAGGAACAGCAAGGGATAAAGAATGGGGGAGAAATATGATTAAATATATAGTAATCCACGTTTAAAAGGAGTGCCCTTACGGCTGGTCTAGTCCAGATCACCGGGTTGAAAAATTGGCACAATTAAAATTTTCTCCACTCTGTCGGGACGTCCCCACCAGGATTCCCTGCCCGATTCGTGTCCTCCTCCCCATCTAGGTGCACATGGGTGGTACTGAATGCTCAGCGGGATAGGGGCTGACCACTGTACTGTCCCTGATTCCCATCATTCTCAGGCAGATTTTATATTTTTTTAAAGTCTATTTTAATGATTGGATATGAGCACTGGGAAGGGGACATGACTCCCCTTGATAAAGTCTCAGTTCCATGGAGGACTTGAGTGGCCCCAAAGGCTGCCACTGTGCCCTCACTCCAGCCCATGTGCTCCTATAAGGGCTGGTTCCCAGAGGTAGGGGTTGCGGGGCACTCCCCCTCCACGGCACTGTTCCCTTGGTGGTGGTGGGATGTGGAACCCAACCCTGAGCTCCCTGTAAAGCTAAAGCCCGTCATCTGGCATGTATTACGAATAATTCAGTAAATCGGAGAGTATTTGCTTCTGTTTTTATCCTAGAGGCCTATTTAACTGATGGCTTCTGCCTTCGTGAATCACTGGCGCGACGAAAGTTGTGCCTGAGAACAAAATTCAAAATACCAGCAGCATTATGCACAAAGGGGTAAATAAGCTTAATTTATTAACTTACCAGGCTCAAGATCCCGTTGGAAGTACAGCCCTTGTGGAAGACGGCAGCCATCAGTTAAATGAGGTTAGGCCTCCCCTCTGAATATACTGATTGTCAATGCATATTAGCCAGGTGGTGCACTTTAGCTACCTTGGACAATGCTATCAAGTGTGCTGGGAAGGGAGGAAGGCCTCTTTGCATGTGGAAAAGCCCATGCATGCATGGCGTCTCCTCCTTCCGACACTGCAACGACGACAGTAGTAATCACGAGACAACCATGACACGTGGGCGGAGTCAGTCAGGTAATGCTGTGCGCGAAGTAAACTACCTCAAGGTATGAAGTTACCTCAGCAATTACTTTCCTTTTTGTTCCCCCCACCTTTTTTTTTTAACCTTTTTTTTTTCTTTGCGGCTTGCTGATATTTTATATAAAAAAAGAAAAGCAAAGCAAAAGAGAAGCTGATAGTCTTGAATATTTTATTTTTTTAATGAAAAGAAAAAAAATGAGAAAGTTATGTTTCATAATTTCTTACAACATGAGCCAGTGTAAGCCTTTAGGATCCCTCTACGGAGAACAGACCCTGTGGGGAAGGCAGCAGGGGCTGGCTCTTCGGGAGGAGGCTGGGGCTGAGTGGGCAGGCCCAAGACTGAGCTAGCCCAAGGGGAGGCCGTGATCTCGGACTCCCCGATTCCTAAGCCACTGGCTTCTCACCTGGGAACTCCTTGCCTGCTGGGATCCAGAGACCTGGCCGAGCTGTGGGCCTCTGGGGTCCAGACCACAGTCCCCAGCAACTGGCCCCTGGTGTCCGCCCCCTCTCTCCCTTTTTGATTAAAGGGAATCCCAGCCAGTTTTCCCCACCAGTGGTGCTGTTGAGATATTTTAAAATGTTGCCTCCGTTTTATCGAGGAGTGAAATAATAACTAAAAAAACATACCCATTTAAAAAAAACTCTTTCTTGGTCTAGAAATATGGGAGTCAAGATTCCGTTGGTGGAAGAGACAGAGCTCTCTCTCACCCTCAGAGAGGTCCACTTGGTTTGTCATTGCAATCTTTTTCCTTCTTTCCTTTTCTAATTTTTTTTTTCATCATTTTCATTGTTCTAATTGGTCTGTGTCCGCTGACCAAAGAGCAGAAAGACACTTGATGACCCACAGCCTCCCCATCTCCTCTGTTTTCTTCATGGATCTGATTGATTTTCAGAGTGGACCCAAACTAAAGGAATTCTTAATTTAGGGTGGTGGATTGCCAGGAGGGTTAGGAGGTATGGAAATGTGATTGCGGACAGGTTCCTGCCTCGCTCATGTCTTATCCCTTTGTCCCCGTGACATTCCTTTATAACCTCCAGAATGGTCTACTCCAAAGAGAGGAGAATGCAGGAGAGCATTTAGGGGTAATATCATATCAGGCCAATATAATTTGAGCTTCCCACCTGTCCTAACCACAAAAAAAGGGGGGGTCTCCCAATTTCTATCTCTGGCTCTCTATGCTTTACCCCAAAACGAAGCAGATAACATTCAGACATCGGCCATTTGGTGATTTAAGGCGAATTTCCAGCAGCAAGCATGCTTTAATATCATGGTTCAAACTACCAGCAGGAAAAACAAAAAGCACCCACGGTACCTGAAATGTGATTGTTGCCGTGTTCAGTTTCCTTGGGATCCTGCTCCCTTCACACCTTAAGCCCGCATCCTTTTCCTTGGGCTGGTTCAGCTCCCAGAAGAGGTCAGGAAGTGTGGCGAGGGACTGTCCCAACAGGAGTTGAATTAGGCACAGCTCCGCTCACCACTGACATTTGCCCAGCAGGAAGGTTGTGAAAGTTAACCCGACCAGAAGCAGAAGGGATATGGTTTGGTGGTTAAAGTTGAGGGGAGATAAAGGCCTTGGCTTGGTGGGCCGACCTTTGACCCCTAGGCTAGGTCTTGGGGCAGTTCTCTGTCTTCCCACGCATCACCTCCATGTCCCCAGCCTCGGCAACATAAGGCAACGTGAAAAGCACTTGGGAGATTTGGATGATCTGAGAAAAGCGACTTTTAAAGAAACCACTTCTTATACTCGGAGATTATATGTGTGTGTGTGTGTGTGCGCTACATATATATTTTTAAGAAAGGACCATCTCTTTAGGATATATTTTTTAATTCTGTGGAACACACAAACCAAAATGGTCTGATTCACTAACTTTGAAGCTGCATCTGCCATTTACCCCCCGATGGCTTTAACCCCCTCTAGGGTCTGCTTGCCTTTTGCAGTTTGGGTTGTGGACTCGGCTCCTCGGAGGGGCCTGGGTAGGAGAGAGCCGAGCGGAGGGACGGGGAATTTTCTCCCCTGCTGCCCTCTCCTGCCCCCGCCCCCCGCCCCCCAGGTCCTTGTCAGTCTTTATTCCTTTACCCGTGAGCTCTCCACTTCTTGGGGGCGGTTGGGAGCCCCTTAGGTAGGCCTCACTATTGGCAGCAAAGACCCCGTGTAAAACCCAGAGGATGCTGGGGGGGGTTGGGGGGGGGGACTCCAGGTGGCTCTGTGTCCGTTTTCCTCTGTGCCAAAGACAGACAGACAGACAGGCTGAGAGGCCACTTTTGAATCAAAGCAGGAGCCGTCTTTCAACATAGACTTGGGCTGTCTGAAAGGGCCTCCCAGAGACAGCGTGAGCTCAAGTCACCTCCCTTCCCTTCCAAGGCTCCTGGGGGACGTGGGGCGGGACTTGCCAAGGGGTAGGGAGCTGAGAAAGGGGTCCATTGGCTCCTGGTTGCACTTTGGGGAAGGAGGGGAAGTTTGGGGCTCCTCCACGTGGCACAGTGAGTTCCCTTCAGGCCTGGCAGACCGGCAGCGAGGAGGGGCCTCAGCTAGCTCTCAAGGGTGCCTTCCCCTCCTCCCACCCCAGACATACCCTCTGCCAAACTGGGAACCAGCAGTGCGCAGTTAACTACCTCACAGAACCCCAGAGGGACCGCCCGGCTTCCAGTTCTTGGAGAAGCCGGCGCCCCTAGGCCACCCTCTCGTCCCCCCTCCCAGCCAGGGGTGGCTGGAGGGCCTAGTGGCTTTGACATTCAAACCATGCAGCTGTTTTGCCTGTTGGCTGAAAACTGGTAGAAGGAAGACAGCACAGCCTAACAAAAAGTAATTGCAGGAAGATGGGAAGGACAAATCCTCAGCCCCAGGGGACGTGAAGCCATTGCCCTCCCGAACGCTGGATGACTTAGATAGATGCAGAACATTTCTCTTGGATTCAGACTTAGAGTAACCCCAGCTGAAAGCTTCGGTTTCTTTCCTCGGGATACACAAGGCTTCTCTATGGGGGTCCAGGGCAGGGAGGAGGCCTCTCGACCGAAGGCGGAGGTAGATGGTGAGGGCCAGATCCTGACCTTGACCCTTGGGCCTGTGCACCTCCTTGGGGGCACAGCCTGAAGGCGGCACCCTTAGTAGGGTGCCTTAGTACGGTTGAGTCCGGACTGACAAGACATGAAAGAATTGTGGTTTTGTTTCTTTGGGTTTTCGTTTTTTTTTTTTTTTTTCTGAAATGAACTAGCAGGAAGCTCCGAGGGAGCACGAGTTTTGAGTAACCGCAGGTGATGGATGCTACGAGTAGAAATGGATGAACTACCTCAGTCCTTAGGATAAGATTGGAACCAAGGGCGGGGACTCGTGCACGAGGGTGTGAATCCCAGCCAGGAGGAGTGAGTCGAGAGGCTTGTGCCATGAAAGGTTTGTTCTTGAGGAGCAGGCAGGCCCACCAGGGTCCCCCTCACTCCTGTCCGGAGGGCTGGGAGGTCTGGCAGTTAGGGCACCCCTTTCTCTGCCTTCCTTGCCCTGGGGTCCAACGTGTCACCCTTTCCCTTCAGCCTGCCCTGCCTCCCACTTGCTCTGTCTTGTACCAGAGAGGCCGGCTGGAGGTGATGTGGTGGCTTCGGCCTGGAACCCCTCACTCAGCCCCCGTGTCAGGAGGCCGGGGGGAGCTGCAGCTCAGACCTCTTGAGGCTTTCTCTGAGAGGCTGTACCCCCTTCTCCATCGTCACGGGGATGGTTGGCTCTGGAAGAGGCGGTGCAGGATCCTTTGTCCTGAGAGTTCAAGACCCCCCCCTCCCTGTCCTCTGGTCCTCTGGTCGCTCAGGCGTCTTTGTAGTCGGGGAGTCCACTGGGCGGTCCCAGCCCCTCCCCACCCTCTAATGGACCTCCTCATAGCAGCCCCGTTTCACTTTTGTTTTATCTACCTCTTAGCAAGACAATAGAAAGAAATTAGGTAGTGGCAACTCCACTTGCTTAGGTTAGGGGGGGAAAAAGATTTCTTTTTCCAAAGGAAAAAAAAATATTACCTTAAAAATACTTTCCAAAAAATTTTAAAAAACCAAAAAAAATTAAAAATTAAAAATTAAAAAAAAAAAAGAGGGAGACATTTTCCAGTGACCACTGGATTGTTTTAATTCCCTGAACTTTTCTCTTTTTTTCCCCCGTAAATAAGTTTCACTCTTTGGCGAGTTTCTCCACTTGTTTAAGATAACGTGCTATTCTAACAGGTACAGCTTTCACAGAGCCCCCTGGCTTGCGGTCCCCCCATCCCCTTCACGCTGGTCCCGCCGATGAGTCCTCCCTGTGCTCACCCCAAGATGGACCCAGCCTGGTGACTTCAGCCCTCCCCCCCCCACCCCCGCCAGGAATACAGACTTTGTGTGTGTTGGGGCGCTTCTCGACTCACCATTTCCCCCTGTGGGGGTTGGGGGGGGCCGCTTGTAACACTTGTAACGCTTCTGTGTAAATTTTATGTAACCCACTGCAATGTAAAGCTGTTCAAAATGAATTTCCGCAGATGACGAGTTAGCGTAATGAATAAACATCCTCTACCACCACTTGGATTCTCCCCTTTCTCCAGCCTCTTCGTCCTGGTTCCGTCCTGGTCCCAGAAACCAGACTAAGTCAGAGGAGCCCCCTCCCTTGGGGCAAAGGAAATGGGTATCCGGTCCTGAGACGTCACTCGGGAGAGTGGAAGATGCGTTTTTTTATGGCTGCGAGTCCTGGTCGGGGCTGGAGGGGGGCTCTCCCACGTGACTGCTCTCCTGGTCTGTAATTGCGGCCACTTTGAAAATTGTACTTGGCCGGACACCTGCCAGCCGTCACCACCGGATTTCGGTTGTGCCCCCCCCCCATCTGTTCTTTGCTCTGTCTGGGGTAGGGGGGGCGGGCAGCTGGCTCAGACTTCGCGAATTTGTTCTTTTGCTGGATGAGCACTCCAGCTTTCCCGTGAAGGTTGTTTCAGCTACATACACTTGATTCTGCTGTTTCAATTTCAAAATAAAAGGAAACTTTTATGGAAAGCTGCACGCGTATGCGTGCGTGTGTCCGTGTGTGGGGGGGTGGGGGGAGTGCTTTCAGCGTCTGGTGGCTGCGATGCTCAGACCTTCAGCGGCTGACTTCAGTGTAAGCCCTGGTTCCCAGGGACCAGAGTCACTCAAATACAAACTAGGCGTTTTGCTTCAATCAGCGGACAGCCAACAGGAGTGGCTTTGAGATGGAGCCTTGCTGTTCAGGCTGGAATAAGGCCTCCACTGTGAAAAATGTTGCAAATTTCCAGTGCAGAGCAGCCACGGGTGGGGAAGAGATGCTACCCTTCCTGACATCTGTCCTGAGAATAACAGTAACTGCAAGTGGCTTCTGGGTTTTGGTCATCACTGTGTTCCTGCCCTTGCCTGTTTTCCTTTTTCTAAATGTCAGGTCCGTGAACGGATAACCTACTCTTGGCTCTCCCGATTCTTGGTCCAGCCCTTTCCCCTCTGACATGTCTTTCGAAGACGACATGGCGGTCCTGGGCAGCAGACAGCACGCTTGAAGAAACGTTCTAGGTTATCTGTTGAGCAAATAGATGGGCCCAGCGCCCATTATGGGCTTGGGAAGTTTCGTGTAAATGGGACACGAGAAGAATGGCCCGTCCCTCCCACTTAGGCAGTATGCCTGCCTTGGGTCTTGAGTGGATCAGTGAAGGCTTCCTTCCACCTGGGACAGTGGGGGGAATTGGTTAAGAATAATTATGGCGGTCTCTGTCTTTCCTCCTTCCGCTCGTTTTCCCTCCTCCCCTGCCACATCTTTTCTCTTTTACCCTACTTAACCCAATCTTTTTTTTTTTTTTTTTTTAAGATTTTAATTACTTGACGGAGAGATGGAGAGCCCGAGTAGGCAGAGCGGCAGGCAGAGGGAGAGGGAGAAGCAGGCTCCCCACTGAGCAGAGAGCCCCACGAGGGGCTTGATCCAAGGACTCTGGGATCGTGACCTGAGCCGAAGGCAGCCACTTAACCAACTGAGCCACCCAGGCGGCCCTGCTTAACCCAATCTTGTTTGAAATAGCTTTAACGGGGATCTGAGTGGGTTAAAGGCATTGGGCTAGGTTCAGTGTTGCTGTTACTTGCGTCTTCCCGAATAACTGGATGAGGGCCAGGACACGATTTTCCAGTCTCGGTGGAAGCTTTATATAGGAGATGAATATTTATTTGTTCCCTGCCTTGTTTGAGAAATCACGAAGGTGGCTTACATGTGGGAATGAAGCCCTGCGGATACTTTGCTAATAATGGTCAGTGTTTGTTGAGATAAATTTTTTGCTCCTTACACACACCGAAGGAGGCATAAGAGGCCTTATGTGATGGAACATTTAACCCTCGCGACAACCCTAAAATGAATGTGACTCCCATTTTATAGATGAAGATCATCTCTGAAGATCAGAGAGGTTATGTTACTAAAGCCACAAAGCGTTTGTTCCTAGAACCCTTTCCTAACGGAACGCTAACCAGTTAGCGTCTCTTCAAGAGAAACCTTCGCTGCTGCCTGTGAAACAAGATGCAAGCTGTTTCCACTGATGGTTGGCCTGCACACCCTTATTCTGCTTTTCACCATGCATGTAAGTAATCGGTAAATTCACAAGCGGCTCTTTGTTTTTTTTTTTTTTTTTTAAGATTTTATTTATTTGAGAGAGAGAGAGATCACAAGTAGGCAGAGAGGCAGGCTCCCCGTTGAGCAGAGAGCCCAATGTGGGGCTCGATCCCAGGACCCCGAGATCACGACCCGAGTCGTAGGCAGAGGCCTTAACCCACTGAGCCACCCGGGCGCCCCAGCATGGAAATGTTTTATGTGCTTGAATTGTGAATGTGTACAAAGTGCTAGAAAATTTGTCTAGGGTCCACAATTTTCAGTCTGTGATGATATCTTTTTTTTTTAATCTCTGCATTGGAAGGTGTTTATTTTTTTATTATACATTATGTATGTTCATTTGTCTATAATAAGCACACATAATTATACAATCTTTATTTGTTATTGCACGTTATGTTAATTTCAGGTATACCATACAGCAGTTTGATAACTTGTGCACACACAGCAAAGTGATCACCACAATATGTCTAGTTACCGTTCTTCACCATGCAATTAACCTGAGACCCCTTTTCGCCCGCTCCCAACCTTCTTCCTCTCTGATAAACACCAAGCTATTCTCTGTGTCTGTGAATTTGGTTTGTTCGTTTGCTTTGCTTTTTAGATTCCATATACAAGTGAAATCATACAGTATTTGTCTTTGATTTATTTCACTTAGCGTAACATCCTTATGGTCCTTCCGTGTTGTCACAAAAGGCAAGATCTCATTCTTTTTTTATGGTGCCATAATATTCCATTGTATATAGAAACCACACCTTTATCCATTCCTTCATCAATGGACATGTCGGTTGCTTCTATAGCTTGGCTAGCATAAATAATGTTGCAGTGAACGTGTGGGGGCATGAGTCTTTTCGAGTTAGCATTTTCATTTTCTTTGAGTAAAGTGGAATTGGAATTGCCGGATCATATGATAGATCTATTTTTAATTTTTGGAGGAAGCTTTGCGTTGTTTTCCATAGTGACATCACCAGTTTACATTTCCACCGGCGGCGTGTTAGGGTTCCTCTTTCTCCACATCCTCCCCAGCACTTGTTATTTCTTGTCTTTATAATGATGTCTTGTTGTTCGGCAAGTTAAAGATCTCATTCTTAGTGGCCTTGGCTGACTGCCAACAGGAGAAACCACAACCAATAAGCCCCAACAAGACTCAGGGCCAGCTTGCCAAGTAGAGTGTCTTGAAACAATGAATTTCTCTAACAGCCAAGGAAAAACTGCTGTGTTTTTACAAAGTAAAAAATTCTATGTTCCTAATTCAAAATTTGTAACTCTTTTTTTTTTAGATTTTATTTATTTATTTAACAGAGGGAGAGAGAGAGAGCATGAGCGGGGGTGGGGGGGAGCGGCAGAGGGAGAGGAAGAGGGAGAAGCAGGCTCCGCACTGAGTAGAGAGCCTGACGTGGGACTCGATCCCAGGACCCCAAGGTTCATGACCTGAGTTGAAGGCAGACAACCAACTGAGCCACTCAGGCGCCCCAGGAAGAAACTTTCTGGATGTAGTGTTCCAACAGAAGAGTGAAACCTTCCCAGCGACAGTCAGAGCTGGTGGTTTTGCCCCGGGGAGAATAAGGGTGGGGGGCAGATCCCATGCCATTGACTTGGTAGAGGAGTTGGCACAGAGCAGGTTCCTGAGCTAATGACTGTTAATTATGCTCTGTTGTCAGCCCTATTTTCCTCATGTCCCATAGCCAGGAGCTGTGCTTGTGTTCGGCTTAGGAAAAAGCCTAATTTTCCTCCACCTGGACTCCTGGGATCAAGATGCACTCTACTTTCCCAGTCAACTCAGCCTTGACCTCAGCCCCTCTGACCACAACCCCCTTCCTACCAGGCACTGACCCTGGGTTTGCAATCACAGGCAGGGTGTGGGAGCCATATACACAGACCTGACCTCAAATCCAGGAAAATGACGGCTCACTTGTCTGCAAGGCAGAGATGTTAATACTCAATACTTAAGTCCCAGGATTGTTTTCTTTTTTTTTTTTTTTTTTAAGATTTTATTTATTTGACAGAGAGAAACACAGTGAGAGAGGGAACACAAGCAGAGGGAATGGTAGCGGGAGAAGCAGGCTTCCTGCCGAGCAGGGAGCCCGATGCGGGGCTCGATCCCAGGACCCTGGGATCATGACTTGAGCCGAAGGCAGACGCCCAACGACTGAGCCACCCAGGCGCCCCTGATGTTACTCTTGTATGTGTTTTGGGGCTTCATGAACTGCACCCCCATAAGTCAGCAAACTTAACTATAAATGCTGCCTGTCCTGCGGCTGCTCCGCCAACCAGCTGTGCGCCATCTCTCTCCCTCGCCTTGGGCCTCCCTGGTCCCTCAGACACAACAATATTGAAGTTGGTCCAATTAAAAAACCCTACATGGCCTCTTGGTGTTTAAGGGAAAGGCAGAGTCACACGTCTCTCGCTTGAAAGCAAGATGCTAGAAATGACGAAGCTTAGCGAGGTGGGCCGGGCGAAAGCAGAGGCCGGCTGACAGCCAGGCGCCTCTTTCCAGTCAGCCAAGCTGTGCACGCAAAGGAAAAGCTCCTGAGGAAACGAAAAGTGCTACTCCAGTGCACACAGGCCTAAAGAGTGAAACAACCTTATTGCTGATACGGAGAGAGCATTAGCAGTCTGGGGAGAAGATCAAACCAGCCGTGACAGTCCCTTAAGCCTAAGCCACATCCAGAGCGAGGCCCTCAAAGTCCTCAATCCCGTGAAGGCTGAGAGGTGAGGAAGCTGCAGAAGACAAACACGAGGCCCACCGAGGCTGGCTCGGGGGAAAGAAGGCATCTCCCTGAGGTAAAAGTGCAAGGTGACAGCGAGTGCTGATGCAGAACCACAATGACTTTTCCAGAAGGTCCAGCTAGGATCATTCCCGAAGGTGGCTACACTCTACCACAGATTTTCAACGTAGGCAAAACAGCCTATGTTGAATTATTTTTTAGCTATATATTTTTTTAAAGATTTTATCCATTTATTTGACACAGAGAGAGAGAGATCACAAGCAGGCAGAGAGGCAGGCAGAGAGAGGGGGGGAAGCAAGCTCCCCGCTGAGCAGAGAGCCCGATGTGGGGCTCGATCCCAGGACCCTGAGATCATGACCTGAGCCGAAGGCAGAGGCTCTAACCCACTGAGCCACCCAGGCGCCCCAGTTTTTAGTTATTTTTTAAACAGCCTTATCTGGGGAGAAGATGCCGTCTTGGACTTCAGAGCTAGAGAGAAGTCCGTGCCTGGCTTCAAAGCTTCAAAGGACAAACTCACTCTTGTTAGGGGCTCATGCAGCTGGTGACTTTGAGTTGAAGCCAATGCTCACATATCATCCTGAAAATCCTAGGGCCCTTAAGAAATGTGTTAGGTCTACTCGGCCTGTGCTGTGTAGATGGAATGAAACTTGAATGACAGCACATCTGGTTACAACATTGTTCACTGAATATTTTAAGCCTGCTGTTGAGACCCACTGCTCAGAAGTGAAGATTCCTTTCAAGATGTTACTGTTCATTGACAAGGCTTCTGGTCGCCCAAGGGCTCTGGTAGAGATGTCTGATGAAATTCATGGTGGTTTTCGTATCTGTCATCACAACATCCATTCTGCAGCCCGTGGATGAAGGAGTCATTTTGATTCTCGAGCCTTATTATCTAAGAAATGCATTGTGTAAAGCTTTCACTGTCCTAGACCACGATTCCTCTGATGGATCTGGGCAAAGGAAATTGCAAACTTTCTGAAAAGGATTCACCATTTTTAGATGCCATTAAGAACATTTGTGATTCATGGGAAGAGGTCACAATAGCAACATGATATTGGAAGAATTGATTCCAATTCTCATGGATGACTTTGAGGGGCTCAAGACCTCAGTGGAGGAAGTCACTGTAGATGTGGTGGGAATGTCAAGAGAACGAGAGTTGGAAGCGGAGCCCAACGATGGAGCAGAATTGCTGTGACCTCACAATAATTTGAACAAATGAGGAGCTGCTTCTTTAGGATGAGCAAAGATGGTTTCTTGAGATGGGAATCTACTCCTGGTGAAGATGCCGTGAAGGTCATAAAAATGACCACAAAGAGTTCGGAATATTGTGTAAACTTAGTTGATAAAACAGGGTTTGAAAAGATGGACTCCAAATTTGAAAGAAGTTCTGTTTTGGGTTGTGCTCTCAAATGACATCTCACGCTATGGAGGAATCATTGGTGACAGGAAGAGTCCACTGATGCAGCAGAAACTTCACTGTTGTCTTATTTTAAGAAATTGCCCCAGCCTTCCCAACCTTCACCAATCAGCAGCTATCAACATCAATGCAAGACCCTCCACCCGCAAAAGATTACAACTCGCCGAAAGCTCAGATAATGGTTAGCATTTTTACAGTTGAAGTATTTTAAAATCAAGGTGTGTACCACTTTTTAGACATAATGTTCTTATATTACTAGACCACAGCAAACTGTAAACTTAATTTTATATGGATTGGGAGACCCCAAAATTCATTTGACTCATTTTATCACAGTATTTACTTTATCATGGTGGTCTGGAGCCAAATCTGCCATATCTCTGAGGTATGCCTGTACTACTACTGCTAGTTAGTAGTAACTAACTACTTCTTCTTCTTTTTTTTTTTTTT
>CM053619.1:27623276-27638552 GCA_028646535.1 Procyon lotor | reverse complement strand
CGAAGGCAGACACTTAACTGACTGAGCCACCCAGGTGCCCATCCTTTCCTTTTTTCATAATAGACTCTCAATATACTCAGGGTGTCAATAAGTTCAGCCACAAGACCACATTTCCCAGCCTGTCTTAAAGTTTGGGGTGGTCACGTGACATAATTCTGGCCAAGGATATGTCAGTTAGAGTCACTTGTTAAGGAGGGGCAGATGCAACCAGCCGTCTCCGCTTTTATACTTGGTCCTTTCCCATCACCCCCCTAGGAATGTGGAGTTGATGGCTCCAACTTCAGCAGTCATTTTGTAAGCATGAGGATGAAGCCTCATCCTAGGGATACTAGAGAGCGGGGAGCTGGAGGAGCCCGGGTCCCTGGTGTTGGAAAGCTGCCAGCCCAGCTCTGAATTACCCTCCTCTAGATTTTTCGCTATACAAGCTTAATGAGATTTCTGAATTATTCATGCCACATTTTTGGGAGTCTCTGTTCTTAGAGATTTCAATTCCTAACGGCTACTCCGTGTATCTCCTTACTGTCATCCAGTATACAAACAGCTTGGCTGGGGCTGCAGCCGCTTTCTTATATAAGCGCCCGAGGGCTGAGGGGAGCTTTGGCTGCTGAGGTCATGTATGTAAGCCAAGACCCAGAATAGACAATGCTGAATAATGGGGCAGCTTAGCCCTCGCTCGCTTAGGCTGCCATAGATAAAGGAGCGTGGTCAGAAGCTCCCAGAGCTTTACCTGTGCTTAAATCGAAGACTAAGGCAGAGCCCCACTTGGGCTCACCTCCTCTGTTTGATCCTTCTGCTGCTTCCAGGCCTGGGACCTTACAATCCTGCCACCAAATAGTCAACTCAACCCTATGGTATCAGGTAACCTGAGGTTTGCGCAATG
Source organism: Procyon lotor (assembly GCA_028646535.1). Taxonomy (NCBI): domain Eukaryota; kingdom Metazoa; phylum Chordata; class Mammalia; order Carnivora; family Procyonidae; genus Procyon; species Procyon lotor. The sequence goes on along the minus strand of CM053619.1, from coordinate 27,637,672 downwards.
CCAACGAACCACATTTATAAAATGTCAGGGTCGGGGCGCCTGGGGGGCTCAGTGGGTTAAAGCCTCTGCCTTTGGCTCAGGTCGTGATCTCAGGGTCCTGGGAATGAGCCCCGCTTTGGGCTCTCTGCTCAGCGGGGCCCCTGCTTCCCCTTCTCTCTCTGCCTACTTGTGATCTCTCTCTATCAGATGAATGACTAAAATCTTTAAAAAAAAAAAAAGTAAAGGTCAAAAGTACACTTACCATGAACTGCAAACAACTCTACAGACTTGTTGGCCCAGCTACCTAGGTCTTTAGGGAGCCTCTGAATTAGCCACTGGGTCAACACAACTGTTAATATTCTTAGGGGAGTCAGATTACACGCCAACAATGCCATTAGGGCGTCCTTTGGAGCGGGAGGTCGTTCTGTTCCTTGGCACAGCAGCTCTAGAGAAGTTGGGGGCCGGTGGGGTGCACAGGGTCATGGATGAACAGCTCTAAGCACAGAGGGAAGCCTCCTATGCAGCTTGGCTGATAATTGTCCTGGTTCACTTCATACCGCGTTCCCTGTACTTGTTCTGGAAGGTCCAGAGGATAAAAAAAAACCTACATCTAAACCATCCCCGCCCTTGGTTTCTGTCTGGGCATGTGGCGCAGGGCAGAAAAAAAGCGACTTAAGTGAGTCTAGGCTCTAAGAACCCGGCAGATTTTCTTGTCTGAGGGAGAGGAGTAGAAGCCCTATCCCTTGTCTGAGGGATAGGGAGGCAGTGGTATATGGACAGCTCAGGATTGATGAATTGACTGGGTGCTTCCTAAATATTCCCAATCCAGGCAGTGGACCTGAAATTCATGGGCACAATGGTATTAAGACTGTGTGGTCCCACAGCCCAGAAGGTGGTGGGAGGTGGGTGAGAACTGTGGACACTGGTTGGGGAGTGAGATCCGGTTCCCTGGGTAATGAGTAGAGCCCCACGGTTGAGGGCACAAGGATAATCCCACTTAAAAATGTATGTGGCACTAGGTGCCCTGAAAGTCTATTTCTTGATTTGTCGCTCTCCCCCTTTGTGTTCCCTTTGTTCATTTGTTTTGTTTCTTAAGTTCCACGTATGAGTGATATCATATGGTATTTGTCTTCCTCTGATGGACTTCTTTTGCTTGGCCTAATACCCCCTGGGCCCCCCCCCCAAGTCACTGCAAATCACAAGATTTTGTCCTTTTTCATGGCCGAGTAATATTCCATTGTAGATATTTACCACATCATCTTTACCCATTCATCAGTCGATGGACTCTTGGGCTGCTTCCATACCTTGGCTACTGTAGATAATGCTGCTGTGGACATAGGGGTCCCTGTGTCCCTTTGAATTAATGTTTTTGTCTTCTTTGGGTAAATACCTAATAGTGCGATTACTCAATCATAGGGTAGTTCTGTTTTTTTGTTTTTTTGGTTTTTTTTTTAAAGATTTTATTTATTTGACAGAGAGAAACACAGCGAGAGAGGGAACACAAGCAGAGGGAATGGTAGTGGGAGAAGCAGGCTTCCCGAAGAGCAGGGAGCCCCATGCGGGGCTCGATCCCAGGACCTTGGGATCATGACCTGAGCCGAAGGCAGACGCTTAACGACTGAGCCACCCAGGCGCCCCTGTTCTGTTTTTAACGTTTTTTATTTTTCAAACTCTTTTCCACCAGTTCGCGTTCCCACCAATAGTGCAAGGGAGTTCCTTTATCTCCACCTCCTCACCAACACCTGTTTTTTCTTGTATTGTGGCAAGGTGGTCCCCTTTATAAAAGCCAGACAGTTCAAGTTCATATATACAAAGTGTACTTATTTTTGGAGACAGTTCAATTCTCCCTCACACTTTTTCATGGATGAACCACACCGATGAGAAAAAGATCTCTAAGAAACTGCATTAGCGTGGCGATATAGAGATGGGGTAATTTACAAATGAAATTTTTAGAGGTCACTTAGCTATGAAATATGGCGAAAACTGCTGCTGTTGATGAATCTCCAGGGCCGGTGGCAGGTACGTGACTCAGAAAACAATAGAAATCGTGGAAGGGGTTTCAGAATTTAATAAGGAGCATTTTCTTGTTTTCAGAAGTGAGGAAACTCTGTTCATATTTATGGTAAAAAAAAATATTCACCACTGGGAATTTATGATCATAACTACTAACCAAGAAAAAAAATTTTCTACCTATTGGTAGAAAACTGAAATGAAATTTGGTTAATTTCCAGATAGTGGTCCCTGGACGAGAATTTTGTGATATTAATATTGGTCACCTCCCCGGAGGTCCAAACCCACAGATGCTCAGATCCCAAGTTCTGATGTGGAAATGTTGGATCCTCACAGAAGTTCAAGAGCTGAGGTGGCTTATTCCTAGAGCCTTCCATTCTTCTTCCATTGCTAAGATACCGGAAGAGGAGAAATGCGAGAAGAGTCCGAAGACAGCCATTGGCGAAAAGCTTTGATTCCTACACTGACCAATTTTGAGGCTTATGACTGTTTTGTGGGGAGGACACAGTGGATCAGGGTACTGTCACTACAAAAAATGCTGTGTAGCGAACAGCCCCAAAGTCAGTGGCATAAAACATGCCAGTTTTATGCCATAAACATGCCATAAAACAGTAAGCACTGGGGCGTCTGGGAGGTTCAGCCCGCTAAGCATCTGCCCTCGGCTCACGTCACGATCTCCGGGTCCTGGGATTGAGCCCCACATCAGGCTCGCAGGGGGTCTGCTTCTCCCTTTTCCTCTGCCCCCTCCCCCGACTCATGCTCTCTCCCTCTCTCTCAAATAAATAAATACATCTTTTAAAACCCCCAGTAAGCATTAATGATGACCCTCACGTTCACAGGTCAGTGGGGCAGCTGGAGCAGCTCTGCTCACGTGTCTCGTATTTCTGGAACCAGAGGATCACTTTCTCATGACACTGATAGCAGCCCAGCCGCGTGAGTAGACCCATGTGATACGACAGAAGTCCTGGGCTCATTCTGCCACAGCCTCCCTTCTGCCCCTGCTCCCCGGGGCCAATCCCAACACCAACACCAGCGGAGCGGGGAGGGATACTCCACGTCCACTGGGAGGAGCCGCAGGGTCCCGTCGCGGAGGGCACCGGTCCAAGGAAGGGTAAAGGCCTGAGAACAATCATGCCGTCTCCTACATGTGGTCTGTCAGCAGTTGAACTTGAGGAGGTACACACGACCCCACTCTCTAGACGTAGGACGCTGCTGAGAGCTCGCCGAAGTTGAAGACTGAAAGTACACATTCGATTTAGTAACGCGAAGGTCATGGGGATCTAAGCAGAAGCCGTTTTTGTGACACCGTGGGGGGGAGTCCTTGACAGTGACGTTGAGGCGGGTGCGGCTGGGGGAGGGATGAAACCGATGAGGGCAGGTGACTCCTCAAGAGAAATCAGGCTGCAGAGCGAGCAAGGAGAGCAGTGACTGAAGAAAAAAACTGGGGAGAAATTTGCTTTTCTTCATGAGGCGTGAACGTGTTTAAATATTGCCTAGAAGGGTCCAGGAGAGAGGGAGATCCTTTACCAGAAGTCGGGGAGGGGAGTGTGGCTCACAGGTGTCGCAGCGGCTCCGAGCTCGAGCTGGTTTCCTCCTCGGCTGGCCTTGGCCTTGCTACTGTGGAAGGACTGGGCAGCGGCTCCTCTAATGGGGAGAGTGGAGCAGACATTCTTCCTCCTCCCTGTCTCACCCACCCCCTGGAACACACATCCTGCAAGCTCCTTCCCAGCCCCAGCCCCGGCCCCAGGCCCAGGCCGAGCTCTAGAAGTGTGCGGTGCCCAGAGAGAGGCCCCTGCTGTTTCACACCCCCTTCCCGAGAGTGGATGTTCCGAGCTGGGGACTCGCTATCAGCCAGCGCTCACCAAAGGCAGAACCAGAAAACCGTGGGGCATCTAGAAATCCTCACCCCCAGGAGTTGTCTCCTGTCATGACTGATGCCGAGACGTCTCAGGCTGGGCAGTGGGCAAGCTGGGGACCCAGCAGAGCTGACGGGCGAGCTCCAGTCCAGGTCTGAAGGCCTGAGACCCAGGAGAACCACGGTGGGAATTCCAGTCTGAGTCTGAGGGCGGGCGACCATTGATGTCCCAGCTTGAAGTCAGTCAGAGAGGGGACATTCCCTCTCACTCAGCCTTTTTGTTCTGTTCAGGCCTTCCTTCGACAGACTGAGGCCCACCCACCCCGGCTTCCCTCAGTCCACAGATTCAACTGTGAGTCTCATACGGAAATAGCCCACCAGACCCAAATACTGGAACACCCCAGGGCCGCTAGTCGAGTTGACACAGAAAAGTAAGTCAGCGCAGATTCCAAACAATCCCGGGGATTCTGAGCCAAGGTCAGAACTGGGCGATGCTTGCTTTCGAGGGGAAATGGTGTTGTGGGAATTCTGGAGTCGGTCTCCCCACACGCTGAGGAAGATCTCGTTCCCTGTTTGCTCAGAACTGAGCGTCAATGGGAAGTCTAGAATGATGTTCTGGAGACGGGGGCCACTGAGCCCCTGGGCTCTGCTGCTCAGCGAAAGGAGGATGCTTTTTCCTGGGGGGTGTAATGGCACACGCAGCCCCGGAGGCACATTTAGGCACAGTTACGCCTGGAGAGAGAGCGAGAAAGTGAACAGAAGACGGCAGGTAAAGATGTTCTGATGGAATTACAGAAGAGTGCGAAAGGAGTGGATGAACCGGCATTAAAGAGATTTTAGAGCCTTAACAGATGTTATCGACTAAGTATAGATAAGTGGATAGTATTTACTTATGTGTCAAGCTCTGTTCTAAGTGCTTTACTTGGATGAACTTTTAATGTTCTCAACAGCTTTGTGAACGAGGCCCCATTATCATGATCACTTTACAGACAAAACCACTGAAGCACAAAGAAGTTAAAGGACTTGCCCAAGGTCACCCAGCTACAAGGTAGACCGGGAATTTGGCTCCAGAATCTATGCTTTTAGCCCCCCCGCCCACTACCTTAATGGACTGCTCCTTTTTTTTTTTTTTTTTAAAAGATTTTTATTTATTTGACAGAGAGAAACACAGCGAGAGAGGGAACACAAGCAGAGGGAATGGTAGTGGGAGAAGCAGGCTTCCCACCGAGCAAGGAGCCCGATGCGGGGCTCGATCCCAGAACTCTGGGATCATGACCTGAGCCGAAGGCAGACGCCCAACGACTGAGCCACCCAGGCGCCCCATGGACTGCTCCTTAATAAAATGAAAGGAATGCAAATTCCTCCCACACAGGGAGGAAATTAGATGAAATCTTTGAGGAGGAAAGGCATAGCACAGGGAATGTGGTCCATAGTACTGTAATAGCATTGCATCGTGACAAGTGACAGCTACACTCATGCACTCGTGGTGAGCAGGCATGAGGTAGAGACTTGTGGAATCACTGTGTCATGCACCTGAGACGAATGCAACGTCATGCGTCGACTACCCCTCAAGAAAAAGAAAAGAAAAAAAAATTAGATGCAATCTTGATAAGAGTGAAGATTTCAGTATATGCAATTTTTTTCTAGTTTTTATCTTTTTTTAAAATTTTTTAATTTTCAGTTTTTTTCAGCATACTCAAATTGAATGAAAGGATTAGATAATGGTGTAGCGTGGACTTAAAGGGATAGGACCTATGAGGTTCCCTGATGATAGGATACGGATTTGCAAGTCCCAGCTTGTTGAGTGTTTATTTAAATCAGGGAGTGGTGAAGTCTCAGATCCCGGTGAAAAATTTCAAGCTGGTAAACAACTCAGCCTGCTGAGATGGTAACCCTAGTTATTTCTGGGTAGACAGAACTAGTTTTCCTAGTAATGAAGTTTAATTCTTGGATAGTTCAGAGTTAAACACAGAGATGGAATAATAAAATAAATCAAGCCTATTGTATTAATATTTTATTTTGGGGGCCATACTCCGTAATAATTTGTGTGTTAGTAAGCAATGGGGTCATTGATTCTAGACTGGTGATTTTGATTGATTGAGCGCAAGCAGGAGGAGGAGCAGAGGGAGAAGGAGAAGCAGGCTTCCTTCCCCCTGAGCAGGGAGCCCGACGCGGCGCTCGATCCCAGGAACCAGGGATTGTGATCTGAGCTGAAGGCAGAGGCCTAACCGGCCAAGCCACCCAGATGCCCCTAAGACTTGCGAGATTTAAGGGAAATGTATGACACTGGATTAAGTTTATAAAGTGATGGGACGTTTTAAAAGAACTTGAGATTTACTATATTTTATCCTGTTTAATTGATTAGGGTTTCCTGGGTAGTTAAAGTACTTAGAGATGTTTTCCTGGTCTGATCAGAAGCACTTGAAAGAGAGAAAAAATGAATAGAAATATGTTACTCTTAAGAACACAAGTACAGGGGCACCTGTGTGGCTCAGTTGTTGGGTATCTGCCTTCGGCTCAGGTCATGATCTCAGGGTCCTGGGATCAAGGCCCGCATCGGGCTCTCTGCTCAGCGGGGAGCCTGCTTCCCCCTCTCTCTCTGCCTGCCTCTCTGCCTACTTGTGATCTCTCTCTCTCTGTCAAATAAAAAAAAAAAAATCTTTAAAGTTCGTCTTCTAACCAGTACGCTATGCTGCCTCTTGAAGGCATCCAGATGGTTCAGAAGACCACCGAGAAGCAATCTGCAGCCTCTTAAGCCTGTGTTCCCTTTTGCCCTGGTCCACATGAGTAAAGGTCAAGGTCAAGGTCAAGCTGAAGCCAGTAGGGCAGCATCCTTGACTTCTGTCCTGGCTTAACTGTTCCAGACGTGGCTCTGCTCCTTCCTGACTTTCTTTCCGTCTCTCACCAGGACTCTCCTGGACACCAGGCAGCAGGGCAGGTGGAGGGCTTCCTACCCTGCAGAGGGGACACCAGTCCCTCTGGGTCCTCCAGCAGGGCTCTGAGGTTCACCTTCCTAATGTGAGAGTGAGACAGACCAACACCGAAGGCCCACCATTGTCCTGAGCATCGCAGGGTCTGGTAAGATTCCTTCCTTCCCTTCTCCAGCAGTTTTTGAATATCAACGACGAACCAGCCCTTGTGCAAAGGGATGCAGTGGTGAGCCAAACAGAAGGGGTGCCACTTTTCAGGGAACGTGGGAACTAAGCAGCAGACACACGCACACACGCACACAGGAATACACGAGCCTGAGAAAGTCCTAGGTGCTGCAGCAACACCAAAAGAGGAACCTGACCTGGTCCAGAGCAGGCCTCTTGGAGGAAGTGACGTTTAACCAGAGGCCGAAGGTAAAAGCCAGACACACAGAAGCATGGGGGTGTGGAGGAGTCTCTGGGTGTGGAGGAGTCATGTGAGCCCTGGAACAGCCTTCACAGCTCCTTGAGATCCTAACTCAAGGACTTTCCCCCTTGGAGGGTCTAACTTCAAGCACCTAGGGCTTACTTCTTACTCTTAAGCAAATGACACCACTTCCTTTTCCTGTGGGATCTTAGCAAGTATGTGTTGGAGGAGGTGGGTAACCAAGACAATGTGACCTTCGGTTGAACTTCAGGCTGAACCTGAGCAATTAGGGGTTCCTTCTCCCTTCTCCTGGCCCTGGAATGTGTATTCTGCCCGCTGCCCCCACGGCGAGAGCTGTTCCAAAGACCGTCTGGAAAGTGCAGGTGACCAAATTCAGTTAAGGCCCCTGTGGTATAAACATTTTTTTTTAAGAGTTTATTTGACAGAGAGTGAGAAAGGGAACGAGAGCAGGGGGAGGGGCAAAGGGAGAGGGAGAAGAAGGCTCCCTGCTGAGCAAGGAGGACCCTGGGATCATGCTGAAGGCAGACGCTTAAACCCTGAGCCACCCAGGGGCTTAACCCAGCCGCCCCCACACACACACTACCCCCCCCAACTTTAAGAGCCTGATGAGGAGATAGGAGAGCTTCTTGCCTGCAGTGGCCGGCCTCCTGCGAGTTCCCTCTTATTAGAAGGGCCACCCACCCATCTGGAATGGTCCCTTTTTCTTCCATCTGTCCCTGTCTCCCGTGTTTGGAGGCCAGTTTGGGAATGAAGATCAGAGAGTTTTGTCCCTACGCCTTCTGTGCCCTGAACTCCTGAGCTTTTTTCTCTTCCAATATCCATTTATTGAGCACGAGCAGGGGCTGGGTTTGGGGAGGGGCACGGGAGGGCCTGCGGGTGAGGAAACAATCCCATGGCTCCAAGAGTCATTCACTCAGCCCGTCCACGGACAGGACCTTCTCTGAGCCGCCCCGGGGCCCCGTGCGGAGCACTGGGAGTCACAAAGGTGAGCAGCACCGGTCGCCGTCCCCTGGAGCTAAGAAGTAGCTGACCTTCCATCACCAGTGCTTCGGGAGGGGGTCAGAAATCATCTGACTTCCTTCCTCGCACCTCTCCTCTTGGCCAAGACACTGTTTTAGTTGGACCAGGATGTGAAGCTGGTTGAATTGGTCTTTTTTTCTTTCTTTCTCTTTTTTTAAATTAGTCTTTCAAAGAACACCTCTGAGAAGGCCCATATAGGACACCCGGATCTTCCGGATGCAGGCGAGGTCCCTGCGGGCCACTCCAAGTTTCTCTTCCAAGGGACAAGTAGAAAAGGGCCTGATTATCAAAGAGTTTGGCCATAGGCCAAGTGACACCAGTGCCAGAGGTGTTTGTCCTGGGCACTGGGAGCGGCTGGAATGACAGAACATTATTCATGAATAACACCTTGCCAGTTTGTCAAAGCGGGAGCCCGCTCCGGGCCCACAGGCAGGGATACAGGGAGGTCACTCCCTGGAGGTAAACAGTCATCAGCCACGGTGACCAAGCCTGAGGTCACCAGCAGGGAGAGGCTGCCCCCGGATCGACCCCAGGCAGCACCTGTGGCCACCCATCCCTGCTCCAAGTAGTCTTAAGGGGCCATCTCTTCTCTACCCCTCAGGGCAGCAGCGGACACCCTGCTTGGCTCTGGGGCCACAGCCGGGGACCACAGTCCACCTCCGCCAGGGAGAGCTTTGTGTTAGAGCTCCCTGGCTGGTCGGGCTGAAACCCAGCAAAATCGACCTCGCTTAGCTAACTTGCGAGGCAGAAGTTAGAGTTGAATGAGTCCAGTTCCCACTTCTGAGTCCTGAGAAAAGTCCTCCTGTTTAGGGGCGCCTGGGTGGCTATCAGTTATGCGTCTGCCTTGGGCTCCAGTCATGACCCCAGGGTCCTGGGATGGAGCCCCACATCAGGCTCCTTGCTCAGCAGGGAGCCAGCTTCTCCCTTTCCCTCTGCCTGCTGCTCCCCCTGCTTGTGCGCTCTCTCTGTCTGTCAAATAAATAAAATCTTAAAAAAAAAAAAAGAGAGAGTCCTGTTTAGGCAGAGCTGGCCAGGCAGGGGGTACAGTGGAACCAGCCCGGACCCTTCCCCCCCTGCTTTACAGATCCAGCTCCTGGGAGCAGGTCCTAGCTCCATCCCAGGCCACGAAAGTTTGAACAAATCATGAAATCTTTCTTGGGCTGGTTTTTCACTTCCGAAAGACAGCGCATGGCATTTTCACAGGGGTTGAATTAAGGAGGACAATGTCTGTGACAGCCTTTTGTAAGCAAGGAGGTCTCTGTACTACCCGCGCAGGGTAAATACAATGCTTTACTGACTAGTCTTGTCCAAGAAAGCAGAACATCCCTTTTCCAGCTGTTTCTAGAAAGCAGTCATCTGTAACTGCTAACTCAGAACTCCCCTCCGGCAAGGTTTTGTCTTTTCTGCCTGCAGCCGAAGCTGGGAGTTGAACTTGAGACCCACCTGCACCGAGATTGTAGCTCCCTTTGGAATATCTTTCTACTCTTTCTGGACTTACCTGGTTTGATTGATTGGACTATTTTTTTTTTTTTTTAAATATACAGGGCCTTGTATTGTATGCATCTGTCTTAAATCCTTTTGGGGACACCACGGGGGTATAATGAGGTACATCCGGTATCAAAAAGGAAACACGGTTATTTGCAAGCACTTTGTCTGCTATTGTTTTGTTTACTTAAAAAAATGTAGGTTTTGCAGTGTGAGCGAGGTCTTGGGGAAAACACAATACAGGCCCACTGGAGCTGAACCACAGGAGGCTGCCCAGCACTGCACCTGCCCCGTGAAAAGGGTCCTGCCGTATTTTCACCTGAAATGCCCTGGATTCTTCCAGGCACAGAGGCACTGGTGACCACACAGGTGTGTTAGAGGGATTCAACCCACTCCAGCTTCCACCGGGTCTTGTGCCAGAACAGTCCCTGGGGTGGGGGTGGGGTGGGGGGGTAGAGGGGGTGGTTGGGGTGGAGGCGGGGCAAAGGCAAAACCCGGCGAACGGATGTGTGAGCTGTGGGCGGGGCCCGAGGCGGCTGGGGTGGGGGGTTCGCCGGCGCCCAGCTTCCACTGGAGGAAGAGGGAGGGGCTGCGGTGGTCGGGAGGGTAGACTAGGTGACCGCACGGATCGTGTTGCTATGCGAGGGGGAGAGAGAAGTCCCTTCAGCAGCGGAGGAGGAGAAGAAGCCCCAGATAGAGGCTGGGAGATGGCGAGAGAAGGGTGGGGGCCGGACTGCAGCCTGGGGCCGGGAGCACTCGGGGCTCAGCGCGCTCAGCGAGGACCGGCCCCCGCGGCCCCGGCAGCCCCGGGAGGAGGGAGGCGCGCGCGACGCCGTGACCGCGCTCCCGGCCCGCCTCCTCCAGCCCCTGGCCGTTCGGAGGTTCGGGTCACGCGCTCCATCCACGCGGTCCCGGGCAGAGGGGGCCCATCTGTCCACTCGGACCACCGACGCAGCGGAGTCTGGCCGGCTCGGGACAGAAAACGCCCCACTCCCCGGGGGGCTGCCCCGTCCCCCCGAAGCGGTTCCCGTCCCAGCCCCTCCTCCTCCTGGCTGATCACCCCACTTTGCGTCATTTTCCCCGTCCTAAAAGTGGTGCTAATAACTGTACTCTCTCCTCCTAGGGCCGTTGTGACAAATAAGTGGCACAACTCAAAGCGCGTAGCGCTCCCTAGCCAGTCTCACCAGCGGGCCTTCTCCCCACCTTCTTCAGTTGCCCGGGGCGTGGGCCCGTGGCAGGTCTGTTCATGTGGGGTTCGGGTGTCCCCAAACAACGACAACGACGCTCGGGAGGACCTGCATCCGCCTGGGCGCACTGTGGGAGCCGGGGCTGGGCGGGGGTTGGTGGCGACGTGGGCGGGGACCGACCCGAACTCTCCCGGCTTCCTCCACCTGCCCAGCTCCCAGGAATTTGCCTGGGGCAGTCGGCGGGGAGGCCGGGCCGGGCGGCGCGGGTTTCGGGATGACTTGGTGCAGGTGAGTGTCCGGGGAGCAGAAAAAGTGGGCGGTGGGCCCTGGGGGATGGGCCCGCCGCGGGGACGCCGCGGTCTCCGGACTGAGCCTGACCTGTCCCCCCACTAGGTGAGGGCGGCGGGAGGGGGACGGGACGCTTGCGAGCCCCTGCTCTTTCTCCAACGCCGCGCCCCCAGGGAACCCTGGTTTTCCAGTCGGAAAATTGGACGTGGAGGTTGCCTCTGGTCCCGGGGAAGGGGTCACTCGGGTGTCCCGAGCGCGGGAATCACCCGGGCGCTTCTGGCGGACGGGAAGCCGGAGCGGTCGGGGGGTCTAGAAAGTCGGGTTTCAGACGCCGGGGCGCGCATCCTGGAGGCCGAGGGAGCGTGGGTCCGTTCCGTAGCCGGGGCGCCGGGAGCCGGAGGACTAGCGGAATAATCACCGGGGGAAGAGTGGACGTGGAAGTGGACTTTAATTTTTACAGCCCACAATCAAGGATCAAAGTACGTCCTGTGTCTTTTTACCCCCAAAGTTTATTCTCTTTGTATTTTTCAATATTAGAACCATTATTGGACACTGACCAGTAAGTCATCTTGGGAAATCTTGCATAAGTGTGTTGGTGCGATGGTGCTTTATGAGCACTAACACGAAGCCGGGCTGCTACGGAGGACGAGGCGAGAGGAAGGGAGGCAGCCTTGCGCGCTTTCGTTCCACGTTCCTTCTCCTTCCCCGGCATCCCCCAGCCCTCATTCCTTAATGTGTGACCCAGCAGTCTCGGCATCAGGCTCGGTGCCAACGCATTTAAAACTGGCAAGGTCTTGGCAGGTTTGACTTTTCCTTCACACACGGACCGCTGGAAGGCACAAAAGGTCTTGGTTTTAATTGGTGGTGTTTGCTATGGGGGTAGCGCTGTGATCTTAAGGCTGCTGGCCTGAGTGGCCGTGGGGCGTCTAACGTTTCCTCCTTGGAAGAAACTAAGTCTTTTAAACTTTGCCTTTTAAGATTTTTTAAAGAAGTACTCTACACCCAACGTGGGGCTCGAACTCACCACCCAGAGAGCAAGAGTCCCAGTACTCCACTGTCTGAGCCAGCTAGGTGCCCCTAGTTTCCTTTTTCTTTCTTTTTTCCTTCCTTTCTTCCTTCCTCCCTCCCTCCCTCTTTCTTTTTTCTTTTCTTTTCTTTGCTTTTCTTTTCTTTTCTTTTCTTTTCTTTCTTTCAAAAATGTGTGATATGGGGGCGCCTGGGTGGCTCAGTAGGTTAAGTGTTCCTCTTGATCTTAGCTCAGGTAGTGATCTCAGAGTGAGTTGAGCCCTGTTGGGTGTGGAGCCTATTTAAAAAAAAAAAAGAAAGAAAAGCCTGATTTTGAAATGGGTATTTCTGGTTTTGTCCCTCTAGACCAGGCTTGTTCACTCAACACATCCTGCGAAGCCCAGAAACGATCGTTATGGTGCCAGGTGCTAAATTCAATAAATTGGTGAATTCATCTCATTTCATATACAGGATCACTTCTTAGGTGCAGACCCTGTTGTAGATCGACCCTGGATTGACCCAGTACTGGTCCTAGATTGACCCAGTACTGCTCTTAGCAGCACCCTGCGGAGAATATTCTCTTATTAGGTCTACTCTGCAGTTGTGGAAATTGAGGAAAGAAGTTGCCCAAGGAATACATTGCAAGGAGCAGATTGGAATTCAGCTCCATTTGAGGCTAAAGCTGATGCTTTTCGATTGCATGGGACATTTTATTTGTAATATTTCGCTCAACAAATGTTTGATAATCTGCTATTTGCTAGGCATTGTGCTGGGTACTAGGAGCACAACTGCCCTCACCTCTCGGAGAAGTGATGACTCCAGCACATTTCATTCCCATCTCTTTTTTTTTTTAAGTAGGCTTCAAGCCCAGCATGGAGCCCAACGTGGGGCTTGAACTCACGACCCTGAGATTAAGAGTCCGATGCTTAAGCGTCAGATGCATAATGGACTGAGCCACCCACTTGCTCCTCTTACCTACCTGTTTTTAACACCCCTTTCCTCTACAGGACAGAATTATTTTCAGTAATAATCATGTAATAATCAATAATATTCTCTTTCTTCTTCCACTTAAAGACAATTGAAGTAAACTGTACCAACATTGGATAAACTATTTTAGGTATGAATTAAAATTAGCACTTACCAAACAAAATGTCACACTTGGCAGTTTGTGCCGTTTTACTGCTGTAAATCTTAAACACTAATGAAAAATCAGTGGGCACACAGAATGATGACAGAATTGAGGTGACTGAAGTCTGGTTTATTCATCTTTTTTTTAAAGATTTTATTTATTTATTTGACAGAGAGATCACAAATAGGCAGAGGCAGGCAGAGAGAGAGGAGGAAGCAGGCTCCCCGCTGAGCAGAGAGCCCAATATGGGGCTCGATCCCAGGACCCTGAGATCATGACCTGAGCCAAAGGCAGAGGCTTTAACCCACTGAGCCACCCAGGCGCCCCTATTCATCTTTAAAATAGATGACAGGCAAATGGAGTAGGAGTTTGCTTCATCCATTCCACGCATAGACCTGGTATTGTAGTACCTCTGGGAATGGTCCATCCCCCTAAGGGCTTAAAAAAAAAAAGTGTGCTATCCGTGTGTGTTTCACACCTGCTGCTTAAATGGAGGAATCGGTAATACGACCTGGGTTCTAGAACCAAGCTGCGCCCTAAGCCAGCTTGAACAACTCCCAGTGCTGTCCTTTTACCCCGGGGGCAAGCTTATCTTCGAAAGGAACCTATGGAGCTGAGCTGGGGGGTGTGTTGGAAGCTAGCTGTGTAACTGAGTTGTTTAGATCAAATTCCATGAAAAATATGATTTTTCTAAAGGGTAAGCAATAAATGGTGCTGTTTTGAAGCTCATGTATATTTTTAAACTGTCACAGTAAGTGCAATGGTCACTTAGAACGTAGAACAGCAGTTCTCAATCTTTCTGGTCTCAGGACTTTATTTTTTTTAATTAACATATAATGTATTATTTGGCCCAGGGGTACAGGTCTGTGATTCATCAGGCTTGCACATTTCATAGCACTCACCATAGCACATATGCTCCCCAATGTCCTTAACCCAGCCACCCCTCCCCCTTACCCCCCAGCAACCCTCAGTTTGTTTCCTGAGATTAAGAGTCTCTTGGGGCGCCTGGGTGGCTCAGTCGTTAAGCGTCTGCCTTCGGCCCAGGTCAGATCCCAGCGTCCTGGGATCGAGCCCCACATCG
>CM053619.1:27590396-27622776 GCA_028646535.1 Procyon lotor | reverse complement strand
TGGGATCCCAATTATTCTAATATTGTTGCGTTTTATGGTATCACTTATCTCTCGAATCCTCCTCTCATGGCCCAGTAGTTGTTTGTCTCTCTTTTTCTCAGCTTCTTTATTCTCCGTCATTTGGTCTTTTATATTGCTGATTCTTTCTGCAGTCTCATTTATTCTTTCTGAAAGTGGTCGATTTTCTGCTCCTAGAATTGCTGTTCTTATTCTCTTCTGTCTCCTGTTGTGCTTGCTGGCTTTTAGAGTGGTTTTCTACTTCTTTAGCTGGAATTCTGGGACCTGGTGCTTTCTGTGCGTCTTATACCTCCGCCATCTTGCCAGATCTCTCTGTTGAGAGTTTTCTTAATTCCTTTGCATTTTCAAGTGTATTGGCAGAAAATTGTCCATTTATATTCTACCTCTTTCTGTTCAGTGAGTTACTAGTATTTTTATTATTAGTATTATTTGAGAGAGAGAAGTGTGAGCGAGAGCTGGGGGAGGGCCAGAGGGAGAAGCAGACTCCCCACAGAGCAAGGAGCCCGACTCCCTGGCTCAATCCCAGGACCCCGAGACCATGACCTAAGCCCCAGGTAGATGCTTACTGGACTGAGCCACCCAGGGGCCCCAGGTTGCTAGTATCTTATTAGGATATATGGTCATTCTTTTAACTAGTCTCCTGTGGATTGGCGTGTAGGCTGTTTTCTGGTTTTTCAGTGTTAAATAATGATGCAGGGCACAGACGGTTGTCTATATCTCTATATCTCTATTCGTCTATGTCTATTTGCCTAGACATATATATGTCTAACTATATCTCTAGTTGTCATGTGGTTTGACAAGCCAAGAGCCTCAGCCTGCCTCTGTCGTTCCTCTGTGTGGGCTTGTGTGAAACAGCCCCAGGTAATCGCGTCCAGGAAAATTCTGCCTTCGCAGATTTGCCTGCTTGCAGGATACAGCTGGTCGGAGCAGGCATAGTCTCCTGTGAGGTCGTGTCTGCTTTTCAGGCATGGCGTGTCCTGGAGAGGGGACGTTTTCTCCAGATCCTTTTGTCATGTGTTCAGAAGAGTTTTTAGGAGGCCTGCCTGCCTGACAGAGCAGCCTCCAACCTTGACATGATCAAGCAAACTAAACCGTTTACAAGTTCAACAGAGATGAGAGAAGGCGCTCCCCCACGTTGGTTGAAAACACAAGCAAAGAAGTAATTCACTTCTAAAACAATCATTTGGGGGTGCCTGGGTGGCTCAGTGGGTTAAGCCTCTGCCTTCAGCTCAGGTCATGATCTCAGGGTCCTGGGATCGAGCCCCGCATCAGGCTCTCTGCTCAGTGGGGAGCCTGCTTCCCCCTCTCCCTCTCCTGCCTCTCTGCCTACTTGTGATCTCTCTCTCTGTCTAATAAATAAATAAAGTCTTTTTAAAATTTTAAAAAATAAAAATAAAAATAATTGTTTAAAACTGTGTCATAGCCAGGCCTTCTAAATTTGGTCCCCCTTTCTATGTGACAGCCAATCACAGGCTCATCTGAATTCAATACTGCATCCCCGGGATGAAACCAGACTTGTTTTGAATGTTAACATTTGCCATCATAACACAGAACCATGTTGATATTTTTCTTTTTTAAAAAAAATTACTTATCTATTTGACAGAGAGAGAGAGAGTACATGTACGAGAAGGGGGGGGATGGGGCAGAGGGAGGGAGAGGGAGAAGCAGACTCCCCGCTGAGCAGGGAGCCCCACATGGGACTCGATCCCAGGACCCTGGGATCACGACCTGAGCCGAAGGCAGATGCTTAACAACTGAGCCACTCAGGTGCCCCATACACAGTATTTTTAATCCTCTTCCTGGGCAATGCAAAGACTTTACAACACTTTTAGTCTATTTACTGCCTTTTCTGACTTATTTTCCTTTTTGTGCATTGTTGTCCCGTGATATACAAAACCAAATTACTGTTTTATGGAGTCAGTAGTTACCTAGATTTCTCCACTCACCTGTTATTTTAGGGAATTCATTCTCTTATGTCCCTCCATCGGGGATAAGATATCCCCCGTAGTATGCTAGTGGCAAATCCTGGAAACCCTGTTTGTCTGAAAATGTTCTCTCACCTTCATTCTTGAATATTTTTTTCTGGTACAGAAGATATTTCAATGTCTCTGGCTTCCCATGTTTCCTGCAGGAAAATCAGCTAACAACCTGTTTTGAAGGTAACCTTTTCTTCTCTGGCTGCTTTTAAAAGACCGTCTCCTTTAATTTTTGGCATTTTTGCTTTGATGTCCTTTGGTGTGTATTTATTTTAACATTTTCCTCCCCGTGGTTTGTAGAGCTTCTGGAAAGCATGCGTTGAGGTCTTTCGTTAGATGAGTTTTGAAAGTTTTTAACCATTTTTTTCTTCAAATATTACTCTACCCCCACCCTCTCTCTCTTCTTGTTTTCACTGCATCCTTTATATCCTTATGTCTTTCCAGTAATTTATTTGTCTTCAAGATTTTATTTTTTTAAGTGATCTCTAGATCCAACGTGGGTCTTGAACCTACAACCCTGTGATCAAGAGTCACGTGCTATAACAACGGATCCAGGTGCCCCTTTCCAGTAATTTAAAATCCTTTGTTCTTCCGCCTTTTGTGTTGGTGGTTGTCTTCTGCTCTGTCCTCTAGTCTTGCCTAATTGTTTAGTTTAACCTCGAGCTGTCAATACTGTTATTTTATTTTTTATTTCTAAAATTTCCATCTGGTTCTTTTTTATATTCTTTAATTCTGTGTTGAAATTCTCAAATCATTAACTTATAATTCTTTAGCATTGTAAGTCTATTTTATTGAAAAAAATTTTTTTAAGATTCTATTTATTTGACAGAGAGAGAGAGATCACAAGTAGGCAGAGAGGCAGGCAGAGAGAGAGGGGGAAGCAGACTCCCTGCTGAGCAGAGAGCCTGATGCGGGGCTCGATCCCAGGACCCTGAGATCATGACCTGAGCCGAAGGCAGAGGCTTTAACCCACTGAGCCACCCAGGCGCCCCAAGTCTATTTTACAATGTGTCTGAGAACTCCAGTCCCTGAGCCTTGTGATTTGGTTTGATTTTTGCCTTACTTGCCTCATTAAAAAAATGTTATGTCCATATGTGCTAAAAATATCATCTTTACAAAACAGCTTGTAGAAATCTGAGATATAGGCTGCCTCTAGAAACGATGATCCATGTTTGCTTCTGCTAGGCACCGGGAGCACGAGCGATGCGTGATTGCCTGAGTTCAGCTTCTGAGAGCTGATGGGCAGCCTGGCCAGTCACGCCCGATTCGGCTTCACCCTTTTCCTGGAGTAGTCCCTTGACATTCCCATGCAAAGCGAAGGGATTCACCTGGAACCCCCATCCCCACTTCACCCATAGTGGATCTCGGACTCTAATATCTATTCCCCTAATCCTGAAAGGCTGAGAAGAGCATGCTCAGCCTCCCAGCTGCCCCCTTAGGAATCGGTGAACACATCCAGAGGGAAAAGGAACCTCCTTCCTTAGCTGCCATTACCCGTCCAGTCCTGCCCCTGTAATTTGCTACCTCGGTAGCCATCTGAGTTCTTTTTTTTTTTTTTTAATATTTTATTTATTTATTTGACAGAGACAGAGGTCACAAGTAGGCAGAGAGGCAGGCAGAGAGAGAGAGGAGGAAGCAGGCTCCCCGCCGAACAGAGAGCCCGATGCGGGGCTCGATCCCAGGACCCTGAGATCATGACCTGAGCCGAAGGCAGAGGCCTTAACCCACTGAGCCACCCAGGCGCCCCACCATCTGAGTTCTTCAAGCAGACAAGTTTTTGGCTTTGGTTTTGGTTCGACTTTTCCAGTTGTCGAACTTGGTCTGAAGTGCTCAGTCCTCTCTTGCTGGAAGCAGAAGTCCCTCTTGCCCCTAAGGCTCTTAGATGAGCCAATAGGAGAGGTAAAGCTCCATGAGACCGATTTTGGAGTCTTATAGCAAAGGTGGGGTATAGCTCGTTTTAATTCAGTCCGAGAAAATAAAGATGATATTATTTGGACTTTTAATATGGTGAAACAATTACTAGTTATTATTATAGAATTACAGTTGATCCTGGAACAAAACGGGGGTTAGGGGCACTGACTCCTCTGTCCCCAACTCCTGCATGGTCAAAAATCCACATATCACTTTTGACTCGCCCAGAACTTACCTACTACTAGTCTGCTGTTGACTGGACGCCTTCCCAATGGCGTACACAGTTTAACACATACTCTGTATGTCTATGTGTTATGTAATGTATTCTTAGAGAATACCTAAATTTTTCTCTTTTGGTGTTTCTAGGCTACACAGTGTGTCTGTGAGTTTTTCAAATTGTGGCAACACAAGTAGGCAGAGAGGCAGGCAGAGAGAGGGGGGAAGCAGGCTCCCCACTGAGCAGAGAGTCCCATGCGGGGCTCGATCCCAGGACCCTGAGATCATAACCCGAGCCGAAGGCAGAGGCTTTAACCCACTGAGCCACCCAGGCACCTCTCTAATATATTTATTGAGAAAACTCTGCATATAAGTGGACCCACGCAGTTCGAACCCATGTTGTTCTAGGGTCAATTGTATATAATAATTTATAGTTATTATGTAATAATTTGAATGGGTTTCTAATACTTGCAACCCCAAATTCCTAACTACAGTACACAGAAGCTGTGTCTATATACCACTTTTGCCGAAAACCTCACCAGAACTTTTTGGTTGTTGATTTAATAGGTCTAAGAAGGCTATTTCAAAGTTATTTTTAATTTCAGTACTTTTTAAAGTTTTTTTTTTTTTTTTTTTTTAAGGATTTTTTTTTTTTTTTGACAGAGAGAAACACAGCGAGAGAGGGAAAGGTAGCAGGAGAAGCAGGCTTCCCGCCGAGCAGAGAGCCCGATGCGGGGCTTGATCCCAGGACACTGGGATCATGACCTGGGCCGAAGGCAGACGCTTAACGACTGAGCCATCCAGGCGCCCCTAATTTCAGTACTTTTAACTTTCAAGTGAGAACAAATTTTTTCCTGTGTGCTTGCCAATAAATATATCTATTCTTGGGTCAGTCATTTTTTTTCATATTCTGTGCCGACTTATTAATTGGTGTCTTGATGTTTTTTGCATAAGTGAATTAAGATTAAATCTCTTGGGGCGCCTGGGTGGCTCAGTGGGTTAAAGCCTCTGCCTTCGGCTCAGGTCATGAACTCGGGGTCCTGGGATCGAGCCCCGCATCGGGCTCTCTGCTCAGCGGGGAGCCTGCTTCCCCTTCTCTCGCCACCTGCCTTCTGCCTACTTGTGATCTCTCTCTTTCTCTGTCAAAAATAAATAATCTTAAAAAAAAAAAAAAGATTAAATCTCTTATTTGTTAGGAACCATTTCAATAGTCCAATATCCCTATTTTTATTTCAGTGGTGTTTTTCAGTGTGTAGATATTTTAAATATTTTTTTAAAGATTTTATTTATTTGTCAGAGAGAAAGAGAGTGAGAGAGAACACAAGCAGGGGGAGCAGCAGGCAGAGAGGGAAGCAGGCTCCCCGCTGAGCAGGAAGCCCAATGTGGGACTCGATCCCAGGGCCCTGGGATCATGACCTGAGCCGAAGGCAGACGCTTCACCGACTGAGCCATCCAGGCATCCCAACACTGTGTCGATATTTTAAAAAGTTGGATGCATACTTAAGCATTTTGGTCTTTTCCCTTATAGGTGTTTCTGGGCTGTCAAGTGTGGTTCACAAAGCAAATAGAGTGATAAAATGGAAATTATGAGATTGCGTTCATAGGCAACAGGAAAATCCTGCTTAACTGGCTTCCATTGTCTGAGACATGTGGGCATCTGGACCACCCCTGCTAGGGTACGAGAGCCCCTCGGCGAAATGAGTATCCGCATCTTCTCACCGGGGACTCAGGCTGCTCCTGCAGTTTCTCCCTGGTGTGAAAGCTCTGTGCCTGGAATATGGGAACTGCTTGGTGGGCGTAAGTGGCTTCACCTTGACTTGAAGGGACAGACTGCCACCAGTGGATACGGATGAGTGGCTCCTGTTCTTATTCCTCACTGACTTTGTAAATTGCACGTTGGCCTTTTCTTGCATGTTTCTCAAATAGGATCCAACCGGGATAGCAGACTCACGGGACAGTAATTTTAACCGGTCCCCATGGAAGGACACAAACAGTGTAGTGTGAATATTGTAGAACACTTGTACTTATCTCATAAAAATTCGGCCGCTTCCTATTTTATTGGTAACCTCCTACCTGACAATTCTTCTTCGTGACTGCATCCCAAACGCTGTCGCTAGCTGGGACCAGGTTTCGTAAATCGGAACTCCAAAGCGGAGACACGTCCGATGGCATCGTGGTCCAGCCTGAGTAAGAGGAAGTGAGGGTCCATTTTCTGCATGCGTTTCTGTAACTTGATTAGTTGAAATGTATCCATCCTTGTCTGAATGCATTTTAGAAAATGCAGATGTTACAAAGTAGTGAAAGCTCCATATAAATTTTTTATACATACTTGCGTATTTCTAGGCTTTGGTTTATTCCATTTACCTATTTGCTTATCCTGGGATCAGTTTCATGCTTTTAATCACTGTGGCTTTCTAAAAATTTTATTCTTTAGTGATAGTACAGTAGCCATTCCACTTATTTATAATTATTTTCCTTGCTATTCTCGTGTTCCCTTTAGAGTCATTTTAACAACAACAACAAAAATCTTGTTGCGGATTCATTGATGTGGTTGTTATGTTGAATTTATAGATGAATAGAGAGTGAAGTTGCATCTCTGAAATAAGGAGTTATTCTAGTTTAGAATAAGGAATTTAGGGCAACACTGTCGGGACCCCTCTCACTCTTGAGATGTTTTTCTGTATCTTCACTTAATAAACTTCCATCGCTTTACTCACCAAAAATAAATAAATAAGGAATTTATCTCCATTTATTCATATTTCCCTAATATCCTGGTACTTTTCTTAATTCTTTTTTTTTTTTTAAGATTTTATTTATTTACTTGATGGAGAGAGAGAGATCACAAGTAGGCAGAGAGGCAGGCAGAGAGGGGGGAGATGCAGGCTCTCCGCTGAGCAAAGAGCCAGATGCGGGGCTCAGTCCCAGGACCCTGAGATCATGACCTGAGCCGAAAGCAGAGGCTTTAACCCACTGAGCCACTCAGGCGCCCCACTTTTCTTAATTCTTAATTCTTTATTTGCTCAATGACAAAAAGTAATTCTTGATCACTGCAAAAAGTAAGAGAGTATAGGAATATGTCGATATAAGAACGCGTTGATTGAAAAATTCCTCACTGTAATCCGATTCCTAGCATTGGCTGTAATTAACAAGTTGGTGTATGTCATTTCAGATATTTTTTTCCTGTGGCTACTACACACTTTAAATAGACATGTAGTCTTGTCTATTTGGTCCTAGTTGTTTAAAGGCTTTATAGTATGTCTATTCAGTAATTTGCTTTAAAAAAAAAAACGCATTTCAATATTTATTTTGATATTTGAACTCACACTGGGGTTTTGCAAGCCAGTGAACATTTGACAAATTATTTCTCCCAAAGAACTGTAACATACATTCCCAGACGACAGAAATATCTAATCAAACTAATATCAACGTACATAATTTTTTATAAACGGATTATCAAGTAATAAAACAAAAACTCTCAAAATAAATTCTCAAGTATCCAAAAATGAGGTGACACATCTCAAAAGGCACATGCAAGTATCCCCTGCTTTTTGCAAGTTCATGCAACGCCACTTCACTTATACGAAAGCCCTACATTGTACTTGCTTTTGTTAGCCAAAAGAAATCGAAAGAGGATTTTTGCTTTTATAAAAAAAGATGAAAAGCGAAAAAAGGTGAAAAATAAAAATAGCGCTGCCGGTCTTCTGTTTTGCAAACCGTCTGTATAGAGGTGGCGAGCGCCCTGAGCAGCCTCAGTGGCGCCACCTCGCACCTTTCCCGGGAACTACACTGAGCATCTCAACATCAAAGGCAACAGACCTTTACACTGTGCTTTCGACCAACTGCATTATCTCAATTTTATTTTGTGCATTCGTTAACAAGAGGTTCCTATGGTATCAGAAAAGCCTAAGTGTGGTTAATTTGGAGGTCTGGGAACACTAAAAAAATTTTCTTTCTTTTTTTTTTTTTTAAAGATTTTATTTATTTGACAGCGAGAAACACAGCGAGAGAGGGAACACAAGCAGAGGGAATGGTAGCGGAGAAGCAGGCTTCTTGCTGATGCAGGGCTCGATCCCAGGACCCTGGGATCATGACCTGAGCCGAAGGCAGACGCTTAACGACTGAGCCACCCAGGCGCCCCTAAAAAATTTTCTTTCTAAATTCATGGTAATTACTTCTTTGCCCCGTTTTGCCTTATGAAAGATCTCATACGATCGCTCTAGTTTCAAAGAGTGGGGGAAGCCTGTCATATATTAGACTTCTGCTCAGTTCCTTGCTGGAAATTTACTTCCTTTTTTTTTTTTTTTAAGGAGAGGTTGGGAAGAAAAGGAAAAAAATCGCGCTTCAAATGAAAATGAAAGTGGTAAACAACTGATAGGTATATAAAAATTATGAGATAGTTCAGAAATTTTATGATTAAAATTCGTTTTAGTTCCAGTAACAAAGCATCACTGACTTTAAAAAAATAGTCACTAAATTAAAGGATATATTCTACATGTTCTGCACAAGACAAGGGCAACCTTTTGTTAAAAATTTGAATAGCCCTCTTATTCTTTTTTAGGCTTTCCCTGTTCAATTGCACACCATATGCAAATATTAATAAACGGTATGGCTTTTGTCTGAAGACTTTATGATTGTGCTTCCTTCCAAGTGGAGGCTTTCTTTTTTCTTTCTTCCTTCCTTTTTTTTTTTTAAGATTTTATTTATTTATGTGAGAGAATGAGAGAGAACATGAGAGGGGAGAAGGTCGGAGGGAGAAGCAGACTCCTCATGGAGCTGGGAGCCCAATGCGGGGCTCGATCCCAGGACCCCGAGACCATGACCTGAGCCAAAGGCAGACACTTAACCAACCGAGCCACCCAGGCGCCCCCCAAAGATTTTCTTTTTTTTTTAAACATTTTATTTATTTGACAGACAGCGAGAGCAGGAACACAAGCAGGGGGAGTGGGAGAGGGAAAGCAGGCACAGAGCAGGGAGCCTGATGCGGGGCTCGATCTCAAGACCCTGGGATCACGACCGGAGCCGAAGGGAGACGCTTAATGACTGAGCCACCCAGGTGCCTCCCCTGAAAGATTGTATTTTTAAGTAATGTCTACATGCAATGTGGGGCTTGAACTCACGACCCAAAGATCAGGAGTCGTATGCTCTACCGACTGGGCCAGCCAGGTGCCCAAATGTATCTTTTTGGTGAAATGTACCCATAAAAAACTCCTGCTATATACTGAACTCCAGTGGTTGTTGTCTCAAGAAAGAACATTTCTGCAAATTGAGCTGCGAGTTGAACTACCTGTTTTTTGTTTGTTTTTTAATGGAGAGCCTTTTAACTTAAAAATACGACTAATCAACCACGGTGTTTGCTAGATGTCTCAGAAAATGGACTGAGTGACCCTGTTACCTCCCTCAGGAAAACAACTGGTAGTATTTGTTGCCAATAATAAAATTTAAGCTTTCAAAAAACTAGAGCTTTATACAACCTCGGTCCCCTGCAACGAGTTTGACAGCTTCTTAGTTTGTAGAGACTTCTCTGATGAGGGTGGTGTTGAACTCAAGGAATGTGGACTTTAGACATCGCATAATAAGATTCATTAACATCTGGAAGACCAGCAAACTCGGAGCACCAATATTTTCCATATGACCAATGCATGACGCTGTAAAGTCATACATGGGTAAGAGAGCCACTCAAAGTGCAGGATCGGGGGTGCCTGGGTGGCTCAGTGGGTTAAAGCCTCTGCCTTCAGCTCAGGTCATGATCTCAGGGTCCTGGGATCGAGCCCTCATCGGGCTCTCTGCTCAGCAGGGAGCCTGCTTCCCCCTCTCTCTCTGCCAGCCTCTCTGTCTACTTGTGATCTCTGTCAAATAAAAAAAAAATTTTTTTTAAATCTAAAAAAAAAAAGAAACAGGGGCACCTGGGTGGCTCAGTCGTTAAGCGTCTGCCTTCGGCTCAGGTCATGATCCCAGAGTCCTGGGATCCAGCCCTGCATCAGGCTCCCTGCTTGGCAGGAAGCCTGCTTCTCCCTCTCCCGCTCCCCCTACTTGTGTTCCCGCTCTTGCTGTGTCTCTGTCAAATAAATAAAATCTTTAAAAAAAAAAAAGAAACATCTGGATTTTTGGTCTTGATTTTTTTGTGTGGGATCTAGATGAATAGCCACAATTATCTGAAAAAGTAAAATATTTCTCCCTTTTCCAACAATGTATCCGTGCAAGGCCGTATTTCCTTCATATATTTCAACCAACAACATGTAACATTGAATGTAGGAACAAATATGAGAATTCCTTTGTCTTCTATTAAGCTAGACATTTAAGAGATATGCAAACATGTTAAAGTGAGGCTATTATCACTACTTTTTGTTTTGAAAAATGTATTTTTTTTTTTGCAAAAATATGTTACTTGTGTTAACATGTATGGGGTTTAGTATCCTGCTGCTAAATGAATAAATACTTTAAAAATTCCTCCAATTCAATTTCTAAGGTGGTAAGCACTGATACATGAAATCCACAAAAACAAAGACGCTTTGGGGTCCTCAGTAATTTTTAAAATTGCAAAGTGGGGGCACCTGGGTGGTTCAATTAGCTGAGTGTTTGACTCTTGATTTCGGCTCAGGTCGTGATCTCAGGGTCAGGAGATGGAGCCTCACTTCGGACTTGGCACTTAGTGTGGCGTCTGCTTGGAATTCTTTTTCTCTCTCTCCCTCCACTCGTGCTCTCTCTCTCAATAAAATAAAACCTTTAAAATAAAAATAAAATTGTAACGTGGCCCTGAGACCAAAAAGATTGAGAAGTGCTGAGTCAAGCGATCATCAATAATGGCTGTTAACCTCCCAAAAGGAGACAGTGAGCTTTTCTGTGCCCCTCCTCTTCAATGGAGGGGCACAGACCATCACCTAGGAAGTAGTTTTCTCAGAAAGTCAAGTCTGCATCAGATCAAGCCTCTCGATCTAACTACAAATTTGGAGAAAATACAGGGGACAAAGGAACATAACTCCAGGGGGCTGAAGCCAGTGAAATTCAGCTGTGGAAAACCCAAACTGTGTATGATAAACAGCACGCTTTCTTCAAGTCAATTGCAAGAAAAATAAAAGAGGCGGGGAACCTATGTATTAAAAGGAACTTAGACCTATCAGTCGATGTATGGACTTTCTTTGGATACTGATTTGATCCTTAAAAAAAAGAGAGAGAGAATGGGGGAGATTTAAACCCTGTGGACATTTGATAGTATTTTTTTTTTTAAGATTTTATTTATTCATTTGACAGAGAGAGAGATCACAAGCAGGCAGAGAGGCAGGCAGAGAGAGGGGGAAGCAAAGGTCCCTGCTGAGCAGAGAGCCTGATGCGGGGCTCGATCCCAGGACCCTGAGATCATGACCTGAGCCGAAGGCAGAGGCTTCAACCCACTGAGCCACCCAGGTGCCCCGATATTTGATAGTATTAAAGAATGATTGTTCATTGTTTAGCTGTGTTACAGTATTGTGTGGGTGTGTTGTGGGACAATTTGTGTAAGAAACTTTGTATCAGTCAAGACTCAGTCAAGGAAACAACTACTATGAATATTACAGAATAAGAAATCAATTACAGAGTCACGATCCCAAGGTCCTGGAAGCGAGTCCCTACATTGGTCTCCTTGCTCAGTGGGGAACCTGCTTCTCACTCTGCCTGGTGCACTCTCTCTTTCTCTCTCTTTCAAATAAATAAAATCTTTAAAAAAAAAAAAATCATTATAGGAATTGGTACACTTGTGGGACCAGCTGGGGAAGTCAAGACTCCAAAAAAGGACCGGAGAAAAGTCATGAACCAGCTTAGGCAAAGTGAGTAAGCTGGAAGTTAGAAGAATCCAGAAGCATCCATCTTCTGGAGGACAACCGCAGAAAGAGTTGGTGGAGAGATCTTTCGTTCTGTGGCTGCTGCTGCTCACAGAGGAGGTTCTGGTAGCGAACTGGGGCTTGTTGGCCAGCAGGACCAATCACTGGGCATGAGGGCTGTATGAGGAGTGGAGGGAGGCAGACCAAGTGGAGGGAGCTTGCCAGTGCCTCGGCTGTCCCCCACTGCCTCTAAGGACGGGCACGACAGGGCACCCTTCGGAGCACAATGCCTACTGTTTGACCTCTGCGTCCCAGATTGTATGCAGATTTCTCTCATGGCTGTCCCTCACCCGCATCACACAGCGAAAGGAGTTCCCAGAAATGTGGTTTGGGCTCAGTCACGCATGCCCATCACCCTTGGGAGCTATCTACAAGGATACTCACTGATGCAACCATATGATGTCAGGATTTGCCTCAAAATGATTTGGGAAGTAAGGGGAATGGGAAGAACTAGATAGCTCCATTTTGTCCGTGAGCAGAAGGTGGGCGATGGGTACCTGGAGCTTCCCTTACTATTCCCTTGATTTTCTGTATCTGCTTGGGATTTTTCTATAATTAAAAAGTAATTAAAAGTGCACCTCTTGGGGCGCCTAGGTGGCTCAGTCGGTGAGGCGTCAGACTCTTGATTTCCGCTCATATTGTGACCTCAGGGTCATGAGGTCAAGCCCTGCATCAGGCTCTGCGCTCAGTGGGGAGTCTGCTTGAGATTTTCCCCCTCTGCCCCTCTCCCTGGCTCTCTCGCTCTCAAATAAATAAATAAAAATCTTTTTAAAGTACACCTCTTGCATTTTTTCCCTTGAAGTATCAGTAGACCCAGAGATTTCATTTTGTTTTTTAAGATTTATTTATTTCAGAGAAAGAGAGAGAACAAACAGGAGGGGAAGAGAGAGAAGGAGAGGGAATCCCAAGCCGACTCCACGCTGATCGCAGAGCCCGACTCAGGCTCAGTCTCACGACCCTGAGAGCATGACCTGAGCCGAAGCCAGGAGTTGGTTGCTTAACTGACTGAGCCACCCAGGCGCCCGGATTTTATTTTATTCAATGTGTTGTAGTTCATTGTAGCTGTTGTTCTTGTGGATGCTTCAGTTGTCCCAAATACGACTGGTAGAAGACATTAAACTAGCTCCTATTTCTTCGGACATGACTGTGGGCCTCTTGGATAGCTACTGTCCTTTCTGGCACTACGGGATGTCCTCGACTCACTTTACATTTCCCTTACCCCACACCGAGAACTGGCCAGTTCTCCAAGGCGCTCTTGTTTCCTTTAGAGGGGAAGAATGTTTAGAGACCAAGATACAGGGGTTAGATGTTAGATGTGCTGGTGATCATTAATGGGGTGTCATTTCTTCTGGGTCCTTTCTTAAATGTTTAACAAGTGAAGAATAGATGTTGGATTTTATTAAATGCTTTTAAGATCATCTGTCAATATAATCATATTCTGAACTTTCACCTGGTGAAATTTATTAATAAATTGTATAATATTTTTTAAAAGATTTTATTTATTTATTTGACAGAGAGAAAGAGATCACAAGTAGGCAGAGAAGCAGGCGGAGGGAGAGGGGGAGGCAGGCTCCTTGCTGAGCAGAGAGCCCAATGTGGGGCTCGATCCCAGGACCCTGAGATCATGACCTGAGCCGAAGGCAGAGGCTTAACCACTGAGCCACCCAGGTGCCCTAAATTGTATAATATTGAATTATCTTTGAACTCCTAGAAAGAACTCCATTTGTTAATGATGAATCATTCATGTAACATACCATTGTATTCTAGTTGCTGATATGTATTTAGCATATTTATATCACTATTTATAAGTACTCATGTGTGTGCTACTGTAAAGCTTTTATCTATAAACCAGACTGGAATTGTTTACTTGCGAAACATCGATCTGAGACTTTGTTGAAAGGGAGAGTCGATAGGCCTGTGACAATTTCCTCAAAGACTTTCACAGGTCTGTTGAGGTCGTTTGTGTTTTTCTAGAAAGTCATCCCTTTCACTGGGGTGTTCAAGATCCAAGATTTCGCTTTGTGTCTCTCACTTTCTCTTTCTCTCTCTTTTTTTAAAGATTTTATTTATTTCACAGAGAGAAACACAGCGAGAGAGGGAACACAGGCAGAGGGAGTGGTAGTGGGAAAAGCAGGCTTCCTGCAGAGCAGGGGGCCCGATGCGGGGCTCGATCCCAGGACCCTGGCATCATGACCCGACCTGAAGGCAGATGCTCAACGACTGAGCCACCCAGGCGCCCCTCTTTGTCTTTTTTTCAAGCTTCTTATTTGATTGCTTAACTTACTGATTTCATGTCTTGTAGTTGGAAATTGGCACTTAGGAGCACCTGGGTGGCTCAGTGGGTTGAAGCCTCTGCCTTCGGCTCAGGTCATGATCTCAGGGTCCTGGGATCGAGCCCCACATCGGGCTCTCTGCTCGGTGGGGAGCCTGCTTCCCCCTCTCTCTCTGCCTGCCTCCCTGCCTACTTGTGATCTCTCTCTCTCTCTCTGCCTGTCAAATAAATAAATAAAAATCTTTTAAAAAATTGGCATTTAAAACTTATATTTTTCCTCTCGGGACAGTTTGAGTGTGTTGCATGATTCTGGAAGATAGTTTCTGTATTATCTTTATATTCTCGTTTGAGGTCCGTGAATCAAGGGTTGCCTCGGAAAGCTTTTCTAAAATTTCTGTGCTGTGGGGGAAGTGGACTTTTCGTGAGGTTACATTTTTGACTGTGCTGTCAGAGTACATGATCTGAGCTATTTCTACGTGGTTACAGTTTTCTTTGCACAGCCAATTTTTTAAGTGTTCTAAGAGCTCTTTAACAGAATATGAATTATACATTGGGACGCCTGGGTGGCTCAATTGGTTGAGCAGTTGCCTTCGGTTTAGGAGATGATCCCAGGGTCCTGGGATCGAGTCCCGCATTGGGCTCCTTGCTCGGCGGGGAGCCTGCTTCTCCCTCTGCCCGCTTGGCCTACCGCTCCCTCTGCTTGTGCTAACTCTCTCCCTCTCTCTGACAAATAAAATCTTTAAAAGAATATGAATTATATCATTTAGTTGCTGTACTGCTTTATATATTTTTGAGACTTGATTTGTGAAGCACTGAGCCGTGTGAGTGTTAGGGGTTAGATATGAGAATGTTGGAATCTAAGACTATCTTTGTATTTGTAATCCTTCTGCCTTTTTTTTTTTCTTTCCATGCTTTTTTTTTTTTTTTTTTTTAAGTAGGCCCCATACCCAGCGTGGAGCCCAACACAGGGCTTGAACTCACTGAGATCAAGACCTGAGTTGTGATCAAGAGTCAGATGCTTAACTGACTCAGCCACCCAGGCACCCTGCTTTCTGTACTTTAATGCTATTATTTAGTGGATAAAGTTTATGACCACTCCATTTGTTTTGTGGGTCATGTATTTGGTCACTGTACGTGATCTTTTTTTGTCCTATTTAATACATTTTCTTTGGCCTTGAGTTCAACTGCGCTGACATAAATATTGCAAACCTTACTTTCTTTTTTGGCCCCCCTTGGGATGTTTTTGCCCATTCTTTCTTTGCTTTGTGATTTTTCTGAATCTCTTTGTTGCAGCTTGATTCTTTACTCTTTTTTTAAAATCAGAAGTCAGTTTGGGTAAGTCGTCTAAGACAGTTCACTTACATTTTTCCGCAAGTTATTATTCCTACGTACATGACACAGTCATGTCATTTATTACGTGATCAAGAAAAAAGATGCGAACGGAATTTGTTCTTTTGGCTTCCAACAGGCCTGAGCTTCTGTGGGTCCTCAAGATCTCAGTTTTCCTCTCAGTAGTTGGCACTGTCGTATTTATGTTCAGAAGTGGGAAGTTCAGCAGCCCCTCGCCAGAGCTCCCTCATTCTGCTCTGGCCAACCGGATGCCGAAGCTTCTACCTGAGCAACGTCTTAAGAACCTCTTTACCTACAATGGGATCTGGTGAGTGTCACGTTGTTCCATGTTGGTCTGACATTTCCCTTGCTCCGCCGGTGGTTTACTGTGCCCAGTTTATTGCCAGTTCCCTGCCCTCCCGAGCCTGTGCTTGTTGTTTAAGTGATCCCAACGGCGGGACCTGGAGAAGGTCTAGTCTGCAGGGTGCAGTGTGCTCTCTACAGCACCCAGCAAAGTCCCTGAAAACTATGGAGGGGCCTATTTGGCTCAAACTGTAAGATGCCGCCTTTCTGCCCCGCCGGCCTCCTCTTCTGGTGGGGCCCTGATGCTCCTGGCATTCACGTGACTCGAGTTCAAAGACATTTGGTGCAGGTGATAATTCCAGAGAGGGGGGCCTTCTTCCCCTTTCCCCACCCCACCCCTGTATCTCTGGGAGGGGCCGCCGCTTTGATTCCAGAATCTCCTCCCAGGTAGGACAGGTGGGTATATGGAAAGGGGACTCTCAGGGTAAACCACACACTGATTAGACCCTGGGTTCTCTCTCACCCAGCAGCCCACCCGCCCACTCCGTGTTCACACATGTCCTTTTCTGGTCTTAGGCTCTTCCCGAAAAACCAGTGCAAATGCGAAGCTACCACACAGCAGAAAAGCTATAACTTTCAGGATGCCTATGGCCAGAGCGATCTCCCAGCAGTGAATGCGAGGAGACAGGCTGAATTTGAACACTTCCAGAGGAGGTAATGCAGACCGTGAGGGCTCTTCGGTCCTGGAGCAGACCAAAAGCTCTCTCTACTGTGTCCTGAGGGTGTGGGTCCCAAGAAAACAGGGAGGAACTCCTCACTTGCAGGAGTCCCTCGGGGGAACTGTTAGGAGTAAAGCCAGGAGAGAGAATGGAGAAAAACGGCCCATAAAGGAAGATTTGCTAAGCTTTGCACGTTAGGAACATTTCATAGTAAGAACAGAGCAAAGGGATGAAAATAGTCCGGGACATTCGTGTGGTGTTGGTGGCACAACTCCAGGCACCCAGGCCTTCACAGCAGGTGACTTTGCAGCAAGGTGCACCTCTAATTCATTTATGTGTCGGGAACATACATCCCCTTGCTATGCGCAGGGTCCGGAATGACACACCTGGGGTGTATCTGTCAGGATCATTGGTTGAAAAGAGCGGTGATTGATTCTGAAGGGCTTATATCAGAAGGTGCTTGTGGGAAGGATGTTGGAAAACCGTAGGTGATAGGATGACCAGGCTAAGAAATCATGAACCAAGGGAGCACAGAAGGGCTGGACCAGCCCACTCTTGCTGCCTCCCTCCCTCCTCCCCTCCCCCACTCCCTTCCTCCTTTCCTTCCTCCCTTCCTCCCTCCCTCCCTCAGATGTCAGACCATCTGTAGAGATGTCTACAGACATCTGTAGAGATGTCAGACCACTCATCTCTACCATGTCAGCGTAAAAACATCCAGAGAAACACACAAACCAGGGTGTCTCAGCTTTGGCACTGCTGATATTTTGGGCCAGATGTTTTGGGCAGCTGTCCTATGCCCTAGTGGGTTTAGCAGTATCTCTGGCCACAAGTTGCCAGTCATAGAGGCCAATAGCTCCACCTCCCCCCATTGTAACAACCAAAAATGTCTCCAGATGTTGCAAGATGTGCCCTGGGGTCAAGATTGTATTCATGAAGTACTTGAAAACCACTGACCTAAATGAATGGGTGTAGCTCTGGTCATAAACAATAAACCTCATGTCAAAAACTGGAAAAAAAAAAAAGACTTTCACAGGTCTGTTGAGGTCGTTTGTGTTTTTCTAGAAAGTCATCCCTTTCACTTGGGTGCTTAATCGACTGAGCCACCAAGGAGTTTCGTGTTAAGTACCTTTTTAAGAGCTTTCTATATGCCAAAAAAAAAAAAAAGCTTCCTATATGTCTAGTTCTTTCCTTTTAATTGCTATACAGCTATGAATATGAATACACTGAATTTTTTAAGCCATTCTACTATTGAATGATATTCAAATTTGGGGAAATTTTTCATCATTACATTTACATAATTTAGAACAATAATCTTATATTTACGTTATTCCCTTATTTTCTTCAGATGTGTATAAGGGGATGTTCATTTCTTTTTATTTTATTTATTTATTTGACACAGAGAGAGATCACAGTAGGCAGAAAGGCAGGCAAAGAGAGACGGCGGGGAAGCAGGCTCCCCGCCGAGCAGAGAGCCCGATGTGGGGCTCGATCCCAGGACCCTGAGATCATGACCTGAGCCGAAGGCACAGGCTTTAACCCACTGAGCCACCCCAGCGCCCCAGGGATGTTCATTTCAAACAGTGCTGAAATGAACCTCCTGCATGCATGTTGTTGTTTACAAAGACAGGTGTTTTTCCCCTTAAATAGCATCTGAATCACTCATTCACGAAAGGCGCTTATTTCTACTTTTAATAAATACAAGCAAATAGCATTCAAGAGTATCTACATTAGGGGCACCTGGGTGGCTCATGATCTCAGGGTCCTGGGATCGAGCCCCACATCGGGCTCTCTGCTCAGCAGGGAGCCTGCTTCTCCCTCCCTCTCTACCTGCCTCTCTGCCTACTTGTGATCTCTCCCTCTCTGTCAAATAACTAAATAAAATCTTAAAAAAAAAAAGAGTATCTACCTTAATTCACACTCTCACGGGGAGTGGGTATCTTAGATACCCCCTACCTAACCAATACTCCTTATTGTTATATTTTGGAACATTAATGAAAAAAGTATTTTTTTTTTTTAAGATTTTATTTTATTTTAAGCAACCTCTACACCCAACGTGGGGCTTGAACCTATGACCAGGAGATCAGGAGTTGTAGGTTCTACCAACTGAGCCATCCAGGTACCTCCAGTTCATTGTTTTTATTTTTTATTATTTTAAAGTTTTATTTATTTATTTATTTATTTATTTATTTATTTATTTATTTATTGTCAGAGAGCAAGAGAGAGGGGGAGAGAGAGAGCACAAGCAGGAGGAGCCACAGGCAGGGGGAGAACGGACTCCCCACTGAGCCAGGAGCCTGATGCGGGGCTCGATTCCAGGACCTTGGGATCATGACCTGAGCTGAAGACAGACGCTTAACCGACTGAGCTGCCCAGTGTCCCCAGTTCATTGTTTCTAAAGTTGCATTTCCCTGGTTAATTTTGAAGCTGAGCATATTTCATTCATGCATTAGCCATTTGTACTTCCTCTCCTGTTAATGGCCTATTTACATCATTTCCCATTTTTAAATTTCGTCTCTTTTGTATTCTCATATAGCAGTCTGATCTTTCTGGCAGGTGATCTAAATGGTACCCTTGGCTACACTGGATCCGCGAGGACTGCATTTCAACCATATTACCTTAGTCCCCCAAAGAATCAATCTCGCTGGCTCGTTATGTGCTTGCCCTTGACTGAGGTTGTTATAACAACAAAACCATACGAAAATCATCACCGGGTTTGCTCTGAAAATACTGAGGCAACAAATCACATTTCTTGTGATGTATTTTCTTTTTGAGTTCAGTGCCAGGAGAAGGTTTATTTGCCTCAGAAGTTGTTTGCTTTGTCCTGTTGATAACAAGACCAGAGTACTGACTGCCCATCGCTTTCCACCCTGACTACCGGGAAGTTTACTGGTGACCCTGACACTGACTGCTGCAGCGGGGTTCGCCCAGATGGTCTTGTTATTTTGTTTCTTCTCTCCCACTGGTTGTGTTTTTCATTCTGTATGTGCTTTGTTGTAAACTGCCTCGACTCCTTTGCGGAATTGAAAGCTGGTGGGAGGGGAGTGGAAGGGTGAATAAAGGCGGGAAGGAATGGAGGGGTGAACGGGACAGTCTACTTTTGATTTCTCTCCACGGGCAGCACAGAGGTCCGGGCACAGGTACCACCTTCAGAATTAACCAGGGAGGCACGTGAGAGCAGCTGCTAATGGTTTTGGTTCTGTTTTTTGCAGAGAAGGGTTACCTGGTCCACCGCCGCTGCTGGCTCAACCCAACCTCCCCTTTGGGTACCCAGTCCATGGGGTAGAGGTGATGCCCCTGCATACAGTTCCCATCCCGGGTAGGTAGCTCTCCATCTGGAGAGGAGCCAGGCAACTTTCTTAACTCTTCTTAAGCAAAATGAGGGAGTGGAAGGGAACACTCATTCACTGGGTACCTGCTGTGTACTCAGCGCAATGAGGCGACTTGACATGATTTCACTCAGTGGTTGGTCTCAACGTTTCCACCATTGGGGGTCGCCCTTAGCCGCTGTGACGTCCCCTGGGATCCGGGATAACACAGAAGAGGACAGAAATCTGTGCGCCTCAAGGAATCTTAGGACATGACTGGCTTTTTGGTTTCCTCCAGCATCATGAGATCAGGCAAAGATGAGCCCATCTCCTGGGAGAGTGTATTGAAAAGAATATTTAAACTCCCCTCCACATGGGATTTTACACACTTCTCTAATTCAGCACCACATCCCTGGGAGGTAAATGTTATTTCGCCCATTTCACAGATGATGTAAGTTGTCTAAGGCCCCATAGAGAGGGTCTATTTGAAGTAGAACTTGAATTAGTCATATTATGAGAACAGAGGTAGATTCTAAAGCACATACATTCCATGAATTGCTAGTATTTTTGAATAGTCATTTAAAAAGTGAGTTGCCATTTTGGATGAGTCTTTTTTTTTATTGTAAAATATGCATAACATAAAATTTACTATATTAATCATTTTTAAGCACACAGTTTTGTGGCATTAAGTATATTCTCAGTGTTCTGCAACCGTGACCATCATCCGTCTCCGGAACTTTTTATCTTCCCCAATTAAAGTTCTGTACCCATTTAGCATTGACTCCCTTCCCCGCTCCTGCCTGTGGCAACCACCGTTCAGTAGAATGTCTTGTCTCATCTCTACCAGTTTGACTATTCTAGGAACCTCATGTAAAGATGATTCGTTACTTATCCATTGCTGTCTTCCCTTCAGTAACAGAGATACCTGGGAAGGGGCGGGATTAATTCTCAGTACCCGTCCAGTGCTGAGGGTGGGCCTCAGAGGCTTTAGATCCACTGGAGTGGATACCACCTAACGGGACCCCAGGGAGAGGGGAGTGGTCAGCAAATACCGGGCATAGGAGGTGACCCGAAAGGGATTCTGGAAGGGTGTAAAGAAGTCATCAGGAAGATAGCGAGCCTCAGGGACCCCTTGGCATCCTCTCAAATGGTGTTTTTTATCCTTTTTTCCTGTGTCCTCCAGGTCTCCAGTTTGACGGACCAGAGGCCCCCATCTATGAGGCAAGTCCCCTTCTCAGCTCCTTTTTGCACTTGGCATCATTGCCCACGCCCCGTCCCCAATGGTGGCCGGTCTCGGATTTTGACAGTGAGCTCATCCAGATTCAATATCCGCCATGAGTCCAAGGTGGGGAGAGGGGATAGGGATGCCTCCAGAAGGCATGTCCAGCCATGTGAGTGGCTGGAGCTCCAAGGAGGACTTCCAGAAACCTGGGTCAGTGCAGATGCTGCTGCTTTTGATGCAAGAGGAAGCTGTCGCCACAGCCCCGGCTCTGGTGCCTGTCACCTCCGTCGGGGTTAGTGCCAGCCAGCGACACTGGGCTCTGTGCCTTGCCTTTCATTCCCACTTAATGTGGCTCCAAATCCAGCCTTTATGCGTAGAGCTGATGGGGAGGGGGAGGGATAGGCAAACTGCATCCAGAACCCTAATCTAAAAAGGAGTCTGGGAAATGTAGTTTTAGTTTTCCCACTCTGCCAGAGGTTGGAGTGGGTCATGAGCGAGCAAATCTGCAAATCTGCTCTATCCTCCCAGGGCCTTCTCCGCCCTCCCCCCCTCGCCCTCCCAGCAGAGCACCCCTCCCCCACCGCTGCCGCTGCCGAGCTCCCGGTACTCTGTGTTATCTCTGTTTTATCTTCTTCATGGTGCTTTCCTGTACCTGAATTATTTATGTGCATCATGATATACTTAACTGCCATTCTCCCCAACTAGAATATAAGCCTCTTGAAGGTGGGAAGTTGGTTTTATTCATTACTCTTTCCTCAGAACCTATAATTTGGATCTCAGAAAACACCTGTTGGCTGACCGAAGTGTTTTCAGCAGGCGTGGCAGAACCCAGTGTACTTTTCGTAAAAATACCCGGCTGCCCAGAGGACGAGAAGGCGGGAGAGGAGAGGAGCTTTAGGGAGTAGCAATGGGATGGAGCGAAGGGGACCAGTTCTAGCTACGTGTTGCAGGTAGACCGCATGGACTCACGCAGAACAGGAATGACCTCCTGTAGGGACTGCAACATTTGACTGGATGAAGGTGCCATTCACGAGGCAGGGGGACCCAGGGAGAGGGTGGCAAACAGGTTTACAGAGAAAAATCAGCGGTTGGGTTGTGAGGATTTCAGTTGCTTGTGGCACTTCCTAGCAGAGCAGTTGGGTCCTAAGATGGGAGCTGGAAATGCACATTTTTAAGCCTTTAGCATATAAATGGTAGTTAAAGCCGCCGCCTCTAGTGAGAAGGTGTTGAATGGGAAGAGAAAAGGGCACGGAACCAAACCCGGAAAAATCCCACTGGGAGGTCAGACGGAGGCCGAGGCCGGAGGAGGCAGTCCGAAATCGAAAGGAGCAGCCAGCAGGAGTAAGGAGAAATCTGGAAGAATGGGATCCTCTAAGCCAAGACCTACGAGAGCAGTGGCCTTTGAATAGACGAGTCCCCAGGACTTGGTTGTCCTTCGCTGGGGATAGAGCAGCAAACGGCTTTGGAGCCAGACCCCAGCTTCCAGGGCCGCTCGGGGGCACCTCCTCTCAGCCTCCTGTGCTCTGCCCCCTGCTGGCCATCCTGGGTACGTGCTTTCCCTCGCGTTTAGCGTCTTTCCGTCTCACCCACCTTAGGTCACTGTGACCGCTTCTCTGGGGACACTGAACACCCTCGCTGACATCCCAGACAGTGTGGTGCAGGGCAGAGGCCAGAAGCGGCTGACCATTTCGACCAGGGACCGGAAGCTTTTGAATTTCATCCTCCAGCACGTGACTTACACCAGCAATGTGTACCAGCACCGCGGGGTGGATGTGGGTGAGAGCCTGCCCTAAGCAAAATGCTTAGGGAGTGGGAAAACACCACTGGGCTCTCTCAAAGTCTTCCTCCTCCAGGAAGCCTGCCAGTATTTAGGCTTCTTCCCTTGCTCTTGTTTCTAACCCTAGACATCTAACTTCTCAATTACTGTCCCCAACATTACTCCCACGCTGCCACTGACCTCGTAGCGTGACTTGAAGGAAAGAACATGTATCTCTCCATGGGAGCAGATCCTTCGGGCTCTGCACCTGGAAATCAGCCAGGTCTGTTTCCCCATTATCCGTAGCTCTCAGAACTGAAGACTTCAGCTGCAAGAGAGGATGGACCCAGTCTGTGCATCAGTATCTTGTTCTGGGCACTAACAGGAAAAGAGGGATGTGGGGGAATTAAAGGCTCTCTTTTCTCTTTTGACTAGCTACGCAGGATGCATTCCCAGGACACCGGCAGAAAAATGAAACACAGGATAGATTATGCATGGCTGTGAACGAAAGAGAGCACTCTCTCTACTTACAGATTCCCAAACATTCCCTTTCACCAAATGACCCTGGGAGATAAAACAGGGCAGGTGGTGGCATCTGTTTTTGTAGCTGGAGCAGGAGAGGAAGTGATTTACCCAAGGTATTTCGAATCTGTGTAGAGTCCCTGCTCAGGGGCTTTGCTGATCTCTGTATCTTTCCAATTTGAGTATTCATGCTGCCGAAGCGAGCACTGATTTACCCAAGTAGTTCAGGTAATAAATGGCAAAGTTAAACGTAATCCAGGCGCTCTGATTCCAAGCCCACTTTACTCCACCAGACTCTCGAAGTGGAAGAAATTCGAGTTAAGAAGCATTCAGCAGGGGGCACCTGGCGGCCTCGGCAAGAGTCAGCATGCGACTCTTGGTCTCAGGGTTGTGAGTTCAAGCTCCATGTTGGGCATGGAGATTACTTACTTAAAAAAAAAAAAAAGGCACTCAGCTGGTTACCGCAGGGACACAAAACAAATCAGGAGCCAGAATACTGTAGACTCGGTGGGGCCTCATCCCAGGCAGGACATTTCTCTACCGACCCTTCACCCCTGCGGAAATCGTCTTCCTTGGGGCAGTGTGGAGAGTGACCTAGACTCTGTGCTGCCCTCTTTGACCTTATTCCTCCCTCCAGTGAGTCTGGAGTCCGAGTCCTCGGTGGTCAAGTTTCCAGTGACCATCCGCTATCCTGTCATCCCCAAGTTATATGACCCTGGACCAGGTAAGGCCATGGCTCCTGGGGGCTGCAGAGTGGGATCTTGTCGAGCTAGTTGGTGAAACTCGGAAGGGATCAGCTTTTGAGGCCGAGGAGGAGAACTGATGAAAATAACTGCTCTGCTTTGATTCCTGACAAATGAGAAAAAAATTCTATTATTTTCGTATTGCTTAATTATATTTAACTTATTATGGTTGTGCTTATTCTTAAAAAAACAAAAAAACAAAAAAAACCAGGGGCGCCTGGGTGGCTCAGTGGGTTAAAGCCTCTGCCTTCGGCTCAGGTCATGATCTCGGGGTCCTGGGATCGAGCCCCACATCAGGCTCTCTGCTCAGCAGGGAGCCTGCTTCCTCCTCTCTCTGTCTGGCTCTCTGACTACTTGTGATCTCTCTCTCTGTCAAATAAATAAATAAAATTTTAAAAAACCCAAGTATAGTATCTTAATTAGTAATAGTAATAAGAACAGAGTGGTATTGGACCATGGCTAGATAATATCGATGGAGGCGAATTGGAAACCCGGAGACAGATAGGTTGGAGTTTTACCCTGTGATAAAGGTAGCTTTCCAAATTTAAGGGTGAAAAGATGGAGAATCCAAGAAGTCATATGGGACAACTGCGTTGATAAAGGAAGATAAAAAGTTGAGTCTAAAAAAAAAAAAAAAAAGTCGAATCTGTCTTACAGCTCATACCAAGATAAATTCCAAATTGATCAAATATCTCATATTTTTAAGTGCTAGGAAAAAAAAACCTCGTGGAGCTTAAAAAAATAATCTTAGAGTATAAGAGCTTTCTAAATAAGACAAAGACACAAAGACCAGAAAGAGAAGACTATACACATAAAATACATAAAAATTTTAAATGTTTTTTTGGGACAGAAACCCACCAAAAGCAAAGGCAAATGACAAAGAATAAATTGGGAGGAAAATATCTGCAGCACACGTGAAGTCAAAGTGTACTTTTACTTGAAAGAGCCTGTGAATCCGTAAGAACAGCCAATAGGCCTGCGTGCCTGGCTGGCTCGGTCAGTAGTGCTTGTACCTTGTGATCTGGGGGTTGGGAGTTCAAGCCCCACCTTGGGTGTAGAGAATACTTAAATAAGTAAATGTTTTTAAAGATTTTATTTATTTATTTGTCAGGGAGAGAGGGCACAAGCAGGGGAAGCAGTAGGCAGAGGGAGAAGCAGACTCCCCACTGAGCAGGGAGCCCGATGCAGGACTCGATTCCAAGACCCCGGGATCATGACCTGAGCCGAAGGCAGACACTTCACCAACTGAGCCACCGGGCATCCCAAATAAGTAAATGTGTTTTGTTTTATTTTTTAAACCACCTTAACACAACAAAACAAAAACCCAAATACCTAATAAGCCGATAGAAAAATGCACAATTGGCAACAGATTAAATTCAACAATATTTTTTGCTATTAGAATATATGCTCAGTCACATACTAAAAAAAGTGCGAATGAAAAATACATTCATATCAGAAAGTACTGGACAAGGAGTGGGGGCGGGCAGGCATTCCTACAAACGCCTGCTGAGAAATGTAAATGGGCACAGTCTTTCCTGAGGCAATCTGGCAATACCTATCAGCATTTGGGATGGCCATTCCCTTTGGCCCAGCACTTGCACTTCTAGAAATCATCGTACAGATATTTATATCTGTGTGAAAGGATGCTTGTTCCAGGTTCTTCGTTGCAGCATTGTTTGCAAAGACAAAAACCTCAGAAGTGGGATGCACCAATCAGATCAAGTGTGGTCCATCCGTGTAATGACGTTCCATGCAGTGGCATTCAGAAGGAGGGAGGGGGAAACCCCGGGGGAGGGCTTTTTAAAAAAATGCTTCCCAAGTTATAAGGTACGGAAGAGAGGGAAGAGTAAGCATATTGGTTTTTTCTTTTTTTAAGATTTTATTTATTTATTTGACACAGGGAGAGGGATCACGAGCAGGCAGAGAGGCAGGCAGAGAGAGGGGGGGAAGCAGGCTCCCCGCTGAGCAGAGAGCCCGATGCGATGCGGGGCTGGATCCCAGGACCCTGAGATCATGACCTGAGCCAAAGACAGAGGCTTTAACCCACTGAGCCACCCAGGTGCCCCGTTTTTTTTTTTTTTTAAAGATTTTATTTATTTATTTGAGAGAGAGAGAGAAAGAAAGTGAGAGCATGAGAGGAGCAAAAGTCAGAGAGAGAAGCAAACTCCCCGTGGAGCTGGGAGCCCGATGTGGGACTCGATCCCGGGACTCCAGGATCATGACCTGGGCCGAAGGCAGGTGCTCAACCAACTGAGCCACCCAGGCGCCCAGCGTATTGTTTTATATGTTTTACATTTTCTATTCTGACTAACGAACTCTTACTAAGCGCTGTGGACAAGAGGGCGTGGCATAAAGAAATCACCAGAAAGATTTTTCTTTTCTGTAAAAAGAAAGAGGGGAAAGAATGTATGTATGCCGTTGCTTATGGCATATGAACATTCTTATTTTAAATCATTTTTGGAGTTCTCTTGTTATTTTCGGTCCGTCTGGAGTGGGTTCATCTGTACACGGGAGGTTCGTTGGCTGTCGTTCATACTAATTTTCTCTAAGTGTTCTGTAATTTTTGCGGGTGAGCTCATCTTGAGTAGGAGGTTTTGCTTGTTTGTTTTCTCCTCTCTCCCTTCTCTCTCCTGGCTCCTATTCTCATCTGACAGCTTTATCCTTGGATCTACTCCCTGTCTGCCCAGCCTTCTGGTCTACTTTTTTATACTGGAGGCTCGGGGTTCCTGTCTCACGGTGATGTCGGAGTTACTAAGGAGCCCGTTGCTGGGCCTGAGGACGGCTTGGCACAGGTCGTGGTGTCATTTCGGTTTGCACCCCGAGGTGCGTGCAGGGGGGGTGGCTTTTCCGGGGTTCCTTGCCTGGCAGGTGGTGAGGGATGGTGGGTAGGGCCCCTAGCTCTAGTCCGAGGCTTCTAGCAAAAAGCCTGGCTCTGGACCCACACTTCCCATGAGATACCTGAATTCCATCACCCTCCAGAATCAGCCTCCTCTGTGGCTTCTCTGATCCCGGAATGCAGGAGGAGGTCCCAGCTCTGCTCACTGCTTTTTATTTTTGTTCCTTGGAAGCAATATGTATTTTTGAGCATAGTTCTACCTTTGTATTTTTATCATTGCTGTATATTTGGAAAAAATAAAGACCCTCAAACAGAAAGCTACATCACCAACTTAGCCTGGAGTCCCCAGTCTTGACCACATCCTCTAGTAATTCATGCCCCTGCTTCTCTCTTTACTATAACGAACCAAACTTGGCCTGTGGCCCAAGAAAAGCGAGGGCACAATTTACTTGACTCTGCCCGCAGATCACTTTTCCCTCATGCCCTCAGCCCCCGGGGGAGCCAGTGTAATGGTGCAACAGGTATTAAAAAGAAGGTTCTGGAAAGACTTCTGACTTGTGTCATTCTGAGAAGGAGCTCTGCAGTGGGGTTCCAGAGCACTCGGCTACAAGCCACGGGTAGGGTTGTGGCTTTCGCCTGCATTAGCTCCATCAGAGCCCACCCCACCCCACCCCATCCCAACCTACCCAGGCCTCCCATGGCCTCGGTCAGCGGGGGTGCCTCCATGTTTGGTGACTAAATCCCAAAAACACACCACAGCTCCAGGTGATTGGTCATGAGGCCTTTTCCGCAGAAAAGTTGTTCCTTTTCCAAGTTTTTGTATCTGTCACACGCCTTGAGCAGGATTATCTGGTCCAGACCTCCCACTCTCCAAGTAGACCTACTCCACCGAGGTCTTCCTGAGCAGCAAGCCCAAGTTGTGCTTCTCTCTAGGAGTGTAGCAGATGGCGGGGCAGGTCTCAAGTCCTTTAGATCTTTTCTCTCCCCGCACCCCCCCCCCGAACCCCTTGATGGGCAGAGCTCTGTGCATCTCGATTCCTAGGATTAACATGACAGTGTGATCCAAAGAGTGCCCGTAAGACAAAGCATTCATATTGTAGTAGGAGATGACATAGTCAAACCAACAGAGCCAGGGAAAGAAATTCTAGAAGACAGATAAAATTTCAACAAGCTGGCTATGTTTTATATTTTCTGTTCCGACTAACGAACTCTTACGAAGGGCTGTGGACAAGAGGGCGTGGCATAAAGAAATCAGAACAGCGCAAGTCAAGTCTGTGAGGCTTTCCAAAAGGCAGAGCTCTGATATCCACCCTTTCTTTTTAAGGATTTTTATTTATTTATTTGACAGAGAGAGAGAGAGAGGGAGAACACAAGCAGGGGGAGTGGGAGAGGAAGAAGCAGGCTCTCCACTGACCAGGGAGCCTGATGCCGGGCTCGATCCCAGGACGCTGGGATCATGATCTGAGCCGAAGGCAGCTGCTTAACACCTGAGCCACCCAGGTGCCCCTGACATCCACCCTTTCTTGCCCAGAGAGGAAGCTCAGAGACCTGGTGACCATTGCCACCAAAACTTTCCTCCGTCCCCACAAGCTCATGACCATGCTCCGGAGCCTTCGTGAGTACTACCCAGACTTGACAGTGATCGTGGCCGATGACAGCAAGGAGCCCCTGAAGATTAATGACAGCCACGTGGAGTATTACACCATGCCCTTCGGGAAGGTACGTCCCACCCGCATGG
This sequence comes from Procyon lotor, assembly GCA_028646535.1. Taxonomy (NCBI): domain Eukaryota; kingdom Metazoa; phylum Chordata; class Mammalia; order Carnivora; family Procyonidae; genus Procyon; species Procyon lotor. The sequence goes on along the minus strand of CM053619.1, from coordinate 27,594,057 downwards.
GGAGATGTCTGGGTCGTGGGAAAGAGGGCCCCAGAGTCAGGTTCTACCGGATGGAGATGCTTGAGTGGCTTTCCCAGGGTGGCATGACCCTGGAGCAGAGGGAGTGGGACTCTCCCCTGAGTCCTTTCGCCGATTCCAAATCCACAGAGAAATCGGATCACTCTCACGTCTCTGCATGAGTGAAGTGGTTAATCTGCCCTTCCCTCGAGCGTAGTATGGACATTAATTGAGGTCCTTCTAAGTGACTTGAGGTGTCACATTCCAGGGATTCCTGACACGCAGAGAAACTTGTGATCCCTAGGATTCCACCCAAGCTAGAGAGAGCCTACACACACCCTCCTTCCTCCAAGGACACGGAAGAAAATGGGTTTTATACAGACCGAAGCACCCCACCCTCTATCATTTTCTAGGCGCCATCAGGGGAAATGGAAGGACAGCCACAGAGACTCAGGTGAAAAAGACCTTCAATCCATTCACACTGGTCCTAGGACCAAGAAAGGACTTCCTAGCCTTTCTCCGCCTCAGCCTTTGCTTCAGGGAGTCATTGTCCTTCCTCGGGTGTCTCTGAGACACGGGCTCCCTTGAACCCAGTGGTTCTCAACCACTGTTCGGGGCGCAGCGTGGCTGTGGGGAATTTAGAAAGCTTCCAGGTGATTCTAAAATGTGGCCAGGGATGGCCACCGCTGATCTGACCTCATTCCACCTGCAGGGTTGGTTTGCTGGTAGGAACCTGGCCGTCTCTCAGGTCACCACCAAATACGTTCTCTGGGTGGATGATGATTTCCTCTTCAACAACAACACCAAGATTGAGGTGTTGGTGGACGTGCTCGAGAAAACCGAACTAGATGTGGTAAGGGAGAGTGGCCAGTTGCAACCTATAAAGATGGCCAGGAGAGGGGAGAAGACGGGGGGAGGGGAGGGGGCAGGAGGGGAGTAAGCCCGCACAGCTCACTGGGAGTCAGGAACTGTGGGGCTTTCGCTTCTGCCTCTAAATTTTCTTTTCTTTGAGCAAATTACATCTGCCCCCCGCCACTTAACCCTTGTTCTGTCTTTAAAATGGTGTGTTTATGTAAAAAAAAAAAAAGTGAATGGTACAAAGTTTTAAAAGCACACACAGCCCTCATGACATTTAAAAAAGAAGAAAGAAAAGAATGAGACATCAAAAGTCATTTGCTACATAGAAAAGAAAAGGCAGCTACAGTTGATAATAGTGTACTGTATTCTTGAAATCTGCAAAGAGAACAGATCTTCAGTCTTCTGGCCACGGCACAATGGTTACTATGCAAGTGATGGATATGGTAATAAGCTTGATTGTGGTGGTCTTTTCACAGTGTCTACACATATCAAAACATCAAGCCATATGCATTAAATATATAGGATTAAAAATATATGTACAATTTCAATGGATCAAAGATAGTTCAGGAAAGGCTATTTTCTTATTTTTATTTATTTATTTATTTATTTTTTATTTATAAAAAGATTTTATTTATTTACTTGACAGAGAGAGAGAGAGAGATCACAAGTAGGCAGAGAGGCAGGTAGAGAGGGGGAGGCAGGCTCCCTGATGAGCAGAGAGCCTGATGCGGAGCTTGATCCCAGGACCCCAAGATCATGACCTGAGCCGAAGGCAGAGGCTTTAACCAACTGAGCCACCCAGGCGACCCTTATTTTTACTTTTTTAAAGATTTTTATTTATTTATTTGACAGAGAGAGACCCAGGCGCCCCAATAAAAGCTGTTTTAAAAAAGAAAGGAAAAACAGGAAATAGATTAAAAAAAAATCAGTGGCATTGGGATCACAGTTCTTGTTTCCAGGAGGACAGTCCCCAAGGCATCTGTATTGACTAAGATATCTCCTGGCTAGGGGCACTGGGTGGCTCAGTCGTTAAGCGTCTGCCTTCAGCTCAGATCATGATCCCAGGGTCCTGGGATCGAGCCCCGCACCAGCATCGGGCTCCCTCCTCGGCGGGAAGCTTGCTTCTCCCTCTCCCACTCCCCGTGCTTGTGTTCTCTCTTTCTCTTGCTACCTCTGTCAATTAAATAAATATAAAAACAAAAACAAGATCTCTCCCGGCTACTCTTCCATCCCGGAGAGCAAATCACAGTAGCATCAGTGAGGTAGAAAGCGGAGCTCCTGTCTTGTGAAAATCCAGGCTGGCCCTTGGCTTTGCTCCCAGCTTCCTTCCCTTGGTGCTGCGCCGTCCTCGTGGTCCTCGGCTGCGTGGCCTGAAGAAAGGGGGAGAGGACTCATATGAAGGACAAGCATTTGTCTTTGCAGAATGTGCGAGAAGTTGCAGGCATCCCTTCTCACTCCCATCCCTTCAGCCAGGACTTAGACACATGGTCAGACCTCGCAAGGGAAGTGGGGAGGGTCCATCTCTAGTGGTGTAGCTGGCTATCTTCAACTTCCAACTCAGAAGGTCTCTTTGCTAAAGGAGGAAGGAAGGAACTAGTGATGGGGGACTAGGAGCCAACTAGAGGATTATGATGGTTCAGGACTCATCCTGTTTTGCTGGGGCTCCCACACAGAAATCTTCCGTGAGTGCGTGGACAGCAGCTCACGGAGGAGAGCCAGGAGCAGAGGAGTGGGAAGAAGGCAGCTGCAGAAACACGGTGCACAGCTCGTTGCAAGAAGCCCGGCAGTGGGGACTCTACAAAGGGGCCCGTGTGCATGCAGGCTGCTGCTTGCCTGCACCCAAATGCTGCTCCTCCTTGGGAAAGGGAGTGACATACCTTCTGGAAAGAGTGAATTTACTGTCAGGTGAATGGAGCAGAGTTGTGTGCCCTTTGGATGTGGCACCTTCTGCTCCTACCAGGGAGATTTTCTGCGGTGAGCAGGATTTAAAGATCAAGGGACCTAGCCGTGGTGTGTGGAAGGCTGTGGCCGCAACAGCAACAAGAGAGTGAGTATCCAAGGACTAGTATGAAGGATAGCTACAGAGTAGGTGTGATTCTTGTTGTAACTGAGGTTCAGTCCAGGAAGGCTTCCTGGCAGAGGCAACGTGGATCTCAAGTCTGTGTTCCCTAACGTGTGTTTTTCTGCCCACCGGTTAGGTCGGTGGCAGTGTGCTTGGAAACGTGTTCCAATTTAAGCTATTGCTGGAGAAGAGTCAGAGTGGGGACTGTCTGCACCGGAGACCAGGCTCTTTCAGACCCCTGGATGGCTTCCCCCGCTGCGTGGTGACCAGTGGCGTTGTCAACTTCTTCCTGGCCCACACGGAGCGACTCCAGAGAGTGGGCTTCGACCCCCGCCTGCAGCGAGTGGCTCACTCAGGTGGGGACAAGCTGAGTGGGAAAGGTGCTGGCCCGAGGATTGACCTTAGAAGTTTGTCCTTCCCAAGAGCCACGAGCCACTGATCGTGGTCCTTGCCCCTTGCCGACAATAGTGGGCTTCCCTCCCTTTCCGCCAGCTCAGGGTCCCTCTTGCCTCCCTCCTCCCTCTCTCTGTAATTTCTTATCCCCGTCTGCTGCTCCCATGTGAGACAGCCTTCCGCAGCTCTGTCCCCTCCCTCATTCCCCTCTGATTCCCTCAGTTCCGGAGTTGCTAGTCCAGCTGGAGAGCTCATCTGGGTCTCTCTGCCTCTCTGGCCACACCTCGGAGAAATGTGCTCATTTGTTTCCTCCCCACTCATCAGCCTGAGCAGGGACCTTTGCCTGGCGCT
>CM053619.1:27566510-27581280 GCA_028646535.1 Procyon lotor | reverse complement strand
AGGGAATGGGAGGATGGAGAGGTCTTCCTACTGGACAGAAGGAACTATCTCCTGCATCCTTTCAAGGGCAAAATTGCAATTCTTTAGGATTTCTATGTAGCTTCTAAAAAATTAATTTCAATACACTTTCACGAGTACAGAGCACTTGTAAGAAGGAAATAGATGGGAAACCAGAGAGACTAAAGCCATTTGATATCAAGTCAATTCGATATTGTTACTCCAGCCCAGTAAAGAGACACCCTTATCTCACCATAGGAATGCAGTGGGAGTTTAGTTCACTCCTCAAGTGGAAAAACTTTAATGTTTCTTCTGACAATATACAAAAGTTATAAAGTTTTTTTAAAGTAATACAGTAAATCATAAACTGTGAGAAAAAGGCCTCATACATGCATTCCCCAGGGATATCTGTCCACAGCAGACCTTTTTGGATTTGAGCTAAGCAGGTTTTGACGGAAGAAGAGAAACAGATTCTGGGTAATTTAAGCAGGAACAATACTTCTTGGAAGGAAGTCGGATAGCTCATAGCATCGGAGGGAAAGCAACTCAAGAAAATGGACAAGAATGAGGGGGACCTAGGCAACTAGGAACCCTGGAACCAGGAACCCAGCCACAGTCAGGATCCGGGGCAGTCTGGCTGTAGGACCCAACTCTGGCTGCCAGTGGACGTGCCATGGTTGCTGTCACTGCCTCCGACACACTGGGTGTCACAGCGACCACCAGGAGCAGAGAGTTCTAAAATGTCCCTGTTTCTGGGCATCAGTCACTTTGGATTCTAACTCCAGCTGGCCAGGCTAAGGGACATACAGTCACTCTGCTGGTCACCCAGATCCACACCATGGTGGATCCTTCAAGAAAGTCAGCCAGTTAGATGAAATAGATGGCAAATGTCTATTACACACATATATAGTTTTTCAGTTTGTAGGTAAGTGGGATTTTATTACACATCCTAGCTGGTAAGTAGATTTTTGGTGTTGGTTTGGTTTGGTTTGGTTAGGTCTGCGGCTCTTTTCATGTCAATACAATAAATCAATGTAGTACTACACATCAAAATAATGTCAGTACAATAAAAACCCATCCCCTAAATTCCTGCACAGTATCAATCATGTAGATATTGTCAGTATTTACTAAATCAATTTTCGCTTTTATATTCTCTTCTCTACCATTGTGAACATCGCCGCCGATAACATCCTTGAATACTTGGCACTCGTCCTCCTAGTCCTTAGGATAAAGTTACAAAAGTGAAACTGCTGAGTCAAATCTTATAAAAGGTTGTTAAAAAGTTGACCTGGAAAAACCCAAGAGGGTCTGTCTCCCACTGCTCAAAACCTGCAGGTTGGAAGGTGCCACCCACCAGCACAGTCCTGCCAGGGGTCCCGTTACAGAATGTTCTGGGTCCCCGCAGAGAAAGCCGGGGTTGCAAGTCCGCGCCCGGATCGGCCAGTGCCTGGGGGACCCGGGCTTTGAACCGCCGTCCCCCCACGTGCCAGCCCGCTTCCCTCCCTGCTTGGCCACAGGGGCCGCACAGGGAGCACCCCCTGGAAATAAATAAATAAACGAGTCCGGAGCCGGGCTGCGCGCGCCGAGTCTTCCGCTCCCGGCAGGGGCCGCCTCCGGTCGCCTCCGCCCCCAGCCCGCCGTCCTCCCGGCTTCCCCCGGCGCAGGTCAGGATCCCGGGAGACGAGCAGGAAGAGCGGCGACAGGAGGTGACACCCCGGCGCTGGCCACGTCGGGGCCGCGGCAGCCCTGGCGTCTCCCCGCTTCCGCCCGCCGGCGCGGCCTCGGGCCAGAGCGCGGAGCCGGGACCGGGGGGATCGGGCCTCCTCCGCCGCCGCTCTGGGAAGGCAGCTCCGCGCGCCATGTGGCTTGAGAAGCCTCCCGGCCGCCTCAAGCAGCCAGCGGGTCCCATGGTGTAATGGTTAGCACTCTGGACTTTGAATCCAGCGATCCGAGTTCAAATCTCGGTGGGACCTCTTCAAACCTTTTGGTTCTACAATTCCTGTTTTGAGGACTGCTGGCGGAGGAGGCCACCTCCGGCTGTGCCGTTACCCCCGTGACCTAGGGGATCGCGGTTTAGGGTCCCTCCCCCTCTCTCGTTTCAGGGCCGGCCCGAGAGTCGCAGTGCGCATGCGTGAGAGTCAGGGCGGAAAAGTGTTGGTGGAGACCGAGAGTGACTTTACCTTGGAAAGGAGGGCGGAGGAACCCGAGGGACCCCGGGGATCGTGCTTCTGGCCGCAGCCTTCGGGACTCAGAGGCCTTCCCCTCCCACTGCTGGGAGTCCCTTCTTCCTATTGGCTGATGTGCAGAGTGCGATCAACTACTGCTTTATCCACCGGGAATGAAATGCTGGGCGGAGCCAAGGGGCGCGGGAAACAGTAGGAGGCCGGGGAGAGGGCGTGTGTTTGGGGCCCGTCTGCCTGTGAGTTGGTCACGTGGTGAAGCGGGTCTGATTCAGGCAGTAGGCAGTAAGGCTGTCCATGTCTGTTCTTCAGGCCGTGCCAGCCGGTCAGGGGATCTCCGCTCACGGTTTCTCACCCTGTGGATGGGGTGTTGATCCCTTAGAGGGTAGGGATCTCTATGGGGTTCACCAACAGGGCTGAGCACGTCTTCTGGCGAATCTGTCCAGGACGGGTGTTTTGGGTGCTGGCCAGGCGCGCCTGATTTGCAGGGAAGGTGTGTCTCTGAGATGGAGGGGAAGAGGCGCGCCTGGAGTGCTGTCTTCTTTGAGTTGTATCTGGGTTTTTTGAGAGCTGTCTGGCCCTCTGGGAGGAGTGACGAGGGAACCCACTGACGCATTTGTGATCTCCCTACAGGGTGATTGGCACTGGGGTTCTACGTGCCCGCCCCTTGGGAGGATGCCATGGCAACAGGATCCTCGCTCCGCTTTCCCCTGAGCACCCCTCCTCTCCAGCCCCGCTACCCCCATACTCTGCAAATACGTTTGAATGGATTTGTGTGTATGAAAGATCCCAGCCTCAAAAATAGGTAGGGATGTAGGTAGGAGGGCTTGCTCTACCAGACATTAAGGCTTATTATCAGCTGTAAACTATAGGAATTAAGATAATGTGGGCCTGGTGCGCGAGAGACCAACATGCCCATGGAACATAAGGGGGGTGGGCCCGATACAGCCCCACACGTGTTTGGACGAATGATTCAATAGACCTTAACGGGAAGGGAAAGCAATAAAGCTTTCGGAAGAGAACATAAGAGGATATCTTCATGACCTCGAGGTAGGAAAGTCCCCTTAAAAAAGACACAAAAGGTTCTAAAAGCTTTGTCTATGTCACAGCATTAATATGATACTCTGTGTTCTTATCAAAAAACTCGGGTGAGAAAGTGAAAAGGTAAGCCTCAGAATAAGAAAAGATCATTGTAATGCATGACTGGCAAAGGAATTGTCTCTAGATTATTTAAAGAACTTGTCATAACCGGTAAGAATATAAAATTAAAATTTAAAAAAATCCGTAAGAATAAAGACAACCTAATAGAAAAATGGCAAACTCCTTGAACTGGCACTGCACACAGAAAAGAAATCCAGAATAACTGATATGGGGCACCTGGCTGGCTCGGGGGATGGAGCATTCAACTCTTGACCTTGAGGGTGTGAGTTCAAGTCCCAAGTTGGGTGTAGAGATTACTTAAAAATAAAATCTTAAGGGGCACCCGGGGGGCTCAGTGGTTGCTCAGTGGGGCTGAGCTCAGACTCAGTGGGACTCAGACTCTTGGTTCTGGCTCACTTGGCGATCTCAGGGTTTTGAGATCGAGCCTCCTGTAGGGCTCTGTGCTCAGCAGAGGGGGGTCTGCTTGAGTTTCTCTCTGGCCCTCCCCACCATGTGCACGCTCTCTCTCTCTCAAATAAATAAATAAGTCTTTTAAAAAATAACTGATATAAAAAAAATAACTGATATACATATGAAAAGATGCAAAGAGTTATTAACCATAACAAAATGCAAATTAAAATCTCAATGAGATAGCACTATACACCCACCAGAATGACAATGCTGACTCTTTTTAAAAATAGAGAATAATGTGAACTCTCACAGGAGTATAAACTGGAGAAACTAATTTGACATTAACTATTGAAGCTGAAGATACTCATACCCTATAATCTAGCAATTTCACTCTTGCACATATATCTGCAGAAATGTGGGCATGTATGAGAGTGTTTTTGGCAACACCATAGTCAAAAGTTGGAAAGAATTCAAATGTCCAACAGTAGAATGGATAAATAATTTATGGTAAGACCATACAATAGAATATTATACAGCAACAAAATGGATGAGTCTTTTTTAAAAAAAGTATTAAGCAAAAGAAGGCAGATACAAAAGAATAAATAATATATGACTCCGTTTATATAAAGTTGCTAAACAGGCAAAAATAACTACGGTATATTGTTTAGAGCTGTAAACTTAGATGGTATAACTATCAAGCAAAGCAAAAATTCCTTTGTAAGTGAGGATATCCAGTACCACTGGAGAAGAGAGAGGGCCATGATTGGAAAAGGGTCAGCAACAGTCTCCTGGGGGTAGTGGTATTACTATTATTTTTTAAAGTAATCTCTATGCCCAATGTGGGGCTTGAACTCACGATCCCCAGATTAAGAGTCACGTGCTCTATCGACTGAGCCAGCCAGATACCCTGCTACTGGTATTATTCCATTTCTTGTCCTGGGTGGGGGTTGCATAGCTTGTTCACGACAAAATTTTGTTAAAATGCACATTATGTTGTATTCATTATTCTGAATGTGTGTTTTTCGATGTAGGAAGTAAAAAAAAAAAAAGTACCTATCTAGAGACGTGTTTCCGTCCTGGTCACGGATGAGGAATCTGAGATCAAGAGTTTGTCCACAAACTGGGGAGTCAGGATAGAGATCCTCGACCCTGAGCCAGCCCAAGGGCATTCAAAGGATCAGGTTCAATCCTAGGCATTGCAGGAGAACACTGATGAATATCACCCTGCCCCTAATTGTCTGGGTACATTTGGTTAAAATTCGAATGTTCTGAAACTGTAACTATGGGAGGTGGTGGAAATGTTAACTAAACTTAATGTGGTGATCATTTCAAAATACACATGTAAAAAGCATCACTATACTGTACACCTTAAGCTTATACAATCATACATGTCAATTACATCCCAATGAATCTGGAAAGAAACATTAGGAACCTCATATGTAAAGGAAAAGAAACAACAACAGTGCCTTTTGCATAGCAATGAGGGCAAGAACTAGTAAAAATAGTAAGCAAAAGTCCTTTTCTCTGCCCCTGAGTCCAGATAGGCTCTATAATGGTAACTGCTAGAAAGAACAGAATAGTGAGAACTACAGAAGCTCAGATTCTTGGGGCCCCTGGTGGCTCAGTGGGTTAAGCCTCTGCCTTCAGCTCAGGTTATGATCCCGGGGTCCTGGGATCGAGTCCCACATCAGGCTCTCTGCTGATTAGGGAGCCTGCTGCTCCCCCTGCTCTCTCTCTCTCTCTCAAATAAATAAAATCTGAAAAAAAAAACAAAAAACCAAACTCAGAATATCTTTCTGTTGAGGAAAACAAAACATGAAGGGTAGCAACAGAGGCAGGGAACCCCGGGTGGAAGTTAGAGGGGCAATAGGAAGAACTTTCTAACAATTTGTGCTGTCCTGAAGGGGCTTGAGGAATTCTGAGCATCTCATGTTCCAAGGTCATTGTCACCTGGAGGTGTCAGAAGATTTCTAAAGGTTGGTCCTGAACTACTAAATTGATTTCATAACTCACTAATGGCTTTTTTTTTTTTTTAAGATTTTATTTATTTATTTGACAGAGAGATCACAAGTAGACAGAGAGGCAGGCAGAGAGAGAGGGAAGCAGGCTCCCTGCTGAGCAGAGAGCCTGATGTGGGGCTCGATCCTAGGACCCTGAGATCATGACCTGAGCCGAAGGCAGAGGCTTTAACCCACTGAGCCACCCAGGCGCCCCTCACTAATGGCTCTTAACCCACAGTTAGTAAAACATTTACAAGCTCACCATCCCCCACCCCACCCCGTCCTTCCCCTCCTAGCTCCAGACTCTCTGAGAGCCTCTCCGTATTTCTATCTCTTTCTATCCCTCCTGGCTCAGGAAAGAACCTCTTTCTCCTTCAACAGTCTGAGGGGCCGCTCTCAAGACCTTTATTCCTGGGAAGGTCCCCTGGAAGGCAGCAGTTTTCAGAAGGTAGTGGCTATCATATGTTGTTTTTGACCAGAGCCGCCGAGAGAGGGCAGAGCTCCAGGCCACCAGGGAAGCCAGATCGGTGCCTTGTGGGCCTCTCTCCCTTACGCTCAGATTCCCAGGATTGTCGGTTTATTGTCTTCTTTGTCCATTTGTTTGTGCCGGGGATAATGTGTCTACAACACTTATCACAATGCCAGGCACATACAAAGTCTATAAATTACCGGACACACACAGTCATTTAACACCCACTTGTGTTCAAGGTGCCGGAAATACAAAAATCAAAGACTCGACTTCGGCCCTCAGGGTGCTTGAAATCTGGGCCGATAAACCGAGGACTAAAGTAGGGTATACACCGTGTCCAAGAATAGATAAATCTGTAGGCCTCATCTGTTAATAGTCTATGCACCTAAAAAACATAATAATAAAATAAAGTAGGGTGTTAGATGAAAAGTAATAGGTGGGGGGGGGCGACACACTAGGGACTCAGAAGCCAGAGGGGCCAAGGGGATGTTGAGAATCCACTTCAGAGTTGCCTCCCCCACCTCTTCCTCGAACCCGCAGAGATCAGGGAGGAAGGCAGGGAGTAGGTGGTCAGGGTGTTACTTTGAATCCCACCTTGAACTCTGCTCCTGGGTAAGGATCCTGCCTCCTCCACCAGGCTGGGGCATCTGTCTCCCTACACAGGACCAGACTTGGACTATGGGGAGCCCTGAGCAAAGTGGGAATGGTGGGGCTCCTGTTCAAAAATTATTAAGAATTTTAAGCAGGGGCGCCTGGGTGGCTCAGACGTTAAGCGTCTGCCTTTGGCTCGGGTCATGGTCCCGGGGTCCTGGGATGAGCCCCACGTCAGACTCCATGTTCAGTGGGAAGCCTGCTTCTCCCTCTTCCACTCTCCCTGCTTGTGTTCCTTCTCTCACACTCTCTCTCTCTGTCAAATAAATAAAATCTTAAAAAAAAAAAGAAAAAAGAATTTTTTGACTGAGTTGCTCAGTCAGCTGAATGTCTGACTTTGGCTCAGGTCCTGGGATTGGGCCCTGTGTGGTGCTCCCTGCTGAGCATGGGACTCCTCACTCAGCTTGTCCCTCTCCCCCTCGCCCTCCTTGCTCTCTCTTAAAGAAATAAAATCTTTTCTTTTAAGATTTTATCTATTCTTTTAATTTAATTTATTTATTTGACAGAGACAAGTAGGCAGAGCAGCAGGCAAAGGGAGAGGGGGGAGCAGGCTTCAGGCTGAGCAGAGAGCCCGATGTGAGGCTGGATCCCAGGACCCTGAGACCATGACCTGAGCCGAAGGCAGAGGCTTACCTGACTGATCCATCCAGGGACCCAAATAAAAATCTTTTTAAAAAAGAAGAAGAGGGGCGCCTGGTGGCTCAGTCGTTAAGCGTCTGCCTTCGGCTCAGGTCATGATCTCAGGGTCCTGGGATCAAGCCCCGCATCGGGCTCTCTGCTCAGCAGGGAGCCTGTTTCCCCCTCTCTGTCTGCCTCTCTGCCTACTTGTGATCTCTGTCAAATAAATAAATAAAATCTTAAAAAAAAAAAAAAAAGAAGAAGAAGAAGAAACAGCCCTTCCCTGAAAAATAAGTAAGACACTAAGATGAATGTGGATCCTGGAACAGAACGATGACACCTAGTGAAAACATGAGGGAAATCCAAGTTGCGGTCCGGAGTTGAATTCATTGCATCGGGCCAGAGTTAATTTCCTAGCGTTACTACAAGTACATGGTTATACGAACATGTTAAGGTCCAGGGAAGCTGGATGAGGGGGATGTGGGAACCCCCTGCACTCGCTTGGCAACTCCCCTGTAAATCTAAAGCAAGGGCTAAATGCTGCCAGGATTTGCCGACCTCACTGTGAGTCCGTCTTCTGGAAGCCAAGCCCCAGTGGGGTGCCAGCTGGGAGACACTTTGCAAAGATGAGGTGTGTCGTCCAAGGTGAAGCTACTGCCCCTGCTCCGTAGGAACCACTAACACATGGTGCTTCTCTTTCGTGGGTATGAGCCCCCGGATCCCTGGGACAGGGGTGGCGCCGGGCGGCTTAGATGACCCCCAGGACCTGCTCTTAGCATCATCATGCTGGGCTGCTAAACGGGCTCCCCTGCGGGGGCTGGGCATGCAGGAAGGGAATGCAGCCCTTCCGGGGCCCGCAGTAATTCCTTTGGGGAGGAAGCTCCGGTTGCCCTCAGCCATTTGAGGCTCCTTCGGGAACAAGGGAAACAGGCAGAAGAGGGGATCAGGGCGTTGGGCTGATGACTGACTTTGAGGCTTACGGATCCTGTGACTGTTACTCACCTTGGGGTGGACGGGAAGGGTATGGGAAGAGCCAACAGAACACCCAGAGCATCGCTGGGTGCTGTGCACTGAGAAAAGACAAGCAGAAGAAGCTGCTCCTGTAAGCAGAGCCCCATTCAGGGTTCAGACCCCTTAGGAATAAGGTTAGAGTCCCCGCAGGGCCAAACGATCCCATCGGTGCAATACCGCCTGGAGGGAGCAGACCGAGGACTGGGAGGGAGGAAGAAGGAAGCCGTAGCCACGTGGCCTGTGGCCCGCACCTGCTTTTCCTTTCTTTTTTTTAAGATTTTTATTTATGAGAGAGAGAGAGAACACAGGCAGAGGCAGAGGAAGAAGCAGGTTCCCCGCTGGGCAAGGAGCCCCGATGCAGGACTCGATCTCAGGACCCTGGGATCATGACCTGAGCCCAAGCCAGATGCTTAACCGACTGAGCCACCCAGGCACCCCCTGGTTTTCCTTTTTTTTTTTTAATATTTTATTTATTTATTTGACACACAGAGATCACAAGAAGGCAAAGAGGGGTGGGGGGGTAGTGGAAAGCAGGCTCCCCACTGAGCAGAGAGCCGATGCAGAGCTCAATCCCAGGACCCTGAGATCATGACCTGAGCCAAAGGCAGAGGCTTTGAGCCACTGAGCCACCCAGGGGCCCCCTGGTTTTCCTTTCTTACTGCTAGAGCCATATGGAAGGTTTACCCTTCCCTATTTTATGTTATTTTTCAAAAACATCTTTTTATTTTTAAGATTTTATTTATTTATTTGCCAGAGAGAGAGAGCACAAGGAGGGGGAGCTGGGAAGCAGGGTCCCTGCTGAACAGGGAGCCTGACATGGGACTTGATCCCAGGACCCTGAGATCAGGACCTGAACGGAAGGCAGACACTTAACTGACTGGGCCACCCAGGCGCCCCACCCTTCCCTATTTAAAAAAAAAATTAATGTATTTAAATCTTCTCTTTCTCATGCCTCCTCTTTTCCCTCTCAAGTATAATGAGATTGGCTGAACTTCCTAGAGGTAGTAGAATGGTGAGTCAGGATGGAATTTTTCGGAAGGGAGTTGGGAAAGGAGCGGACGCTTCCCAGGAGAGCCTGGATTCTGACCAGTGGCCCGTGGCCTCCCCAGCAGCCCAGGGCGAGCCCTCGGGCTGGGGCCTGCTGAGCTGGGGAGTTTGGAGCTCTAAGGAGATCCCTGCATTATGTTTTTCTTTTCACACACTTGCCGTCTATCTAGTCCTTTCCCAAGCCAGAAGCTCATCATTCCTGACAAGGCCCCTTCCTCACCCATCACTCAGCTGGACGTCAAGGTCTGAAAACTTCGTTTCCCAAAGAACTCACCCTACCTTCCGCTCCAGACTTAAGAGGGCCACTCCCCCAATCCAATGATCATCTCCTCAATTGTCTCTCTGCCTCCCTTCTTTCTCCTTTGAATGTCATCACAGCCAGTTTCCTCCTAGAACGCAAACACTGCCAACTCACTCCCAGCAGATGAAGGTGGGTGACAGAAGCCCCCTCTGCTTATCTCCAACTCCACCTTCTCTAGCAAGGTTCTAGAACTCGGCCTCCGAAGTTCTAGGCCTCTCCCTGGACGGTCCCACTCGAACTCAGTTGGTGTTTGTGTTCAAACCCTGGTTCCTCCGTCTTTCCCTTCTCACATCCTTGCCTCTGTTGATAGGACCACTTTTGATTTGCCACGCATCTGTCCATTTACAACTTGAGTGTTTAGGCTTCGGCTCTGGATATCACCTCCTTCCAGAGACTTTTACCGGTTCTCCCTCCCAGGATGCAACTCACCCATCGGGCTGGATTAGGCTGCCTTCCTGTGGGACTCCCCCTCTCCCCCCCAGACTTTGCCCCGAATGCATTGTATCACGTGAATCCTTCTGATTTGGTTTTTGAATGTAGTTGAGGTTCGGTGGGCTGAGGTCCAGAGCCGACGGCCAAGAAAGAACTCTCGAGACGTCTTTGGTGCAAAGTGGTGGTTTTATTAAAGCACGGGGACAGGACTTGTGGGCCGAAAGAGCGGCTTCCACAGGGTTGTGAAGGGTGGCTGGTTATATACTTGGGAGCTGGGGGTAAGGAAAAGTGAGGTTTTCAAAAGAAGTTTTATATGCTGAAGAGGACCTACAAGGGATGGGAGGCCTTGGGGCACCTGGGTGGCTCTGTGGATTAGAGCCTCTTCCTTCAGCTGGGGTTGTGATCTCAGGGTCCTGGAACGACTTCTCTGCTCAGCAGGGAGCCTGCTTCCCCCTCTCTCTCCGCCTACTTGTGATCTCTTTCTGTCAAATAAATAAATAAAATCTTAAAAAAAAAAAGATATGGGAGGCCTTGCCGTTGTCAAGTGAAGGTTGCCTTTGTCCCCTAGGAGAGTATTAACGATAAGACAGTTGGGAGTCTCCTTGTGGAAATTAAGTTTTTGATAAACAGGCTTTTTTTCCCCTGGTAAATCGCTGAGATGTTTGTAAACCGAGGGAGACTCCTGTCTTGCAGGACTGTGATCTCCGGGGCGGGGGAGGGGTGGCTACCGAGGAGGGGGGCGGCTGGTGCCCTGTCCTCAGCTTGCCCTTGCCTTCTGCTCCCTCATCACTTGTGTGGTTCCATAAGACTATAATCTCCTTGCTGACAAGGCCCAGGAATCCTCCTTAGCCAGGAGCCAGCCTCTCTCTGGCTCATCAAATCCTGTCCCTCTGCTGCCTTGAGCCTGTCTCAGCGGGTGGAGAATATAATTCTTAACCGAGCTCCCGGGAGGTCCCTTAAGGCTTCACACATCTCCCTTTTGGGCCTCCGTCTGCCTTGTTCCTCCCCACGGCCCACTGGCCTCCGAAAGTTTGCTCGGACCTTGCCCGTGGCCCTGGGCGTCTGTCGGCCGTGTGGCCCACGCCACTGACGGTCCTCTCTGCACAGCAGCGCTTACTGACCTCGCTGCCAACTCTGCTCCCACCAGGTCAGCGGGAACTACTGAGTCACAGGGAATTCCTCTTGCCCTCCCCGGCGCCCAGCACGGAACGGACACCCCGCAACCTCAAATAAAGCGTGACCTCATGACGTCACAAATTCTTGGCTGATCTCAGTGACTAGGAGGAGGACCACAGGGTCAGACATAAGATGGGGAAGAAGGGCCCCCCCACTCTGGCCCTCCACCCCAACGACTCTAAATAGGAATGCTGGTTCCTAGGAAGAGAGCGGAGGGAGAGAGGGGACAGCTCTAAGGAGGGGTCGACGTCTCCAAGGATGCTCTCTGGGGTCCCAGGGCGTGGCCGGCTCTTCGGACCCTACCACAGAAGGGGCCACGGCTGCTGAGCCAGAGAAGTGGTCCTTAATGGCCTCCAAGGGGAGCCCGCGGGGAGCCCGCAGTGACCCTGGGGCGGCGGGGGGGAGAGGAGAGCGGAGGGTGGGAGGGGGGAATGGGTCCCTGGTGCACAGGCCGGCGGGGGGGGGGGTGCGGTGTCTATTCCTGCGGCGGCCGAGGGAGGGTGGAGAGTACCCCCCGGACACTGGGTTCCCGGGGAAGAGCGGGGCTCAGAAGGGACAGACGGTCAGTGGAGGGGGGAGGGGCTTGGGGCGCTCCAGGGCCCTCAGCTTAGGGTGCAGCCGCCTTTCTCCTTGAAGGGATTCTTGTCCTCAGGAATGCCTCTGAGGAGAGGGTCGTTTGCTGCTTCAGCCTCCACGTAATCCTTGATTTCCTTTCCTGTCTTGGAAATCTGTGAGAAAACAAAGGGTGATTCCAGCCCGTGTTTGTCTGTGGGCATCCACGATTTGCTTGGTGCAAGAAAACCGGTCCTGGACGGGGTGGGGACGGAGGCTGGAGAAGGTGGGGCAGGCAGGGTGGGGGTGCTGGGCCCTGCACGCTGTGCGGCTCAACCCTACCTCCCTCTGCAGCTTCCCTTGGCCCAGAGGCGAACCTCCCTCTCCTGCCCTTTCTGCTGCTCTCTCCAGAGGCCTCACACCCCGCCTGTCGCTTCCCCTTGGGGTCCAGCTCTGTGAGGACCTGGATGCAAAGGAGAACAGGGGCAGGGCAGGGAAGAGGGGCTCACCGGGGTTCTTGGGTTCTTGACTTCCTTCTTCAGCTGTTCCACCTCCATCTTCAGGAGATCCTTCTCGCTGAGATCCTGGGCCATCCTGCTCCACAGAGACCTGCTTCCAGAAAGGATCCCGCAGCTGGGACGGCGAATGCCCGGGGCTCCCCCAGGCTCCCTCCTGCATGCTCCACACCTCAGCTTCCATCCTCTTCCCTGCGCAGCCCCTCACTTCACACTGTGGATTCCCTCCCATTACCACCCCACCGGGAGTCTCGGCTCTTGGGGGGAGAGGATGCCCCCAGTCTGATGGGGGAGGCACAGCCTCTGCCCTCGGAGTGGGCTCTGTCTACGGATGAAACAGGAATCAGTGTGTGGAGAAGGGAGAGAAAAAGAGTCTCTTTCAGTGAATAAGGTTCAGGAAGCCAGGTTACTGTTTCACATAATGGCACGGGTAGAGGTTTTCAGGAAACAGCAGGTCCTGTCAAGGGAGAGTGTGCTCCAGTGGTTAAGAGGAAGGTTCTGGAGCCTACCAGACTCCCACTTCTGATCCTGGTTCTGCCCCCTCTAAGCTGTGAGGCTTAGGCAAGTCGCTCAACCTCCTTGAGTCTTAGTCTCCCCATCTGCAAAATGGGTATAATAACAGTACCTACCTTGTGCGATTTTTGTGAGTCCCAAGAGAATAATGCCTATAAAATATTTTAATCCTCCGTATGGCCCATAATGAATAATAATAATTATTATTGTTATAGTTACTGATATCATCATCATGCGGACAAGGTTATCAGGAAGGCCTGCCGAGTGCCCAACGTTAAAAGGATTCTGAGGCTAAATCACAGCCTAGTGCAACCTCAGCCCCTCTCACCTGCCAAGAAAGAGTGTACACTTGAAGTCACTTGTCTCAGACTCAGGCGAGATGATGTTTGAGCTTCCCAGCTCCTCCGCTTCTGAAAGTCTTCAGATAAAGCAGATGGTTTGAAAGCCAAAATCTCTGATGCCTAAGCTGATCATGGGCTCAAGGTGGTAAGCCCATCCGCTGGCCTGAGCCTCCACTGGAGCTGACACCCCGCCCCCTACCTCCGCCTTGCTCCTTTCCAGACCCCTCTGACCCCTAGCCAGTTCTCACCCTCCCCGTGCCTTGTCTCCCAAGCCCTCCCCCTCCACGACCTCAGAGCCTCTTCTGAGCCTCTTCTGCTCATGGAGGCAAGTCCTAGACCGGCTCCCAGCTCCCCTCACCCAAGAAGCCGCGGTGTCGCCCATGGGAGCCCTGCGATCACACCTTACAAGCTTCTCCTAGCTCAATCTTTATTCAATAAAAATGGACTCCTCGGGCACCTGGGTGGCTCAGTGGGTTAAAGGCTCTGCCTTCAGCTCAGGTCATGGTCTCAGGGTCCTGGGATGGAGGCCCGCATCGGGCTCTCTGCTCAGCAGGGAGCCTGCTTCCCCCTCTCTCTCTGCCTGCCTCTCTGCCTACCTGTGATCTCTGTCAAATAAATAAATAAAATCTTAAAAAAAAAAGGACGTATCAACATGGGGTCATGGCCACCTCCAATGCCTGTGTCCATGCTTCTTGGCCTCCATGCCTCCTTCTGAGCCTTGAGTATGGGTCTCCCCCACTGATCACCAAACACCGTGCCCGCATCCTCATATTTCTCTCAGGCTCCTTCCAGGACTACCCAAGGGCTCTGCTGTTTAATAGACACTGAATTCCTGATGCCTGCCTCCCAGCCAGGGGACCCTCCCGAGAAGCAGGTGCTTAAGATATCAATACTGTCAGTATTGATCCTGCAAAAAGGGATCCTCTTTTTGTCCTGTTTCTACGTTGGCAGGAGGGGCTCTGGAAGGGGCTGGGAGGAGGCCCGGAGCCCATCCTGACTCCCCCACTCCAGCGTCCGAGTCCCACTGACAACTGGGAGCGCTAAGAATTGAAGATCAGGACAGGAGCCTGGAGGGTCCTAGTCCAACTGTCCTGTAAATGCACGATGGAGAGCTCAGATCTCTAGAGGCCAGCTCGGTGCTCTGTGCACCGCTCCTTCCTAAGACCAACCAGTTCACCTGGAACTTGAACCTGGTGCTTCTCAAAGCCAATTCCTTCCTGTTGTCTAATCCGAATCCCCCACGCTCCAGCTGGGCTTACCTCCATCAGACACGGAGCATGCGCACCGAGCTTCTTCACACACAGCCCTTCGGAGGCTTGCTAACTCTTCTCAGGGGACCTCTGGATGTGTCTTCCTGGTGTCTGAGCCGATTCCTCTTGCTGCTGCATTGGCTGCTTTCCATTGTTGCTGGGCCAC
>CM053619.1:27538399-27566410 GCA_028646535.1 Procyon lotor | reverse complement strand
CCCCTTCCATGAGTGGAAAATCCACCCCCCCCCCCCCCCCCCCCCCCCC
The DNA here is from genome assembly GCA_028646535.1 of Procyon lotor. NCBI lineage: Eukaryota > Metazoa > Chordata > Mammalia > Carnivora > Procyonidae > Procyon > Procyon lotor. Next base: position 27,566,361 of record CM053619.1, on the reverse strand, counting down.
CCCCCCCCCCCCCCCCCCCCCCCCCCCCCCACCGCCAAATAGTTTCCTCTCCAGGCCCAGGGAGTAATCACAGCGCCCCGACCTTGGCTTCCTCTGCTGAGAAGGGATTGAGGGGCTGGGCCCCCTGAGGGGCCCCTGGCTTCCCCCTTCCTCTGGGCAGGGGGCAGAGAGGCGCTGGCCCAGGGAGCAGAGACTGACTTCCTCTTGTCCCGGAATGAGCCTGCCTGCCTGCCCTTTGCAAGCAGGTTTGGGTCTCTCACGGAGAGGAAACCAAAAGCAGTGGTGGGGGTTGCGGGGGAGGCTGAGCTACCAATCAAGAGCAGGGTGAGGCACAAAACCAGCGGGCTCCCTGGGGAGGCAGCCAGAGGCAGGGGGCCATGGCAGAGCTGCAGCAGCTGCAGGAGTTCGAGATCCCCACGGGCCGGGAGGCCCTGCGGGGCAACCACAGCTCCCTGCTGCGGGTCGCGGACTACTGCGTGGACAACTATGTGCAGGTAGGCTGAGCGGGCCCCCGCCAGGACACCCCGGCCCCCTGGAGGGGCCTGGAGCCCACCTCCCAGGCAGGACCGAGGGAGCCATCCTGACAGGTGCTCGTCCTGGGCCCGCCTGGGAAATCCTCCACCCCAGGCCTCGGCTCCATTCCGGTACCCCCAGACTTCAGCCCCGACCCCACGCTACCCAGCCCTACCATGCCCCTTCCCTCTCCCGGAGCCTCAGAAACGCCCAGGCACGCAGCGCTGTTCCATCCTGGTAGCGGGTCTCAACCTGCCTTCATCTCCAGGGAGAGCATCATTTCCCTGATATCTGAGCGACAGTGGAGAGACCTCAGACTACGCTGGGTCCTAGGCTGGGTCCTGCAGAGGCAAGGGGATGGACCACATGATTGCTGGGCACAGTCCACCAGCAAAAGATGACAACCGTGGCATTTTAGAACCGTCTCCTAAATTTCTTTTTTTGAGGTTTTATTTGAGGGAGAGAGAGTGCCAGCGAGCGCAAGCAGGAGGGAGGGGCCAGGGGAGAGGGAGAAGCAGACTCCCCGCTGAGCAGGGAGCCCCATGCGAGACTCCATCCAGGAGCCTGGGATTGGGATCATGACTCGGGCTGAAGGCAGACGCTCAGCCAAACGAACCACCTAGGTGCCCAGACCAATCTCCTAAATTGTGTAGCTGTTCTCATAGATTCCCAGATCAAAGGAAGAGGGGCGAGGGAAACTTAGCAATGACTGCAGACCTCTGTTTTCCCCATTAAACCTCATAAGCACCTTATGAGACAAGTATTATTCTTCCTCATTCATAGATGAAGAATCAGCAGTGTGGGGAGGCAAGGTGACTCGTCCAAGGTCACACAGCTTGGACTTGGTAGAGCTGAGCATCAGCCTGCTGACTCCTGAAGCCAGGCTCTCTTCACCCTTCACTTTCCCTGACATGCCCTAGGATTTAAAGACAGTTTCTTTGCACTGGCAGGCCTGGGGACCTCCTGGCTCAATAGGAGCGTTGAAAAAAAAATCATGAAAGTAACAAGCACTTCTGGGAAAACGGGAGATGAAAGAGAGTGTGATGATAACAGTGAGAATGTTCTGCCCCCTTCCTTTGGGCAGGCATGTTGCCTGGATGGCCTCGTGTAGTCCTCCCCCCGGTCCTGAGAGGGGGAACCGCTCCCACTCCACAGGCGGGGGGTGGGGGGGGCGAGGTTCACCCAGATCCACTCACTTTCCCAAGGTCTCTAAGCCGGTGGCAGAACCGGGATTCGAACCCAGAACTCGGATGCCTGAGCCCAGCCCCAAACCTCTAGTTGAATAACTGCTGTTCGTGTAGACGTTGAGTGACCCGCTTGTGGATGAGACTGACCGGACCGGGGCTTGTAAGCCAGCCCGGTTCTCGGGGCGCAGAAGGCAGTCTCTTCCTGCGGACCGGGAGAGAAGTGCGGTTCTGCGCGTTCCTTCCGTGACCTCTGCGCACCTCCAGACTCGTCCAGATGGGTTCTCGTTGGCCGTATACGCAGTGTGCACACAGGATTTGGGGTCCCAAAGACCTGAGTCCAGCTGCCCACTCTGCCACCTGGCAACTACCAGACCCACGGCAAGGTGACCCGCTGATGCTTAAACCTTTCCTCACGGGGGTCACACGGGTTGAACGTGAGAAGGTGTTAAAGCGCTTAGCCCAGGGCCTGCCCCTCAGGAGGGCGGGATGCACGGAAACTGTTACCATTACCGCCATCATCACCACCACCGTCATCTTCCGTCGGAAGGATGAAAGGCACATAGAGATAATGAAAGTCAATTCTAGCGAGGCCAGGCGGCCCTTGCAAAAAACACGCAGGTCAGAGTCCCCAGGCTCCTGCTTCCTTCGTGCTGAACACTAACTAATTGACCTTGGTTACCTTTCCCCGCCTCTCTGAGGATCCCGGGCTGGGGAGAAAATGCCTGCAAAGGGTTTGGAGGACGTCTCAGAACTGCCCTTAAACAAGACCTAGTTCCCACGCCCTCCGCCCCTCCCCCACTCCTCCCTCCACCCAACCAGGTGTCAGGAAGCCCGTGGGGAATGGGGGGAGGGCAGGCTGGGGTCAACTGCTGAGTTCACGGTCAGAGTCCATTGAGTTTACAGACAGGGTAATTTGCATGACGAATAAGCAGCGAGCTGTGACAATGGATCTCATACCTTTGTACCTCCCGACCTAACTCTGGGCCAAGCCCCCAAATGGGGGGGGGGGGAGTGGTCAGTAGGTACCTCCCTGGCTCTAGCCTCCCAGAGCTGGGCCCAAGCAGATAGTCAGACATTCTCCTGTCTTCCCTGACAGCTCCCCGTGGCAGGCCGGACCGCGATGGTGAGGTGAGCTAGGACATCCGGGCGCAGGCCAGAGGAGGAGCGAGTGGTGGCCAGCTTGTTTGGTGCCTTCGCGTCCTGGCCTATTAGAGAAAGGTCTTGAGCTAGAACAAGACCTGCTCTCCTTTCTAGTTTAAACACCCTTAGTTGATTTCTTTGCCTATTCAAGGCTCTTGGTTACATATGCTGATGAGATGGAAACTGTATGCAAATGAGCATCCAGCTGTTGGAGCAGAAAGGCAAGGAAGGGCTGCCCAGAAGGTTCTGGGCCTGCCCTTTGACTCCAGCCTGGCTCAGGCTCCTCAGGAGGCACCTTGACTTCCAGCCATGACCTACATAGGGCCAAGGCTGGCTCTGCATTTCCCTCCCTGCTCTCCTCTACCACTCCCGTCATCCCCCTCCAGGAACATTGGCCGTTAGGTTCCTCTTCCCAGATCAAGCTAAGATTGTTTCTACCTCAGGACCTTTGCACTTGCTGTACTTCTTTCTAGAAACCTTATTATTAAGTCTGCCTCCGTTGATAGGCCTTGGGGAGCACCCAGGGGCCTTTAGCAAGGAGACCGTGCGGGGCAGCCTTGCCTGTCCGTTCATAAGCCCGGCCCAGACTTACCCTGGACTCAGCCCTATCCTCCAGAGAAGGCTACAGGCTAAATGGCAGCAGCTCCAGGATCTGACCTGAGATGAGGAAGCTGCCTGGGGAACCAAATGACCAGAGTTTTGCTCTAGCCCCATGCTCTCATCTGGAAACTGAAAAAAACAAAAACAAAAACAAAAAACCCTCTCCTGTCTTCAGCCATTCCCTGCCCACCCTCCCACCGCTGACTGCCAGGGTGACTCTGGCCAGCAGCACTTGGCACAGAGCCTGGCAGTAAGGAGATGCCCAGCAAGTGTGTGGGTTCACATTCATTAATTAACTCACCAATGCATATTTATTAAATATCAGCTGTGTGTTGGGCACTATTCTAGGGTAGGATACAGAATAAGACAGGTTCTCTGCCCTCACAGTGCTTACATTTTAGTCTGTGGGGAGAAATAAATATGAAGTAAATAGATAATTTCTGATAGGTCGTGCTAAGTGCTATGAGGAAAAGAGAACAGGGTAAATATGGTAGATAGTCAATACAGAAGTAGGCTAGGAAAATCTTAAGGTGGTGATGAAATGTGTCTCTGAGGAGCTGAGACTTGATAAGTTTTCTAGAAAAAAGTACAACAAGTGCAAAGGTCCTGAGGTAGAAACAATCTTAGCTTGATCTGGGAAGAGGAACCTAATGGCCAATGTGCCTGGAGGGGAATCACGGGGAGTGGTAGAGGAGAGCAGGGAGGGAAAAGAAAAGCAGAGCCACCCTTGTGGGGCCCTATGTAGGTCATGGCTGGAAGTCTGGATTATAGTCTCAGCGTAGTGGGAAGCTACTGGAAGGAATGAATGAAGTCACTCTTCTCCGGGCCTCAATTTCCTTATCTGTAAAATGGACTAGATCATTGGTTCCTAAACACTACTCTGCAGACTGGAGAGAGACAGGAGCACAAGAGGCCCCCCCGGAGTGGGGGGCTTTTAAAGGCATAGATTCATCGACCTCATTCCCGGGGTGGGGGGGTGGGTTCTGGATAGAAGGTCTGGGATAGGAGGCCTGATGTTGATTGGTTGGTTTTTAAGTTTGAAAGTGTCGGCTTCCTCTTTCCTTTCCACGATTCACCCTTTATTCCCAAAGGTCCTCCTGAGGTGGTGGGGTTAGTCCTCTGCTTGAGGCTTCGAGGAGGGAGATCTTTCCCTCCCCTTGCACCCCCATTCCTCAGGGTAACAGTTTCGCTCTCCTAACGTTCCCAAGTCCCTCTTATGGAAACCACATCAAACCTCTAGAGTTACCGCTTTCTCCCAGTTCAGCCCCCGCGTTCTCCCTCTCCCATCCTACCCACCCAGCCAGGGGCTGGCCTCCGACCGGGGCTGTGTGTGTTTCAGGCCGCAGACAAGCGGAAGGCGCTGGAGGAGACCATGGCCTTTACCACCCAGGCGCTGGCCAGTGTGGCCTACCAAGTCGGCAGTCTGGCGGGACACACTCTGCGGATGCTGGACCTCCAGGCGGCCTCGCTGCGGCAGGTGGAAGCCCGTGTGAGCGTGCTGGGTCAGGTGAGGGCTGGGGGGGAGGGCTTCTTGCCCTGGCCGCCCGTCCTTCTGCCCCACCCGGTCATGTTCTCTGGGGAAAAGTTCTTTCCTGCCTTCCTCCAAGTGCTAGCTCTTCCCAAGGGCTTTGAGTCTCCTTATCTCCATGGCATATCCCCCTCTCCCTGCTGCCCTTGCAGACTGGGAATTCCTTGAAGGCAGTCCTTTGCTTTCCCGACTTCTGTCTGAATTCTGTCCTGCCTGGAGCAGCAGAATTTAGCAACCGCGGTGGCTGCCTAGAACAGGAAAGAGGCAAGTGGATCGTGTTTCCAGCTAAACACAGGCAGTGACTTAATAATTAGTGTTCTCATCCCAGAGTGTGTGCCTGGCAAGGTCGTCTTCAGCCCCGAGGGCACAGAGCCGCACCCTCCCCCCCAATCTAGCTCACACGCCCTCCTCCTTCCTTCCTGGATCCTTGGCAGAGGGCTTGCCCCATCAACCACGTGCACCGGTCCCCCGACACATGGGCCTGGCCTTCGCATCCCCGCGTGTTCACTGCGGGCGGTGCCTTTTCCTCTCGCCCCGGCAGACCGGAGTTTCCACCCTCTCCGTGTTGTGAGTCTCCCCACGCAACAATCCAAGAGGAGGTGAATGCACTGCTTTGTCCCCGCAGGGAGAGACGGGAGCTCCGGCCACCATGCTCTAGCCACCCTCCCGCGTTCTCCACCTCTGCCCCCGGCAGCCCCAGGAGGGGCCGTGTTTTCTCTTTCCCTCTGGTTCCTGCTCGGCTAATAATAACCCTCGTTCTCTTCCATGAGGAAGTTGCTCCAAAGTGGCTCCATCCTCCCCTGGCAACTCTTTTCCCAAATGCCCTGTCATCCTGGGGACGGCATTTACTCTTTCTCTGGACCTCACAGCCTTCCCTGGCCCTTCACCCCCCACCCGAAAGTCTCTATCCTCTTCCTCCGGTCAGAGGAAGGGCGCGGTATAGAGGCTGTCCCACTGTCGCCTCAAACCCTGTCGTGGCAGATGGTGAACATGCACAAGGAGAAGGTGGCCCGGAGGGAGATCGGCACCTTGGCCACGGTCCAGAGGCTGCCCCCTGGCCAGAAAGTCATTGCCCCCGACAGCCTCCCGCCCCTCCCGCCCTACTACAGGAGACCCCTCAACTTTGGCTGCCTGGATGACATTGGCCATGGAATCAAGGTAGACGGAGGGCCCCTCCTCCTCCCCACAGCCCACCGTCTCCTTTTCAAGGCTCCCTTCTCCCCAGGCCCCCAGTGCTCTTCCCCATCCACATCCGTGCGTGTCCCACCCTGTCCCGGTCGTCTTTCCTGACTCCCTGAAGCCATCGCCTTAAGCGGACCCTTCCTCTCCAAGCCTCCCTCTTGAAAGTCCTTCCGGACCCCTCCTCCCTCCACAGCTCGCTTTGACCCGGTCCCCGGGTGATCTGCTGAGGGTGCATCTGAGCAGCCCCTTCCGTGGGGGCTGGGAGCATGTGAAGGGGAAGAGGGGGAAGGGCGGTGTTGGGGTGTGCATGCGAGCGGCTGCCCGGCCAGGCGCGTGAGAACGGCAACTTCCTCTGTCTGGAGGTTTGAGGTCACCGCGCTGAGCACTCGCCCCAGAGCTGCTTGCTTGGGTGGGAACGGGTGGGGGTGCAACCACTCAAAGGGGGCTTGTGAAGACGGGGGAGGGGGGGAAAGACACTGCCATTTCCTTCTCCGGGGAGGTGGGAGAGGACAGCCCCCAACCCCATTTCCTGAGTTCCCGCCTGCCAACCTTCCAGGTTAGATTAAAGCTCCCCTGGGTCTAAAGGACCCCTGGAAACCCTTCCTGTCCCACAACATCCAGGCCACACCCCCCCCCCCCCCTTCAGGCACCAGTAAGTTCTTGCCTTTGCCCAGCTTCTTTATGACTCAGCTTGGGTCCCTCTTGTCTTGTGCCTAGTGGATCATAGCAAAGGACAGCATTCTCCGTGTCCCCCACGCTTGGGGACACCCCGCCAGTTACAGAGGGGCTCCCTTGCCTGTGGGCTTGGCCTGGCCCATTCCTGCATTTTAAATGCTCTGGCCCTGTCTGTCCTGAGCTTCCCAAAGCCGGTGCTGCAGGCCCGTCAAATCGGCAGGTGCCGAGAAAAAAATGGCAGGTGTGCTATTTCTAAGTGTGACGGTCCTTGCCCAGCCCCTTCCCCCTTCCCTCACCCTCTCCTCACCCCACGTGCCGGTTGGGGTCTATCAGAATCAGAGACCGCCAAGCTGGCCGCGGAGATGCTTTGGGCGCGCGGTGCTAGGCTGCGCGGAGGAAGTGGCCTTCAAACCGTGTCTGCTCCAGGTTTCCGCAGGGCCTGCGGCTGGCGGACCGGGGGCCCCGGGCCCAGGCGGCAGCGAGAGGGGGTGGCTGTGGGGTGGGGTGGGAGAGGGGGGCTGGGGAGTGGAAGTGGGAACTTGCTGTCCCCGCGCTCTTCCTCCCAGTTCTAGGCCGCCTCTCTCTCCTTTCCTTTCTGGGACCACGGGGGCTACTGGCCCGCCCCCCCCCCCATAACGTCAGCCCCGCGCCCTGCTCCCCCGCAGGATCTGACCACGCAGCTGTCGCGGACCGGGACCCTCTCGCGGAAGAGCATCAAGGCGCCTGCCACGCCGGCCTCCGCCACCCTGGGGTGAGGCCTAGCGATCCTGAAACTCTCCTCCCCCACCCTCGACGTAGAGAAGCCAAACTTCCTCCTCCCCGCACCTGACCCCTGCTCTCCGAAGAAGCCTTTCTTCTCCCCACTGACGACACCCCTCGCCTCCCCTTCCCTCTCTCCCCAGGAGGCCACCCCGGATCCCCGAGCCGATCCCCGAGCCGGTGCAGCTCCCCATGGTGCCTGAGGGCAAACTCTCCGCCGCCTCCTCTGCCTCTTCCCTGGCCTCGGCAGGGTGAGCCCCAAGAGTCCAAGCGGGGGAGTTGAGGGGGCCTCCTGCCAGTTGTCAGGGTGACTGCTAGGGGCGGGAGGATGCTCATCACAGGCCTGGGGCACATGATTGGGAGGGCGGGGCCAGTGAGGGGGATGCTGAATCAGGGAAGGTGCCCCCAACCTAGCCGAGCCCCGCTCTCTCTGGTCTTCAGCAGCGCCGACGGCGTCGGGGGCGTGTCCACGACCAAGGGGCTGGCAGCACCCCCACCCCCACCTCTCCCCAGCCCCACGGCCCCACCCCCTCCGCCGGCCTCCGAGGTCTTCCTGCCGCCCCCTCTGCTGGAGGAAGTGTCCCTGCCCCTGCCGGGTAAGGAGCTCCGCCCTCTTCTGGCTCAACCGCGGGGTCTCCTGTCACCTCCCCCTCCTTAATCCCGTCGGCCTGCCCCAGGGACCTACTCGTCCGAGGTAGGGGGTAACGGGGGAGAAAGGGGCCAGAGAAAGTGAGCCAACAACTTGAGGCCCGCTCTCTGCCAGGCTCTGTGTTCAAGCTTCTCATCCATTTTCGCACTTGAATTTTAACAACCCTAAGAGGATCTTCACACTCTGATTTAACAGCCGGAAGTTGAGGCTGATGGATTCAATTAGGGGTCCTGCCCGAGGGCCACCCAGCTAAGTGGCAGAGCCTCACTACCCGACATCGCTCAACATTTATGTGTTTGCTGAGAAGTTCTAGAAGCTTTGTGGTGGAGGCCGGGATGGGCCGGGGCTGGAGGAAGATTACAGAAACTTGGTAGATGCCGGAGCCTGGACTTTGAACAGCAAAGTTTCTTGGAGGCCACTGGAGGGGGTCGCCGGTGCCGCATCTGCAGGCTCTCCCCTTTCCCTCCTAGCACCAGAGTTGCCTCCGCCCCTGGACCTGCCCCCCCCTCCACCCCCGGATGTAGATGACCTGGGGCTGCCGCCTCTGCCCCCCCCAGACTTCCGGCCTGAAGAGCCTAGCTGGGTCCCTGCTTCCTACCTGGAGAAAGGTACCTGGACTCCTGGGACTAGGGACTTCCCCCTCCCCCTCTAGAATCCACAAAGGTATGAACCTGTTACACACACATCAAGTGTGTGTACCAAACAGCGAACCAAGCCGGAAAGACTTGGAGCTGGCCTGGCACGGAGTGTTACTAAACCTGGCTGGGGAGAGGGCCCAAGTGCTTTGGAGCCCCCCTCCCCGCAGCTGTCCCCCTAGATGTTCCCTGGCATCCCTACGGTTAAGGGTTAAGGCGGGAGGCAAGTCTCACGGCAACCTCTCCTGTCCCGCAGTGGTGACGCTGTACCCCTACACCCGCCAGAAGGACAACGAGCTCTCCTTCTCCGAGGGGACTGTCATCTGTATCACACGCCGCTATTCAGACGGCTGGTGTGAGGGCGTCAGCGCGGAGGGGGCTGGATTCTTCCCGGGGAACTACGCGGAGCCCAGCTGCTGACCGTCTGCGGCTCCCTGAGCTGCCGCCCCAGGCGCCGCCCCCAGTGAGCCCCCTGAGCGCCAGTGAGAAGCCAGCTCCATGGTCAAGGCTGGACTAGGCCTGCCCACCTCTTGGCCTGGAAGCTGGGGCTGTCCCTCCCCCTCATTTGGGTGGGAAGGGGCCCCGGGGGAGAGGATGTACCCAAAGGCCTGCTGTGGACGGGAAAGAACTGGAAGCCAAAGTTTGGCGAGCTTGCCCACAGAGCCCCCACCCCCAGTCCACGCAGGATGGGGTCTCCAGCTGCAAGTGCCCACTTCCAATAAAGCTCTGATGACCTCCTTGGTGATTGCCATGCAGGGCGCAGGGGCTGGAGGGAGAGGAGGGAATCGAAGGTTCCTGCTAATTATTGAGCCCCTTCTGCTCCGCTCAGGGCAGCTGTCTCTCCCGGATCCTTTGGGTCCTATGTGCCCTCTGCACTAGACGCCTGACGCTGGGCAACGACCCACTGCAACCTATTCTTTCGCCTGTTGGTTGCTGTGTTCCGCTCCGTTTGGGCTCCCCCAGCTGGGCACTCTTGCCGGAGGGGGGGGGTGGGACACCAACTCCCCCATTTATGTGGGGCTCCCTGGGGGGCAGGGATCGCCCCACCCTCACCCTTCAGACATGGCGGCGCGAGAGATCTCAGTCAGCTCTTTCCCCTTCACCTCCTTTATAGCTCTAGAACACCAAAGAGGGAGGAGGGGCTTGGCTCTCGCTGGCTCGGCTTTAAAACATCATGGCTTTCTGTTCCATACGGGAGGAGGGGGGCGCAGAGGGCCCAGCCCGCGGGGCGACTTTGGTGAAGTCCCTGGTCTCTTACTGCATAGAAGAGGCTGGAGTGAGAGGAGACACCGTCGCGCGCTGCAAGGTCCCAGGCTGGACGGACCCGAGCCGGACGGTGTGCTACCTCGTTCTACCACCAGGAGGCGACTGTTCCCCCTGGCTTTTTTTTCTTCCTTTGGGGGGGGGGATGCTGGCGGGGGTCGGGGAGGGGAGTGGGGGCGGGAAGGGAGGCCAGAAAAAGAAGGGTGTAGTGTGGAGATGCGGTAGGTGAAGCAAGATCTAGGCCCGAGGCCGTCGGTGAAGAGCTTCATCGCTCTCCGCTGGGATTCCGGCGCGACTGGGAGGCTTTTGGGACGGGAGTTCCCTTAACAGAAGAAAGTGGGATGGGAAGGTCCCGCAGTTCAAGGGAGCAGTGAAGGCAGTGGGCACCGCTTCCTCCCAGTCCGGAGGGCAAGGATCTTGGCAACACCCCTGCCTCCCCAGGGATGCGCACCACCTCGGTGGGGCCGGACTCCAGAATTCAACGTTGCAGTGGAACTGCGGCGGCGGGGAGGCAGCAGAGCGGGGTTAACTGCATAGACAGGGACGGCTCCGAACTCCCTCTCCCAGTCCCCAGGTGGACGAGCCCGGAATTCCCGGAGGGACATACCAAAGCGAAAGGGAAGAGGGAGTAATAAAGCTAGGTGGCTTTCCCGATGTCCCCCCACCCCGCCCCCTCCTCCGCCGGGGCGCCCCCTGCAGGCGGCGGTCCTCAGCACGTCTTCAGCACCTGTTGAAGATGGAGGCGCACGTCGGTGGCCGTTTCCCAGGGCACCACGCTGGCTCGGAAGGAGCTGGCCTCGGCCTTCTGCGCCTCCTGGATGAGGCGGTGCATGGGGTAGCCGCGGCGCGGGAAGGCCACGTCGCCGCCCGCCAGCAGCCCCATGGGGCAGAAGTCGTTGGCGCCGTCGCCCACGTAGAAAAGGCGCTCGAAGTGCACGCCGTCGTGGGCCCGCTCCCGCAGGTAGTCGCTGAGCACCTTGTGCTTGCACATGTTGGCTGGGCAGCGCGCGCAGCTGTGCGTGTGGAAGGGCCGCAGCGCCAGCAGCCCCCGCGCGTCGGGCCCCGACGGGTTGCTGAGGATGCGGCGGAACAGGCCGTGGTGGCCCGCGGCGCGCAGCGCGCTTTCCACGCCGAAGGTGTTGGCATCCGAGATGAGGATCACCTCGAAGCAGGAGCCCTGCTTGGCCACAAACTGCAGCAGGTCGCTCATGCCCGGCGACAGGGGGATGGCCTCGTAGATGGCGCGCAGGTCCCGGGGCCGTACACCCTGCTCGCCCAGGTACTGGAAGACGTGCTGCATATACTCATTGTAGAAGCCCTCGCGGTAGGTGGCCCGCAGGCTGTCGGGCAGCCGCTGGCCCGGTGCGGCGCGCACGATCGAGTCGTCGCTGTTTTCGTCCACGATCGTCTCGTCGAAGTCGAAGGTCAGGAGGAAGCGCGGCGCGCCCTGCGCTGCCATTCCGGCGCCGTCCTGGGAGCAGGGGGGAGAGGAGCAGGAGGAGGAGGGAGCAAGCGAGAGGGGGCGCGGCGCGAGCCGGCGGGGGAGAGGCTGGTTAGCAGGCCACGGCCAGAGGCGCTGGCACATCCAAGACCTGAGGAGGATCCAAGGCAGGTTAAGGTGGGCGGAGGACCTCATGCCCCCGCCCCCACCCCAGCCTTCACTGCTCACCCCCCACCCCCCCACCCCCCCGCTGGCACCTCAGTGAACTGTGCTGGGGTTTATCCTCGGAAGACCGCCCTCCTCTTGAACCCAGAAGGGCTTCCTTGGCACCTGTTTCTGCTGCTCTCCTCTGGGGCCATTGGTGCTTAACGGGTCAGCTTAACGGAGGGAGGAGCAGTTTCCAAGGAGTCACCCCTTTAGGGAAGTTTCTGGACGAGGCCGTTCTACAGACTTCCAGTGACCCGTTCTTGGTGTGGAGTCCTCCCCACCCCCTTGTTCCCTAACAAACTAGGCAAGGGAAACCGGGCATTCACCCCACTGAAGCAGCCTCCTCATCCCTTTTTGGGCCATGCCCAGGTGATGGGACTTGGTATCATCCAAGGCAATGTGGACTGTGGATGCCAGGTCCACGGGCCTGGATCGTGGCTAAGGGCTGGGCCTGGAGAGTTACGTGCCTGGACCTCCGCACTGGCCAGAGAAGTGGATTCTAGCTCTTGGAATAACCAGGTCGCCGGGTTGACCCAGGAAGGCTCTCTGGGAGCTGCTTCCAGCCAGATGGCACTGGGCAGGGGTCCCGGGATAGGACACGGCTTCTCCAGGGAATTTTAGGGCCCTGTGCCGACAGCTCATCACTAATCACTTGCCAGTTCCCTGGGAGGAACCCGTCAGCAGGTGGGGTTTCTGCCAGAGTCCGAAGGAAGCGGGCAGCAGAAGCAGTGGGACTTGGGGAGATAGGAGCTTCCCGCGCCAGGCCGCGACATACCTGGGAGACAGGTGAGGGAGAGGAAAGAGAGCAGCCGTGGCTGAAAAGGCAGAGCGGGAGGAGGAGGGAGTGGGCACGGGGTGGGGAAGGAGAAGGCTAGGAGGGGGTCATGCCAGGGGAGCCTGGAGACAGCAGTGGTGGGGGCAGGGGCTCCAGGAAGCGGAGACCTCAGGCCATAGTCTCGAGGACATGGGAAGGGATGGAGGCCAAGAGTGCAAGTGTGAGGCACAAAGAAAGGCAAGCGAGTGGAGCCCACAGAAGCCCGGGGCAGCCTGGCCCGGCCCCCTTTGCAAGGTGGAGGGAGAGGGAGTCAATCGTGGACAGCCCCAGAGTACCTACCGCACTGCCTCTCAGCCTCCCGGCCTCCCACCCCAGGTCAGTCCAGACTGACCCACTCCTCCTCCTGGCTTCTTCCCAACTTGCTCTCTGATACTCCTGTGCGGTTTGTGGCCTGGCCCGGCTTGTGAAACGGAAGTCCAGGCTCCTAATTTCAGAGCTGGGGTGTGGACCTCGCTCTCTGCCTCCCTCATAGCACTGTCCCTTCGAGCTCATCCCTAAGAGTCACCCTCTGGTCTCGTGGACATCCATCTGGGAGTCTCAGTGGCCCAGGATCCCTGGAGTCAAGAATGTGAAAGCATCAGGACCCCATACCTGGGATGGAAGCTTTCAGGGGTTAGTGGAGGCTGGGTAGAGATGAGGGTCGGCCTGAAAGGGGCTGGAGAGGGCTCCTCCCCCCCACCCCACGATGGGAAGGGGCTTGAGGCCTTAGCCTAAGAGAGCCCTGGAGGGACCCACTTACCCTAGACAGGCATCGGAGGCCAGCGACTGGAAAACACCCACTCATTGTCACTGCATCCCCCTGGGCACCGCCTGCAGGGACTCTTGTCGGCCTCCAGCCGTCGTCCAGGGCTCCTGACCACCACACGAGGTCTGTTGGGAGGCACCAGCAGCTGGCCTTATGTCCACCACTAATGCCTACCTGCTTCTGTCTCCTCGGCTGAGCCCCAGGAACCACTCCCAGGGGCTCAGTAAAACCCCCTCCAGTAGGCACAGGGCTCACAGAGGGCAAAGCCCTTGTGAGGTGTCCCCCTCCCAATCCCTGCGACATTCGAGAGGGTACAGGTGACAGTAACAACTCCCAATGAGGCCAGCCGACTGGTAAGTGGCAAAGGACATATCTCAAAACTGCAACTTAGGGTCTGAGACCAGCGCTTTTTTCTCCAGTATGATCCCGGCCCCTTTCCTGTGGCAGAGTCTACACACGTCACCGGCACGTGTGTTCTCCTACTGCTCATCGCAGTCGCAGGAATTCAGCAGCTGAGAAGGGCCCAGAGAGGATAAGGAGGCTGTGCGGTGTCCCCGGGGAGCCTGGTTCATGAACACCTGGCCATGGCCTTGGATGTTCTCTGTCCTTAAAGGGGAAGGGGCAGATGCCTGGGCTTATTGTACCACAGCTGGGGGCCGGGAGCCAGGAGCTTCCCAGACGGTCTGGGACGCCTCCCCGATGCTTTCAGAGGCTGGCAATTTGCCAGAAGTCAGTTTGAAATTTCTGCGGGGCTTTGCTGTGTGGCTTTGGGGACAGGGGATGGCTTTGTGTGGGCTTCACCCACTCAGCTAGGGAGGACACCACCTACAGCTCCCAGGGCCTCCCCATGCCCCCGCCCGCCCCCACCTTGGGGTTGCATGAGAGACTGGAAGCCTCCACACAGATCTGGAAAGATACTGAGAACCTGGAAACTTGTGGGGGGGGGTGGTTGGGGACCACGATGGGCAAAGTCCTGGCTGGTTGCTGCCCTCTGGTGGTCACAGCGGATGACACTGGAAACCCCTGACTTTGTCAAGGTGACACACTCCCCAGACCATCCCAGACCCTCAGGGAGAAGCTGGGCCCTGGAGACAGAGATTGGGACCTCCCAGAACACAGGTCAGAGGGCGGGTCTCTGTCTCCGGGAGCTACCACGCCCTAACGAGAGGTGGATCGAGCCCTTCTGATATGGGTGGAGGTGGGTCTCAGGCTTTTCCGGAAGAAACTTTTCGTCTAGGAATTGGGAAAGGCAGCCCAAGCTGAATGGGGCAGGGGGGAATGTGTGCAGAAGGTGGTGGAGGCTAGGGGAGAGGTCAAGGAGAAGATGGGAGAGAAAGCAGGAGGGTACTGGAATGGCACTTTTGGAGGAGGGGAGGGTTCTTCCCAGGCCCTATCTGGAGGGAGTTCCAAACTTCCAGGATCCTGCCTGATAGCCCAGGTCTGCCCCGAGGCTCAGCAGAGTGGAGTTTGAGGAGAAAGGTCGGGGGAAGCCACTTCTGTGATAAAGGCAAGCAGCCCGAGGGCACACAGACTCCAGGAGATAGAAAGATAGACAGGCTCTTCAAGCAGCCACCCAACTTTCATCCCACAGAAAAGGATCTCGTGGTTCCGCCCTTGTTGCTTTTTCTTTTCTTTCCTAAAAATTTGATGGGATCTTCTACTGACTTTCAGTCAGGTCGCAAACTTCTCATTCATTAGAGCAAAAGACATAGTTATGTTTTTTTCGTCTAATAATACTATTGAGGGAAATCAGTTCAACATTTGTGGTTTAGTGAGCTGCCCTTGTTTTAGGGCAGAAAGCCAGGCATTCTGAGTTTCCTCCCCCAAAAAGAGCAGGCCCTGCCCTTACCCCAGAGTAATCAGGCCCCACGGGCATCTGCGGCTCATGACATTCAGAAGCGTTACTCACCTCTGCCAGCTTTGTCCTAAGTGACCAAATCCTTTTGTGGTCACCAAAAGAGTCCCTCAGAGACAAGGGAGACAGGATATCTGAGCTTCTCCTGATGTCTAGAGCAGAGAGAGGAGAGAGTTTCTTTGGGGCGACAGGGAGTCCATATTCTAGTCCCACCTAAAAGTGGTGCTTGGCTCCCTCATTCCACGTCAGATCACTGGATTCCTCCTTGTTTCCTCCTGCCTTTGACAAAAATGCTTTCAGATGACATTTGTGGGAACGGGCGTGGGGGAGGGAAAAAGTTTGAAAGTCTCCCTCCACCTAATGAGGGGGCGGGGAACCCACAGGACAGTTCGGGGACAGTTTTCCCCAGGAAATGTGGAGGACAGGGATGGAGGTGCGGAGTGAAGACCCGGCAGATACCACAGTTACAAACCCCCTGCCCAGGACCAGGTCGTCTTCTATCAATCACTAGAATTGGACCCCACAACTAAGCTGAACTTTCCTGCCTCCCCAAGACTGTATTCCCAGCTTCACCACGGTCTCTTCCTTCTCACCACCACCGGCAGCAAATAGGAAGAGCAGAGGCCCAGAGAGGTCAAGCTAACATTGCCGGGGGTCACAGAACATCAGATGCAGGATTGGAACTCAGGAGTCCCAGGTGCCTGTTGGCCGGGCTGCAGCCAGAGCTCCACCCCTTGCCCTGGAGACCCCCTTGGGCTGTGAGTAAGCTGGCCCTGAGGACCTGGAGCCCTGGTGTCAGAGAACAAACTGGGACCAGGAGTCCCCTCTGGGCTGCCCTGCCTTGGTGGACAAGCTGGAAGGGGATCCTCCGTGGACAGGGAGGTGGCAGCTGCCGGTGGATTGGGGGTAGAGATATTTTTAGAGGTGGCTGGAAAGCGGGCATTCTGGCACACCCCCAGCTGGCGGGTGCTTCGCTCCAATGCGGGGCAGCGGGGGGGGGGGGGCGGGTGCGCAGCTCGGGGAGCCCAGGGGACTGGTGGGTGGCGAGGAGCAAGGGGGCACTGATTCCTCCGCTTTGCCCGAGTCGGGGACAGAGGGATATCCCGGCACCGCGTTCCTGGGGTAGGAGAAAGGAGGAGGACTCATTTCTCCGCTCCAGGGACTCCCCCACTGACACACGTGAAGGAGCGCCCTCAAACTCCACACAGCCCCCACCCCACACGAGGACCCCAGCCCTACCATACCTCGGGGAGCCCAGGACTCACGTGGGGAGCGGCGGCGGCAGAGGTCTTCCCCGGCTTAGTTTGGAGTGTTAAGAATGAAGAGAGGGGCTAGCTGAGGTATTTGGGTGCAGGATGGGGCAAAGGGTGCTTACGGGAATTGGAGGGGACGCGGTGTCTTATCCACCCCCGGATTTCTGGGCTCCGGCTCACGAGTCCCGCCAGTCCCGAGGGGCCGTAGATGATGTGCTTCTGGGCCGTCCCCTCCACCTGGCCCCCATCCCCCCGGGCCGCCGCCGCGTCCCCTTTAAATGCCCGGGAGCCGGAGCCCGAGCCGCGGCCGGCGCTGCGGCTGCCGCAGCACCCGGGCCCACCGCAGTCCCCGCACGTCACAAGCGACTGTCCAATCACAGCGGCGCCGGCGTACATCAAAGGGGCGGGCCGCCTGCGGGCCACGCCTCCCGGCCGCCCGGCAGGCTCCCCGAGCGCGAGCAAAGGTGGGGTTGCGCGCAGGGAGAGAGGGGAGGAGAGGGGGCACCGAGCGCTTCCCTCCGGAGGAGCGTGGGTGGGGGGCACCCTAGCTGGAGCGGCTGCGGGGCTGTGCGTGAGTCCCCGCCCACACACCCAGAAGTGTCAGGGCTGCGCCTCCAGGGCGCCGAGCCCTGGGATTTGCAGAAATGCACCCCTTCCGCCAGCCCCCATTCCCTTCTTCGCTCCTAAGCCGAGCGGTAGGCTCCGTTGGACCCAGCCCGGGAAAAGCAATGCCTCGCGCACGTGCGCCTAACTCTGTCCTCCGCGCGGGGTCGCGGCACCTCGCCTCTTAGGACCCTTCCTCGGTTACAGGTTACAGGGGATTGCCGGGGAAGGGGCCCTCCCACACCCCTACCCCGTTAAACACTGATTTAAGGACCCGACTGTTTGCCCTTTGTAACTAGTGTTGCAAATAAAAAACCCACTTTCTCTTCTGCTTCGCAAGAGTCCGTGCCTAGTCACACTCCCCTGCGTCCTCCTTCCCCCCAACCCAATCCCCACCCCCAGCTCCGTCAGCCCAGCAGCCGGACAGTCGAGGAGAAGCTTCTGGTTCTACAGCAGAGAGCCAAAACTTATGTATACGGAGAACGTACTATGAACAGGGCGCTGTACGATGTTGCTACACTTATCGTTGAATTTTCACAACAGGAGAAATTATTAGCCTGAGTTCAAACCTAGGCGCGCGTGGCCCTCGGGGTCACAAAAGAGCTATGTGTGTGCAGAGCGTAGGCGCCCCCAGCCCTGGGTCTAAAATCTCCCCTTGCTCCACTCCTTCGGGAGAGCCGGCAGATGGGAAGGCCCTTATGTGATCCTGCGGCTGTGGCGCTGGAAACCAGCGAGGGAACGAGGGTCGGCAAGAAATTACCCTGTGGGGGGCGCTAGTGTGGACAGGACCAGTGCGTGCCGGGTTTCCACACGTGCAAAGGAAAAAGAACGCCTTGGAGCTGCTTAAAAACCTTGGCCTTAACTTCCAGCGCCCCAGCTCCTTCACTGGCTTGCTGCCCACGCCCTGCTGCCCAACTTCTCTCCCCGCTCTGCAGCTCACCTGATGTCTCCCCGGGGACTTCCCTCCTCAGGAACACACCCGCCCCATTGGCCGGGGACAGCCCGGCCTGTGTCACATGTCTTGAAGCTCCTTTTATCACACTGATTCCTCGTGTGCCACCAGAGCACGTGGGAAATGCTGTGGGTGTACTTCTACGGGTCAGCTTGCAGAATCCTCACCACTCTGTGAAATGGTGCCTGGCTCCTTTTGCTGTTGGGAAATCAAGGCATGAAGACAGGTGAGCTTGCCCAGGGTCATCCAGCAGGAGAATGGTAGAGAGCTGGGCTTCCAGCCTGGTTGCCTTGGTTGCCTTTTTTTTTTTTTTTTTCAAAGATTTTATTTATTTATTTGGCAGAGAGAAAGAGATCACAAGGAGGCAGAGAGACAAGCAGAGGGAGAGGGGGAAGCAGGCTCCCTGTTGAGGAGAGAGCCCGATGCGGGGCTCGATCCCAGGACCCTGAGATCATGACCTGAGCCGAAAGCAGAGGCTTAACCCACTGAGCCACCCAGGTGCCCCCTTTTTTTTTTTTTTTTAAGATTTTATTTATTTGACAGAGAGAAACACAGCGAGAGAGGGAACACAAGCAGGGGGAATGGTAGCGGGAGAAGCAGGCTCCCTGCTGAGCAAAGAGCCGGATGTGGGGCTCCATCCCAGGACCCCAGGATCATAACTTGAGCCGAAGTCAGACACTTAAGGACTGAGCCACCCAGGCGCCCCCCCTTTTTTAATTTGTTGAGGAGAGAGAGAGAGAGAGAGAGAGAGAGAGAGCACAAACAGGAGGAGTGGCAGGCAGAGGGAGAGGCAGGCTCCCAGCTGAGCAGGGAGTTCATTCGGGATTCGATCCTAGGAGCCTAGGATCATCACCTGAGTTTAACTGACTGAGCTGCCCAGGTGTTCCCCGGCTTGGTTGCCTTAACCTTTACCCCACATGGGTCCCCTCCTTCACCATCTGCCACCCCTTCTCTCCTGTCACCAGTGGGAAGGCAGAGACCATGACTGCCTTATGTATTAGAGTCCCTTCGCATCCCCCCGCCCCCACCACGTAGACCCTTGGCACACAGCAGACCTTAGACATTTGTTGTTGAATGAAACCCGTCTCCTGCTGTTCAGCTCGACCTAGCACTCCGTGTCTCCTCATTTCATCTCACTAACTGGTCGCCGGGATGATCCCCATTTTCCAACAGGGAAATTGAGGCTCAGAGAGCTCAGATGACTTGCCCAGAATCACATGCCCCCAGGGAGGCACTAGATTCAGATGCTGACCAGCCCTGGGGGGGATCAGAGCCCCGGGAGCTCTGTGTCTCTATGGAATAAATCTAGAAACTCCCAGTTCCTTCTGTGCTGAAGGTTTCAGGACACAATCCTGTCTCTCTTAAACTTGCGCCTTTCATTGTGTCAGTCGACACAGCTGGGCAGTGGGACAAGTTGGAATGATCCGCCGTGTATCTGAAGACAGGGACAGAAAGGGAAGGGGAACCCTGCCTCCCACCTCCCCCCAACCCCGTGCCCAGCAGGGTGAGGCCTCGCTCAGCTGCGGAGCTTCCTCTCTTCCTGTGGGGTTGAGCTTAGAACCCGGGTCAGTTTGGCAGGGAGCTTGTGGGGACGGGGGTCATCTGAGGCGACAGAGATGGGGAAGCCTGATTCAGGTGGCCAGGGATGGGGCTCTCCAGTTGGCCTTGACAAAGAGGGTGTGATGCTCTCCTAAGGTTTTGGCGTTAGAGCCCCGGAGGCCAGGAGTCCCACAGGCCTGATGGGGGGAGGGGCAGTGGCGGAAGGGGAGGGGCTCATGGCCTGGGTCCTCCGAACCCCACATCTTGGGGACAGAGGGAGGGCTTTGGCGCAGGCCACATCATCCCCACAACAGCCCTGGCCGATGGGTTTTAGTATTCTCATTTTTACACATGAGAAAGCAGAAGTTTGGGGACATTAAGAAAGTGCCTTGCCCAAGGACGCTGTGTGGCAAGTGGCGGTCATCATCAGCTGCTGTGGTGGTCTGCACTTCTCTGTCTGGAGGAGGCCGAGGGCCTTCGGTGACCTGGTGACCAGCGCAGGTGGGCTCAGTGCCAGAGCCATGGGGAGGGCCCCGTCCGGGCAGTTCTGCGAGTTCTGCTCTAGATGCCCTGGGCCTAAGGCCTTGTGCTGGGACCTGGGGACATCTCAGGGCTCTCGTCTCCTTCTGGGACAATAGTCCCTGGCCTTGCTGGAGGGCTTCCTGGGTGTCAAGCAGTGTTCTGAGGGCTCCTCTCGTTTCACTCTCACATCAACCCTAAGATGATTCGTTCCTCCGCTTTACCGATGAGAAAAATGAGGCACAGGTGGTATGTAATTTGTCCAAGGCCCCAGAGCTCGGAAGTGGCAGAAGCAGAATTTGCCCCCGGGGCCATCAGTGACAGAATTCCATTGTTTTTTAAAGATTTTATTTATTTATTTGACAACACAACGAGAGAGGGAACCCAAGCAGGGGGAGTGGGAGAGGGAGAAGCAAGTACCCCGCTGAGCAGGGAGCCCGATGCGGGGCTCGATCCCAAGGACCCTGAGATCATGACCTGAGCCGTTGGCAGATGCCTAACCAACTGAGCCACCCAGGCTTCTCAGAGTTCCATAGTTGACCAGAACGTCCCATGGCCGGCCTCCAAGGTTTCGAGTTCCCCTTCTGTGGATGGGAACAGGCTGCCTCACCCCCACCCCGGTGCTCGGAAGAATCTGGCAATAACAAAGATCGAGGTTCGGACCTTAGGAGCTGCGTCCCCCTCAGTGGCTGTGGACAGGCTCCTGCTCCCCAGGTCCCCCCGTAGGACAGTATCATTCATGAGACAACTGTTAATTGTGTCAGGCACTTGGGAGGTAAGCCGTTGAAGAGGATGCAGACCCTGACCTCAGGGAGTTTACCGTCTAGTGAGGAGCCGGAGAGATAAGGGGCCAGCCTCCCCCCAAAGAGGGCCCCACAATCGGCAGCCTGCTCTGCCTGCGACCATCCTGTCTGGGACTTCAGCAGGTATAGCAACTGGGACCGGAGGTGCCTCTGAGATAAGGAGGAGACTTGCCATCCGGGGGTCACGTCTCTGCCTCCCCAAGGTGCCCCATCCCGACCGCTCTCCTTCCCTGTCCCACCTCAACTCCTGGTCTCGCCAGAGGCTGGCTTCCCCGCCCTTCTTTCTCCCTGGGCAGCCCTGAGGCATTCCAACAGACTTCCGCACCCCTGCATCTTTCCCTCCCTGCCTTCCCCAGGGCCAGCCCCTCTCCCACTACACACTTGCCCTGACAGAGCTGCCCACCGTCCCCCCGCTGAGAGCAGCACAGATGGGGAGTCACACGGCAGAGGGATCTGGGTCCAGAGATGAATGCGTGGACATCCTTTCTGCTCCCTGGCCGACACCCACGGCGGTGGTTGAGAAAGTCACCCCCTCTCCACCCTGGGGTCCCCGTTGGGCCAGAAAGTCCTTACGGTCTGACTCAAATCCCACTTGCTGGGATAATTCGTCTCCTTTGGCTTTGAAGGCACCCTCCTTCTGTGTAACGGCTTCCAGAGACTTGAAATCCACCAGGCCATTTCCTCCGTTTTTCGCAAATGTCCCATTAAAGAGGACGACGAGGTGATCTCATTCTGCCTGCCTCACGTCTGTCCCTGGTTACTTCTTGCATCCCTCTCCCGCTCACTGTATAATGGCCTTTTTCCAGACTCTCGAAGATGCTACCACAGGCCCTTTGCATTTGCCATGGCCTCTTTCCAGAGTACTTCCCACCGCATCCATTCCACTGAGTTCAGGGCTCAGCTCATCTGTCACTTCTCAAAGGAAACTTGTCCTGCCCAGACACGCTTCCTCTCTCACTACACACTTCCACAGCACCCTGGGGTCCCTCTGGCTGATCGATTAAAATCTTTTTCCCTCAGACTATCAGCTCCGCGATCATGGGGACCAGAGTGGGTTTGCTCCTGTGATGTCCCCAGGACGTGGCACAGGCCCTGGTCTGGAGTAGCTGTTCAAAAACATTTGTTGCCTGAATGATTGCAAGACTCTCAATCCCGGCTACTTGCGTGGGGGGTGGCCTTAGGCCCGGAATGGCATCATACCAGCTTCCTGGGTTAACCTGGGCCTTCCGACTGGGGATATGCTAACGAAGGAAGGGCTGGCAGCTCAGTTTCCCCTGAGCAACCTGCCCCACCCTTGCCATCCCCAAGCAGGTCTGTGCTGTTGGGAACTGGAGAAAATGCACCCTTAGAATACGAGTCTGACTAAAATGGGAGTCCCTTGTGTGTTCGATAGGCTTTGTAATTTACAAAACACTGTAAATCACATTGTTTTCTTGATGAGGAAAACAATGAAGGGGAGAGAGGTCTGGGGACGAGTCCAAGGTGGCTAAGCCAACACTTATTATTTTTAAGATTTTATTTTAATTATTTGACAGAGACACAGCAAGAGAGAGGACACAAGCAGGGGGAGTGGGAGAGGGAGAAGCAGGCTCCCCGCGGAGCAGAGAGCCCCCTGCAGGGCTTGATCCCAGGACCCTGGGATTGTGACCTGAGCCAAAGGCAGAGGCTTAACCCACTGAGCCACCCAGGCGCCCCTCATGTCAGTTTTCAAAAGGTTCCCTGACATCACCTGTCCTTCCTTCCCCTCTCTGCGAAATGTCTAAGAACCGCTGGGACATGCATGCTAACTCAGTATAAATGGGCAGCAGCCCACGGGCTCATCAGTCTGTCCTGCCCGTTCGGTGACTAAGGCCCCAGCACGTGACCATCTCTGGCCCATGAGATAAAGCTAGTGGCTGGACCACATGAGTCATCAGCCGGCCCCGCCGACCTGGGACAGCGGCTCTCAGCCACAATCCGGGGAGAGAACCCCAGGGAAACACACACGCATGCGCACGTGCACCACCCCTCCCCCCATACACAACATCCCCAGCTCTACAACTGCTCCTGACTCCAGGAAGCTCCTTTGGTTCTTTCCCTCCAACGTGAGTAACATGCAGCACCGCCCACAGTGGTGACATTTACTGAGGGCTTGTGTGTGTCAGACTCTGGGTTACCTCCTCCCCCCCTTTTTTTTTTAATTTGTATTTAAATTCTAGGTAGTTAACATCCTCCTCCTCTTTTTAAATCCCCACAACAGGAGCGCCTGGATGGCTCAGTTGTTAGGGATCTGCCTTTGGCTCAGGTCATGATCCCAAGGTCCTGGGATCGAGTCCTGCCCCGCGAGAAGCCTGCTTCTCCCCCTCTCTCTCCCCTGCTTGTGTTCCCTCTCTCATTGTGTCTCTCTCTGTCAAATAAGTAAATAAAATATTAAAAAAAAGAGTGGAGGAACTTGCCCAAGGCCGGGCAGAGGTGGATGTGGACGTGGGGTGGGGGTCGGGTCGAGGAAAGCCCAGTGTGTTTAAGATCCTTCAGGGATGGGGCAGCCGTCAGGGCTCCTGGCCCCCTGTGGGTGTGAAGCCTAGACTCATTCTTCTGGAGTCATTCCTACCTTCTTTCTTTCTTTCTTTCTATGATTTCTTGAGCATCTTCTATATGCCGGGGATGTGTGGGGGCTTGGTAGCCGGCCTCCAAGTTCGTTCCGATGAGGCCCCCATCCTCGTGTCCCCACTGCCCCCATACCGTGTCAGGGAGGGTGTGAGTGGCCCTTGGCGTGGGGCAGGGCTCTTCCAGTGTGGGTGAGGACAGACTGCGCTTGGTCTTGGGCGCCCTCTCACTCTCCTGCTCCAGCTCAGCTGCCTAGGCGCGGACAGGCCCTGCCCTGCGGGGACCTCCCAAGGCAAGGAGCTGAAGCCTCGGGCCAGCAGCTGGAGCAGACCTGAGGCCTGTCAACAGCCACACGAGTGAGGTTGGGCGCAGCCCTCCAGCCTCCGTCAGGCTCAGAGATGATGATAATCTCGTTAGGACTCTTGGCTCCCAGATGCCGTGGAGATAACACACGCTTTTTAGAAGCTGCTGAATTTTGAGGGGGATCTATTGCACAGCAAGAAAGAGCCAGAATTACATCTGTAAACACAATTGCCATGCTTCTCACATTCTATTAAAGGAGGCAGCCAGTGGAAGGAAGGAAGGAAGGGAGTGGGGGAGAGGGAAAGAACCCAGTATGTCAGATAGCCGGAAGTGCTACGGAGACAAATAAAGTAGGGAAATGGTTCTGGGAGGGGAGGGAGCTTCGCTTTAAAAAGGGTGGCCAAGGAAAGTCTGACTGAGAAGGGGCCAAAGTTAAGCAAAGACCTGAGGAAGTGAGGGGAGAGAATGTCAGGCAGCACGAACAGCACATGCAAAGGCCCGGTGGTGGAAGCAGGTCTAGATCGCGTCACCCGCCCAGAGCACAGACTTTGTCTGTTTGGCTACTGGATTGATTGTCTTCACCAGGCCTGTCTTGGACCAATTCATCCCACGGCCTCCAGGAGTGGGGAGGTGGCATGGTGAGCCCCCCCCCCCCCCCCTCACTCTCTGGTTCTTTCCCTAAAAGGCTTGGGTCCTCAACCTTGGCTCTGTGGCTGTATTCCTGGGAGTAGGTCTCATGTTCTCAGGAGGTGGAAGCAACTGCAGCTTTTCAAATGACAGCAAATCCAGGTGAGACTGCAGGATGAGAGAAACAGTGGAGGAAATGCACCTCGGACACAGAAATACTCCGATTTCAGGGGTCCTCCGATAACATACGGGGCTAACTGGTAGAATCATCTAACTCCATCCTGTTGCTGTAATCGTAGGTTATTCTTTGCCATTTAGCTATTCAGAGCAGGCAAAATACGAAGGGTGTCTCCGTGTCCTAGCCCAAAGCTGCCCATCTGACACACACACACACACACACACACACACACACACACACACACCCTATTTCTTGGTAACAGATGTATTGCTCGGTGAGGCCTGGGGACTGCCTCCTTTTGTGCCCTCCTTCCTCTCAACCCAGGGATGCCTGCCTCGTCCTATAGGGCGTCCTCAGAGCCTCTCGGGCTCCCCACACGCAGGCCCAGGGCCATAGCAACCGGATTTTCCAGATCAGGGCAGTGAGCCTGAAGTGATAGAGGACAAAACCACAGGAGCTCAAGATGGGGCTTTCTGGGAGAATGAAGGGCACAGAGTAGCAAATAGCTCCCCAAGAGGCCCACTCGTGCCCCGGGGTGGGAGGAGGGCAGAGGAGTTGTTCATTTATTCATTTGTGCATTCTTTCAAGAAATTTTTCTTAAACCTATTGTATGTCAGGACTGGGCTTGGTGCTGGAGAAACAATGGAAGCAAGACAGAGTTCCTGCCCTGGGAGTGCTTCTAGTCGGCTAGGGAAACAGGCAGGTGCATCAGCGGGGACCTGGGGATTCTGGTAAACACGGGAGGGACACCCATCCCAGTTAAAGGGGAGGACCAGAGAGGATGGTTTATGTGTGTCGATGTCAGGGGAAGCTTCCATGTAAAGTGACCTCTTTGTCGTCTATTTGTTTTTTTTAAAGATTTTATTTATTTATTAGAGAGAAACAGAGAGCACAAGTGGGGGAAGGGGCAGAGGCAGAAGGAGAGGGAGAAGCAGGCTCCCCGCTGAGCAGGGAGCCTGACCCAGGGTCCATCCCAGGACCCTGGGATCACGACCTGAGTCAAAGGCACACACTTAGCCCACAGAGACACCTGGGTGCTTCTAAGAAGTGACTTCTAAGCCAAGACCTGCAGCATGAGTAGGAGTTAGAGGAAGAGGAGAACTATGTCCAGGCAGGGAGACAGATTATGCAAAGGTCCTGAGGCGAGGGAAGTCGTAGAAAGAGCAGAAGGTAGAAGGTCTTGTGAGCTTCATCCCTAAGGGCCATGGGGAGCCCTGGAAGGTTTGGAGCTCCGGACAGACACAATCACATCTGTGTTTTAGAGAGATCACTTTCGTTGCTGTTACTGACTGCTCCTCCTTCTTCTCATGGCCCTGTGGCTGAGCAGGGGCCTTGGGGGGAGACCGCAGCCCGGGTCCACCCAGTCCTCAGAGCGCTGGTGGGATAATGGCAGGCTCTTCTCTCTTCGGCATTCCTGCCGCACCTCAGCAGACTTCAGAGTCGGGTTCTGAGGGCTGCTATATCTGGCTCTCGTGGGTGAGGGTTCCATCCCGCTTCTGTCCACGCTGGGCTGGCTGCCTCCCGGATTGAGGGGTTATTTGTATCTTCAGGGCGGCGGGGCCTCCTCCCCAGAGCCATGGAACCCAAGATAACAGGGCAACTTGGGAGCTGTTTATGAAAAGGCGGTCGAGGAGGGGGTGGGCAGGGCCTGCGGGGACAGGGACTGCTGTCACAGATAGCCACTGGGGCGGGGAAGGCTGTCTAAATTACAGCTCCCGGAATAGAAGGGCCCAGAGGGAGTGGCGGGGCATCGTACCAGGGAAGTACTGGCGGCAGGCCAGGCCTGACCGGGCTCCGGGCCCCGCCGCAGGCAGAGGTGGGGTGGCCCCCAGAGCCGGCGGCAGTGAGGCTCCTGGGGGTTGGGAGAGAACCAGCCCGAGGTGACCTTCCAGAAAGGGGTATGGGTGGCGAGGGGAGGGCAAGGGAGGGGATGCCATCTTGCCTGCCCCTTGAAGAGAGGGTATTTCAAAGAAGTAAGCGAGAGATCCCATAAGAAGAACAGGGATGGGGACGCCTGGGTGGCCCAGTTGGTTAAGCGTCTGCCTTCGGCTCAGGTCATGATCCCAGGGTCCTGGGATCGAGCCCCGCCTCGGGCTCCACATGAGGAAACTGCTTCTCCCTCTCCCACTCCCCCTGCTTGTGTCCCCCCTCTCACTGTGTCTCTCTCTATCAAATAAATAAATAAAATCTTAAAGATTAAAAAATTAAAGTAAAATGAGGAATCACTCTTTTGCTTATCCTTGGTAGATATTCAGTTTTCCCATAGGTTGTGGCTTAAAGCAAGGCACACCTACATTAAAAATTTTTTTTAATTATTTATTTATGTATTTATTGGTGAAGATTTGGTGCGTTGTAACTGTATTTCCTCAACTGCTGTAGCCAAGGTGCTGATTTTCAGCTGAGGCTGAGGACTGTCCCTCCCCCCCCACCCCCCTATCCCCCAAGTTCCCAGGACCGGCTGCTTCCTGAGCTGGGTTGGGTCTCCATATAGAGACGTAGGTTTGGGCTGGATGACATTTGTCCCCAGGCTACTTACTACTCCTGCCTTTCTGAGCCTCCTGCCCTGCCCCGTGTGTTACTTAACGTCATGCAAGATCCTCTGGTCTGCCCCAGGGGAAGTGCCTCAAGGAACCTCAGAGACTAGAACTTGCTGATTCATCTGTGGAGCCAAGGGCAGGTTAAGGGGACTGAGTCCCGGAAAAGGAGGTGACACCGGTCTGGCAGCTTCACCAACGCTTCCTTCAGGTCTGACTGCCTCCTCTCTCGTTCTGCCTGGCTCAGCGTGGGGACCAAGCAGCATGCAGGGAGTGGGGAACCACACCTTCTGCCCGCTCATCCCCAGCCTTGCGGGGGGGGGTTGGGGGGGGAGGGCCCTTTTCCCAGGTCAGGTCTTTCCCACCCCCCCACCCTGGGGCCTGGGAGCCTCAATATCGACTTGGCCGCTGTCCTGGTGAGGTTTATGATCGAGCTGTTAGGACTGCTCATGGCATGGTGAAATTGCACCAGATGTCGCTGGCTCCTACTACTGTCCCCAAATCACAGCTCCTGGCCACTTGAGCACCTGGTCTGTCTGTCGTAGGGAGCAGTCCATGGAGAATCACCAAGACAGAGTCCCTCCCGCACTTCTTTGTTCGTGGGTGGATGTTTATTGCATACCTGCTATGTATCTGCAACTATTCTATGCACCAGGGGCACAAGAGGGTTTCACCCTTGTGGAGCTCACATCTAATGGGAGAGGCAACCAACAAGTAAATATACCAAGTTCCGGAAGGCGATGTGTGCTACAGGGACTACAGAGATAGAGCGGGAAGGGTGCTGAGAGGGAGGGAGGAGTGATCCTTAATCAAGGGCAGTTGGAAGCCTCATTGATGAGGTGTGGGGCCAT
>CM053619.1:27527370-27537899 GCA_028646535.1 Procyon lotor | reverse complement strand
TTTTTTTTTTTTTTAAAGATTTTATTTATTTGACAGCGAGAAACACAGCGAGAGAGGGGACACAAGCAGAGGGAATGGTAGCGGGAGAAGCAGGCTTCCCGCGGAGCAGGGAGCCCGATGCGGGGCTCGATCCCAGGACGCTGGGATCTGACCTGGGCCGAAGGCAGACGCCTAACGACTGAGCCACCCAGGCGCCCCTGGGAGGCTCCTCTCTTATGTAGCTGGGAAACTAAGGCTCAGATTCCACAAGGCTCGGCCATCTTCCATGGGATTTATGAAGGAGAAAAATAGGAGTGTTGTTTCTTAGCCTCCAATCCTGATGGAGTGAAGCAGGGAAAGGTGAAGCCTGGGGGACGGATTGGGGGTGGGTGTCATCCTACAGAAGGAGGATGGGGAGCCCAGAATGGGATCCAGGACCTTCGTCCTCCCTCCCTCACGCTTGGTGATCCTTGAAGACTGTCCTTTTCTCACCAGAGGATGCAGGCAGAGAAAGAGGGAGATGGGCCTGTACCCTCCGGAGCCCAGAGCCTGACCCCCAGGAATAACAGTGAGGGACAAGGGGCGCCTGGGTGGCTCAGTCCTTAAGGGTCTGCCTTCTGCTCAGGTCATGGTCCCAGGGTCCTGGGATAGAGCCCCATGTCAGGCTCCCTGCTCAGGGGGAGGCCTGCTTCTCCCTCTCCCACTCCCCTTGCTTGTGTTCCCTCTCTGCTGTGTCTCTGTCAAACAAATAAATAAAATCTTTAAAAAACAAACAAATAAGCAGTGAGGGACAGGAGTTCTCTCATTTCTGTTCTGTCCCTTTAAGTTCTCGGGATGTGCTTCTGGCGGAGTTCCTTCTCCCCTCAGTTTTGCCGCCTGAGAAATGGGGGCGCGGGCCAGGATGGCCTAAGAGGACCAAAGGAGAGGAGTGCAGAGGCCAGGTTCTGCGCCTGGCTGCCCGGAAACAGGTCCCTCCCGGCTCCCCCAGGGCCGGTCCCAGAGAGGCGGCTGGAAATTGCAGCGAGCCAGCCAGTCTGGGAGGGAGACAATCGGCAGCCCCTAGGCGGGGATCCGCGGACACACAGCAGCTTTGCGGACGGCGGGGGCGGGGGCCGGACGGAGAAAGGCGCGTGTCGCACGCACCGCGGGTCCCCAGCGGTGGGCGCGGCCGCCCTTCCTCCCGGCGATCGGCTGGGCGCGCGGACCGCACGGTCCCCACGCGACCCCGGGCGCCCGCCGGGCGTCCCCTCCCCCCCACCCCCCCCCGCCGCTGCCTGGGGCGCCAGGCCGGTCACGTCCGGGAAGGACCAGCCAGGCCGCGGCGGGGACCCGGCGTCCGGCGGGCAGCGGCCCCCGCCCAGCCCCGGGCACGCCTCTGTGGGCGCCACGTCCCGGCGCGGGTGCGGTCCCCCGGCGCGACGCCCTCTCGGGGGCCCTGGGGTGGGGAGGAGAACCCCGCGCTCGCCGCGCTCCGGTCCCCAAGAGGGGGCGCTTCCCGGAGCCCCCTTCGCCGCCCCGACACTCGGTCAGCTGAGACCTGGCGACTTGGGAGCCGGAAGCCAAGCCAACCGTGAAGAAGGGGCGCTGACGACCCGAGTTGGGGCCCCCTCCTCCGTGGCCCGGGGCCCCGGGCGCGCGTTTGCTCTGCTCGGGACCGCCGCCCCTGCCCCTGAACGAGCCAGAGCTAGCCCTTGAACGGTAGGATGACCTCCCACGCGGAGGAGGGTGGAGAGAGCCTCCGGGTCTACCTCGTGGCTTGTCGGATGAGGAAACCCAGACCCAGGGAAGGGCCCAGCAAGGTCCCCACTCTAAGTTAGCGGACGCCCACGTCTTTGTCGCCCAGCCCAAGGCCCTTGCTCCGACACCCTGCACCCTACTTCAAATTAAATCAAATCCACCCTTGGGCTAAGGACAGCCAGACTTTTTGCCAAGAGTGGTTTGGCTAAATTAGTGAAATGCCAGGAAAAAATGGAAGGTTTCTAATAAAAGCTGTCTTCCCCCGCGGGGGTGTTCTCAGCGCTGACCCACTGTCTGGAGGGATCACCTGTACAGCCTTGACCAACGCTGGCAGCGACGCGCCCTCCTCCCGGCGCCCCCCCCCCCTCCCCCCTCCCCCTCCCCCTCCTTTCTAGGCCCACCCCCCTCCCCACACACAATGGTATTTTCTTCTCTGGTACCTGGAAGGGGCAGAAATGCCCAGCGACCTAATTTGCCCCCTTGCTGCCTGTGGTGTTTTTTTTCCCCCTTTACCTTTAGAAACTGGCCAGGGCTGGGAAAGTGGGGTTAGGAGAGGGATTTGGGTCTTCCCTCTCACACCTCTAGCTCCGGTTCTTGCATTCTACCCATTGCATATTTCGAACTGTGTCCCCTTATTATATTTAGACCTCCCTTCCTTCCCAGACTTTACCCAGGGCTAATTTAACTATTGTCCAAACACACCATGGCGGTTTCAAACCACACCCAGGATGAACCTTTGCTTAAAAGTCCCACATCAAAAGAAGCTCCTCCTAGATCCCGGCACTGCCCCCTGACCATTCAGTGAGGAAATGGCTAGCTGCCCTATGGTGGTAGATTACAAAACTTAGCTCAGTCAAGGCTTTCTGCGTCAGGGTAACCGAGAGGGGGACCTGAGAGCCCCAGCTCAAAGTCTAGATCACCTTCAACATGTATAGGATTGTATAGGCTCAGTGGGTTAAAGCCTCTGCCTTTGGCTCAGGTCATGATCTCAGGGTCCTGGGATCGAGCCCCAAGTCGGGCTCTCTGCTCGGCGGGGAGCCTGCTTCCCTCTCTCTCTCTGCCTGCCTCTGCCTACTTGTGATCTCTCTCTCTCTTCATCAAATGAATAAATAAAATCTTTTAAAAATATATTTCCTTTATTTGAGAAAGAGTGAGTGAGAGAGCAAGTGCAAACAAGCAGGTGGCAGCGGGGAGGCAGGGGGGGAGGGAGGGACAGGAGCCCGATGGTCGGGACTCGATCCTAGGACCCTGGGATCATGACCGGAGCTCAAAGGCAGACCCTTAACCGATTGAGCCACCCGGGCACCCCCTGACCCTCTCATTTTGAAGCAATTCCATAGTCACTAATACGTGTATCGAGTACCCGCCACTCGTGACAGTGAAGGCTGTTCTCTTCGCTCAGGCTCACAGCGAGACTAGGACACAAGCAAGTCAAACGTTACTGATCAACTGCGAGAAATGCAACAGTCATGTGCACAGCATAGTAAGGACCAAGGAGGGACCAGCTCTGCTTAGGGAAGAATCTGATATACAGAGGAGGTGATACCTGAGCTGGATTTTCAAGGGTAAATGGTTGGCCCAGGAAACTGGGCTGGCATGGAGGCTGAGTTAGACTCCAACCCCGTTTCCTAGGCCGGCGGGTGCTCTTTCCTCTAATGGCCACTCTTTCTGTGACAGAAAGAACAGTGACTCGAACAGTGGATTTCTGGTTGTCTGTGTGTGGCTTTTCCACCAGTGGGGAAACTATTTCCCAGACTTCCTGGTCCCTGCCATCCGGCTCAGAGGAGGCCAATGTCTTAGTTCAAGATAAACCCAACTCAAAACGACAACTGGCTGGGTTAAACGTGCAATTATAGAATGAAAATCCAATAAAGACGAAGTTGGAACCGATTGCTCTTTTTGTTTTTGTTTGTTTTAAAGATTTTATTTATTTATTTGACTGAGAGAGACACAGCAGGAGAGGGAACACAAGCAGGGGGAGAGGGGGAGGGAGAAGCAGGCTCCCCGCTGAGCAGGGAGCCCTGCAGGGGTGGGGGGGCCTCGCTCCCTCAGCACCTGACTGAGCCACCCAGGCGCCCCCCCACCCCCCGACTGCTCTTTTTGGATCAGTCTCTATATTGCTTCCCTTCCTTTAAAATATGAATGAATTAGAATTTTTACATTATTTTAAAAGACGGGAATATGAGCACGGGGTGTTTTAGGCAGCTGATGACTCACTAAACTCTACCTCTGAAACTAATAATACACTCAATGTTAATTAGTCGATTTTAAATTAAAAAGAAAAGCCTGAAATAAGAAATATGCAAGAGAAAGGCCGAGAGAGGAGTGCTGCATGGAGATTCTGGGACTGCCTTCCTGAGGGGCGGAGCTGCGGCGAGGCCCGTGAACTTGCAGGCTGGTTTAATGGCCGTTTCGCTCTGGGGAGTCAGTTTCCTTACTTAGAACATGAGAGCTGAGGACCCAGGACCCTGAGATCCTGACCTGAGCCGAAGGCAGACACTTAACCGATGGGGCCACCCAGGCGCCTCTACAGAGGTCTGACTCTTGAACCTTCTGCTCACCTGCCTGATTCCCTCCTGGCCGGCCGTGTGCAAATCAGTGCGTCCTGGTGACCGCCCCGCACGTGGGTCTAGAACGCCAGAGTGCAGGAACGTGGTGAGGGGTGGAGAAGGAGAAGCGTGTGCCCAGGGCTCAGACCTGAGTGAGGATGTGGAGGGTGGGGACGGGGGGGACAGGAGGGACAGGCAGAGGGGCTGCAGGTGGTCGAGGGGGTGGAGGGGGAGGGAAGCAGGGGGTCAGAAGAAGGGCTGTGGACAGGTCAGTCCGTGGCTGGCCAGGGGGCCTTGATGGGACCTGCTTTCCTGTCATTCCCCCAAACTGTAGTTCAACTCATTTTCAACTCATGGGGCAGCTCTTTGGATCCACCAGAGGGGTCCCCTACTTTGGTGGAGGGTTCATATTCTCCATCATCAGTGTCCTGAGCTGATGCTCTTTCCAGGACCCGTCCCCAAGGTCTAAAAACTTGGATCTTAAAGAAGTGGAAAAACCCAAAACCCATGAAAAGGGTTCTGTTCTTTCACTCAAGACAGTGGGTGTGAGCCTTAATAGACCCAACCCAAACATGTCACATCATCCCCAAATACATAATTCCGCTCGTTCTCCTTGTGGTGGGAATCTGGGAATCTGGGCAGACAGACGGGGCTCCCCCACAACGAGGGAGGTAAATAAAAGAGTCTTAATTTGTAACCAGCTCCTGTTTGAAGTTCTAATTTTGTAGCTTGCTAGGGTGAGCATTATTTTGTGGTCTAAGATTGGCTGGCGTCTTATTGCTACCCCAAGCGGCTGTCCTTAACCTCAACTGGCCTACATTCTTGTCCTTTGAATGTTCTGCGGCTCCAGGCCTGCACTGGAGTGAGTTCCCCATTAGTTGGCTGGATTTTAGGTCAATATCAGGTCAATATCCCTGACTCCAAGGGAGCTTCCCTCAGTCCTCTGTGGGGCCAATCTGGCATTTGTCTGCTTCTGGCCTCCTTGATGCGGTCACTGCACCCCTGAAGGCCTGCTGGGGGCTGTGTTTCTGCATTCCGGGGACCCCTGACCGCCCCCCTCCGCCCCAAACATCAACACCTGTCCATTTCCCCAAGGTGGAGTGTGTGTGTATGTTGGTGGGGGTACTTTCCAGTGAAAGTCTTCTTTGGCCTGATCTGTGGTCACCCACGCAGGTTGGCCACGCTCTGTGGTCACCATTCCTGCCATCCACGGACAACGTCACGGAATGTGACTTACCTCCATTACCACCGCACACCAGCGGGCGGCACGGAATTCTGGTCTGCGGGGTTGTGGTCCTGAATGTTTTTTTTCTTGCCTGGTCTCCTCTTTCCCATCAAGTCCATATTAGTGCCCACCACACAACAGGAGCTTGGGACAGGGTAGCGGTGGCCTTAAGTTGGGTTCCCTGGAAACTGGTGATTTGGGAGCAGGAGGCTTCCTGTTCTCTCCATTGCTCCTTTAAAAAAAATTTTTTTTTAAAGATTTAATTTATTTATTTACTTATTTGAGCGACAGAAAGAGTGAGAGAGAGAAAGAGAGAGAGCACAAGCCAGGGAGAGAGGCAGAGGGAAAAGCAGACTCCCCGCAGAGCAGGGAGACCGATGCAGGGCTAGATCCCAGGACCCTGGGATCATGACCTGAGCTAAAGGCAGATGCTTAACTGACTGAGCCACCCAGGTGTCCCTCCTTTTTTTTTTTTTTTTTTCTTAACAAGCCCTCAGATAATGATGCTGGCACAGGTCCCGTCTCAGTTAGGGTTCTACCAGAGAAACAGACCAGGAGGAGGTATCTCTCTCTCTCTAGCTGTATCTTTATCTCCATCTCTATCTGTATCTTTCATCTGGAGATTTCCTGCAACAATCTGGCTTGCATAATTGTGGAGGCCAGCCAGACAAATCCAAAGTTCAGCAGGCAGGCCCGCAGGCTGAAATCTAAGGCAGGAGCAAGCATGGAATTTCTTCTTCAGGGAAGCCTTGGTGTTGATCTTAAGGCCTTTCAGCTGATGAGATGGGGCCCACCACGTTATCCAGGATGATCTCCTTTACTTAAAGTTAACTGACTGTAGATGTTAAATCGCATCACAGCGACACCTAGATGAGCATTTGGCTGAATAAGGGCACTCTAGCCTAGCCAAGTTGGCACACAGAACTAACCATCATGGGCCCTGTGGCAGGGAGGGCAAACCCTTCTCGGAATATGTGCTGATTCCAGTCATGATTAATTGTTGCTTCATCAGTTGGAAGGGATCCAATCTAACCGACTTGTCATCAAGTGGCTAGTTGATCCTTTTGTGGGATGGTGATGCCACATCAGGGGCATGGCATCTGTCTCTTGTTGAGAGATTGGTTGATAGTAGCTAGATGGATCTTGGTGAGGGGGAGCTCTTGCTAGTTGGCCTACTTAGAGTTTTCCTTAGTTACTCCCGTGGATCTCCATACATGCATGTGTTGAGTGAGGACTGGGCTGACCAACGTCAGGTTCTGGCTCATGCCCACTGGCCCGGTCATTCGGTCTACTTAGTTGTGTAAATGCATCAACCATGGTGGATGCCCAGTGATGGGCGTTAATGTGTAATGTGAAGATCTTCACATCTCATGCCCTTTCCCACAGGCCTGCCCCATATATATTATCATGCCTCTTTGTCCCTGATCTTCCAAACTTTCTCTCTCAAGCCCTTGGCCAACCAGTCGAGCCATTTGCTGCTATCCACGTCTCCGGTATATTCTCACCTTGGGCTATTTTTCTTTCCACACGGAGTGAATGCCCAGGTCCATTGCCAAAGCTCAGCCCGCTGGGAGTTTCCCTCGCTGCTGTTTTTCAGGACCGTCCGTAGTGCTGGCAATGTGTAGTCCCAGCTTGCATCCACAAGCCAACCCATCTGTGAACCAAGCTCTGCGTTTCCCCCTCTACCTTCAGATGATCATAAAGGACCCTCCACTCCCATCCCCAAGTAGCCACCACACATGTGAGCTGAAGGCGAGGTACCAGGGTCAATAGTGGGGGCTCGCACGGGGGCTGGGCCACATGCCTGTGTAGCTTGCTCCCACATCTTACCTGTGTCCCTTGCTTTTGCCCAGGTTCACTCCTGGATATATTCTTTGCATCTCAGAGTGCTGCTAGGCCCATGTGCCTTTATGCATCGGTAGGTCTGACAGCACTGAGCTCATGGGGGAAGATTCGGGCTGCACGAACACTGATGGGCATGGCCAGGTTCCGTTTCTACCAGGATCCAGCAGCCTTCCAGAAACTGTTTTGCAGCTTCTGGATGCAGGCCTCTCGTGTAAGGCCCTTGCCAGGCAAGCAATAGCCTGCTCACACCATGGCTTGGACCTGCCGAAGAGCCTTTTCCTATTCTGGACCCCACTCGAGGTTGGCGTCCCTCTGTGCCATCAGTGGTAGGAGCTGAAGTCAGCAGGACTAAAGTTTGGAGAGATGTCTCCAGAATCCAGAAGGGCCTAGCAGGCGTTGCACTTGTTTCTTTACGGTGGGAAGTGCAGGATGAGGTAATGTGTCCTTTATTCCAGACGCCCTGGATCCCTGGGCCTCTAGACACGTCACTGGCCCCGCAGGTGCATAAATCTTAGGGCTTCTTTTCCACTGACTGGAGTATCCTCGTCTTAGCAAAGCCCCAACATCCTCGCCGCTTCTAGACCATCTGGTCTGGTTAACATGCTGTCACCAAGAGTGGGTCACTGTGATCCTCTCCGGGATGTCAGGTCGGTCCCTTTGGACCATATTATATCGGAGGGAGGGGGAGGTACTACAGGTGGAGGGGAGGGGGGATTAGACCATAATGGACACATTTATCCATCTAAATGAATGTAAATTTTCCGTGATTCCCCTTGGCAGGGAGGGAGAAGGAGGCATTCAGTAGATCAGGGGCCATAAAGCAGGTGCCCGAGGCCATGTCAATCAGCTTTAGCCAAGACACCACATCTGGCCCCCGTTTTCTAGCGGGGCTGCTATCTGTTGAGTTTTCCGTGGTCCCTTTGAGCCCCCTAGGCTCTGTCTGGGTTTTGCAGGGGCCAGACCGGAGGATTTGACGAGGCTGTCATCGAGACGGCTGCTCCTGGCATGTTCTGAGAATCCCCTCCGCAGCTCTCTGCACATCACCAGCCCCCCACCCCGCCCCCCAAGCCCACACGGCCCCTCATTGTGATCCTTGAACTCACGTGCTTCTGATGTTTGCAGCCGTCTGGCCTTTGTCACGTAAGGAGCCCACCATCCCCACTGCTGCTGGGGAGCCCAGTCCAACCTTAGAGCACCCTGCAGCCCCTGATCCCAGCCCAGAAGCCTGGCCCAGCTCCTATCTGTACATAGGATACATACGGATCCTATGGGTCGGGCTGGGTCGGGCAACTTCGTGGTTACAGAGCCTGGGTCAGTGAGAGCCCAGTGCACGCAGTCATCTGAACGGGGAAAGTTTCATATGTAAGTGACGAAGTCCAACAGGGCCCCCCAGGAGTAATGAAGGAATGGCTAGTAAAAAAACCAAAAAACAGAGAGAACTCAAAAGTATCTAAGAGTAGCAGATAAAAGGACCAGCCACTACCCCTCATGCTGAGACAGAGCCCTTAAGTGTCCTCCCCAGGACTGAGACATAGATCTCATCAAGAGGAGACAGTCATGGCTCATCGGATGGCAGGAAAGTCGTCATGCTGAGCAGTTGGGTCTTGCGGGGCATTTGCCCTGCAGAACTCACCAGGATCTGCCCCCTGGGACGCCTGGTTCCCTAGGCGTAAGGAGGTCAGTCATTGGAGGCAGTCCATGCTCAAGTGCCTGAGGGGGTGCTGGGGAGGCTGCTGGCCTCTGGGAGCTGCTGACGGCCAGGTCTTAGAACCAGACAGTGGGGAAGCTGCCCGGGCCTCGGAAGCCAGGCGCTGGAGAGACGGCGGGAGCCTGCTGAGAGATTCACCCTAGAACGGAGAAGAAGACCCCCTTCTCCTGCAATGGGGCAAGAATCGTCAACTGGCCCAGCCCTTTTCTCCCTTTAGCAAGTCCTGTGCTTCCCTAGCGGGGCTGTGACTTGACCCTCGTTACTGGGCTGGCGGTCAGGGGAAGGGGGGGCCGGTCCAGGGGGGGCAATCTGCATCAGCTTTCAGCAAGAGGGGGACGTTATCCTCTTGCCAGGAGGGGTGAACCCCTTCTGCAGTCCCAGAGGGTAAAAGGAGATCTGGAACTTCTTGGGCCCAGATGTCCCCAACAAAAATGTCAGGGTCCCACTCCTTCCCAACCAGGCCCCGGACCTCGTCAGAGTAGGTTCTCCATGGATAAGAATTCAACTTTATCTGGAGCTCTGCTACTTTTACAATTAAGTCTTGGGCCTGATCTTCAGCTTTTCTGCTTGCGGCCACAAGAGACGAGAGTTGCTCCTTAGGATTCCAAGGTGGTTAGTTTTCTTTTTCTTTTTCTTTTCTTTTCTTTCTTTTTTCTTTTCTTTTCTTAAAGGATTTTATTTATTTATTTGACAGAGAGAGAGATCACAAGTAGGCAGAGAGGCAGGCAGAGAGAGAGGGGGAAGCAGGCTCCCCGCTGAGCAGAGAGCCCGATGCGGGGCTCGATCCCAGGACCCTGAGATCATGACCTAAGCCAAAGGCAGAGGCTTTAACCCACTGAGCCACCCAGGCGCCCCGCGGTTAGTTTTCTATTGCTGCATAAAAATTACCAGAAGCAGGGCACCTGGGCGACATAGTCAGTCAAGTGTCCAACTCTTGGTTTTGGCTCAGGTCATGATCTCAGGGTCGTGGGATCAAGCCCCGTGTGGGGCTCTGTGCTCAGTGTGGAGTCTGCTGGATATTCTCTCCCTCTCCCTCTGCTCCTTTCCCTGCTCTCCCTCTTCCTCAAATAAATAGACAAAATCTTTTTTTTTTATTAACATATAATGTATTATTTGCCCCAGGGTACATGTCTGTGAATCATCAGGCTTACACATTTCACAGCACTCACCATAGCACATACCCTCCCCAACGTCCACAACCCAGCCACCCTATCCCTACCGCCCCCCCCACCTTCTCCCAGCCACCCTTAGTTCGTTTCGTGAGTCTAGGAGTCTCTTATGGTGTGTCTCCCTCCCCATCCCTTCCTGTTTCATTCCTCTCCCCCACCCCCCCAAACTCCCGCCTTGCCTCTCATATTCTTCCTATCAGAGAGATCATGTGATAATTGTCTTTCTCTGACTGACTTATTTCACTTAGCATAATACCCTCCAGTTCCATCCACGTCGTTGCAAATGGCCAGATTTCGTTTCTCTTGATGGCTGCATA
>CM053619.1:27493968-27527270 GCA_028646535.1 Procyon lotor | reverse complement strand
GGGTCGTAGGGTGGCTCTATTTTCAACTTTTTGAGGAAGCTCCATACTGTTTTCCAGAGTGGCTATACCAGCTTGCATTCCCATAAGCAAAATCTTTTAAAAATAATTACCACTAGCGGCTGCTTAAAACTCCATCCATTGCTTATCACGCAATTCTGCAGGAGTCCGGGCGGGCTGGACTGGGTTCTGCTCGGGGTGTGAGGACAGCTATGCCACAATACATAGCATGATCACGGGAGTAGAATTTCATCATAGTGACAGGTTTTGGAGTTTAGGATGTGGAATCTTGGGGGCCACTTGTAGACTTCTGCTGATCGCGCTCCTGCAGATTCACAGCCCTTCCAAATACAAAATACATTCACCGCCCCCCCTCCAGGTTTCCAAGGGTCTCATCTTATTATAGCATCAATTCAAAGTCTAAAATCTCGGGGCACCTGGGTGGCTCAGTGGGTTAAAGCCTCTGCCTTCGGCTCAGGTCATGATCTCAGGGTCCTGGGATCAAGCCCCGCATCGGGCTCTCTGCTCAGCAGGGAGTCTGCTTCCCCCTCCACATAGAGATGGACCAGAAACAGGTGACCCTTCTATAAGCCAAGGAAGGCCAAAGATGGCCAGCAGCCCTCCAGAAGCTAGAAGAGAGGCACGGGACGGAAGCTCGGCTTTGGTAGGAATGAGCCCCGAGGACACTTGGATCTCAGTTGCACGCGGATACCACCCTTGCTCTCCTGTGACTGGCCTTTGGTCCTTCTCAAGTTTCAGCAAAAGGCTGTAGAGTCACATACCCGAACTTCGTTCCTCGCCAGTGTTTGGCGGCCCCTTCTGAATGTTAGTATTGTTTGCATTCTGGATAGGCTGAGCACTGCCCAGATCATCACGTCCTGCCTCTCCTTTTTAAGTTTTCCCCTTATTTTCTTTCTTTCTCTTTCTTTCTTTTCTTTCTTTCTTTTCTTTCTTTCTTTTCTTTCTTTCTTTCTTTCTTTCTTTCTTTCTTTCTTTCTTTCTTTCTTTCTTTTCTTTCTCTCTTTCTTTCTCTCTCTTTCTCTCTTTCTTTCTCTCTTTCTTTCTCTCTTTCTTTCTCTCTTTCTTTCTCTCTTTCTTTCTCTCTTTCTTTCTTTTTAAAGATTTTTTATTTATTTATTTGACACACAGAGAGAGATCCCAAGTAGGCAGAGAGGCAGGCAGAGAGAGAGGGGGAAGCAGGCTCCCCACTGAGCAGAGAGTCTGATGCGGGGCTCGATCCCAGGACCCTGAGATCATGACCTGAGCCGAAGGCAGAGGCTTTAACCGGCTGAGCCATCCAGGCGCCCCAAGTTTTCCCCTTAATTTCTTACTCTGCTCTTGCATTTTAATACAAGCAGCAAAAAGAAACCGGATTTGGTCTAGAAAATCTCATTGAAAACACCCAGGTTTAATGCTAAGCTTCCTGCTGCTATGTGACAAGAGCTGCCTTTCCTCCGGTTCCCGTGATAGATTCCTCACCTCCTCCTGAGCCCTGGCCATCGGTGTCCTAGCGGCCAGATTTCACAGGGCCACGCCGGGAACACGGTCCGTGGGACCGTAGTAGCGTCGTGTGTGGGGATGGGTGGCAGTTACACTCGTGAGCCCAGCGCAGCGGGAAGACATGCGGAATCACCGCGCTGCACCCCCGAGACTAATGTAAACTGTGTGTCAGCTACAATTCAGTTAAAAAAACACAACGAAACCCCGGCCGTTGGCAGAAGCCGCCGCCTCACGCTGGGTGTGAAGTTATCCTTCAGCACACGGGGTGGAAAGGCTAGTTCGAGCGTGGGCATCGTGGGAAGTCACGGCAAGGACCGGGGAGCATATGAACAGATCTGCTGTTGTTTGGACAAAATAAGAATTCTTTGTGAATATATATCCTGCAATCATATTTGCCACAAAGCTTTTTTTTTTTAAACATTTTATTTATTCATTTGACACAGAGAGAGAGAGATCACAAGTAGGCAGAGAGGAGGAAGCAGGCTCCCCGCTGAGCAGAGAGCCCGATGCAGGCTCCATCCCAGGACCCCGAGATCATGACCTGAGTCGAAGGCAGAGGCTTTAACCCACTGAGCTACCCAGGCGCCCCATGCCACGAAGCTTTTTATTACACATTTTTATCAAAGGTTTTTTAAAAAAGAGTCCAGTTTCATGGAGATTGAGCCTCTCACTCTCTAAGGCAGTTCAGGGTCGGACTTTTCCTTCTGTTCTTCTGACCGGCAGTGTTTTTAACATACGTATTTTTTCTAATGGTCTGTCCAGAGCGATCTAGGCTTTTTCTAGAAGCCTAGAATGCTCCCCACAATTCCTGCAGCTGCCCCCTCCCCAACTGCCCGATGCCAGAGCTAGCCCCATATGGGTCGGTATTTGTCGAGGCACTCTCT
This sequence comes from Procyon lotor, assembly GCA_028646535.1. Taxonomy (NCBI): domain Eukaryota; kingdom Metazoa; phylum Chordata; class Mammalia; order Carnivora; family Procyonidae; genus Procyon; species Procyon lotor. Next base: position 27,524,889 of record CM053619.1, on the reverse strand, counting down.
TCCACGTACCCACACCTGTTTTGCTTTTTATTGCTGTGTAACAAATGTCACAAGGCAGTGGATTTAAACAAGCCAAGGCCCCGTGACTTTCCAGTTTGCCTTTCACTGGTGACTAAATACTTCAGCCATTCATTGGCTGAACACACTCACCAGTAGCCATCAGATCTATGACTGTCCTTAGAACGAGTACTGCCCCCAACCTCCCAAAAGCCTGGGGTATCGCCCTCTCCCCACACCAAGTGCACCCCTTCTCCCGGCCCACCACTAGCGAAAGTTGGAACGATCGCACCACTCCTGAGGGAAAGCGTGTTGGTTCCTCCTACCCCGGTGATGGGGTCTTCAGCACCGGCTGCCCAGTGAGGGTCCCAAATCACAGCTTAGGCTCTGCTTCCCCAAATCAATGCTGGCACCACCTCTGTCCAATCAGGCCCCGTAGGAGTGGACTTAACTGCTGAGAGTCCAAACCTAGGGAGCTGTCAGTGAAGTAGGCTTGGGCAGGGGTCCAGCTGGACCCGGAGTTGAACTGTATCTGAAAGGGGGAGAATCCGGGTGTTGCCCCACAGCATCCGCTGTAATTATTGTCTTCCGTACCTGCTAATAACTAATATTTGTACTTGGCATTGTCCATCGCTGCTTCATAAATTACTCCCAAACTTAGGAGCGAAGAGTAGCAACTCATCATCCCATGGTTTCTGTGGGTGACGACTCTGAGCTCAGCTTAGATGAGCATCTCCGGCTTGGGTCTCTCATTAGGTCATCAAGCTACTGGCTTGGGCTATAGTCACCTCTCAAGACTGCTGTGGCTAGCAGGCCCGCTTCCGAGCTCGCCCATAGGGCTGCGGCAGGCCTCAGAAGACCACTTCCAAGTTCACTCACGTGGTTGCTAGCAAGCTTCTGTTCCCGGCCACATCCTCCACAGGTGGCCTGTGTTTTCATGACAGAGCCGCTGGTGATTGGAAAGCCAGAGGCCACGCCCAGTCTTTCTGTAACTAATCTTGAAAGTGACATCGATCCCTTCGGTCATATTCCATTCTGTAGAAGTGAGTCACCAAATCCAGCCCAACCAGAGGGGCGAGGACCTCACGAGGGCGTGAACGGCAGGAGGTGGGGATCACTGGGGCCATCTTGGAGCTGCCTGTCACAGACAGGACCTGCCAAACACTGAGCTGAGCATTTTACCTGCGTTGCTTCATTTAATCCTCACCATGACCTTCAGGGAGCTGCTATTAATATCCTCTTCTAGCAGATGTGGGAACAGGCTCAGAGTGGTTAAACAGCTTGTTCACAGCCGCACAGATCACTGTGTGGGAGAGCAAAGACTGAGCCCAGATTTGCCTGTGAACAAGCCTGTGTTTCTCCTGTACTACAAGGTCTCCCTCAATAACATCTCCGGAAGGATCCAAGTTGTTGCAGGAAGTTGAAGCTAAATAGGGCATCACCCTGCTGTCAGTGCTGGGACCGAGGCTGAGAGGTACCAGTCTGGGCGCTCCAGACGGGCATTGCCTAACTCAGGAAGTTCAGCAATAAGGCTGGGAACACAGAGGAGCAGGCCAGAGGCCTGGCTGGAGGGGACCTCTGAAAATCAGCTGTGGACGTGAGGAGACCCTCCTTCCCTTCCATTTAGCAGCTACTCTAAGCATGGACTGGAAATAGAGGGAGCACGAACCTAAAAACCGATGAGCTATAACCACCATTCAGATATGGCCAGAAAAGGGAAGGTTTCTTGCATAGGGAACTATGCCAACTTATAAGCTCTTAATAACTGCTTGACCTAAATCCAAAGGCTGTTCCAAGTTATCCACTGCCGTGTAACAAACCATCCCAAATCTCAGTGGCTTACTGCAATCAGAATTTACTTGCAGCGATTCTTTGGGTTGGCTGGGCAGTAATTCTGCTGGTCCCACCTGGGCCCCTAAGAATGCATTCGATTGGAGGGTCAGCTGAGCTGAAGGCCCTTCGATGTTCTCACCCCCGTGTCTGGAGCCTCAGCAGGGTCGGCAGGCACCCCTCCCCCCCCACAGGCATCGGTCAGTGGTCTAGCCTGGGCTTCTGGTCTCACTGGGCAGTCATGTTCCAAGCAAATAAAGGCAGATGCTACAAGACAGCTTGAAGTGTAGGCTCCAGGCCTGGCACCCCATTTTTGCCATTCTGCCGGTCAGAGCACCTGCAAGACAAGCCCAGATTCGGGAGAGTGGAGAATGGCCACACCACTAACTGGGAGCTTACCGGAAGGTCGGGGACACACCGCGACAGGGTGGGAACACTAGGGCGCGAGACTCACCGGGGTCATTATTAATTCCATTTACAACGGAGGCCTTGAAAGGAAGTTCATGTTTGAATTGCGATGAAGCACAGTTGGCCCTTGACCCACATGGGTTTGAACTCATCGTGTGGATTTGGGGGAAACAGCCCAGTACTGTAAAGGTATTTTCTCTTCCTTAAGATTTTCTTAACATGGGGGGCACCTGGGTGGCTCAGTGGGTAAAGCCTCTGCCTTCGGTTCAGGTCATGATCTCAGGGTCCTGGGATCGAGCCCCGCATTGGGTTCTGTGTTCAGCAGGGAGCCTGCTTCCCCCCCTCTCTCTGCCTGCCTCTCTGCCTACTCGTGATCTCTCTGTGTCAAATAAATAAATAAAATCTTAAAAAAAAAAAGATTTTCTTGGGGCGCCTGGGTGGCTCAGTCGTTAAGCGTCTGCCTTCGGCCCAGGTCAGATCCCAGGGGCCTGGGATCGAGCCCCGCATCGGGCTCTCTGCTCTGCGGGAAGCCTGCTTCTCCCGCTACCATTCCTTCTGCTTGTGTTCCCACTCTCGCTGTGTTTCTCTCTGTCAAATAAATAAAATCTTCAAAAAAAAAAAAAAAAGAAAAAAATTTTCTTAACATAAAAAAAAAGATTTTAACATTTTTTTCTCTAGCTTACTTTATTGTTAAGAATACAGTAAAAATGTGTATCTAAAATACGTGTGAATCAACCGTTTGGTATTGGTCAGCCTTCCAGTCCACAGAAGGCCGTTAATAGTTAAGTTTGGTGCTGGGGGTGGGGCAGAGTCCAAAGTCATAGACGGATTTGTGACTGCACAGGGGATCAGCGCCCACAGCCCCCAAGGTGTTCAAGGGTCAACTGCGGTCCTAGTTACCCTGATACTGGTAGTGAGTCACAGGCCCCATGAGAAAGGACTGCACTGGGCCCCACCCACTGCAGGGTGCCCTGCCAGAAGGGGCCGTGGGCTCATCTGTAGGGAGCTTTGGAGTTGGGACTTAGAAATAGAGACCCGTCAGACTTCAGATGTTCGATGTACCAGACACAACCACAGATTCTGTATGAAAGTGAATTCAGGCTGCCCGTTGGAATAAAATAATACACATATACACTGCTTTAGAGATTCTTCAAACTACAGGTAGGACTTAGGAAAGATATTTGCCTTGAATTTTTAATTCACTTGTATAGATAAGCTCATGATCTGCATCTTGGATTAGCTGGGTAAAGAGAAGATACATTTCTTTCTATGGGTCACAGTCAAAATTTGGAGGTCATTGATTTAAGTATATACTGGGTCGGGGGGTGTGTATCTGTTCTACATCCAGGGGGAAAAGGTGTGTTAACCTCACTAGTCCGAGTTGTAAGATGCTAAAGAGCAAGAGTGGGAATTCTGTGATTTGGACCGTTTTGTTCCACGCGAAGAGGCCTTACGCAAGGGGCACTTGAGCAATAAGGGTTCTTTCCCACATTCTTCACTCCCTGGCTGGAATCCTCAGCCAGAGCGAAACGGGTGGATCCCGAGCTGGAAGGGCTTGCGACGGAGAAGAGTTGATCTTGCAGTTGGCTACGGCAATAGCTCGGAGGGCAAACCTCACCGGCATCCCGCCTGACATTATAGCAGATGGTTGTTTGTGAGTTTCCTCCACCCGGAAGAGCAGCTCCATGGTCTTGTTCGCTGTGAGAATTCCCAGGGGCCAGATCAGTGCCCAGCGCGTACTAGGCACGCAATGAACATTCGTGGGCTAAACAAGTGAGTGAGGGAGTGAGCGGGGGTGGGCACAGGAAGAGGAGCCTGGGCCCCAGGGCCGTGTCTTAGATCCTTGCTTTTCACTGAAGGTTCTCCGCTAAGGCGCTTCCATCTCGGTTTTCTGTTCTTCAGCTCTCGGTCGTGATCCTTTTCTCCAGTACTGTTTCCTAGGATATGTTCAGATCGTCGCTCAGCCGGCCGGAGTGGCGTTGCTGAGACCCACCACACGGAGGCCGGTGGCCCCAGCCGACGACCACGCTTCCCGCTAACTCTGGCCAGTGGCCCCGCAACCGTGTCCGCCTTCAGACGGAGGCCGTCGGCTTTGCGAGCTGGGCCGGACTAAAGGCCACAGACGCCGGCAGATCAGGACTGGTCACCTCGCAGAAAAAGACAATTCACTGAGGAAGGGGATCTCAAAACGTTGCTGACAGAGGGTGAGGAAGAAAGGAAGTTAAGAAAGACGCACAACGGATATGGCTACTTTTTTTTTTTTTTTTTACTTTGAACATTAGCATTAAGTTTTGTTACCGTACACATCCAAAGGCCCAGCATGTCGGAAATACCATGAAGTGGCACGCCTTGTACCAGAGTCTCACGAGAATAAAATAGACAATGCTACATTGAGTGGTTAAAAATACACAAAAAAAGTAGTTTTAACAGTCTATAAATTTTTTTTATACTTAAAATCATGATTGAGTTGAAATAAAAAAAGTGCATTTCAATTGCTAAAAAAATAATATTGGTAGAGTTAACACGGGGGTGGGGGTGGGGAGGGAAATCAGTACATTGAGGGACCTGACAGGATGACTTAGGGAAGCGAGGCTAGCTGGGAGATGCGGCGGGGGTGGGGGGTGGGTGCTTGGTTCTGCCTCGCCACAGCTCCCTGGGGCCAAGAGCTCTCCTCAACCCAGTATCTTCCCCATCTGAAGAGACCCTGTCTTACCTACCTGTCACCTCCCCAATGGAAAGACTCCTCTACACTTCTTTGCAGCAAGAGAAGTACCTGCCCTACGCGAGTCCAACTTGACCTTCAATTGCGTCTTCGCAGAGGTAGGAGAGGGACGCTGCCCCCTTCTGGACTTGACACAAGTACACCAGCCGTGTGGCCCGAACCCCTTGGGACCTAGCAGGCGGGACAGGGACCAAGCAGCTTCTGTTTTGTCAAACTCCTTTGGACAGATTTTCAACATTCAACAACGAGCTTTGTAAACCTAACGCTAAACAATTCCTGGCAAGCAAACTGGGTTTTCTTTCCTTGAAGAAACGAGGAAAAGTGCACGTGATTTCAGTACTGTCGGGGAAAACGAAAAGAAAAAACCCACGAGTCGCACACCTGGCCGCCTGTTCCCTCAACCAATCACAGCTTCAGTTTCGCTTGTCATCAAGTGTGGGAGCGGGTTGGACTTGGCCGGCTGGGGTGGTGGGGAAGGAGCCAGGCAGACATCGGGTAGAGAAGGCCGTTCCTGGTGCCTCTACGGGGTACAGTGACCATCGGGGCTTTGCCCTCAGTTACGACCAACAGGCTCACCGGGAGTACAGCTAACCTCAGGGTCAGAGCGCCAACGCGGGTCAGGAGCTGCAGGACAAGTGCCGGACAGAGAAGGGAACACATACCGAACACCAACCCAGAGAAGCAGCTGCAGCCAGAGACCTCCCACGGGTCAGGACGCAGGGTCTGACCCCCAGGACTTGCTCCCTGGCATACCAGACCTGCCCTGGAGCGGAGGGGAGAAGCATCTCCTCTTTCCTACTCCTGCTGCTTGTCCCTCTCCGAGATGTGGTCATCCCGAGCTGCTGGTGGGTGTGTGAGAAAGAAGCAAGCAGGGCTGCCTTCCTTCCTCCCTCCCCCAAGGGAGGGTCCCAAGTTTTCCATCTGGGGGCATCGTTGTTTAAAGGGGCTCCGTAAGATTCCGGACCCACAAGGACCTGTGACCCACTGGTCAGTCTTTGTTTGCACCCCGAAAGCTGAGCAACTACAAGACTTAGCAATAAGAGAAAACGTCTTAAAAATGAAGCTGGTAGCCCAGAGAGGATATTCTATTCTACAGGAGACTTAAAAGCAAGATCTGAAGTTTGAGAATAAAGAAGCTAAAGGACTTTGTTGCCCTCTTGTGGACAAATCCAGTACAGCGGAGGGAAGAGAAATCACACCCCTCCTGTCAAGTCCTGAATAGAATAAAACAGCAGGACTGAAACCGATGGAAGATCAAGAGGCATGTGTCTGATTTTCAGAGGCTGCAGATCTATCCTTTGGGATACATCTTTAGGAGTAAACACCTAAATCATGCCACACAGTCTCTTTCTTGGTCCCTTTTGGAAAAACCTAACGAGTTGGGTCATCATTGCACAGAAAGGGTATTTCCAAGAGTGTTGGAGATTCTAAAAGAGTAAAATATTTCGAACCAACTTCCAAATGCAATGAACTGCAGCCTCGAGTTCTCTGCAGGATGTGATGTGACATCTCTGTCTCTGCCCTTCTGATCACACGGTCCCTGTTCACCTGTGAAAGACAGGCGGGGAGGAAGCCGGGTTTGCTGGGGCGGGGTAGCGGGGGGAGATTCAGAAACTACTGGAATCTTTGGCACATCCGAGTCAGAGAGACTCTCCGGCTGACCAAAACCAGCAAATGCTAGGATTAAATTTCCTTCTGAAGTGAAGCAAAATTCGGCTTCCGCCCCATCTTGCCCATTCCTATTTCCTACGTGTCTCCAAAATTGTTCTCAAGTAGTCTGTAACATCCCTGATATCTCACCGGAGAAGCTCGAGTAGCGCGAAAGGAACCTGGAACTAGAAGTCGAGGGACACTTCTCAGGGCCCTATCCTAGAAGACACGGAAGCAGCCAACAGTCTGTCTCCGGGATGTGGGTCCCCCAAGTGTGAGGCCGCCGTGCCTCTCCCCAACCTGAACTGCCTGTGACTTCGGGGAGAAGCCACATGTTTCAAAGTGGTTACTTTAGGGAGCCAGTTTCAAGAAAAGAGGCAAACTTTTAGGTCAATAACAGGGACCATCAAGGCAAAGTAAAGTGGAAAGGATTTAAAACGCGAAACTCTTGTTATTTATTTCTGTAGTCTGCTCTTTTGCATTCTGTTAACTGGCCTTTCAAATCCAAGTGGCCAGGGAGGCCTTCAGATGTCTTGGATTTATTCATTATCAACCACAACCAATTCTCACAATTTTGCACTATCTTGCCAATTAACGTACTGCTGCCAAGCAAAAAGGGTTAGGGATTTGTCAACAGCTGCCGTCATGGACTCCCACTTTGTGTGGTTATTAGTCTTGAAAACCTGAGCATTAGTATTAATAACTTGAAGAAGAAGGGACATGGCATTTTGGGTCAGAAAGGAACAATTACTAAGACCAAAATACTCAATAGCTTTCGTTCACTTAAAGAAAAGAAAATGCAATCCAATTTCCTCATTTTGAAGAGTTCCATTTGTCTTCAGTTTTGGAGGAGAACCAGACAGGAGCGAGGAACCCGCACGCCGCCGAGCACGTCAGTTCTGACTGTGAAAGATGAGCCGAGTGCTACAGTGGGTTATCGAGAAGGTGCTCCTATCACGTGGAGACCACGCGCTGCAACCCCCTTTTTATTACATCCTTCATACGTTACGTATCAATCACACTTTAAAAATTAATGAGATGAGAACAAGTAGGAAAGAGGGTAACTGGAAGTTTCGGAAGGCCAGGTGGATGAGAGAGGCAGGTCGACAACCAATAAAGGACTTCTGATCAACCCAGAGAGCAATTTCAAATTCATCTGACTCAACTAGAATTATGGGTACAATCTTCCGGAATGTTTCTGGAAGAGAGAGGGCATGCAGGAACGGCACACGGCGACAGCAGCACTCGGGACCCCTTCGTCCGGAAGTGGAGGCAATCAGGGAGACCCACCATGAGAAGATGTTCAAAAGAGGGGCTCGGTGACCTTTTATGTTAAAGGAGCATCTCGTTTCTGGTGAAAGAAAACAAGGAGTGAGGATAAAATCTTTCCTCATTAGTGATGGAATAGGTCAAGAGATAAGATTGAAGCAAAAGCGTAAAATGTAATCTGAAAGAGACGTGGGGGAACAGAACGGGAATGGGTCCAGAATTCGCATCCAAAGGTCTAGCTAGTTTGCAGAGCCAAACCAATGGGAACAATAAGGGCGACTTCCGGTACTCGGGAGAATGAAATAATCAGAGGTAGGATTCAGACCAGGGAAAGAATGTTCCGGGATGCTGGCTTTTTGAAGGCACTCAAGAACAGAGTGAAAGACTGAGCTGCGGTGAGCTAACGGGGGATTGGGGGTGTGTGTGTGGACTCACTTATCTGTCACGAGGAAATGAACAGAACTCCGGGAACGCTGTGACAATACATATATTATCGAGGAATACATAGAGTAACAAGGTAGTAGAAATCCACTTTGTAAGTAGCTTCTTACAACAAACATAGCTTCTGCTTAGGGAATAAGAAAGAGAAGTCTGTTTTCCGGATACGCCACTCGGCAAAACAGCTGTGACTTGAATCAAGAATTGGATAAATGGTACATTATCTGGTTCTTCAAACAAATTTACTGAAGCTAAGGCTTCAGAGTTGGGACAACCAAGGAGTTTGCTTTTCCTTTGAATTCTGCAAAACCTATCCTCTAAGACACAAAGATCTGATCATAGAGTCTATAAAAAGTCTAGAGAGTATAAAAGTAGAGAACTATGAAAGTGGACATATCGATGGCAACTTTTATGGCTTCCATAGAAAGTGTGGAGAGGATCTCTGGTTTGCTTTATCGAGGTAGTATCCAGGGCTGGAAGGCTGTCGTCATTCAGTACAAATGATACAGACGACAGGAGCAGGGGAGTTCGGTTCTTATTGCATAAAAATGCCACTGTCTCTAGTGGCTAATGACCTTTCATTCCTGAAAAGGAATGATCTTTTGGAAAATCTCCTATCTTGGTTTAGGCAAAGAGAAATTAAAACCCAGTATCTATCTGCTCAACTTTATCGTCTGAAGGATTCGAAGAGAGCTGATTTTTGTGACGGTAGAACAGTTGCTAAAATTCTTGAATGCAACTTACCCCCCTTTTCACGAGCTACTTCCTGTACCGTCTGGAACAGCACTGAAATGTTCATCATGTGGCTCAGCAATGTCATGGAGTCGTCTCTCCTATACAGTAGCTCAAACGGAAGGGTTTCCCCCTAACTTCTGTTTTCTTCCTTCTTCTTCCTCCTCCTTTTTACAATAAAATCCCACCTACCATTCTGTTTCCCTGGCTGAAATCTGCAAGATGGGAAAAATAAATACAATCGGCAATGGATTTCTATTTCTGCCTTATCTTCTCAACATTTAAAACTTCCAGTGATATAAAAATCAAACACACACATATCCATTTGATCAACAGAACTGAAAACAATTTCAAGGACTAGAAAATTCAAAGTCAACAAGCATCTCTTTAGTGTGCTTTGCCTTCGGTTTCCTAGGGACAATCAAAGTATAGGGAGCCTTCTAACCACAATGAAAAGGTACTTCCAATAAAGGTAGTTTTTAAAAAGATGGTTTAACCACGGTAATGGCATGCTCAGTCATGAATTTAGAAGAATTCTTGTAAATGGTAGACCGTGAAAGCATACACAACTGATTTGCAAAGATTTCTTAGAACTCCCATAAAGTCTTAGGTGGAGACTCCCTGCTTGCTTAAAAAAAAAAAAAAAAAAGAATCAAATCACAAATGTACATGGAAATGAAGCCATGTGCCTTTAAAATGTTCATCTTTTTTTTTTTTTCATTCAAATTAGAAAAATCTAACTCAGGATGAGCCTACCTGACTCAGTTTGAGAAAGCAGCAAGCAGCCTTTCGTTAAGGCTAAGGAAGGGTTTATATTTGAATGATAAATCTATGAGAAAAGAATAGAAAAAGGGGGAAAAAAAAAAAAAAAGCAATGTCAACTCCAGAAAGTCCTTGGGGAATTTTCCTACAGTAAGCCTTAACCCTACCAACGACAGAAGCCTTTGAAGATAGTAAAAACGAAGTAATGCGAAACGGCCTCAACTGGGTATGTGTATGACGCTGAAATGTGGCCTTTGCTGTCTTTAAAAGACCAAAGAAAGATAAGGGCTGGGAACCCAAACCCCTCCATGGTTCTTTTCTTCATAAAGAGAGAGCAAGCAGGCAGGAAGTTCTCAAGTCTCAGGGAGCCGTGCTCTCCGTCGGAGAGCACGCACCACAGAACGTAGCTTTCATCTTAGTGAAGGACCCCAGTCAAATTTCCAACCCTGAGTTTGAGTCTGAAGCACGTTCAACCTGATGCACGTGTATGTTTAAGGCTTAATCCTGCAGTTCTTGGATGCATTTCGTTATCTCTATGTGATGTGACACTGATGAGGAGTTGCTATGTTCTGAGCAGTGTTCCTGAAGACCAAAAAATCCCAGGTCAGGGAAGGTGTATACTTATCTAGGGGGAAAAAAAAATTTAGAAGTTTCCAGATTGTTCCACAATACATTTCACTTTGAAATGTATTATGTGAAAATGCTGATTAAAAAAAAAAAAATCCTTAGGGAAAAAAAGTTAAAAAAAAAAATCCTTTTTTTTTTTTTGCTTCTGTTAAGGGGGGTGGTGATTATTTGCTTAGTACTGGTTTTCCTATGTAGTAGGTATTTTCTTATGGCTATATTCACTTGGATGAAAAAATCAAATATGACTACCTGAATTTTCCAGTGTATAATTACAGTACACTTCATAAAATGGTTGATTTAATGGTCTCAAGTCTAGAATTCAGAATTGCTGCCCAATACGGTAAATTTATGTAGAATAAAATCAGGTACTGTAACCAATTAACTAAGTTGCGATTTACACCTTTAAAAAAACCATCCTAATATCACAGGCTTGGCCATTAAGTAACGATACGTCTAATGAAGGTGTAGATCCGTCCACGAATGTGTCGTGGAATGGGAAGGAGAGTGTGGAGTAAGGGGAGGCAACCACTGAAGAAATAACGGTCACAAACAAGAAATTAACTTTCCTTATTGGTTTGGGTACCTGGGTGTCCAAAAACCGTACACAAAGATTTAAAATAACATTCTTCAGAAATTACATCCGCGAACAGGAAGAAAAGTAGGTCTGGGGATACTTTTCTGCCTCGTTCTGAAATTTTCCTATGCTCATTAGAAGACGAAAGGCAATCATCAGAAGGAAAAAGTGAGGAAATTTTAAACCAGAAAGCTAGTAGAGAACATGGTATTTACAAAATAGGGACTTGACCTCACTTGAGAGTTCCATTTTTTCCTACCACAGAGCTAATCAGCCAGAAAAGTGCTTGAGGCATATCTGCACATTTAATATTAAAAGTTAAAAATAAATAAAAGCCAGGGTTCTGATTTAGGCAATGATCTAAGCGCCTGAGGAAAGAAAAATGAAGAAATGTCCAGATTCAAAACAGAGAGGGAGACAGAGAAAGAAAGCGGACCTAGCTTTGGAACTCAGTTCTCTGAGATTAAAAGAAAAAACAAACACACACAATTTTTAGGCATACTGACTGAGTCTGGAGAAATCTGATCCGTTAAAGCCGAACCAGAGGTTGTTAGCCCTTCTCTTTGGCCTTTTCTGTCCAAGCTCCGGATGGATCGTGCTCTCTCGGAGCTTCCGAAACCTGGAAAAGTAACCTTTCTTACAGGCGTTAGAGACGCGCGCTCTCACCACCTGCGGACACGGCTGTCACATAACCATCTACAGAGAACAGGGCAGCAGAATGCGGGAGTTTTCTGTCCCTCGCTACAGTTTAACCTGGGAGGGAACGGCTCAGAGTTGGGGGTAGAGCCACGGACGAGGAGACATTTGAAAGCTCAAAGTCAATTTGTTCTCATCCCCACGTCGCAGCTACTGTCAGCAACCTCGTGTTGGTGATTTTAGTGTACTATTTCATCTCGGCGCAACAATTCTGGAAAAACACAGCAACCTCAGAACGAGCAGCGTGTCATGAGACTTCCGTCTGTCGTCGCCACGGGCGGAAGGCGGGCAAGCTCTAGGGGACAGCGAGAAACAGACGTGGCTCGGGACACGCAACCCCACTCGGGTTTTTAAAACCCGCAAAAGCTTTAGGTGACTTCCCCGGGAAAGAGGCGACTCCCTGCCGATCATTCCGTTTAACGCGGTGGCCCCGCCAAGTGAGACGCGGAGGACAGGAAGGAGCACGTCAACGAGTGGACTCGCAGACACGTGAGTGTGAAGTGAGGATCCGGGGAACTAGCGAGGACGCACGCCGCGCTCTGAAAGCGAAACCCGGGGTCTGGACACCCTCTCGGACACAGCTGGTCTCGGAAGCACCTTTGAGTTGTACGGATGTAAGAATCACTTTGAACTATAGAAGTTATATGCATCTTTAAGAATCACATTGTGATGATTATAAAAAATTTTTTTTTCTATTTTACAACATAGGCCCAGCTACACTGAAAAAATTACACCGCTTATTGAAATACATTTCATTTTAGAAACAGACCACTAAAGAAGTCTATACAAAAACTCTAAAATAATTTCTGTAGTAAAATAAAGAGTGCGTTAGGAGAGCTACACAAAGAAGAGACTTCCCGTCTTTCTCTCTAATGCTGGATAGACTGGGAAACACGGCCGGCCCCATCCCGAAGCCAGCACCGAAAGCTGAAAAGAATTTGTTCCGATACACAGTGATACAATTAATGCTCTGGGTTAATCTCACAGCCTTCCCGATTAGTACAAAGGAAACCAGGCCTGTCCCCTCTTTGAGGAGAAGTCCGGGATATAAAAGCAAGCATACCTCATCAGCTGATATGAAATTATAAAATTCCACAAGTCTGAGTATCTGAAATTTATAAAAGTCCCCAGAAAATGCAAGCAAAGCGGGCTTCAGTTCGGTGGTTCCCCTGGTTTGGATGACAGGTCCCTCCGTGAGCGCGAGGCGGCCATCGCGCTGGGCCCCTTGGACGCGTCGGTTCACCGTGACAGTGAGCGAGCTCTGCGTGGAGGCCGGGGAGAGCCTGACGCTCAGGGACAGCTCGCCCACGCCCTCCCTGCGGACCCTCCGGCGGGCGCAGGGGGGCGTCAGTGATGCTGCGCCGAGCTGTTCTTCTCGGCCAGGTGCCGCAGGAAGGTGTCCTCGCCCTGGCCTCTGTGGTTTAAAGGCTCGCTCTTGAAGAGGGCGGGGGGCGGGGGGAGGTGAGGGACCGGAGGGATGGGGAGGTGGTGCGGGTGGTGAGGGTGCGGGTGGATGTGCAGGTGTGAGAAGGGGTGCGGGATGGGCCGGGGGGGCAGAGCGCTCACGGGAGTCATGCTGATCGGAGGGCTGGGGGTGGCGGGGGTGTTCACCACGGAGGGAGCCGGGGGCGCCGGGGACGTCGTGAGTGGGATCTGGACAGCAGGCGGCACGTTCACGGGGCTGGTCACCCGAAAGCACTTCTCCTTGTGGGCCTTGAGCATGTTGGAGAAGCGGAACCGCTGGCCGCACACGTCACACGGGTAGGGCTTCTCGCCTGTGTGAGTTCGGCGGTGCCTCTTCATGTTGGGGCGGCTGGTGAAGCTTTTGCCACAGATTTCACAGATAAAGGGTTTCTCTCCTGAGATGAACACAGACACGGAGAAAGGATTAACACACTAGTTGGCAAGTGGGCGCTCGAGCTATTCCCCATCCTGAGCGGGGAGATGAGCACTCCCCTCCCTGACAGTGTGGTACCGTCTCTACGTCCCGAAAGAGTTTCCCGAAGTTGGGAATTCACAGGTGAGAGCAGGTAGTAAAACTCACATACAACCTACCATCTGGGCACGGTTTAAAAAAAAAAAAAAAAGAGCTCTAGGTAGTGATCCTTCACCTCCTATGTGAGGGATGTTCCAATGGTGTCCCTGGGCTCGAGGCAGCTGAGACCGCCAACCAGTCTCTGCCTCTTAAATTTAGGCAAAGTTCGTCTGTTAGCCGTTTCTGAATTTCAGACAAAAGAAAGACTGCTAGAAATGTCCCGTGCAGCAAAGCAGTCCCTTCGGGTCTGCTCACATGTAACCCGTAGCATGTGGCACGCGTTCCGGCGTTGGACTTGGCCGTGCCCGACGCCCCACCCGCCAGCAGGCCTCCTGCACGGCCGCAGCTCCCCGTGGGAGAGCTGGCGGGCATTTCTGCGGACAAGTCCTTCGCTCTGTGGGACTAGCTGGCGCATCTGAGGAGCACATGGCATTCCGGGACTAGCCTACGAACCGTCCCCAAGAGGTTCTGGCAACCCAAAATGTCCCCACAAATGCCCGTGGGTGTGGGGAGGGGGGACGGGGCTGCTGGCCCTGGCTGACACGCAGGGACCCATGAGCCGCAAAGGAAACCAAGTTCCAGAATTCTAAAGGCACCGAGAGAGGAAGTAAGGGCTTCATTTTTAGGGCTCCTAACTTTTCTTTGGACCGCGACATGGGTCCTCGCTGTCTGCCTGCTGCTCTACCCCAGGCCACAGGGGGAAGTGAAATGGTTTTTGAATGCGTATGTCCACCCACCACGGCGTACGGAGCGCTTCGGCGAGCACGTGTGCGCGAGTGTGCTGGGACCGTCTGCAGGCACGGACTGACTCCTTCGTCAGTGCTCAGTGCACGTCGCCCGTGCGGCGAGGGGCTGCTCTCGCCTCAGTCCCAGCCCCCGGCCTCCTGACCGCACCCCGGCTCTACTCTGCGCAGCAGCCGTGGCGTGAGGAGGCTGCCTGTGTGCCTGGGGCCCACTTCCCAGCTATGAATCCTGGGGATTCTCACGGCGGCAGCCCGTGTGAGGCAGCTGTTAGCACCTCCGTTTTACTGACTGGAAATTATGGAACCTGCCCCGAGTTCTAGGGCTGGAGGACAGCCAGGATCTCAGACTGCTGTCGGGTTCCATCCAGAGCGTGCTTCTGGCGCATCAAACACAGCGCGTCACAGCCGGATGCGCTGGGCGTCCCCGCACACACCAGGGGAGATTCGATCCCTACTGCTCCCCGTGCGGGGCCCCTTCATACACGAGCAGAGAACACCTCTTCACCCATGTTGTAGTCCCTATTTCTTCTCTCCGCCTTTGGAAACTGACAGGCGCCACTGCCCTCCTTCTCTGAAAGCCAGAATTTTCTGCGCTTCCTCAAGAGACTGGACTGTGCAGTCAGGAGGGATCGGTCTCGTCTGTAATCACCAATACTAGTTTCCGACATATGCTTTTCCTTATTCAATCACTGCCTCTGCTAGGCTCTTCACTGTGCTTCATATGCAACTTTCTAGATAACTTCGGAACCCAACTCGTTTTCTATCTTTAATCCATTTCCTTCAATTACCTTACCTTACAAACTTCAAATCTCTGGTTAAACAGAACTGATTAAATCAATACGACATACCCATCCGATGGAACGTGCCATTAAAAACTGTATTATGAAAGTATAGAAATCCAAATACCAACATGAAGATCCATAATTTATTAAGCTTAGAGCCTATTAAATAAAATGAACAGGTTATGAAAACACACATATGGTATTATCCACTTTTAGTTAAAAATAGATAAAGAAAAACATGGAAAGAACTACAACAAATGTCAGTGATTCTCTCTAGGTAATGGGATGATGACTGATGTTTTATTTTTATGCTCACATGTACTTTCTATTTCTCTCAAACATGACCTACACGGATAATGCACTTTTATTTTATTTTATTATTTGACACAGAGAGAGATCACAAGTAGGCAGAGAGGCAGGCAGAGGCAGAGAGAAGGTGAAGCAGGCTCCCTGCTGAGCAGGGAGCCTAACGTGGGCTGATCATGACCTGAGCCAAACGCAGAGGTAACTTTAACCCACTGAGCTACCCAGGCACCCCCCAGAGCACTGTTTTAAAAGCACAACTGTTTGAAGAAGTTGAGAGAAGCACAACTTCTCAACCCCCCTAGGATCTCCAGAGTTAATATTCTTACTCCCAGCAGCTAGATGGAAACCAAGCCAAAGGACTCACTCTCTGAATTATCAGTCTAATCGGAGCAAACACTCTCACTTGACTCACTAAGCACCTCTTAGGCACATGAGACCCTGCGTCCACAAACAGGATTCACTGTAAGCTTAATGAAATATACGGACATTAACCTTCTGTTGCGTGTTCCAACCTGGATCAAATCTGGGATCTCTCTAACCATCACCTGCCCGTTTGTAGTCTTCTAGGCTATGATTTGCCACAGAAAGGCCAAAACCTATTAGAGCCCATCTACCACAAATCCATGGGTTCAAATTAAAAATGGGTCCTTTTTATTGCTTAGTCATCTTTTACTCATTTCTTGAAGTCCTAACCAAATTTTCCACATTTGTTATTCCAGATGGAAGCCTACAATTCCACTTACCTCTAACTCTCACTACTCATTAGGCCCCAACTCCTGATCATACTAACGAATGATGTTAAAGTCGCCTTGAGACCTCAAGGTAAGATTATAATGAAGTAATGTTCACAATCAATCACCTGCATAACATCTCACTTTAAGGAGGAGCTTGTACCTGGGTGGCTAGAGAATACACTAAAGCTAAGTCCATCAAGGTAACTAGAAAAGTACGTGTTTAACATCCGTACAGCTAAGGACATGACCTAGCCGCTACATATAAAGCTAAGCTAGAAGCCACAGTGTGGTAAGTCTGAAGAAAGAACATTACACGTAAAGGCAGAGTGTCTACAGGAAGATAGGAAAGAACAGGAGTCTGGCGGGCTACTTAGCTGGTTTTTGCACTGTTCAAAGGAGCAAGCGATCTGGCTTCCAGTCTACTTAGTATGGATGTCCTTGAGCAGTGATCAGAAATCTGTGCACCTATATATGCAGCCGAAATCTCTCTAAAGTCTTTAGCTTTAAACCCATTTTGCAAACTGCAAACTGCCTACTGGGTATTTCCGCACGAATGTCCCATAGAGGTCTCGAGACTAACAAGTGCAACGTTAAATTCATTATCCTACTTGGCAAACCTGTTCTTCCCTCTACCGTTCTCTGTCTTGACAAATGGCATTCAAGACCCAAATCTGGGGCTTTCCCTTGACTCTTGCCTCCCGTACCACCTTTTCCAGTCAGTCCCCATGCTCATCGGGCCCTATCCTGTGTATCACTCTCACTGCACCCATTGCCACCCCCACAGTCCGCATCATCACCCTCACTCCCCTAGATCTCCGCGACATCCACCGGATCGGTGTTGCTGTCTCTCTTCTTGCTCCTCACCTTCAGCCCATTCTCTACCCCGCAGCCAAGGTGAACTTTCAGACTCGTGTTGCAATCTGCTCAAAACCACTCAAGAACCTCCCACAGTCTTTAGAATAAAGTCCAGGCTTTTTTACATGGCTTATGGGTTTTTTTGGTGACCTGGCTCCTGTTTTCGGCTCTCCGGTATCGGATTCCTCAGACCTCCTGCCCAGCCACCCCCATCCCCCAAAGTCTAGCCAACCTCACTGTTTCACGTACTTGCTCTGAGCTCTTCAGGGAACCCTGAGTATCCACCCAGCCTGACTGTGAGCCCGGTGAACCTGGGGACGTTTCGGTCCCATTCACTATAAGAGCCCAGTTTAGTGGGTTCTTAGTTAATGTTGATAAATCAGTGTTTGTTGATTCTGAGACACGCGTTCCCTGGCATACAGACATCTGTGACACAGACACATCTGTGACACAGACATCTACCTCACACTCGACGGCATGCTGTGTTTATTGGCAGCATTTGCTCAGCAGTACAAATTCAGTTTGTCTCACAAGGGATGGCTTCTTGGATTTGAGGACGGATGGTACTCACGGCTAAGATCACTCAGGGATCTTCCTCTGCTGTAATGCCCTGCCCCTACCAAACTTCAGATGAGAATTTGGCTTCTAACATAGATTTTTATTTAGGCAAAGAACCTGCTGGCCAAGGAAATAAAGAGTTCTGAACCATCTGCCACTCAGCCTTTTCACTGTAAATTAATCAGTCAGCAATTTTATCTATATGTCATTAAGGCGATTTAACACAGATCGATCCCTGTGATCCTGATCTGCTTGAGAGCATAGCCTCATTCTGGAAGCTGAGACCCAGGCTCTGGAATGGAGCTTTCTGCGCTCGTGATGGCCTGCATGCCCCTCCATTTTATGACCTGCTACGTTAAGTTATATCAGAATCGTAAAAATATGTGGCTCTGGAGTCAGGCTGCCTTGGACAAGTTACTTAATCTCTGAGCCTTAGTTTCCTCGTCTGATAAATGAAGATCATAAGAACGGGCGATTGTGAGAAGTTGAAAATACAAAGAAGGCGCTTAGAACAGCATCTGGCACACAGCAGTCACTGGATGTCTTGTGCTTCCCCGATTACGATTAGGGTCATTACCACCACCGTCCCTGGCCCTGGAGTAGGAGCTCCTCCAGGGCAAAAACCAGGTCTGATTTCATCCTCGAGTCGCCGGGCACTTAGCGCTGTACCCGGTACAAGGAGCATCAGTAATTATTCTATGCTGAACTCACCCCACATCCACACCATCCTCGGAAACCCTGCCTGAGGGCTGGGCAGCCTCCCTAGAGAGGGTCCGCCTCGCTGCTCTTTAACTGCAAAGAAACAGCCCATCAAGGGCAGTTCCTGCAATGGCCTTAATCCCCCCCAAAACATACCTAAATGTGGTTACTTCCAGCCTCAAAAGAGCTATCTCTTTTCCTCTTCAGTGCTAACCCTTCTCCTTGTATTTTCCCAGGTACTCCTGTCATCCTTCTTTAACACCAAGGGACCAGAGCCCCGCAGGGGCTGCAGTGAATGGCAGAGCCGCCTGTGTCCAACCCCACCAGCCGGCCACTTTCCCAATGTATTATGAGCAATATTACAAGGCGGTTGACGAACCAGCAGAAAGTACTTTAATACTGGTGTGGGACGAGGTCCAGCATATGTAAATATATATAAAGAGCTATTAGAAACAATTAAAAAAAAGTCAAACACAGTGATGGCAAGGTGAATCCAAAAAAGGCACAAGCAATTCAGGAAGGAAAACACACTGACACTCAATAAGTGCATGAGAGACTGTCCGATCTCACTTAGCAATGAACTAATAAATTCATTAGCTAAATTCACTTAGCAACGAACAAAATTAATACAGTAAGAAGCCATTTCCTACCTATCAAAAACCTGCAAGGGTTTTATTTAGCATTGGAAAGGTTTGGGGAGATGGGTATTTTCGTGCACAGCTAGTAAGACTGTATGTGGATGGGTATTTTGCAACATATACCGCCGAGTCGTAAAAATTTGCGCATCTCCTTGTCCTAATAATCTCATTTCCAGGAATTTATCCTAGGCGAATAATCATGGATGTGTTAACCACAAAGCTGTTTATCACAGTATTATTTGTAACAGCAGAAAAATTGGAAACCAAAATCATCTAAATGTCTAGTAGGGAACTGGCTTAATAAAATGGAAACATCATCCTTTACTGTACAGGGACTACTGTGAAGGTTACATTAACTGTAGAGGCAACGTACGTAAAGCACATGTCTGTAAAGCCCGGCATACATGTGCGTAATAAACGATGGCTATTATTACAGTAAATTTACCACAAGGAATATTATAGAACCATTAAAATGATACTGATGTTAATGACCTAATACAGTCAAAAGGAAAAGCCAGTTACAATAAAGCCCTGATCTCTGTTTTATGTCTATATACATGAATACGTAAACATTTATGTATAGTATCTATCTATATGTGTGTTAAGAAACTATAAAATTTTCAAAAAAAAACTATAAAATTTTCTTAAAATGTATGCTGTTAACAGTAATGATCTTTCAGTGATGATCATTTTTGTTATTAACGTTCACATTTTCCAATATATTTTTTAGTAAATACGTACTACTCTCTTAATGAGAAGGGTATTAGGTGGCTATATTTGTTTGGAAGAAATAGGAAATGCTGAGCTTGCCTATTTGGTCAGGCAAGAATAGAATTGCATTCAACGAACACATTAGTCACAAAATACACACTCTGGTTTTACATTATGGCCATTTCAGGGTCTACGGCGAGAAGGACGAAGGGGAAGGAAGGAAGAGAAAGAAAGGCGACGGAGGAGAGAAGAGGGAACCGGAGAAAGTCGTCCAGGAGAGGCGCAGAGAAGAGGAGGGTAGGGCCGGGGTGTGAGGGCTCCCGGTTCCTTCCAAGTCACGATGCAGCCAGCGCCTCGGGGGCACCCACCACGTCCCAAGCATCGTGTGTGAAAGTGACACAACTTCTGCCTTCAGAAAAGCTTATTTTCCACCTAGTTCCACAGCTTCCTGTGGAACAGGAACAACAAAAAACTGAATCCCAAAAGCGACTCGGAACTCAGAGCCTGTCCACGAGCCACCGGGTTATAAGAGGAGAATTTGTTAATTACTCTGCTATATCCTGCTGTCCACCCACTTAGGCGTCAGAGTTCCCATTACCCTTGAAGGTGTAGTTTATTTAATTAAACTCCTCCCATGACTCTTCATCTAGACTAATCCTTAAAATCGGAGGGTGCTCTGCTCCGCATGGGAAAGAAGCCTGCCGGGCAGGCACTTTTCTCTAGACTTCCAACAGAAAAATGGGAACCAGAGTGACCCAGCCAAGGCAGAGTCTCCTCACCTCTGGCTGAGCAAAGAGGAGCAAGCTCACCTCCCGTGGTTCTTTCTAGCTCTGCTCCTCTGCGGACTAGCAGGACGTAGAATCCTATGATTAGGTTTTACTTAGAACCTGAAAAATGGTTCATTCTGTTCCATTTGTACAGAGACAGCTAAGCCCGGAATCCCAAGGTAAGGCTAAGACGCAGCGTGTACAGAGGGAGGGGCTACCGGAGCCAGGTCCCTGCAAGCTGGGCAGTCAAATGCTTGCAAGGTCCCGTCCACACCAGGAAGCAAAACCCCCTGGAAACACTAAATGGTTAAAATGTGATTTAACTTCATGTGATGGGAGTTGTTCCGGAAAAGTGGTAATTTGGGGGAAATCCAATCCACTCAAACTTAAGCACACTGAGAGGGTGTTCTGTTTAGAGCAGTCAGTGTCCTTCAGCTCTGAAAGGTCCAGAAGCCTTTCCTTTAAAAAATATCACGTGTATCGTGCATAGCACACATACACAAAACAAGGGGCACACAATTTTAGGAGATGCTGGGCCCTAAGAAAAGGATCTTGTGTCTTGAAGGGACCCCACAGTTAAATGGTACTCACAAATAATCCCCCCCCCCTTTTTTTAAATGAACAGAGGGAGGAAAGCCCAATTTTTCAGGCTAATCAATCCCTCTGGATTTTTAAAAAATCTTTAAATATTTATTTATTTAAAGATTTTATTTATTTGACAGAGAGAGAGAGAGATCACAAGTAGGCAGAGAGGCAGGCAGAGAGAGTGAAGGGGAAGCAGGCTCTCCGCTGAGCAGAGAGCCTGATGAGGGGCTCGATCCCAGGACCCTGAGATCACGACCTGAGCCGAAGGCAGAGGCTTTAACCCACTGAGCCACCCAGGCGCCCCTCAATCTGGATTTTTATACGCCGGGTTTATTTCAAGTCGAATTTGCCCTTAGAGCGCACGTGCGTGCTGTGCACCCGGGCGCCCCTTACCAGTGTGTGTCTTCATGTGCTCGTCGAAGTACTGCTTCATGTTGAAGTCCTTGCCGCACCACTGGCACATGAACTGCTTGTGGCCGATGTGGATGCTCATGTGGGAGCGCAGCTGGTACTTGTACTGGAAGCGCTCGTCGCAGTTCTGCGCGGGACACAGCAGAGGCTCCTGAGGGCGGGCATGGCCGCTCCGCCCGGCCGCCCCACAGAGCCTCCGAGGGGGGGTTTCTCTTTCACCCTTAAGGGAGAACCTGCCGCGGCCACTCTGGCTCCATTTCTGCCGCTCGGTTACTCAGAAGAAGGAATGTCCCCCCATAACTAGCACTGCCTCGCACCCAGCTGCTCCGGGGACCGAAGGAGGGAGGACCACTCCTCGCCGGCCCTCCCCAGGCTCGCGCTAGTCCGAGAGGGTCAACGTGCTCAGGTGACCGTCCCCTACCCGGCAGGGAGGGGACAGGGGCACCCAGAGCGTGTGTCTGGAGGGCCTCCCGCCTGGCCCCCCGCACAGCCCTCCCGCACTGCTCGCCACGGACCCAAGGACACGCGAGCTCACGCCCGGGCCTGGGGGGCAGCACCCCTTACCTCGCATCTGAAGGGCTTCTCGCCTGAATGCTGCAAGGAGTGCACCTTGAGGGACATGCTGCGTTTGAACGATTTTCCACAGGTTTCGCACGTAAATGGCATGTCTTTCGTGTGGGCTGCAACACAGAACGCACTGTACTCAGAATGAGGCCACCGGAGAGCCCCGGCCGGGAAAGACTCATGTCCCACTGCAGGGGACTCACGCCATCTGTACTCTCTACACTTTAACCTGTGAGGCCTCGGTAGCAACGCTCTGAAGAGAAACAGAAATAACGAGGTCGGAGGGGAACCTGTCCCCGGCCAGCCGGTGATGCGGACGGAGGACGAGCCGGGGTGAATTTCGGCAAGTCCGAGCGGGTGAGAGGAAGGCCCTTCCTCAGAGCCTGCCCCATCTGAAGCACAAAACACACCAAACAACAAGGACAAATTGTAGGCGTGAGAGAAAAGCAGCAGAAGAAACTTACCAACCATGTGTTTCCGCACATGAGCCATGGTATAGAATTTCTTCTCGCAAATTTCACAGGAAAACTTCTTTTCTGCATATCCATGGACGATCTTGATGTGCTCATGAAGGGACCAGAGTTTCTTGAATGATTTGTTACAGGAAACACACTGAGCAAGATAAATAGAAATAATCTTTATTTACAGGGGCTTGTGGAAAGCCATCGCTGCCTACTGGCTGGCGAAATGGGCGTGCTTGTGATTTGTGGCACGAGGCCAAGAATCCCAACAGATGCCAGTCCTCCGAGGAGTCCAGATGCCAACACCCACATCTGTACGCTCTATTTTCCAAGATGCATCTTTTAGAGACGCTCTGGGAGTATGAAAACAATGGCCAAAAGTTAAGACAAAAAGAAATGGAAAGTTTCGCTAATGCAAGAGACTCGATGGCTTTTATCAAGCGAGGGCAGTACCAGCGGAAAGAACTCAGTTTTTAGGGGCGCCTGGGTGGCTCAGTGGGTTAAAACCTCTGCCTTCGGCTCAGGTCATGATCTCAGGGTCCTGGGATTGAGCCCCGCATCTCTGCTCAGCAGGGAGCCTGCTTCCCCCTGCCTCTCTGCCTACTTGTGATCTCTCTGTCAAATAAATAAATAAAATCTTTAAAAAAAAATAAAGAACTCAGTTTTTAAAAATAAATGGATTACCGTGAGCAGCTGCCTCCTCTACACAGGTCACTATACAGTGAGCACAGGGGTTCACCAGGGGATACAAACTAATTTTAAATGAGCACAAATAAAAGCGAGATGAAACACACATAGATTATAACACATATAGGTTATAGATCTGTGGAAGTATAACAATGTTTCTGTACCTTAAAGAATGCATTTGAAGCCTTCGTTAACACACATTATTGAGATTTTACTACATCTTCCCATAGCTAACTCAATCTATGGAACACGCCCCCCTGGCAGAATTTCCTGTAACTTCTCAGCCGTCAGTACCCTCCTCCCCTTCCCTGGTAACCAGCCCCAGATCCTCTGTCCCCGCGTCTCAGGAAACACACGCAGCACCGCTTAGAGTTCCTTGTATTATGAATCAGTAATAGTCTGGAATATCAGGCATAAAGTGTGTCAAGATGAAGTGCTTCTGGTTAAAACAAAGCGATACTATAAAGTTCTGGGTAACCACCGACTCGGAAATATTTAGGGGAACAAGTTAGTTATTCACTGGAAATAAAAATCTCTGAACATCACAGTCACTTCGGGAAACAAGGATTCTGAGAAAAGTGAAAAAAAAAAAAAATCAGCCTCTGGCTGGACCCACTCGAGAGGACAGACCTACCCCTACAAGCCACTGTGCAGGGCGGGGCTTCGGTTTTTACTCGTTACTAGGTCACCAGGATCATGAGGAGCCCTACGTCTGATCAAAGCAGTATTCTTCAGGAATGTAAAGGGAGCCCTTTCAGCAGAATCCACAAAACCTGAATGCAAGCTGAAGTGCCTTATGGTGAGCAACAGTGAGGACAGTCACAGAATGAGGATATATTAAATGTTTTATTTCTGTAACTTAATGAAGCAAATTTATTATTTATTTATTTATTTTTAAAGGATTTTATTTGAGACAGAGAGAGAGAGAGCGCGCATGCACGTGCACGCGAGCATGAGCAGGGGGAGAAGCAGACTCCCTGCTGAGCCAGGAGCCTGATGTGGGGCTCGATCCCAGGACACTGGGATCATGACCTGAGCTGAAGGCAGGCGCTTAACCATCTGAGCCATCCAGGGGCCCCTAATAAAGCAAATTAAAAAAAAAAAAACCACCACCACCCCCCACAATATGGACATGGAGCTATCCCTCTCACCATCGGAGAGCCCCAGTCTGACCCCTAGGGTGCAGCACCGCATCGCGCTCCCCTCCGCCTGAACTGTCACCACCAAGTCCTAAGCAAGGGCCGTGAGAGTTTCAGGAGGGTCCTGGCGCCGCGACTCAGCCTTCTTTTATTACCTCGCGGGTAAGAGACCACATGGCAACTGACGAAATCAAAAAGCAGTTAATTTTTAGCAAACATAATTTATACTGAGAAAATCTCTTCAACGTAAAGCACCGATCTCAGCTGTTGATTCAAAGCGAGAGGTAAAGTGAAAAGGCAGGAGCACTCCAGATCAAGCGCGCTCCAAGAAACAAACCAAAACAAAGCAACTTTTTTCAAAAGGAACTTGGCTTAAGCACAGCACAACACACGTGTATTTTACATATCTTATGGAGATGGTAAAAAGACTTACCTTTTATGAATATTCATCAACATGCATTCACAGGTACAAACCAACGCAGCTCAACGTGACATAATTGACTCGACATCACATAATTAGCACACCTCTTACCCTATCACAATACAGTGCTTCCGAGACATCAGCCTGGTTGGCAAAGCCCACCCTGCTCCCTTACTACTACTGCACGTGGGCGGCACGGGACCCTACCGCCAGGCAGGCATTTCCAACAGCTCAGCCTCGGTTTACAGTCTGCATACTCCCACGGGCTCAGCCTCTTGATAAATTTAATGTTGTCATCTCTCCACCGGTAAAAGCAAACTCACTCCCGGAGATCTTCCATTTTCACCGGTCTGAGTCATTACGGTTTTTGTCCCCAGCCGCTCGCCGCCCTACAATCTGGCATCCTTTCAGACCTAGAAGGGGACCTGTCTCTATTCCTGACCTTCCCCACCTTGACAGAGAAGATGCCAGAATGAACTCTCTATGACACGTCTCACGACCGTGAATCTCAGTGCAAAGTCGGTGTTGACTTTACCTCCTGGGCCATCAAGCACCAAGGACAGACTCCCCCTTCCAGTGTACCCGCGTCCCCACCAGTCCAGCGTCAGGTAAAGGCAACGCTTTTGAAACAAAGTGTTAAGCCTGGGTTTTGAAAAGACCCAAAGCAGGAGCTCTGAAAAAAGACACATCGGTGAACACGGTCCCTTCAGCCTCTACGGTATTTATCCTCTCGGGCCGACACCTGGTGCGTCTGAGCAGCCAGGCGCTATCCTGGCCAGTCTGCCCTCTCGGTGGTGAAACCTACCTGAATATTTTTTTCACAGTCTGTTTGCTGGTGAAGGGACAGCTCACTTTCCAGGACAAACTTCTTGCCACACTTATCACAAATCTGCATGCGCCTGTGAGTGACGTTCATGTGCTTCTCCAGGTACCAGCGCGTATTAAAGACCCTGGGGCACTTCTCACAGGTCAGAGTCTCTTTCTCTTCGCACTTAGCTTTCTGGACGGGCGCTCTGGGCTCCTTGGCGGCCCGCTTCTTCCGCTTGGGCGGCTCCACGCTCTTCCGCCGCCCTCGCGTAGTCCTGGGAGTCGGGGATGTGGTCGCCGTGGCCACCGAGCCGGCCCTCCTGGTTCTCCTCGGGGGGACGCTGGCCTTCTCCGCCGTCTTCTCCTTCTTCTTCTGCCTTCCGTTCTCTCCGTAGTCATTGCTGTCATCGGTGGCCTCTTCCTCACTCTCCTCCTCCTCCTCCTCGCTGCTTGTCTTAAGAACAGGAGTCTCTTTGGACTGAGAAGAGACACCCTTTTCCCCTTTAGATACATTTAATGTTTGATTATTAAGGTTTACCTCCACTATGATCTGCTCCCTTTTGTAAGAGACCTCCTCCTCCTCCTCCTCCTCTTCCGTGTCATCGGAATTCTCCCGGTCGTCTTTGACAGCGCGCCCGTCAGACACTGCCCTTGGCTCCCTGAAATACGGCTCTTCCTCCGCCTCGTGGAGATGGGGCGTGCTCATCTTGGTGTCCACTAACACCGAGTATGGACTCCCTGACTCCCTCTTGTACACTTTGGTGGACAGGTCAAGTTCTTGGTTGGCACCATGGTAAAAGGCAGGCGGCACGGGAGCGCGGCGGCTCTCCTCCTGGGCCATTCCTGCCGCGGGCACGGCGCAGCTCTCCCCCAGCCCCGGCCGAGAGCTGGCCGTGTGGCTCATGGGTCAGGGGCCCGAGGGAGGACGCAGTGCCGACTGCGGAGAAGTCGCTTCAAAACAGGGTAAGTATTAAGACTCCAATCTTTTTCCATCCACAAAGAATCACTCAAATGAAGGGAAAAAAAAAAAAAAAGCGTTCTTGAAGCCCGTGCGCAATTCTTCCGGTGTGGCAGCACCAAAACGTGAGTCAGGAGGGTCTGGTATGATGGCAAGAGCAGAGCACTAGTGACTTTTCTTTTGAGGAGAGCTGCGATTGACTTGGAGCATCTTATCTACAAAGCAAAGTGAAGAGGAAACAAGGTCAGACACCATGATTTCCTTCTCATGGCATGCACGTACACTGTACGACATAGCTGAAAAGGACTCAATTCTTTATGGAGGCCATTCTTGATCCCTGCTTCAATGGTTCAGTGTGGGCCATTATTATTATTTTTTAAAGATTTCATTTATTTATTTGACATGGAGAGAGAGAGATTACAGGTAGGCAGAGAGGCAGGCGGGGCGGGGGTGGGGGGAAGCAAGATCCCCGCTGAGCAGAGAGCCCGATGGGGGGCTCGATCCCAGGACCCTGAGATCATGACCTGAGCCGAAGGCAGAGGCTTTAACCCACTGAGCCACCCAGGTGCCCTAGTGTGGGCCATTATTTTACTGGGCTACTGGTTTACTAAATTCAACACAATTTTGTCAGAACGTAGATTGTTAAGATAGCAGGAGTCTGTCTGTCCAGTGCACCGAGCTACCCTTAGAGCTCAGCACAGTGCCAAGTACTTCGTAGGTGTTCGGTACATATCTGATGACAAAATAGATAAGTACTGTCACGTGGCATTCATTACACTAGATGCTACGGGACGCCCTGATATGGCAGGACAGTCTCTGTCCGCAGGGAGGCTATAGTCCTGTCATCTCAACAGGTGTCCTGGGTGAAACACGCAAGAACTTTCCATGGGCTGGCTTTGTTTTCAACATCGGTCACTACCTTCCGCCACAGTTAGGGCTCAAAGAACCGGGCTGGCCGTGAGCTGGGCACTGTGGACCAGGGAAATGAAACAGCTGACGCAAGTACAGGAGAGACGGAAGCTGTCCGTGCCTGAAATAACGTATAATCTCGGGAGAGGTATTATTATAGGCATTACTGGTTTCAGGCTTGTCAGAGTGACTTCAAAGCTGCTAAGTATTTGTAAGTTTGTTCCACACGTGGCTCGCTAAAATCCACTCAGCTAAAATCCACTCGGTAGGCTGGGAAACTTTCATGCGTCAGTTGCACAGAAGTCTAATAAATTCTAAGAAACAGTAACCATCAGGTCGATACAGTTCCAAGAAAAATGAAACCATTCATTTAAAAAAAGAGAGAGAGAGAGAGAAGGGCGCCGAACTTGCTTTGTGACGCAGCTCACATTGCTGCTTGGCCCATCGCCTCATCCCTGCGTCATGAGCAGGGCCGCGAGCACCTCGCCTGTCCCGCCGACAGAAGGGAGCAACGAGCGCTCACCGAGGGGCTGCCACATGCACCAGCAGGCAAAGGTGCCTCTCCTTAGTTCTATTTCACAGGTTTTTAAACCCATTTTTGATTTTTTTTACCGAAGTAATCACTAAAAAAAGAGAAGTGCCCGTCACTGTCCAAGTCATGTACATGGCAAGGTTTGTAGCAAAAAGAGTAGCCCTCTGCCAACTCCAACCTATCTGGTCCCGCAGCCCAGAGACGGAAATGTTCGCCTGTTTAGCTCCTCCTTCCTAGTGTTTCCTTCCATAGTTCCTTTTTTTTTTTTTTTAAGATTTTTATTTATTTATTTGACGGAGAGAGAGGGAGATGGTGAGAGAGAGAGCACAAGCAGGGGGAGAGAGGCAGAGGGAGAGGGAGACGCAAACTCCCCGCTGAGCAGGGAGCCCAACGCGGAGCTCGATTCCAGGACCTTGGGATCATGACTGGAGCTGAAGGCAGACGCTTAACCAACTGAGCCACCCAGGTGCCCCTCCTTCTGTATTTCTAAACATGACTATATTTCTATTTCTTCAGTTTTTTTCATTTTAGGATGTTACTGCTTGTCTTGCGCTATAGTTTTTCTCACCTTATTGCTCCCAATCCGCCCTCCGTCCTCCTGCTATAGTTCTATCATAGCTTTTTGTTAAATCAATATTTATTCTTACATTATGATGACTCTAACATGTGGTCCACAAGTATTTTGTCATTGCTCTGCTACTATCCTTTTTGTTTTGTCTTTATGGATTTGCTCTTTTAAAAGAAAAGTGATTTTGGGCACCTGGGTGGCTTAGTTGGTTGAGTGTCTGACTCATGGCTTGGGCCGTGATCTCAGGGTTGTGAGACCGGACCCTGTGTCAGGCTCCATGCTGTGTGTGGAGCCTGCTTGGGATTCTCTCTCTCTCTCCCCCGCCCTTCCCCCCACGATTACCCCTCCTTATAAAAAAATAAGTAATTTAAAAAAATTAAAAATAGGGGCACCTGGGTGGCTCAGTGGGTTAAACGTCAGCCTTCAGCTCAGGTCACAATCTCAGGCTTCTGGGATTGAGTCTCGCATCAGACTCCTTGCTCCGTGGGGAGCCCGCTTCTCCCTCTGCCTGCTACTCCCCCT
This sequence comes from Procyon lotor, assembly GCA_028646535.1. Taxonomy (NCBI): domain Eukaryota; kingdom Metazoa; phylum Chordata; class Mammalia; order Carnivora; family Procyonidae; genus Procyon; species Procyon lotor. The sequence continues at coordinate 27,495,792 of CM053619.1, read as the reverse complement.
ACTTGCACTCTCTCTCTGACAAATAAATAAAATCTTTAAAAAAAAATAGAAAAATTAAGAAGTGACTTTATGCTTGTATTTCAGTGAAATTTCAGAAAGTCCTGCTGATAAATGCCACCATCTGCAGATATATTTGTACTTACTTGTATTTATAAATGGGGAACTCAGGCCTCTAAGAGGCTAAATAATTTGTCTGAGATTACATATCTGTTAAATGACAGAAGCGGTGCCCGACTCAGGCCGGCCTGCCTCCATGGTCTATTTCCACTCTGACGAATGACACTCCAAAATAATGTAAAACTTGGTTGTCCCTATAACCACATATGTTTTCGCACATATCGAAATTTCCCACCTCGTATTTTAAGTAGGAAGATCCCAGTGGCTTTTAATTCTACTTCGCCTTATTTTACATGTGCCAAAACTTCTGACCCATGGAACTAATCTAAACTACTACAAATACCATTAAACTTACTCACATTAATTATCTCAAATTAAGCAAGGGAGGAGAGACAGTAAAATTCAATTAGCCAGCAAAAGCTAGGAATTAAACAAAAAGCAAGAAGACAAAGAAAAATGATTGAGGGGAAATCCTCTGTGGTCCTAATGAATGTGTGCTTCCCAAATATCTCTGGGCTCTCAGCCTTTGGGGCACGTGGCAGGACCGCGTGTTCTGACCCTGTCCCCTCCCCACAGTTGGGTGGGGCTGTGTGACTACTTCTGGACGGGAGCGCCTCCTGAGCAGGAGGGGTGCCCAGGACAGGGCATTTTTTTTTAATAAAGATTTTATTTATTTATTAGACAGAGAGAGAGAGATCACAAGGAGGCAGAAAGGCAGGGAGAGAGAGAGGGAAGCAGGCTCCCTGGTGAGCAGAGAGCCCGATGCGGGGCTCGATCCTAGGACCCTGAGATCATGACCTGAGCCGAAGGCAGAGGCTTTAACCCACTGAGCCACCCAGGCACCCCAGGCATTTTTAAATTTAATTTTATTTATTTGACAGAGAGAGAGATCACAAGGAGGCAGAGAGGCAGGCAGAGAGAGAGAGGGAAGCAGGCTCCCCGCTGAGCAGAGAGCCCTCTGCGGAACTCGATCCCATACCCTGAGATCATGACCTGAGCCTAAGGTAGAGGCTTTAACCCACTGAGCCACTCGGGCGCCCAGGACAGGGAATTTTCTCACCAACGAGACCCTCTAGCTCTCTCTTCCCTCTGCTACAGGGACCATCCATCTTCAAGATGACAACTGCTGTCACTGCTCTCCACCTAGGTCCTGGAGTGACGAAAATGCCCTACAGGCTATGCACGGTGCAAGGGGTTTCCTTTTTCATTTAATTTTACCCAGAGTGTGTTTTTAAAACCTCTGAGATCTTGCATTGGTTAGTATTGGCCTCTCCTAGCTGATACAGACAGAATCTAGGAGTGGGTGCTGCCCCATCCAGAAAACTCAAATATATGGCAAAGGCTTAGGAGCTGGTGAAAAGGGGCCAGGAAACAGGTACAGGAGGCTAACAGGAGAGCAGTGGTGAAATTCTTGGGGAGACGATCACTTACTAATTGCAGAAGCTAGAGAGCTCACAGCTCGAACAGGAAAATGCACAGTGAAGACAGTGCGCTGGTTACTGCTGGCTGCTTGTGACAAATCATTACATGAAAAGGACAAATTCAGAAAAGAACTGATCAGCTTATAATCAGGATTAAAGGAGTTCAGAAAGTTAGCTACTTGTAGGGCTTAGAAGTAGATGCTTAGTAAAAATAGAGAAGGTCTTGAGCTACAAATGCTGACTAGAATTCGGTCCTGAGGCAGGACCGAGCCAAAGATGTGCTTCC
>CM053619.1:27457684-27493468 GCA_028646535.1 Procyon lotor | reverse complement strand
GAGAAGGAGAAGCAGGCTTCCCATTGAGCAGGGAGCCTGATGCAGGGCTCGATCCCAAGACCCTGGGATCATGTCCCGAGCTGAAGGCAGACGCTTAACGGCTGAGCCACCCAGCCGCCCCTAATTTAAAAAAAATTTCAAAACAATGTGCTCCTTATGAAATTATTATTTCATTTCTCTACCTGGTAATTAAGGAGTTTAAAACTCATATCCACACTAAAAGCTTAATTTTTTTTTTAAGATTTATTTATTTGAAAGAGAGAGAGAGAGTGCGCGGGGGGGGGGGGGCAGAGGCAGAGGGAAAGGGAGAGAGAGAATCTTCAAGCAGACTTAAAAAGAGCCTCCAAGAGTAAGACAACTTTCAAAATACTGACAATGGAAGTCTGACTACTTAACATCCTAAACTGCTCTGTAATTTTAACAAGTACCATAAGAATCATTCAGACCTCTCTGATCTTGTCCTTGTATATAAAATGACACACACACACACACGATATATATGTATATATGGCAAAGAATGGGACCAAACAGGCTTAACGATGGGACCAATAACTATAGTTCATTTTTAGCCCAAGTTTTGGTACTGTCAACCCTTAAATTTTACTGATCTGTAACTCAGTCTGCCAACTTGAAAAGTGGGAGCCAAGAAAACGGACTGCAAAACTGGAAGCTCAGTAAAGTGTACTCTCTGATTTCCCAAGTGCATACAGTAGTGGTGGTGATCATTTGCATTTATATGATGTCGTACGGTCTGCACAGAGCACATTTATCACACATCTGTTAAACATTTATGAAGCGCCTACTGTGTGTTTGGCACTGCAGGAGCTGGAGCTGTCCCGGTGTCCAAAGGTCCAGCACAGGAGGCAGATGCAGAAACCAGCCGTCACAGCCCAGGAGAACTACAGCGGAGCACACACTGAAGCCTGAAGGCCCACCCTGGAGATCTGGCCTGGACGCCTACCAGGGCTAGGCGGCCTTGGGCGAATTATTTAACCTCTCTATGTCTCATTTTTGGCATCTGTAAAATGGGGATAATAACTATGTCCGCCTCACAGCATATTACTGGGATTAAATGATTAATACATATAAATGCTCACAAGAGCACTGTTTGTTTGTTTTTTTTAAAGATTTTATTTATTTATTTGACAGAGAGGAGAGAGATCACAAGTAGGCAGAGAGGCAGGTGAGAGAGAGGGGGAAGCAGGCTCCCCGCTGAGCAGAGAGCCCGATGTGGGGCTTGATCCCAGGAACCCGAGATCATGACCCGAGCCAAAGGCAGAGGCTTTAACCCACTGAGCCACCCAGGTGCCCCTCACAAGAGCACTGTTAAAAGTATTTCTTGAATAGATACACTCACCTCTACATGTAAGGTACAGACACGGTGCAGAAAACGGAGGCGATTAACTGGTGGGAGAGGGGGTGGAGTGGTCAGAGGAAGATTCACAGATGAGCTAAAGCCGGAGCGGGCTTTGAAGGCCAAGTAGAAGTCAGAGAGATGGAGAAGGGGAGTAGGAAAGTTGCATGCAAGCAACTCAAACTGAAAAAGACAGGCATGAAACCACATAGGGTCTTATTTATCTCATTTAAGCATCACGGCCCTACAATGACTTGGGACTGCTGTTCCTGTTTCACGGCTGAGGCTCAGTTTAACGACTTTGCTCCTGTCGTTGCTGGTTAAGTGATGGAGTAAGGGTGGAATTCTGGTTTTCTAACTCCTTGTCCCAGTTTACCCACTGTCTCCTATTGAGCTAACATGGTAAATAACAATGACTTCAAACGATCTATTTTGACCTTGAACAAAAAGATATCTCTAATGACACAAAGTAAAAAATAAAATTCTAGACTAGTATTCAAGGGTCTGAGTTTTAACCTTAGCTAGTGAATGCCCACCTCCTTCCACAACGCCTTGAATGTTGGATTAAGTCACATGGAGGGGGTGGCGCCTGAGTGGCCCAGTCAGATAAGTATCTGCCTTCGGCTCAGCTCATGATCTGGGGGTCCTGGGATGGGGCCCCGCATCGGGCTCCGCCATCAGCGGGACCCAGCTTGTCCCTCTGTCTCTGCCCCTGCTATGCTTGCTCTCTCTCTCTAATAAATAAATCTTAAAAGAAATTCACATGGATACATTTCAGTTTCCAGAGTCACTCATCCATGTTTCACAGTAACCAGTCTGACCAAGTAAAGATTTAAATTATGTTTCAGTTCACTTTCTTGCAACAAAATTGTTGGGTTTTCAATGGACGAAACCTAAATAAATCTGCGGACTTTAAACTTGATGTGTGAAGTGCAAGTCACAGATACAAAACTCACAGTGAAAAAAGTCGTGTCACGAGATCAGTAGCATACTATAAATGTCCTGCATTCCCAAGGGTGAGCGCGAAATCAACCTGGGTTGCACTAGAAAAGCTACCAATGCGACACGTGGGAGTCCAACTCTACAACAAAGAAAACCTCAAAGGACACACATCACTGCGCCATATTTTAGATAAATATTACAAAATGTTCTCAGATGCCTATACTTTATATAGTTGAAAAATACAACTAATTTTAATGTAATCTCACCTAATATAATTTTATACATCAATTATTTTTTTTTTAAAGATTTTTTATTTATTTGACAGAGAGAAACACAGCGAGAGAGGGAACACATGCAGAGGGAATGGTAGCGGGAGAAGCAGGCTCTCTGCCAAGCAGGGAGCCCGATGTGGGGCTCGATCCCAGGACCCTGGGATCATGACCTGAGCCGAAGGCAGACGCTTAACGACTGAGCCACCCAGGCACCCCATCATCAATTATTTTTTAAGCAGTCAATCTAATCGATTATCTATAAGAAATGGAACTGAGCAACGTCTGCCATCTTCAGTTTTAGACAAAGCTTTTATAAAAATAAAATTTCAAGGTAGTTTTTTACACATGCATTTAAATGAGCCTGCTATTGTGTTTCCTCAATAGTGCACAGGAGAAGCCAGGAGAAAGAGGACAAAGAAGAGATATTCCTCCTAAGGTACTACCTAATTACCTTCAAGCATCAACAGTCCCCACATTTCCATAGAAGACAATAAAAACGAATATGCATTACTCATCACAGTGCCTTAAGTCACCTTAACTTTCACCCCTAATCCCCTAGGGCCAAAGAAGAAATCGAATGCTATGTATTTGATTTTAAGTTAAGTAGGCTACAGGGCTGGACCTCAATGATCATGTGGTATATTCAGAACATCTTTCCATTTTTCAATTCACAAAAGTCATCTACAGACAGGAGAATATAATTTAAACAAAGGAGTTCTTTAAGAGAAGAGTAAGAATTTTGTATTGCTGCTATATTTTCCATTAAAGCCTGACAAAGCCCTGGCTGCAGGAACGCTCAGATGCAGTTCTGTGCCCTTAAAAACAGCCAGAATATACTCACAAGATACATAATCTCGGAAAGTCTCAGTCTGGCCTTGACTAAGGTTGCTTTATGGAATGCAACTAGCTAATGCACTGGTCTGTTTTCAGAATGGCCATCTGTGTGAGTACCTGATCATTATTAACCGATACTCTGCTCATCAGCTTTATTAAGAAAAATCAGAGACTTAAAAAGCCTTGTGAATCTTTCTTCGCACTGTGGCTAACTATAATGTAAGGCATTATGAGAGGCCTATCTATATGTCAACTGACGAGATCATCATGAACGTGAATAAAAAACTCATTTAGAAAATGAAAATAACCAAGAAAGATCCTCGTTACGTTCTTATATTTTACAGAAATAAAAATCACAAATATTTCAGATGTGTAAACAACATCAGGAAATGCCAGAATTTACATATTAGACCTACCAAAAGTCAAAAGATTGTTACTGTTTTCTAAACAAAAATTTTTACACTTCAAAAATTAACACTTGGAGGGCGCCGGGGTGGCTCAGTCAGTTAAGCTTCTTTCTGCCTTCGGCTCAGGTCGTGACCCCAGGGTCCTGGGACCCAGCCCTGCGTCTGGCTCCCTGCTCAGCGGGGAGTCTGCTTCTCCTTCTCCCTCTGCCTCTCCTCCACCTCTTGCCCTTGCTCTCTCTCAAGTAAATAAATAGAATCTTTAAAAAAAATTGAACACTTGGGGAAAAAAAAGTTTACCTGAAAGAGTCTTGAGCCAGCAGGTATAACCAAATAGTCTAAAACGAAAATATATGACAGCTGATGAGAAGGTTTAACCCAAATTGTAACACACCCAAAACATGGCCAATGGGAAAAGACAAATGGGAACACACAGCCTGCCTTTTCCTTCCCATAAGTATGTATGTTACCCTTCTCAGCAGCAATTCTTGAACTTTTGAGAATCTTTGGAAAATTAAAAATTGCTTTTCTCCCAGAAAAATGAACATGCAAAATTTCCCATGCAATTTCAAGAGGTTTGCCCATTTCCAGAAATCCATCCATGGAACCCCTAGGGATCCAAAAACTCCAAGCTAAGACCTCATATCATAGAGCAGGTTTTACTCTTCCTTACTTGTAATGTATATTTAGATTAGGTTTATAAATTAATTTTTTCTCCTCTTTCTACCCTCCTTCCTCTCAATCTCTATAGCATATCCATGATCATAAGTGAATTAACAGTTGAATGAGAAAACAGTGATGAGTAACAGTAAATGTAAAATAAAAGATCTTGTACAAACCCCAATATACTAATTAACCAGGTATAAGACTTTGGACAAGGCAATTGATCTTACCCAATTTCACCCTGTAAAACTAGAATAACGGTACCCATACTGATATAATCTGATAATAGGCAACGTTCCCAGCAGCTGGGGGGAGGGGTTCACTGCTGGCTCCTTTCTCCTTATTTGAGAAACACTTTCTTTTTTTTTTTTAAAGATTTTTTTTTTTTTTTTTATTTGACAGAGAGAGAGAGAGATCACAAGCAGGCAGAGAGGCAGGCAAAGAGAGAGGAGGAAGCAGGCTCCCCGCTAAGCAGAGAGCCCAATATGGGGCTTGATCCCAGGACCCTGAGATTATGACCTGAGCAGAAGGCAGAGGCTTTAACCCACTGAGCCACCCAGGCGCCCCGAGAAACACTTTCTTAAAGAAGTTATAAATTATGGTGGCAGAGCAGAGATTTATGTAATTTTAGGGTTTGTTGCACCCATTTTCCCATAGTGAACATGAGGTAATGAAGATAAAAAAAAAAAAAAAAAACAAAAGATAGGGAAGGGAAAGTAAGGTTGAAAAATGTAATGGGCAGAACCCCCACCCCACCCCAGTTGGCTCAGTCCATTAAGCGTTCGACTCTCGATTTTGGCTCAGGTCACGCAGGATCTCAGGTTTGTGAGATTGAGCCCAACGTCGGGCTCCACACTGAGCATGGAGCCTTATTAAAATTCCCTCTCTCCCTCCTCCTCTGCCCCCCTCATTCACTCTTTCTCTTTCCCTCCCTATAAATAAATATACAGAATGAAATGGGCTAAACAGACACATGATGCTCAACAACACTCATCACCGGGGAAATGCAAATCAAAACCACAGTGAGGTATCACCTCACACCTGTCAGAAGCACTAAAATCAAAAACACAGGAAACAACAAGTGCTGGCGACCATGTGGAGAGGAAGGAACCCTCGTGCACTGCTGACGGGAATACGAACTGGTGCAGTCCCTGTGGAAGACAGTTCCTCAAAAAGTTAAACATAGAGTTACCATATGACCCAGCGATTTCGCTCTTAGGTATATGCTCGAGAGAACTGAAAATAAATGTTCATACAAAAACTTGCATATAAATCTTCGTAGCATTACTCATAATGGCCCCAAAGTGGAAACCATCTAAACAGATATGAACTGATGAATGCATGAGTAAAATGATACAATGGAATACAATGGAATATTATCCAAAAAAGGAACGAAGTACTGATACAGAGTACAACATGGATGAATCCTCGAAACACGATGCTAAATGAAAAAAAGCCAGACCCAAAAGGCTACACGTTGAATGTTTCCGTTTATACGAAATGGTCAGAATAAGCAAATCCACGGAGACAGAAAGTAAATTAGTGACTGACAGGAGCCAGGGGTAGGCAGGAGAGGACTGCTAATGGGTTCCAGGTTTCTTTTCGGGGGAATGAAAATGTTTTGGAATTAGATACTGGGAACGGCTGCACAATTTTGTGAGTATACTGAAAACCACACAACTGTACATTTTTAAAAGGCGAGTTAGGTGGCAGATGAATTCTGTCTCAATAAAAACAGAGAAAACGAAATAGGCCGATCTGGACACCGATAGTCTCAAGGTGGTCTGAAAAAATAAGCTTATGAGAGTTTACATAAAACTGACATTACTGGATGGCGAGGCAGTCCAGAAACTCAGAGCTGGGCTCTCACAGCAGGGACACGGTGACACTGAGCCGCAGGGCGACCGCGCGCTGCGCCGCTGGCCAGGCTACGCCACCTTGCCAGCTCCGGGTCTCTGCAACCGTACGGTCCAGGGGTTCCCTCCAGCACTGACATTTACTGTTCGTGCTATTTGTCTGCATTCTTTTGCCTAACCCAGCCGGTCACCTACTGCCACAGTCATTCCCAGCCTTTCAACAAGAAGGGCTGTCATACACTCCCCTCTCCACCCCCGACTCCCCCCTCACATTCCCAGGGAGCACTGCTTTCAAAATATTGTGTCAGAATTTGCATTTAGATCAAACTTATTTCTTACTAAACGAATATTAAAAAAAAAACAAAACAACAACAGCCATCTAACTTTTTGGTATGACTGTCCAGCTTTACCATAATTTCCATTTGACTTTTGAACACTAAAATTAGCTTATTGGGGCGCCTGGGTGGCTCAGTCAGTTAAGTGTCTGCCTTTGGCTCAAGTCCTGATCTCTGGGTCCGGGGACTGAGCCCTGTGTCAGGCTCCCTGCTCAGTGGGGAGTCTGTTTCTTCCTCTCCTTCTGCCCCTCCCCCTGCTCGTGTGTGCATGTGCACATGCTCTCTCTCTCTCTCAGATAAATAAATAAAATCTTCAAAATTAGCTTATGAATCTCAGGTTGGGGATGCCTGGGTTAAGGGAACATATTATGTATGGTCTTTAAATAAGTGTGATACAAATGAGATCAAGCCCACAACCTTACCCATGGTACAGGTTAGGTTTTTCCACAAACAGTTTTTCCAGAACTGGGTCCACCATACTTTCTCAGAGTGGAGAGACATGACCACACTTAACACCATTCCTTGGATGATTCTATTCAGTCCTTTGCCTTAGTAAGAAAGCATTTAAGGCAAGATGCCCAACAGGATGTGGAAGAAATCCATGAAGCCTCAGATACCGGCCAATATCCATTACTGCCTTTTCCTTTTTTTAATGGTCTTTTTTTTTTTTTTAAGATTTTATTTATTTATTTGACACAGAGAGATCACAAGTAGGCAGAGAGGCAGGCAGAGAGAGGGGGGGAAGCAGGCTCCCCGCTGAGCAGAGAGCCCGATGTGGGGCTCGATCCCAGGACCCTGAGATCATGACCTGAGCCGAAGGCAGAGGCTTTAACCCACTGAGCCACCCAGGCCCACCCCCGCCCCCTTTTTTTTTTTTAACATACCTTGCAAGCTGAAGGAAATAAAACCAGGTGACCATGCCACAACTATGTCAAAATTTAAGGCAAAAGTGACGGCACTGAACTCAACTTTACTGAGCAGAGGCACTCCACACTGGATGTTGGCAAGCAGACCCAGCGGAGCCTCTCTCCCTTTTGGGAAGCAGAGCTGAACACAGAGCAGAGGTGAATGGCTAGGGTTGGGCTGTGGCCCTCACCACACTGAGTTACGGTTATGAATCTCACAAGACAGTATATGCAGCACCTCACAGTCCTGGAAGTGACGGGACTCACTAAATCTGTTATTCAAACACAAAGTTTGTTTATGAATGCACAGATCCCCTTTTTTTTTCCTCCAAGGAGAGAAACAGCTTTTTGATTTTTTTTTTTCTGATTATAAAGCTGACATTTATAGTTCAGAGGGGTTTATACATTAAGCGTTTTTTAAAATTTATTTATTTGAGAGAAAGAGAAAGAAAGTCAGGGGACAGGCAGAGGGAGAGAGAGACTTAGGCAGAGTCGGCGCTGACTGTGGAGCTCCATGGTCTTGATCTCACGACCCTGAGATCACGACCTGAGCCAAGACCAAGAGTCGGGCGCTTAACTGAATGTGCTGCCCTGGGGACCCCATGAAGCATTTTCTGTCCAATTCTCACACTCTACTTTTTATTCATAAGCTTCAACTATCACCTACATACAAAGCACCAAGAATCTAATACAAGGAGAAGATATTAGCTACTCATTCCTTCAAATAATTGCTGGGTTGGCCCTAATCTTCACAAGCTTAAAATGTCTTTGGAGAGCAAGCAACTATACAGAAAAAATAAGTCACAATTGCCAAATAAAACAAATGCTCTTTCTTTTAAAGGTGTCATACAATTATTTAAAAGGGCAAGAAAGATGTCGGATGCACAGGCTAAGGAAGGCTCCATGCAGGCCATGAGATCTGAGCTAGGTCCTGACAAATGGGAGGGATCTGAAAAGGCAGAGAGGAAATTAAAAGACAGGTGGAGGAGAGGCCTGTGTGAATAAAGCTGTCATCAGGAATAAGCAGAATATATTCTGGGTGTCATGAAGACAAGGGCCTAGCCAGGAGTCTGGCCAGGGATTAGGAGGTGATAACGTTGTCAATACAGAGCAGGGACAGAAAATGGAGGGCTCTGATGGCAGGGCTGAGAAAAACATATAACACCCAAGGCAGAGAGGCAAAAAAGGAGAAGTCAACAGAATTTGCTTATTAGATGTGATGGACAAAGAAAGAACTAGAACAAAGACGATGTACACAGTTTAAATTCCCATTCCTATAGCTAAGAGGAAAACACAGGTGGGAGAGGCAAAACAAAAAATACAAATAAAACAGTCAGCCTCAAATTCAGAGAGAGCATCCCTTTTGCACAGTGACTAGAGAAGTCTTTTGCTAAATACTACTAAAATTCCTTTACAGTGACAACCAGTGCCAAAAAGTTAAGGTCAAACCTCCTTCAAGGTTAGATCCCTCACCTTACCTCTTCAATCTCATTTCCCTCCACATCTCCCCACAAACCCAATGCACCAGCTTTGGGGTCTACTCAATGTTCCCTGAGCATCCTAGAATTTCTCTATGCCAATCACCAGTGTATCCTGCCCCATCAGCCAAGAATGCCCTTATCTCCCTCCCTAACAAGTGAACCTCACTTAATTTTTCAATATTCAGTTCAAACACTACTTTTTTTTTTTTAAGATTTTATTTATCTATTTGACAGAGAGGAGAGAGATCACAAGTAGGCAGAGAGGCAGGCAGAGAGAAGGGGAAGCAGACTCCCCGCTGAGCAGAGAGCCCAATGTGGGGCTCGATTCCAGGACCCTGAGATCATGACCTGAGCCGAAGGCAGAGGCTTTAACCCACTGAGCCACCCACGCATCCCTAAACACTACTTATTCTTCCTGAAATTCCCAGCACCATCGTTTCTCTTGTATTTGTAACTACTACCTCTAGTATCATTATTCATTCTATTTTGTTGTCTACATGTCCATATTCCCATTGCGAGTGATTGGTATAGAGGCAGGCCCATGACCAAGTTTTGGTTAGTGAGATTAACAGGGAAGTCAGCTGGGAGTCTTCTGAGAAAGACTTCCAGACTCTTAAAAAGCAAAAGAAAGCAATAACCACCCACTGGCGGGATGCCCTCTTATCTGGATATGATGCCTAGAATGGAAGTGCCATCTTGCACACATGATGGGAGATGGCCAAAGGGCAAAGTAGACCTCTCCAAGATGGCAGAGGAGAAAGGTGGAAAGAACGCGGGTCCTTAATGATGCCACTAAACCAGACTTTTAACCAATCCTAGACCGAGGCATCTTGCTACCTGTAATGATACATTTTCTCTATTTCAAAATTATTTTGAATTGGATTTTCTTTTTTTTTATTTAAAAAAAGATTTTATTTATTTATTTGACACAGAGAGAGATCACAAGTAGGCAGAGAGGCAGGCGGCGGGGGGGGGGGAAGCAGGCTCCCTGCTAAGCAGAGACCCCGATGTGGGGCTCGATTCCAGGACCCTGAGATCATGACCTGAGCCGAAGGCAGAGGCTTTAACCCACTGAGCCACCCAGGCGCCCTGAATTGGATTTCCTATCAGTTGAAACGCAGAGCATACTACTTGATACTGTCACATTTAAGATGCAAACTAGTCATCAAAGTACAGCTGTCAAGCAGTCAGTTGGCTAGAAGACTGTGGAGATCAAGGGGAAGTCGGGCCTGGAGGTGAATATTTGGGAGACATCGGCATACGGAAAGAATTTAAATTCGGGGGCTGGGACGACAGGGTAAGTAAAGAAGAGAAAGCTCTGGGGCACCCTCAGGGCACAGGAGAATGAGCCAACAGAGAAGAGACATGAACAAAGAAGAAAAGGGAAACATTAAACTGTGGGGCACAGAAGCCAGGATACAGACACATTTTCTCAAGAAAGAAGAACTGGTTAAGTGAAGCAAATGCTGCACGGCGCTGAGTAAGACAGAGAAAACTGGCCACGGAATTTAGTGGCTCAGTCACTCCCTCACCTGCAGGCCCCCTTGTCCTGTTGCCTGAAAAAACAGCCATCTCCAGCTAATTAGTACCCTGGCTCAGGGCTCCGACTTGGGCTGGGTTCCGGAGCTCTCGCTCCTAGGTGTGGGGCCTCCCCAACCAGCTGGTGAGGGTGTGACCAGGAGGGAATGGAAGCCGAGGAACAGAAGCTGGAGTCGGGAGCCAAAACAAGGAAAAGGTCTGAGCTTGGTTTTGAAAGATGGGAGAGACCTTGAGTGTGTTTGATGCCGATGGGAAGAAACGCCTCTGAGCACAAAGAAGCCATTACAAGGAAACATTTCGCAGTTTATTACAGTGGGAGGTTAGTTTGTCAAGCTTTTAAAAAATTGTTTATCGGAGGAAAAGTATGATAAAGCCACAGTCTTAAGCCCCACCTCATTTCAGAACCTATCAACCAAAAGAAAAAAGATGGTACGTTCCAGAAAGTAGTCACGGTAAGTAGTAAATGAAAAGCAACTCGTTTTCTCTCGGTTTTACGATAAAGATGGTTCTAACATTAAAACACACACTCAACGTACTAAACCACAGAAGTCCAGATGTCAAAAGTGAAGGAAATTATACAGCTACCTAAAACCATCTGGAATGCCCTCCTAAAACACTGTCCATCTTCGATACTTTCTCCAATCTGAAGTATTTTGTTCTCCTGGTCTTGTTGAAGAAATAAATGCGCTGTCTGGAGATAAGCTTTCTACACACTCGTGTGCAACAACCACAGGAGAAAATATTAAAACATTTTTATGTTCACTTCAGGAAATTCTTAAATTTAAAACCACTCCAAGTTAAAATATGACCACTTCAAAGAATACGGGATAATCTCAAAGTTAAGACCCAAACAGCCTTTGACACAAACCACTGCATGTCACAGAAACACTAACCTAGTTTCATTTTGAGTATAGTGTTTGTTGCCCTCAAGGGACCGGCAACTTTCGAGCAAGTTTTTTTCATTAAATGCCAGATAACAGGTAAAGTATAGTGGGGGGAAATTTCAAACCTCTTCATGCAGCAAGTCATCTTAACTCTTTAGGTTAAGGAAAGAAAGGCCCAAGCCTTCCGTGTGCGCGCGTGTGCACACACCCCCCCCCCACACCCACACCGACAAACCGCTGTTACTTACTGGTGACATAACACTAAAATTTTAACTCCAGGCTAACCTACAGAACATGTGGCAATTTAACAATTTGCTTGTTGGGAGGGGGGGAAAAAACCCAACAATGCTCGGCATCCCACAAAATCATTCTCGGCTATTTGCCTCCTGGTCCAAGAGCTGGTCAGTAATAACCTGAGCAGGAAAAGCTGATGGAAGACGTTCAAATACAAAAGTTGTTTTTCCACAAAGAATTCTTAATTACCTTTTCCCAAAATACGGCTCTCTATATTGAATTATGAACGACTGGGCATGTTTAAGTAAGACAAAAATCCCCAACATCCAGGTTTCTGGACGAACAACCTGTTTTAAGACACTATCTGCTCATAAACTCCAGAGAAGTTACGTTTAGGGTATGAAATAAATTAATTAGTAACAATACACACTTCAGAGATTTATACTTTAACTGCACTGGAATGTCTAAAAAACTGAGCCTACGAACAGCAAAGGCACCAAGCTCAAGAGGAAGTGAACAGACTCTTGGCTTGCAGACAAATGAGTAGGTGGAGGAAACATTTATGTGGGGAGGATGATTTTTATATAATGTTTCTTAATCTAAGGAAACCACAGCTCTTCACAATATATGTGCTATAAATAGATGTAATAAAAAACCTGAATAAATATTTATTTGCTCGCTTGTTTTGTTTTCTAAATAACTTCTGTCATTACTCAAATCCAGTGAGCGGTCAAGATAACCAAGCCAACATGACCAAGCAGGTTGCCCAGTCAGAGGCCTGAGGACATATGACTAAATTTAATTCCCCTTCATCTATTTATGTTGGAGAAAAGAGTTTGGTCAGTAATGTGGACTCCGACTGCACATATACTTCCCCTACCACAATGAAAGAATTTTCACAGTAGTTCACATCGGTGCAAATTTTCTATCGCTACTTTTGGCAATTTCTTTAAGAACTGTGGCTAGGGCGACCAAAGCTAGGTTCTGATCACAGAAACACCATTCAAGTAATCACTCCCTCCTTCCTCAGCTCCTCCCCTCGAAAAAAACCACATTTATCTAAGAGTCACAAAGTTCCTGTCAGATAAGTACTAGTCTCTTTTATAAATGGAGGAAACTAAGGCCCACTGGCTAAAAGGTGAGTCAGAGGGATTCTGAAAGAGCAAGAACTAGTTGAATATATAACTGCTCTGCTCTTTTCCCCCTTAAAATCCAGCCAGAAGACAGATGATTTTTTTTTTTTTGAGTAGAGGGGAGAGGTGGTGGTAAGGAGATTATTTAGATTTTCTCATGTTTTTATAATGAACATGTATTATTTCTACAATAAAACATCTAATTCTAAACTAAAAAAATAAATGAATTCATCATATCCATTCAGATTCAATATACAGGATCATTTAGATGCAAGTGTTAATGAAAGTTGGAAAAAAAAAGTGCAATTATAATTTAAGGACAAAAAAACACCTAAAATCTACACCAAGCCTCCAAATATCAGCAAGTTTTTTAAAAAAATTTATTTAATTTTTTTTAAAGATTTTATTTATTTATTTGACAGATCATGAGTAGGCAGAGAGGCAGAGAGAGCTGAGCAGAGAGCCCGATGCGGGGCTCGATCCCAGGACCCTGAGATCATGACCTGAGCCGAAGGCAGAGGCTTTAACCCACTGAGCCACCCAGGCACCCCCTCAGCAGGCTTTTAGTTAACAGTCAACAAATACTTACTGAGCACTGACAGTACGTGAGGTACCACAGACATTACTGTGAATGTCATAGATATGATTCCTGGTCTCAGGAAACTTACAGATATTGTCAATTCGCTTACAAGTAGGGTGAGCATATGTTCTACTTTACTGGGCGAAGTCCTGATTTATACCTGTTTCTTCCAAAGTAATTATTAATAATGCCCCTCTCACGTATCTCCCAGTCTGGACAATAAATTGTATGATTACCTGCTTATGCAAAAACAAACTACTTTTCCCACAGGGTAAGATGTTTGTAAAATGTATATCATTTTGAGGTTTTATTTTTCTTTTTAAATTCATTTTATTCCTGGGACCTCCTGGGTGGCTCAGTTGATTTAAGTGTCTGCCTTGGCTCAGGTCATGATCCCAGAGTCCTGGGATGGAGACCCACACTGGGCTCCCTGCTCAGCCGAGCCGCTCCCCTGCTTGTGTTCTCTCTCTCTGTCTGATAAATAAATAAATAAATAAGATCTTTAAAAAATAAATTTCATTTTATTCCTTTTTATGACATATTAAATTTTCTTAAACTACAAAACATTATTTGTTTTAGACATTCATCCTACTTTGCTATTTGTACCTGTTCTACAATGAAATCAAAGCTCGGCTTTAATTGAGTAAGAGGAAATAAAAATCTGATTTTATCACATCAAAAATTTTTACAAATAAATTAAATGAATAAAAAAACAAAAGCTTTAAAGACTATGAATGCCTGAGGGCAGGTAGTTATTTTCAAAATACTACGTCAACATTCTAACCAGTGTTTAGCTCACTGAGAACATATTGTGGTTTTCAGATATTTCCTATTAAAAGGAAAGAGGACAGAAAGTATATGAGTCTGGAACATCTCATCATAATGGAAAGCAAGGAAGTTATCAAAGATAGGGGCTGTTTCAAAAGACTCAGGGGGTGCCTGGGTGGTTCAGCTGGTTGAGTGGTTGAGCATCTGACTCTTGATCTCAGCTCAGGTCTTGATCTCAGGGTGGTGAGTTCAAGCCCCACGTTGGGCTCCATAATGGGCATGGAGACTACTTAAAAAATAATAAAATAAAAAAAATAAAATGCAACTCTGTGACACTGAACATTAAAAAACAAAACAAAAACGACTCAGGAGCCAGCCTGATAAGCTCCTAATGGACAAAGACAGAACAACTGAGTATCAACAAGGATTAACAACAGCAGTGGACTGAAACACATCAAATATGTTTAAGTCCATCGGTCAATCTTTAGAGGACGCTAAGAGAACTAACACATTCTTTTGAAAGCCGGTTAGTGAAGGGTAAGAATCAAGCATTTAGTCTGCCATTCCCATCAGATCGATACCTTAAAGAAGCTAAATACTTGTTGAGGGGAAATTTCTTTTTGTAGAGGTATTCCAGCTAATAGTTGAAGAAGAAATTCAAGCATTTGACATCATTTTGTAACCCCTAATGAGTAGATACAGGAAAAGATCATCAATGGCTGATTAGCAGTACCAAAAAAGAAACAACACTGACTGTATGTCTCCAGGTAGAACTGTATGCCAGCACCAATTAAATAGTCTTGCCCCCCACCCACAAGAAAAACTGAACCTTGGGGCGCCTGGGTGGCTCAGTGGGTTAAGGCCTCTCCCTTCGGCTCGGGTCATGATCTCGGGGTCCTGGGATCGGGCCCTGTGTCGGGCTCTCTTCTCGGCAGGGAGCTTGCTTCCCTCTCTCTGCCTGCCTCTCTGCCTACTCATGATCTCTCTCCACTCCGTCAAATGAATAAATAAAATATTTTAAAGAAAGAAAAACTGAACCTCAATCTGATCGAGCTTGTAGATCTAAAAACTAATTTATAAAATATAAAAGGGACTGAGAAACATGTTAAATGACACCACGTGGATGCAATCATCAAAATCCGATCTCAATTTCTCAATCTATGAGAAATTATACAACAAATGATCCAGATTCTTCAACTAAAAGTGTAAGGGAAAAAAAGAGAGAGAGAAGAAGAATGGAAGGAGCACCTACAGATTAAAGAGACTTAACAGGCATGTTAACTAATCATTCTTCTTTGGACCCCAATTCAACATCCTAGCCAGTGTCTATAGAAAAAACAAACTGAAAAACAATTATGAGTTCACTGGGAAACATAAACACTGATTGAATACTTAATGATGTTCAAGCCGAAGGCAGACGCCCAACTGACTGAGCCACCCAGGCGCACCTGGAATGTTTTTTAAGTAATTTCTACACCAAACATGGGGCTCGAACTCACAACCCAGAGATCATGCGTCAGATGCTCTACCAACTGAGCCAGCTGTGTGCTCCTAGAATTGCTTCAAAGTAATTGGAAAGGGGAGTATAGTGAGGGTGGGTGTATATGAAACAGACTGGCCATGGGCAATGGGCACATTGGGTTTGTCACACTTTTTATTTTTTATATTTGAAAATTTCTATAATATAAGAAGGGTTTTTTTTCCTCCCCAAAGCAGCATTATCTCCTTTGAAAGACCAAAAACAGTACCATAATTTAGAAACATAATAAGACCCTAACCTGACAATGGAGAAAAAAATATTATAACAACTACAATTAAATTGCAATGAACTTTTTGGTATGACTAAGGAATTAGAGAGCAAGTAAAATAGAGTGTGAAAATCCCTTCATATTAGGACTACTGCATATTTTATTATACAGCTTAAACTCCTCGCTCTCAAAACTGTAATGCAGGCAAGGTGGTATATTTCTGATTTAATAAAACCTTAATCCCAAATATGCTCACCCCTAATGATCAAACATAAAGGAAAAATTAAACATGTTGGAAGTAAGACAATTCGCCTGGGAAGGTCCCCGCTCAGTCAAGGTCAGCATCCAACATTCTAGATGGTAGCCATCACTGCATCTTGCTTTTAATTTGCCAAGGACAGAACAATAAAAGCAAGCCAAAGCCTTAGTCTTTATGTGGAACTAAGCAGATCTGGCTGCAGGTGAGGCTGTAGATGTACATTGCTAGAGGCCACAGCCAATGTCCCCGCGGGAACCAGTGCCCACACTGCTTTGTGCCCTGGAGCTGTAACCCTCGACGGCAGGTTCTGCCGCCTTCGTATGAACCGGTCCATCTGAGAGACTGTCATGCAAACACGGCACACGCACGTTTACAGACACAGGCACGCGCAGACGACCGTTTTAGATGGTTTTCTAAATCTGCCGCACCGTGAGATGACCACGGTTCCCTTTTTATTCAGTCGGTGTGGCGGTGCTGGCATTACTGTGAGCATGACCGTCTGAAGCGTTTCACGGCGCAAAAACTGGATGTCAGCACAGGCGATAGCCACGGCTGTTCGACAGAAACCCTTCTTCCCTTCCTGGTTCGCTCCCTCCAGCCTAAGTCAGCAAATACCACGTATGCTCAATTCTAAGCCACACATTTTTATTGTTCCTAAAACAAGACTGCTACGCATCTTCCCTCAGTTCTAGGATGCTACCGATTTTAAGTTTGTATTTTACGGTCAAGCCTGTGGAAGATCCAGACGAGTCAGCTCTAGTCTCTGACTGAGGCTCCCAACCTCTGCTCATTTTTGGCTGTTCCCTCTACCTTGCCCCGTTGTGTAACGAACCAGTAAGTCCTAGGTTTACAAACTGCCCTGCCCTCCCCGTTCAGGCCCTAATCACCTCATACGCACTTTATAACAGTCTCTGACTCCCTCTTTTAAACCACTTTACACAGAGATCTTCTAAACTGCATTCCCCTAAAGAATTTGGGTCACGTAACTCCCTAGCTACAAAATCTTTATTGGTTTCTAAAGCCCCGGAATAAAAGACAACTCCTCGGCAGAGCATTCCAAAAGCCCTCCACCCTCCGAGCCCCACTTTTTTCGTCTTAGCCCCCAAAGGCCTCCTCTCCTACCTAATATCCTCATGCTATTTCGCAAACACACCTGGATTTTTTTCCACCTCTAAACCTTTGACTGGGTCACTCTTTTCTTCTGCCTAAAACATTGCTCCCCACCCCCCGATCAGAAAATCCTACCCATCTTTCAAGACCTAGAGCAAATGCACCTTTTTTTTTTTTTTAAAGATTTTATTTTTATTTATTTGACAGAGAGAGGGATCACAGGTAGGCAGAGAGGCAGGCAGAGAGAGGGGTGGAAGCAGGCTCCCTGCTGATCCCAGGACCCTGAGATCATGACCTGAGCCGAAGGCAGAGGCTTTAACCCACTGAGCCACCCAGGTGCCCCGCAAATACACCTTCTTCTTGACGTTTTTGTTTCTTAGAATGCTTAAGAGGATTTTTTTTGCTGTTGTTTAGAAAGAAATGTGGCATGTTAATGGAGGGAACACTCAAAAGAGTTCCACTTATTCTGGGAGGAAAGTGATTTTTAAATATCCGCATCTCAGGGAGCCTGGGTGGCTCAGTCATTAACCAGCTGCCTTCGGCTCGGGTCATGATCCTGGGGTCTTGGGATGGAACCCTGCATCGAGCTCCTTGCTCAGCAGGAAGCCCTCTCCCACTCCCACTGCTTGTGTTCCCTCTCTTGCTATGTCTCTCTCTGTCAAATAAATAAAATCTTTTAAAAAAATGAAAATAAAAATAATAAAAATCCACATCTACTTGATGTTGCCAATTCCTTCCTACTCTTCCATAGCTTCAAGGAACGAGTCAAATTAATATCATGAGGGGAGCCTGGGTGGCTGAGTGGGTTAAAGCCTCTGCCTTCGGCTCAGGTCATGATCTCAGGGTCCTGGGATCAAGCCCTGCATCGGGCTCTCTGCTCAGCGGGGAGCCTGCTTCCTCCCACCCCCTGCCTGCCTCTGCCTACTTGTGATCTCTGTGTGTGTCAAATGAATAAATAAAATCTTTTTAAAAAATTAATAGCATGAGTTGAGATGCCATGGTTTGCCTGAGGAGGGATTCTTCGCATTAGCAAGTGTGGAGTGAAAGATACCCACTCTCTATAATGGTATTCTGCCTCGAGGCTGGCACCTTTTCCTCAAGAGCCACCTAATACTTAAATTCTCTCAGAGCCAGTCATCACAGAGTGTGAAACCATCCCGCACAGTAAACTGGTGACTACCACTCGCAAAGAACAGACAAGTTAATTTCCTGGTAAACAAAAGACGGCTGCGTCCCATGGGCTCTTGGGGCAGCAGCTTGTAACTGTAGTGCAAGGGTTACCACTGTGGGAGAGTTACACCCCTCCGCATTACAGATCACGTTCTTATATGGAACGCAGAGGGGTGGGGAAAAAATCTTGAAGCGTATCCTGAAATGGCCTTGGGCAGAACTGTCTGTAAATGCCAAAAGATAACTTTCAAGGTATTAACGTTAAAGATAACTGAAATCTATCTAAGTGGAGATCTAAACACATCATATATGGCGCATACCATGTATGACTAAAATTAATCTATGAACAGATATCCAAGCTCATTTAAGCATAGAGTTTAAAAGCCTGGTTTAGGATGTTTCCAAATAGAAAAGGGATATTGGTTGAAAATCTAGTGAAATCTGAATTAACTCTGGAGTTGACAGTAATATACCAATGGTGGTTCCTCAGTTTATGTAATACTTTTACATGATTAGGTAAGAATTTAACAATCATGGGAACTGGACAAGGGGTATACAAATACTCTTTCTGCAACTTTTCTGTAAACCCCAAGCTATTCCAAAACTAAAAACTTATTTTAGAAAATTTAAAAAGAGGGGCACCTGGGTGGCTCAGTGGGTTAAAGCCTCTGCCTTCGGCTCAAGTCATGATCTCAGGGTCCTGGGATGGAGCCCTGTGTCAGGCTCTGCTCAGCAGGGAGCCTGCTTCCCCCTCTCTCTCTGCCTGCCTCTCTGCCTGCTTGTGATCTCTTTCTGTTAAATAAATAAATAAAATCTTAAAAAAAAAATTTAAAAAGAGGGGCACCTGGCTGGCTCAGTGGGTGGAGTGTGCAATGCTTGAACTCGAGATTGTGACTTCAAGTCCCACGCTGGGTGTAGAGATTATTGATTGATTATCTAAAAAAAAAATTTTAAAAGAGACTTATTGGGATAACACAAATTGAGTTATAATCACTTTAATTAAAATATTTTCTTTGAATTAAGAAAGCATGTTGCTTTATCAGTTTATTTTTCTCCAGAGTGAGTTTTTTTTAAATTGACTTTGCCTTTTTAAGCTTTGATGTTTTTAAACATTCTCAGGTTAACTTGGTAAAGACTATCCATTAGCAAATGGGCTGGGTTTTTTCAACAGGATCCATGTACAAACATGCGTACACACGTTTTGTGGCTTGAATCCCAAACCAGCTAATGCCAAGAGAGCCTGACTGATGTGTGACATTATCTATTGGGCACAGCCGATTATCAAAGTATGGTGTAACTTTCCTTGGGGGGGAGAGTCAGTGCTATTTTCCTAAGTGTGAAGTGTGCATACTTTTGGACCCAGCCACTGAAGAATTCACCTTTAGAAGATAATGCCACAAGCATAAAAAGATGTATATAAAGATGTATATAAAAGGGCAATCGCTGTAGCATTATTTATTATTGTAACAAAAAATTGAAACCTAAGTAATGGTATACACAGACATTGGCATACTATGTAGCCATCCAGATTATGATACAAATTTATATTAATTAACACTTTAATTAATGCTGATTAATTTTTTTCTACATCGGGAAAAAAAAAGACCAAAGGGCAAGATCATGCCATCTCATTAATGTAGAAGCCTTGACCTTACAGTGTGCACATGTGCAGTCATACCTAGAGACATCTCAGGATGGGGTGAGGGTGGGGAAGGAGATACTTTCTTTTTTTCTGTAACTCTTAAATAATTTTAAATAAGCGTGTATAATTTTTTAGAAAAATAAACAAAGCTATTCTTTTTCATGCTATATAGAAACAATTTGTCTCATAGTCAGAAAAGTCATTAAGGGCAAGTTCTTAAATACATAATCTTTTAAAAAAGTAATCCCCCATTCATGACAGGAAACGGCAAAATATTTGTGATTAAATCTTATAAATTGTAACCTTAGAAAGCTAAGAAATAGTTATATTATAAAAACATCAGACATTAGCCAAAAGATTATAGGTTGTCAGTGTTAACAGTAATATTAGCTATGTAATTTTTGCTTCTAGATGTGACACACACCATCACAATATTATGTTTAGCTCCAAAAGACAAACTATAGTTATAAATATCAAGTAATTTCATATGGATTCCATTTATAAATATGTATACTGCTTATAGTATTTTTACTTTAGCTCAGATCGGTCAAGAGACTTTTGGTGCATAAACAAAACACAAATCTGTCCTCTTGCCAAGGATTTCTCTTTCCACATCAATGAATTTGAGAATTGCAGGAGAACTCACAGCACATTCAATATTCCCTATTATATGAGAGACGAGGAAACAAGAGGCTCAGAAAAGTTAAAGGGCTCCTTTAAAGTCAATAGCTAGTTGAGCTAGCCCAGCTATAGCAGAGCTGGGCCTACCAGAAATGAAAACTCAAAAAAAAAAAAAAAAAAGAAATGAAAACTCACATTCATCCCGAAACCTGGCCGTGAATATTTATGGAGGCTCTGTTCAGTCATCACCCGAAAACGGCAATAATCCAAATGTCCTTCAACAGGTGAATGGAGAAACAATCCAATCCACCATGTAATCCATTCACATAACGGAATATTACTTGGCAATAAAAAAGGAGCTAATGATACACACAAAAACTGGGATGAATCTCAAAGGCATTATGCCAAAGGAAGTCAGTCTCAAAGGTTACATGTGGTATGATCCCATTTATAGAACATTCTCCAGGAGAGAAAAGGATAGGGATGACCAAGAGGTCATGGGCAGGGTTGGTGGTGGGGAGGGGCGGTATGAAGGCCAAGGTGCTGCAGCAGGGAGTGTTTTCAGGCGATGGAATAGTTCTGTATCCTGACTGGTGATGGTTACACGAATGTCTTATGTGCATGGATCTTCACAGAGCTGTACACACCACAATGTCGATTTTACCATACCCTACTTTAAAAGTTCAAACAAAGGACTTATTCAGTCTCTGGTTTCTAAAAGCCAGAAATATTTATGGATTGTAAAATTCTATTTTTTAAACCTCAGTTTGTTTGGTTTTTTAAAGATTTATTTATTTGAGAGAAGAGAAAGCATGTGCATGTGCAAGTGAGTGGGAGGAAGGGGCAGAAGGAGAGGGAAAGTCTTCAAGCAGACGTCCCACTGTGTCCGAGCCCGACGCAGGGCTCGATCTTACAACCCTGAGATCTTGAGCTGAGTTGAAATCAAGAGTCAGACGCTTAAATGAGACCGAATTGCCCAGGCGCCCCTAAACTTCAGTGTTTAATCAGCAAAATAGAATGATTTAATGGGTCCTTTCTTATAAAATCTCATTGCCAAGAAAAGAACATATTTAACTTGGCAAGTTACATAACCTCACTTTGTCTCAATTTCCCTGCTGGTAAAATGGAAGTAATAATAATATACTACCTCAAAGGGTCATAGGAGGATTAAACAGCAAATGCTTCATAAACGTTGATGAATAATAAAAATACAGACAGTACATGTGGGGACAGAAATGAAAGACAGTGTCAACCAGGTAACTTTAAACTGTTATCCTTCTGGAGAACTAAGTTCTGATGAGTGCTTTTCTGACAGAGCTGTCTCTGAATACAGTCCAACCCTGGAACTGGATTTTCACAGAGAAGTAAACACTCACTACTGAGTCCTTGGGAGATTTTTATTCTGTAACCATTCTACATAAGCAAATTATTGTCTAAACCAGGCTCTGTGTTAAAGAAAGTCATGTTACAGAGTTAAAAAAAAAATCTTGCCACGTATTCATTAATCCCCTCAGGTCCACCTAACTTAATAAACGAACAGGTAGGTGCACCTGGGTGGCCCAGTGGGTTAAAGCCTCTGCCTTCGGCTTAGGTCATGATGTCAGGGTCCTGGGATCGAGCCCCGCATCGGGCTGCTTCCCCCTCTTCGCCTGCCTCTCTGCCTACTTGTGATCTCTCTCTCTCTCTCTCTCTCTCTCTCTGTGTCAAATAAATAAATAAAATCTTTAAAGAAGAAAAAAGAATTACCTTTCTACATGGAATAAGGTAATAAATACAATGGTTTTCTTCATGCCACATTCCTTGGATTTCTACTTCAAATTTACACCTCTAAGCATAGCTTTTAATTTTAGCATTCTCCCAACTCCCATTTAATCCAGTAAGTATTTGGTTGGCATCTACTTCGAGAAAATAATTTTTGTTAAGCACAAAAGGGTGATATTCACATAGGGTGATTTTCAAACTGCCTGACCCACCCCAATTTTGAAAAATGAAATGGAATAAAAAAACAACAGACTGCCTCACAGCCAGCAAGGGTAAGTACTGTTTAACGAAGCTTTCGTTTCAGTTGGGGGGGGGGGGGCAGTATGAATGTGAGAAGACACACGAGGACACGTGCACTGCTTCTTACTGGGGGTCACGGTCAAAAAGCTTAAGAAAGAGTGCTTTAGGGAATTCGGTAAACAGTTCTGGAGTGAGAAGAGTCCAAGTCTGCAATCTGGGGCTTCCGTGGACAAGTCTCTCAGTGCTCACTGCAGCACATGACCTTAGAGACAGAAGTCATCTGCAAAGAAAAAGAAAATCTAACTTTCCATTTGAATTGACGAAAAGGTTGGAGCAAGACTGGGAGGTGGAACAAACGGTCTTTTGGATGTTGTTGTGATGCCTGACAGGGTGGAAGAGATGCCTAAGTGCACGCATTTTTTTTTTTTAAGATTTTATTTATTTGAGAGAGCGCGCGCACGCGTGCACACACTGGGGGCGGGGGGGAGGGGCAGAGGAAGTGGGAGAGGAAGAATCTCTGCTCACAACCTAAGCCGAAACCAAGAGCTGGACACTTAACCGACTGAGCCACCCAGGCGCCCCAGAAGTGTATAATTCTTTACCATAATCTGCCAGGGAGAAACTAGCCATCTGAAAGTAGAAAATTTTTGTACTATACATGGATTTTCCAAATTTAATTTAAACTTTGGGTCACTTACCAATATTAAGTTTAACTTAGCACATTATACAAGATTTAAATATACTTTATGCCGAACAACCAAATATTTTCTTTTAGAGCAGAACAAGATACTCCTTAGGATCATAAATGTTAAAATGCCTACTTGTGATCTCTCTCTTTGTCAAATAAATAAATAAAATCTTTAAAAAAAAATGCAACTGCTTTTGAAAGAAGAAGTTGGGGCGCCTGGGTGGTTCAGTTGTTAAGAGTCTGCCTTCGGCTCAGGTCATGATCTCCGGGGTCCTGGGATCGAGCCCCGTGTTGGGCTCCCTGATCCTGCTTGTCTCTCTCCAGCTCCCCGCTGCTTGTGTTCCCTTTCTCCCTATCTCTCTCTGTCATAAATAAATAAAATCTTTTAAAAAAAGAAAGAAAAGTCTTCACATTGTGTAATATATACAAAGACTTTTTCTCTTTGTGAATAATCTTGTAGATAAGAACTATCTTCCAAAATAATCCGGTTTTACCCACTAGGAGACTATAAATAACCTATTTTTTTAAAAGATGACTAGGGGCGCCTGGTTGGCTCAGTCAATAGAGCATGCGATTCTTAGACTTGGGGTCATGAGTTTGAGCCCCACATTGGGAGTAGAACTTACTTTATAAAAAAATTTTTTATGATGACTCATCCACTAAAACTTATGCTTAAATCAGTTTTCATATTTAAAACCTTATTATAATTTCGACAATATCCTAGCTTATTTCCTCTCTACACTGGATAAGCTAAGTATGACTTTCATGTGCTAAATCTAACAAAGTCTATGCTAAAATTGCTCCCTGCCTCGTATTATCAGCTTAGCAAGTTGCTGTAGAGCAGGGGTTCTCAACCTCAGCACAGCAGACATTCCGGACCACAACACTCTTTGTCATGAGGGGCTGTCCAGTGCACCGTAGGACGTTCTGCAGCCTCCCTGGCCTCTGCCCCCTGGACACCAGTAGCAGCCCCCAGGCCCTGCTGGTGGCAAGATATCTCCAGACATCGCCCAATGTCTCCTGGAACCAAAATGGCCCTTGTTTGAGAACCACTGCTTTATAGGTTTGTATTTTATTTTATTTTATTAAAGATTTTATTTATTTATTTGACAGAGATGGAGAGAGATCACAAGTAGGCAGAGAGGCAGGCAGAGGGAAAGGGGGAAGCAGGCTCCCTACTGAGGAGTGGGGCTCGATCCCAGGACCCTGAGATCATGACCTGAGACTAAGGCAGAGAGAGGCTTTAACCTTCTTTAACCCAAAGAGGCTTTAACCCAGGTGCCCCTACAGGTTTGTATTTTAATCATTTCCACGTTTGGACAATAAGAGGGAGAAAATGACAATAGTGCAATTACAGTAAAAAAAATGTGACCAAATGCACTTTTCAATAGAAATGATGGTGCCCCAGCAGGGATTCTGGGCTTCCTGGGCTGGCAGGAGGGCCTTCCCTCGCAGGGCTCTGGGCTGGGGGGCAAGCCCACCGCACTTCGCAACATTCCAAACCAGGTTAACTATATTGAAGTAAGTTTCTCCGTTGCTATTTGTTTAAACCTTGGGTTTCCAAAAAGTTATAAAAATATTAAATAAACATCTTAAGTAGCAATGCAAGAAGGATTATTATGTATTATGAAATGAGGCCATAAAAAAATATTTAGCAGTTACAAAGACAAATCTTTCAAGAGATGTAACTATTTTTAAGACATATTCCGTCATATTTAACCTCTCTTTAAGGATAAAAGTATATAGGGTTTGCTCTCAGTAGACTTGGGGATTCTCCTAATATTGTAAAAATCCAAGCTAGGTCTTTGAGAATGTACTTAAAAAAAAGGTTTGAAATTATTTTGTCCCACTAAATATTTCAATATTTAATTTAAGATAGGACATTATAATTTTCCTATGGATAGTTGAGGTGTACTTTTTAAACAAAAATATTATTCAGTGGGTACACATTCACATGGATCAAGATTTTAAGAACAGAAGAAAATATAGTGAATAGAGCACCATTACTCATGATAGCCAAAACCAGAAATAATCCAAATGTCCGTCAATAGAATGGACAAATAAATTATAACATATGCGTACAACTGAATATTATGAGGAAAAACTAATTATTGTTACACATGAAAATATGAGTGAATTTTATAAACATAATTTTGAGTTAAGGACACTATACACAAATGAATACATACCGTATTCCACTTACATATAGCTTAGAGACCTTTCCATAGCAATAGATAGTTTCCTCATTCTTTTTTTTTTTTTTTTTAAGATTTTATTCATTTATTTGACACACACGAGAGAGATCACAAGCAGGCAGAGAGGCAGGCAGAGAGAGAGGGGGAAGCAGGCTCCCTGCTGAGCAGAGAGCCTGATGCGGGGCTCGATCCCAGGACCCTGAGATCATGACCTGAGCCGAAGGCAGAGGCTTTAACCTGCTGAGCCACGTAGGCGCTCCTCCTCATTCTTTTTTTGCAGCTAAAAAATTTATTCTACTGCATAAATATACCCTAATTTATTTACCCATTCTCCACTGGCAGACATTTACGTTTTTTCCAAACTTCTGTTGAGTTTATTTAGATAAATTTGTATGCTAGAAAGACAACTGTAGGGTTCTCTACAAGGAGGATCTTTTAGGCAAGGTAACTTCAAATCCCAGCTCTAACAGTATCTTAATATAGGAAAAGTCTCTGGGCAGCTGGGTCACAGTCTTCAGAGGAACTGGGGGAAAAACACAGACTTACCTATATAACTAAGATCACACACACTCTCCTCTTCCCCTCAAAACAAAAACAAAAACAAAAAACCAGAAAAACCTCAAAAAACCCAACACTTCACCATGTGTTTCAATGTTCACAGGCTACAGACATCACTTTAGAGATATTAAAATGGTACATGTGCAAGGATGAGAACAATTCATAAGGGCTTAGTTATAAATCTCATCGTGTGGGCCACACAGGGTAATTAAGAAGTTATACTCCATCGAATCTCCAAAACCAAATCGAAACTCCCAAGCTGAAAAGTCTAAATTCCAAAGCGGTTCAAGACTCTACCCTTCACTAGCACTAAAGACAAAAGGAATCACCCAACACAGTCTATCTTTGGGAAATCCAGCCAAGAGTAAAAACCCTCTGATACCAAAGCATAGCAAGACCAAGAGATCAGGCTCTGGGGCCACACTCCCATCATTTCTCTTCCTCTTTCTGCTGCTCCCTTCCAACAGTCCCTTCTCACCACACACTGACTGGTTTATTAAGAAACTGACAGAAGCAACTACATCTCTACTGGGCCTTTGACTCTAGAAAACCAGAAAAAATAATAGTTGAAAAAAAAAATAGCACTCTCTCCCCACCTTGAAAAAGTTTACTTAGCAAAATGTATTACAGTTGAGAAAAAAAAAATATGTAACTCAATCATCTTAATGTTATTTGTTTAGTCAGTCTGGACTCACATAGCGTTAAGTGCTCTTATTATTATTATACATCTGGCTGAGATTAAATTTTTTCCAGTGTTCTGCAAAATCTAAGGCAAGTCTAAGACCATTATTTGCCAATCCCTCTTTATCAGCAATCCAATACTAGCGACTGATTGCATTGATGGGAAAGCCCTATGTGGCTCAATAATAAAGAAAATAAGGATTAGCAAGGTCCCTTGAGGTAAAGCCTAATGTATTACTGATGTGTCTACCTTATCAGAAAAGTCTCGAGGTAACTCTTGTGGGTTCACAGACTTATAACAATGATATCCTGCAAAAATGACAGAACAATTTAACTCCACAGAAGCCAAGAAATCCTATTTCAAAAGCTCTATGCACTGAATAAAACTGCATACATGCCCCTGAATCTACTTTCCAAAGGACTCCGTCTCTTAAACTAGGTTTTAAGGAGGAAAAAAATGTCATACTTTACCATAAAATTACCTTTCGGCCTAAAAACAAGGCTAGGGATACACACACACACACACACACACACACACACACACACAATCTGTAGGGATAAGCCTAAAGTGGAGAGTTGATAAAATTTGACAGGTAAGGGGACTTGATTTTTCTTTCCTTCACCCACCAAAGCAAAAATGCCTAAGGCACTCAAACTTATAACCCTAATAACAGTTTATGATCAAAACCTCAGATGAGCAATGGGAATTCTTTAGGAGAAAATGTTCATAAGTGTTTTTTTTTAAATCAAACATAATTGCTATATAAACAAACAGATTAAGTAAAATAAGCATCTGATGTCTTCACTGATTCTGTCAAGCACTTTATGGCTTGCATTAACCATGAAAATTTACACAAGGCTTTGCACGTGATTCAACGCTGGACACAGAACTCATTGAGACACGTTAATGTCCTAAGACACCCCTTTCACCACACAAGCTCTGAATAGGTTTAAAACAAGCACAGCCTGTGGGTAGCACTGCAGAACTGGGGGCTAAGTTTTGTCGTCTTCCTCACGTTCAGCCAGCCACAGGGCAACAGATCAAAGTTCCAATAAACACACTGCACTTGCAAGGCCGAGGTATGCTCCAAGCCAAACATCTGCAATTTTTTCATCCCAAATCTGCACAAATGAAAGCACGCAGATCATAGCACCAGACCTCGTGGCAGCCAAAATGATCTCTTTCCCGCATCAGCCGTGTCCTACCATTTATAGGGTCCTTACTACGGACACGGAGCCAGAACTGTGCTAGCAGCTTGCGTATATTATCACTAATCCTTAAAACAAATCCCATTCAACTGCTGAGGTAACTGAGGCCAGAGAGGTCCAGGTGGTTTGCCCAATGCCACAAAGCTGGTAACCGGTAGAGCCGATGCAAATCCTGTTCTGCCAGGCTCCAAAGGACCATCTCCCCGATCTTCCTTCAGCTAAATTCACTACCTGCAATGCAGTCTCCCTCCATCAAAGTAAATTCAAGCGCTGTCAGAAATGGTGACGGAGACGGCTGAGAAGACAATCATACCTCCAGCTGGAGCACAAGATCCATGAGTTCCCCGCAAGGGGGACCGTCCAATCTCCTCTAGAATAACTAGCTCCAAAGGCTATAGTTGAAAATATAAGAGACTCCACAGGGGTTTTGTTGTTGCTGCTGTTTTTGTTGTTGTTAGCTGTCTCTCCACTGACTTTTTACAACAAGGGAAAGGAAACTCAAAGAGTATATTCACATTTTTGGTGAAATTAACTAAAACCCTTGAGGAAAGGGTGTTATTTTTTTTTTAACAGTTCACTTTTATAGTTTACTTCTTCGACAGGCTCCAGACCCAGTCAAAAGCAAAATCACATCAGCAGCATTACTAATCAACTTTTTTCTACAAACTTGAAAAGTATTTTCTTACCACGCTACAAGATTACTTCCCATACTTTGAGCAGAAATGGAAACAGCTCTGGGCACCACGAATCAGATCTGGAGGCCACAGTTGCAGAAAAGAGGTAGGTGCAGTTTCCCCCTGAGTAGGAGCTGCTGATCTGAAACCTCCTAAGGGAAGGGTGTCTGAGGAAGAGTGTTGAAGAAACTGAAGCAAGCTGTTTGTATTAATGAGGGCGCTGCTGGCACTATGACTCCTTAAGTGTTTCACTGCCGTGCAATTGTTTCCCAGCTTCCAAGCTCCGAATCTGGCAGACAGAATGCTGTTCTCACAGCCATACGTGGTCTACCATCAGCTGCTCTGTGGTGTGTGGGTGTTTAACTAGGTAAGTGACTGGTCAGAAGAGGTTCTGCAATTTCAAATCAAGGAAGCACACCGTCCCCTGAGATTTTAGTGATCTGTCACTACACGACCCTGACAAAGTAACATTATTTGCAACTTTGAAATGGTTTGGGTTTAGGATAGGCAAATAATTTCCGACAATAAAGCTCCAGGCATGACATGAACAAAAAATAGAACCTGTAATGCAAGCCACTTCAAGCATGTTTATTAGATAATAAAAAATGCAATATTTGCCATCTCAGCATGCTTTCAAACTTCATAGGGTACACTGCATAATTATTAGAATAAATGCTGTTCTTCAGGTGCGTGGAACAGGTTCCGTGCAAGATTCCAAGGCCCCCGTGCCTACCTGGGGACTATGTTTTTTTAATGTCACTGCCCATCACAACACTATCACAAGTGGAATAAATCCCCCTTGGTTGAAATATAATCAAAAGGCAAAAGCTGAATGCAGAGTGACTTAAAAAGAATAGCTGATATTTATCCCCTGCTTATTGATAGAATAGTGCAACGTTCATCCCCTGTTCTAAATTCTAAACACAAACACGGAGACTGAATTCCCTAACTGCAGTTAAAATCTTTCCATTAAAACAAAACTTTAAAATCGATGATTCTTGTGGCAGTGTCACCCTGAATAAAGACATGAAATCATATCTTTTAAATAAAGTTGAAAAAATATGCACGGAGAGGGTGCTCTACTATGGGAATTATAAAGCCTTCTTTTAAGAAATCAAATCAACCTCCATAAGCACATCACGGATAGGCATTATGAAACAGACCACTGAATTTGCTGTTGAAGTCTGCTACGTTTAGAAAACAGTGCAAGGAACATACATCATCAACTGGTCAAATTCAGGCAAATTATTTTGACTCCAGTTTGAACTTTTCCTGAAATTCTCACACACATCTCCTTTTTACAGGAAAACAGGGAATGATACTTTACACACCCCTAACCGGATGTAATCAAAGAACAAAACACAAGGATACATGCCTCATCTACTTTGTTGCTCACTGCTCAGGACCAAAGTACTGTAATGCCAATCCTTAAGAAACAAAACAAAACACAAAACTCAAGTTCCTTTCACTTTTGCATAATACAGATCTCAACCTGACCGTCCCAGGACTAGCTTCAGAGGACTGTAATTGCACACAAAAATTCTGAGTGTCTCTTTCACCAAGAAGAGGACCCCAAAGGCGTCCATGATCCCAAAGAAAGGTTAAGAACCACTGAAGCAGACATTTCGGGAATTGCTGAAACTCAGAAGTGAACATTTTAAACAAGATTATACTAAAGGTAGTATCTATCTGAGTACACGCGCACCGTCCGGACACAGGCAGCCAAGCTGCCTGCCAGTCCTGACCATCTCTGTGCAGCTGACCACTCTCAGCTGAGCCCTAGGTGGGAACATCCCCTCACATCCAGCCCGCACACACATGGCAGCCACAGTAGCTCTTCATTCCTTAAGCATACACATGTTGTCAACAAAGCATGTGCTAGTTGCCATTCCCAGAACAATACAGGCCTGGCCATCTCTGGGGGAAAAAAAAAAATACACATTCTTCCCCAAACATGACCCTATTTATTTCCTATGCCTTGACGATAGATATTAAATACTGAGACAAAATAAATGAAATGCCTACCCACATGTATCTAATCAACTGAGGGGGGAAAAAGCATCACTCAGGTATTGCTGAGGGTACACAGGGAAGATGCAGATCAGGAAAACACTACCATAACGATGCTTGAACATGGGGACAATCAAAGCCACACTCACGCAGGAGCATCCTGAGAACATGGTCGTGGAAAGAACCCTTTTCCAAAAGCAAAAGCACATTCCTTTGATTGGCACAAGCCATTCCTGACAATGGATCCGCAATGACAGGGGCTGCTCTGGCAATCAGGAAGTGTGTGTGCGTGTGTGTGTGTGTGTGTGTGTGTGTGTGTGTGTTTGTTGTGGGGGAGGAATGTACTAAATGTGATCAAAGACTGGTCCTCTTCAAAGAAGAGCATATGGGATCTCAAATCGTGAAAACAGACTTCGAGGGTGAGGCAGGGGCATTTATCATTTCTACAGGAGACATCCCTCGACAATAAACATGTTATGTGCAGATGTAATGGGGGTGTCACTACCTTTAGTGTCTCCCATCTAAGAATCTTAAGTAAAGCCTGATTGGAGGGGAGGAGGAGGTGGGGGTGGAGAAAGGTCTGCACTACCCTCTGGGGTGAGTGTCGGGCGGGTGTACCTTGGGTGCATTTTATCTCGGGCGGCACAATACTCCCAGGGCTTGGAGGTTTGGGCGCAACCGCAGGGCCGGGGAGGCAATGGGTGCAAGCTGCAGGGCAAGCTGCAGGGCAGGGGAATGCTCGCAGGAGGACCGGTGCAAACCTCCCTCGGCCCGCTAACCCAGGCAACCCCAGCCTCCCCTCGGCCCTCGGGGCGAGAAGGCTCTCTGCAAAACTGGAGCCCAGCCCGGGTCTGGGGCGAAGGGGGCGAAGGAGCAGAAGCGGGCGCCCCCGGCCCGAGCTCGCGGCCAGGGGAGCGCAGCGCCCCGGGCCTCCCCGCCGGATGGGGGCTGCTCCGGCCTAGTGCACGCAGCTGCCTCGGCGAAGGGTTAACCCGGCGCCCGAGCCCCGGCCGGCCCGGCGGGCGGCGGAGAGGAAGGGCTGCTGCAAGGGGCGCAGCCGCGACTGTGGCGTGTGCGTGGGGGGCAGGGGCCCCTACTCACCCTGGCCGGCCGCCTCCGCCTCCGCCGCCCCGACCGCCGCCTCGGCGGTCCATCCCTGCGGCGGGGGCCCTGTAGCCGCGGCGCTCGAGTAACAACCGCCGGCCGGGCCGGCCCCTCCCCCCCGCCCAACGTCTGTCCTCAGGGCCGCTCCGCAGACCCGGCCTCGGCCGCCGCCACAGCCGCCGCCGCCGCCGCAGCGCTACGTGGCCGCCGCTCCGACGTCTCGCGACTCCCTTCCGAGCGCGCGAGGGCGAGCGGGGCCGGCGGGGCGGGCGGCGCGCGGGGAGGGAGGCAGGGGAGGGGGTGTGCGTGTGTGGTGGTGTGTGCGGAGCCGGGGGCAGGGAGGGAGGGCGAGCGGCGGCGAGAGCGCGCGCGCGCCCGCGGCCCCGTCCCTCGCCGCCCCCGCCCAACGGGGAGCCGACACCTCCCTCCGCCCGCCCCCCCCTCCCCCGGCATCCCGGCCGCTGGGCGCGGCGGCGCGCATGCGCAGCCCCTGGGGCCGGCCCTGGCGCACCTTTTCTCCCCGCGGCCACAATGTGAGCGCCCCGCCGCCCAGATAACCGCCGACTCCCGCTCCACCCCCGCCCTCCCCCACTCCGCCCACTGCCGAGCGCCCAGGTAAAGGCGTGGACTGCGCGTGCGCACCGCACTCCCTGGGTCTGGGGGCGTGGTTGCTGAAAGGAAGCCAGAACGCGGAGTGGGAGGGAGCTGGGGGCGGAGGGTGTGAGCCTCCCCGAAGTAGGGGCGGGTAAGGATTAAGGAAAGGTAAAGTAGAGAAAGGGGGCCCAAGTAGGTAAGTGGGCCCCAGTGAGATTTAGAAGTAAAGGAGCCTTCGGTTTATGAAATAAAATTTTTAAAAAATCTTGACTGTAGCCTCTGTTAACTGGAGGGTAGGGTGAGTGACAGAGGACAGAAATAAGGAGACAAAATATAAGCAGTAGTAGTCATTCACCAGATAAATGGGACAGCTAATAAAACCTGGAGGAATTTAGACATTGCCGGAACGGTCAGAAAAACAAATTTAGAGCCGCGTTTGTTCTGTGGCCAGGAATAGGAAAGGGGATGTGCGTGTGCTTGAGACACTGAACTGCAGCGAGAAAGGAAGCCTCCATTGAAAGTGTTACAGCAATATGACTAATTAGCTATTAATCATTAATATAATTAATGGTACTATTAGCTAACAAGGTAGCATTTATCCGAGTTCCGAGCCAAGAGAGGGTGTCCATAATTGTAAGTGCTTGGCATAGGGAGAGGGCAAGTGAGACAGGCAAGGTAAAAGGCCTAGGGAGCGGAGGACCCAAGACAGCAACTAGGAGAGTCAGGATGACCCTTTCCCACCAGAAACCAAACTTCCCTGATGTTTCCCAAATCTTATCTCCATTGGAACTCCTCATCCTCCTTCCATTATGAAAAACACACTTAATAAATGTCTTTGCATTAAGACCTACCTCTTGACACATTTTCAATAGGGATGCAACCACTTCTTTCCAAAGTAGCCACCCTTTCCTCTGCCCTCCTCCTCCCCAACCTCCCACCCTCCCCACCCCTCTCCCCGAAAAAAAAAAAGCCTATAGCAAGTAAAATGACCTGAATCTGGGATAGGGTTAGGGGAGAGATTGAAACTTGATACACAAAAGTGTTCCAGGGCTAGCTCTGTCCTTGGCCTCTTTTCTGAAAACAGATGCTTGGTCTTTATTATACTTGGACTCCACACTCCAGGGAGTGTAATTTGGCACCTTTGGGTTGTGTTCCTCAGTAGTGAGCGTCTTCAGTGGATAAACACTAAAAATGACATCATAATACAGCAGGTAGAGAGAAAATCTTCAGGCAGAGCAGGAGGAAATAAGCATGCATAAATAATAAGAGGAAAGACTTAGGAACATCTGGTTGGCCCAGTTGGTGGAGCATGTGACTCTTAATCTTAAGGTTGTAAGTTTGAGCCCACTTTGGGTGTAGAGATTACTAAGTAAATAAATAAAAGCTTAAAAAAAAAAAAGACTTAGATTTATTTATTTATTTATTTATTTATTTATTTAAGACTTAGATTTAATACAAGAAAGAACTTGGCCTCCACAGGGGCTCATGAGCTCAGAACATCCTATTGAGATATCTAGTTTTGCCCTTCTAGGACATTTAATCCATTCCCTACTCTGCCTGTCAGGGCAATCCAGCTTGGACGACCAGTGTGCTTCTTTAGCTATGGCTAAAGAAGCAAGGTAACCTTCCAAGTATCTATGACTCTCCACCCACAGGCCAGCCCCCTGAGGGGCTCCTAGTAATTAGAATAGTAATATTATTACCTTCCACCTGAGGAGTGCTTTATGGTTTCTGCAGGGAGGTTATGTCCATTATCTCATGAGATCTTCCGACAACACTGTGAGGCAGGCAAGACAGGTATTATTCCCAGAGAAGGAAATTTGGGCCAAGGAATGTTTAATGGCCCAGTCAATCACTCAACCCAGAAAACAATGGAGGGTTTGACTCTGAAAGACTGCTACATGTTCCTGTGGGTAAAAACAGGTAGCCTTGGCATGTGATAGAGAATAATTTTCACGTGTGATTCTATACCTGCGTGTCCTTTCTTTCACGTGTTTCCCCCTTTTCTTCTCTTCAGGACCCGAGGACTGGCCCCTGTGGGTCTAAAGCCTTGGTGACCAGTATTTTGGAAGGCCCTGGGCCGCAGGGCTAGCAAGGAGATCCCAGTTGCTCTGCTTTCTCTTGATTCTTCCCTTTCATGTGTCTACGCACAGCTGGGAGTTGCCCACCAGTGTCCTCTATTGACATGTCACGGGAAGAGGGCATCTGCTCTCAGCCCGTCTGCTAAGCCCATGACCTCCTTCTTCAGTGGGTGACATTACAGCAAGCACCATTTAGCCCCCACATCTGGTCTCACTGGAAGATCAGGCTTCTGTCATCCTGATTTCCTGGCCTTGGATAGTTCTTCACTGACTTCTTCATTAAGGCAATGGGCAAAACCCAGTATAAGCCATTTTTTAAAAAAATATTTTATTTATTTATTTGACAGAGAGAGTGTGAGCCAGGGGGAGCAGCAGAGAGAGAGGGAGAAGCAGACACCGCGTTGAGCAAGGAGCCCAACACGGGGCTGGATCCAGGAACCCTGTGATCATGACCTGAGCCAAAGGCAGCTGCTTAACTGACTGAGCCACTCAGGCGCCCCATAGAAGCCAATTAAAAAAAAAAAAAAAGGTTTAGTAGACACACACACACACACACACACACACACACACACACACACAGGAATATTACTCGGCCATAAAAAAGGATGAGATCTTGCCATTTACAACAAGGGGGCAGAGACCTAGAGGGAATTAGGCTAAGTGACCTAAGTCAGAGAAAAACAAATACCATATGATATCTGTTAGAAATGGAATCTTAAAAAAAAAGCAAAACAAATAAACAAAAAGCAGAACCAGACGTATGAATGCAGAGAACAGACTGATGGTTGCTGCAGGAGAAGAAAGGTGGGTTTGGACAAAGCAGGGGGGGGGAGGGAGGTGGGAGGTACAGGCGCCCAGTGATGGAATGAATAAGTTACAGGAATAAAAGGCACAATGGAGGGAATACAGTCAATGATTCTGTAATAGGATTGTACGGTGACAGGTGATAGCTACACTTGTGGTGAGCACAGCATAAGGTAGAGAAGCTGAATCTCTATGTGGTACATCTGAAACTGATGTACCATTGTTTGTCAGTTACACTCAGAAACACATACGTAGTTTTGGTATAGAGTTCTGCACACTCTGACAGTTCTGAAAACCTTCAAAGATTTCATTTAAACAGCAAACAGACATATCTGGTTCTTAAACGGCCTCATACAAGCTCCCAGTTCACCGCATTTCCTCGCTCCCCAAGCTTCCAGGAACGTACCCATAGTCACTGCTAGGTCTCATCACCTCTACTTAAATAGGGAAA
>CM053619.1:27438253-27457184 GCA_028646535.1 Procyon lotor | reverse complement strand
GGCCTAGGCTCTCCTGTTTTATTCACTTCTTCTCTAAGTGACAGTGTTTACAGACAGCTCAGAAAGCCGGGCTTTTGGCTTTTCTGCCTTATGGCTTGCATGCATATGTTTATGTTTATGTCCAGTCTTAAAGGGATATGGGTCAAGGGCACTTTCACTCTGTGCCTCCTCACCTCCCACCACGCCTGCTTGAATTCTAGTGAAGAGGTGAAATAAATGCCAGGATGTCCTGGAAGAAAAAGAGAGGACACCCTAAAAGGCCAGACCCATGAATGCGGCTGTTTTGCAGTGGGGACAGAGGTGAGGGAGGCTATGGGGATACCCAGTGTCCCTTCGGGCAAAGCTGAGTTCAGCTGCAGCATGCCCTGGAGCCATGATTTGACTCACAGCCCCCCAGGCAGCTATGGTCTCTGTATGTCAAAATGCATTTTATAATTATTTTTAAATATACAGATATTTATAAGATTTTATTTATTTGGGGGCACCTAGGTGGCTTAGTGGATTAAGCCTCTGCCTTCAGCTCAGGTCATGATCTTAGGGTCCTGGGATCGAGCCCCGCATTGGGCTCTCTGCTCAGCAGGGAGCCTACTTCCCCTCCCCGCCTGCCTCTCTGCCTACTTGCAATCTCTTTCTCTGTCAAATAAATAAAATCTCTTAAAAATTTTTATTTATTGTGGTGCCTGGGTGGCTCAGTCGTTGAACGTCTGCCTTTGGCTCAGGTCATGATCTCAGGGTCCTGGGATCGAGCCCCGCATCAGGCTCCCTGCTTGGTGGGGAGCCTGCTTCTCCCTCTCCCACTCCCCCTGCTGTGTTCCCTCTCTCTCTCTGTGTCTCTCTCTGTCAAATAAATAGATGAAATCTTTAAAATTTTTTTTAAATTTATTCATTCATCAGAGAGAGAGAGAGTGCACGAACAAGCAGGGGGAGGAGCAGGCTCCCCACTGAGCAAGGAGCCCGATTTGGGACTTGATCC
Source organism: Procyon lotor (assembly GCA_028646535.1). NCBI lineage: Eukaryota > Metazoa > Chordata > Mammalia > Carnivora > Procyonidae > Procyon > Procyon lotor. The sequence continues at coordinate 27,456,211 of CM053619.1, read as the reverse complement.
CAGGACACCAGGGACATCAAAGGCCAACTGAGCCACCCAGGTGCCCCCCACCCCATTTTTTTTTTTTAACAGCAAGTAAGGGATTTTAAGGATCACGTGGCTGGAACCTAGGTCTCCAGGATCCAAGTCCCGGACTTTGTGACACTGTGCTGCAGCCCTTGGCTGGATAGCATACAAAGCAAATTAAACAGATGTGGTCTCTGCTCTCTGGAAGTTTGGACTTAAATGGACAGCCACAGTTCCGGCAAACATGACAAAGTGATTCACAGTCAATTCACATATGCCAATAAATAAGTGAGTTAAATAGATAAGGGAAGCCAAGTTTACCACGTCTACTAATTTTTTAAAATGATTAGTAGAGAGGACAATATTTTTTTTAAAGATTTTATTTATTTATTTATTTGAGAGAGAGAGCGTGCGTAAGCAGGGAGAGCAGGACATAGGACTGGATCCCAGGATCCTGGGATCATGACCTGAGCCGAAGGCAGACGCTTAACCAACTGAGCCACCCAGGCGCCCCGTGGAGGAGGCACTGTTAATCAGGCTACGGTCTTCAGCCAGTCCCACCTCTGCCTACTTGCCCTGCACATGGAAAAACACTGCAGTTGTGCTGTACGCTCTTTTACTCTTCTGGCTCCTGTCTTCAACATTGTGTCAACGTTCCCGGAAACATCTACCAAGTGTCACACAAGAGGGAATCAAGAACCATCATTATGAAATCATCTCTGCCCTTAAGGGCTTTTTCCTTAAAGCGAACCTCTGCAAAAGGTTCCGTTCATTCTGCCTCTACCACCTCTACTGATGGGAAAAGGACAGATGGACTCGGGGCCCATCCTATAGGTAGACGGCCTGAGATTCATCTTTATCCATGCAAGACAGCCAGTTAGGACAGTGCAGAGGTGGATTTGGAATTTGAGGGACATTGGTACTATTCCAGAGAAGCCAGATCACCGCCCCCCTGCAACAGCTTAACTTCCGTATATCTAAGGAAAGGCAGAGAAGACCCTGGGGCTAGGGAATGTGGGCAGCTAAGGGCAGGAACCCCAGCAGAACATCCTTCTATCCCGAACCACAGCAGCCCAATACCTCCCATGAGGGCTCTGCCTCAGGGTCTTTCTCCAGCAGAGTGATCTAAGGCAGTTAGGTACGAATTGCGAATTGCATTTGAGTCTTTAAAGAGGCTCACAGATTCTTTTAGGCAGCATGCTTGACTGTGGTCTGTAATTGATGTGGCATATGCCCCGGAGGCATGCACTGAGGTCCAGTTGAAGTGATGGTTTTTTAAAAATTGGAATTAATTAATTAAAGAAGGCAGCTGAACATGGGCTGTGAGTTAGTGCCAAACTCCGTAACCCTAAACCAGCCAACCCACCCAACCGGCCTCACCACCCCGAGGAACAATCCTGAGGTTCTCACGGAGGTGGGATGGGAGACCCAGGATGCAGTGCAGGAAGCGAGGGCAGCAGGGGGGAAGTTGGGGGGGAGATCTTTGGGGGGTGGTCAGGGGACCCTCTCGTAACTTTCAGAATCTCCCAGAATCGTGGCTCTTGAGAACTGTTTGGGTGCCAAAAGAAGTGTGTTGGGGGGGCTAGGGAACTCCAGGAAAGGGAAGGAAGGTCCAACGAGGTATGTGAGACTATGAAGAGGGGCAGTCAAAGGGCAAGAGGGTGTTTGGGGCTGGGGTGGGACGGGAGGAGGAGCTGTTGGCCACAGCGAAACAAGATGGGCCTGCTCAGGGGAGGACTGGGAAGACGAAGAGGAGCGGGGGGCGGACCCTGTGGGTGGAGCGGACCCTGTGGGTGGAGCTCAGAGGAGGTGGAGCCCGGGTGTGGGGGCGGGGACATGGCGCCTGGGGCCTCTGCATTCAGAGGAGGCTTTAATTAAACCCCTGACCTGAGGTGGTTAACAAAGCCGTGGCAGCTTTTCATACGGGTTGAGTTAATAACAATAATAACAATAATAATAACAATTAACGATAATGAGACCTTATCTGCAGCAAGTTATTCCTAGAGCTTTGTAGGCATTAAGTCACTAATTCCCCCTGGCCCCTCGGGCTACCTTTTTCTAGAAGTAATGGGAGTGCAAAAGGACACAGACAATCCTTGTGCCTTTCTGCGGGTTGCCATTGGCTGGACGGGTTAGTTCGCTCAGAGAGGGAGAAAATCCAGGGTTCTTTAGGGCTTCATAAACTGTTCCAAGCTTTTGCATTTATTTAGAAATGATGTGTAGGGCACCTGGGTGGCTCAGTGGGTTAGGCCTCTGCCTTCGGCTCAGGTCCTGATCTCAGGGTCCTGGGATCGAGCCCCGCATCAGGCTCTCTGCTCAGCGGGGAGCCTGCTTCCCCTCCCCGACTGCCTCTCTGCCTACTTGTGATCTCTCTCTCTCTGTCAAATAAATAAAATCTTAAAAAAAAAAAAAAAAGAAGTGATTGTAATGATTGTAAACGGGATAAGTACAGAAATGTAGAACTCGGTCACTACAAATGCCTAAATAACTTTGATGTCAAAACTCAAGTCCCACCTGAGAGCACCAGGTCAAGCAATGTGCCACAGTGCAGAGTGACCTGGAAGTTACCAGTGACCATCTGTGAAGCCCTAACTAGTGGGTAGGCTGAGCTCCCTTGCAAACAAGGTAAATCAGAGGACTTCGGATGGCTACCCTCCACAGACCAAGGAGGGAAATTTGGAGCGAAAACTCAAGGCCAGTTGGGCGAATCACGTGGGATGGAGCCTGGGAGCCAAAGCATTCAGAAAACCTGAGTGCAACAGCTTTATAGGTTTCAATGGTTGTTTCATTTTCTGTATTTCACATTACAGCGAGTACTACAAATTATATGCACCCAGTCCAAAGACCAGCTTTCATCAGCATCCCGTAGACCATGAGAGTCGTCATCCTTATCCTGGTCAAGATCAAACACAATTAGAGCATGCATCGTGTAGCACGCTTTTAAACAAAGAAATCTCAATATACTTAAACAGGGTACTCCAGTGGTCTTTAGGTCACAGTGGTAGGATGATTCTCCCCATTGATGAAGGAGGCTCGTGAGATCCAGAGCAGGAGCTGAGCTTGTCTGAATCTCAGAGTTGAGCAACAGGCAGAAGAATCTGTCATGGTTTATGACAGTGAAATAAGAGGGACCAGCCCTCACTCTCCTGACCCTTGCCATCCTTCCAGAAACATTGCCTTTCTTCCCTTCTCCGTGTCACTACGGGAAAAGTCACCTGTGGGAAGGTACTAGAACTTTTGGAACTTTGTAGACTGCATCAAAGAATATGCAGTAAAGTGTTACGTGGTGAAGCCGGGAACAGAATGCTCTGGTTAATAAGAGAATCTAGTTAAGAAAGTAGTACTAAACATTTAGTACTGAATACTAAAATTATTCATTGTTTATTTGAAATTCAGATGAACTAGTTGTCTTATATTTTATCTGGCAATACTACTTGTAGACAAAAACTGCTAGGAGATTCGTATTCACTCTTTTGGAGTTTCTTAGAGGAAAAAAAGTGACAGGGAGGAGAGAGATAGTTTGAGAGCTTCAGGTTTATTGATTCTAGGAAATGGGGACAGAGAAGATGGCCAAAAATGTATTAAGGAATCAAGGGACCTAGAACCAGATGCCCACCAACTCTGAAAAGCACACTCACCATCATACCAGGTATATGGATAAAATGTCACCAAGTCTCTCACTGGCCCCACATCAAACTTAAATGGCTATTTCAGAGATCTCACAGAAGAAAACTTAAGACAAACCACTGTCTACTCACTCCTTAGTATTATCCAACATCCAGACAGAATCCCACCTTAAAACTGGAACAGTTTGGGGCAGCGTCCATCCCTCATTTCTTTATGCCAGAAGAGAGGAGGAAGGCAAATGCCCCATGGAGAAATGTGCCATTTGGAGGAGCTGCCATTTCCTTTGGGCCAGAGAATCCTCTGGTGTAGGTGATAGGGAATCATTCCTTATCATGCTGATGGTCCTGAGGGAAATGGGTCCCCTAGGGGGCTAGGTTTTGCTCTTCATGACATGGACTGTGAATGGCTCTTTCTTGATCACGTCTCTATGCTTAGCATTTACTGAGCACCAAGATGTTCCCAATTCATTGAGGGTTTTCTCCTGTCCCGTTTCACTTCTATTGTCCCATATAATCCTTCCAACCGCCCTTTGGGGTAGGTAGTTCCATTTTACAGATGAGAAAACCAAGGCAGAGAGAAATGAAGTAGGGAATGATCCAGGGTTTTCGTTGGTCATTTTCATGGTGGATTCAGCATTGAACCCAGGTGTAGACCACTAAGCCTGCTGTTTTAACCCTCTGACACTACGCTGCCCAATTCAATCACATCAGCCTTCTGCTCAGAGTTCTTCCACGGTTTCTGCAGTAAGCAGAAAAATGGCCCCTGAAAGATGTCCATATGCTAAAGATGTCCGCATCCTAATTCCTGGCACCTGTGACTTTGCAGCTGGGATCGAGGTAAGGATCCTGAGATGCAGACTTTATCCTCGATTATCTGGTGGGTCCAGTGTAATCGTGAAGGTCTTTAGAAGAGAGAGACGGGAGTGCCGGAGGCAGAGAGGGAGATGTGCCGTGGAAGCAAGGAGCTGTGAGCACTATCTCTGAAGATGGGAGAAGGATCGTGGGCCAAGGAGTGTGGACAGCCTCGAGCAATGAGTAGACAAAGAACTGATCTCCCCTAGAGCTTCCAGAAGGAACTCAAGCTGCAGACACCTTGCTTTTGGCCCAGCAAAACTTCTGACCTCCAGAACTGTAGGAGAATAAATCTGTGTTGTTGGAAGCCACTGCACGGGTGGTGAAATATTATTACAGCAGCAGTAGGAAATGAACACAGCTCCCCATTGCTTATAGGGAAATCGGAACTGCTCTGCAAGGCGTTCAAAAGAGCTCTGGGTTATCTGCCCCCGCCCCCACCCCCACCGCCGACCAGGCTTTACATGCTGAACTTCTCCAGGATCTTCAAGAGGCCAGGGCCTCTCTTACTCCTGGGCATTTGCACTTGCTGTTTCTTCCACCTGGATCACCGGCTCCTTACTTGTCTGTGGGGAAGTTCTCATCTTTTCCGTCTCAGCTCAAACAATACCTCCTCTGTTGAAGCCTTTCCCGGGGCTCCTTTCCTGCATTTCATAGGCACTCCCATTAAAGGACCTGTCCGTTCCCGCCCTGAACTATAAGCTATTTGAGGGCACGGGACCTCTCTTCTTGCCTTTGATCTCCCTTTGCACCCAGCAGGGTCCCTGGCATGTGAAATAAAGGTCCCCCGAGAGTAGAGCTCTTACCCGGCCTTGTGCCCTGGATGTGATGCAACCCCTCCAGCCCCAGGTCTCTTTGGATAACAAGCATCGAGAGAGCCTTTCCTCCTCTCTCCTCCCTCCCCCCCTTCCAAGTGAGAGATGAAGACAAAGGAAATCAGGCAAGGCAGTGTTTCAAGTTCTAAAAAGAAGAAGGCACAAATCAAAGTTTTGTAATAGTTCCATCGCATCCACAGTGTACGATGCTTCTTCTCCGGGTCTCGGTTTCTTCAGCTGGGAAATGGGTCTAGGGACAAGCTACACAGAAACGGGAGCTGTGCTGGCTTCGAACCCCATCATATCTGCCCCCTCTCCTCCTGGCTCCCTCGCTTAGCACTGCTCTTTACTCTCAAGTGAGTTCTCGGGTGTTGGGTGCTGAAGATCATAGGGGAGACTTTCCCACATTCTTCCGATTCGTGGTTTCTAATAGGCACGCTGATGTTAGGAATTGTCTTGAGCAAAGGTTTCCCCACAGTCACTGCATTCATGGAACTGAGTTCCAGAATACTGAGTCAGATGTGTCTTCCGAGTCTCCAAACTCACCCGAGGGCTCTCCCATGGACACATCAGACACAGTTTCTTTCCAGTAGGAATTCTCTGATGTTGTATAAGAGCGTTACTCCACCCAAATAAAGACTTATTCGCATTTATGACACTTATGAATTTTTTCCCCCTGTATGAATTCTCTGATGTTTAATGAGAAGTAAAAGGCAAGTGGAGGTCTCAATAAAGGCCTATTACATACCTAGCCCTGTGCTCAGTGTTCGGAAGGAGTCCAAAACATACAGAATGGCCTCTGCCCTCTAGAAGTTTGCAACCTGGTTGAGGAGACAAGATTCGTGTGCATGGAAGAGGAGTGGGGAGCGGGGGACTGAGCCTCTGTGTAATCACGCCAAGCTGCGTAGTTTAATGGAATTAAATGAGAAGTCAGAGAAAGGAGCATTCCACCAGAGATTAGGGAGAGGTGGCAATGAAGATGCTAGGCTTTAGCTCGACCTGAAAGAATGGAGCAGCTGAGGCCGGAGGACAGAAGAGGAAGGTGTTCGGGATATGGCTCTAGAGGGATGAAGATATCCTTCTGTAGGAACTGTAGGAACTCACAGTTTTGGAAGAGAGAGGGAGGGAAGGAGGAGGGGAGGAGAAAAAAGGAAAAGAAAAGAAAGGAAAGGAGAGGGGAGGGGAGGGGAAGGGAGGGGAAGAGAGGAAAGGCGAAGAATAAAGAAAAGAAAGGAAGGAAACTCGTCCCAATCCAGTGAGTTGCCCCTCCATTTCAGAAACTCCTACAGACTTAGGGCAGCAGCCTTTGAACATTTTCTTTCTCTAAAGCGTTTCTCATTTTAGAGCTCCAACCACTTTCACTTTTACCAGGCACACCCAAGCAGGAACCCTGAATTCGTATGCCCCGCAATTCATATGCACAGCCCCATCCCCCACCCCCACCCCCCAGCATTCCTAGGGTCAGAGTTCCCTGACCATGCAGGTCACCCCCACTCCAGGTGACGGTGACAGAGGCGACAAGTGGGGAGAGAAGGGCACCCACCCGTGCGCCCCCGGCAAGGACCCGTCCCCGGCCCTCCCTACCCTCGAAATCAACTCCCCCTGGGATGCTGACGCTTGGAGAGAAGGAGAGTCACCCGGATCCAAAGGCCTTTTACTTATGTGGATTTTATAGAGGATTTTTGGGAGCATTGGGAGGAGGGAGCTCTTTATGACTTGTCCTTGTTTTCTCCATTCTGCAGAGGGCAGCCCACGAGCAAGGGGGTGCAATGTGCAGCGTCTGTCTCGTCTGGGTTAGACAGTTGGAAGACGTTTCTCCCAATTATAGTGGTTAAACACTGACTCAACAGCCCACAGCCTCGGGAGGCGGCAGAGCCTTCATTCACGGACAAGTTTCAAAATGAGACACGACGACAGCACCACATGTCACGGGCAGCGCCGTCAGAGAGCAGAGGAGAGTGGATTTCACAGGCAGCAGGGTGGCGGCTTTCTGGAGGGATCTGACGGTTCCTAGTGCGGAGGCGACATTGTGAAGGGCCTCCTCACTACCCCGGCTCAGTGGGTTTGTTTGTATGTGGAATTCTTAGGCTCTCGTCCGTCCCTGCTTCCTGCGTCACTTCCCTAGGAGACCCAGTTCGGGAAGTGAGGGACCTCACCTCCGGGGGGCGGGGGGACACAGAATGGGGGCTGGCGCCTTTAGGGTCTTACCATGTGGACATCCTGTGGGGACATTCTCCCTGCCTCCTCAGCAAGATACAGTCCACTCTGCGGGGAATCCAAGCAGGAAGTCGAAGAGATCTAGGAAGCCACAGTGGACGGACAGCCCAGACTCTCGGGCCCCGGGTGGCCGTCCGGTCTGACCACAGGCCACACTCTACTTTAATCACTGGTGTCTGTCCTCCCCGCGAGTTCATGGGCTCCCCCAGGGCAGGAGACATGTCTGTCCCCGTGGCCACCAGAGCCAGCTCAGTACCTGTCACAGAGCCGGGGACACAGCCACTGCTCAGTAAATGTTTGTTCAATAAATCAACCCTGAACTTGGAAGGGATTCCCTTAAAGAGCTCCTCGCTCTTGCTCAGAAGCAGAGTGACATGGCAAACGCTGGTGTGCTGGGGATGGGAAGGGACGCCACTGGGTAACAACAACAACAACAATAATTAGAAACACGTGGGCGGCCCTTGGAAAACAGCCACAAAATTCTAATCGTGTCTGCTAAACAACAAGGGAATGAGCACAAGTTCTCCTTAACAGGCTGCGTTTGATCTGAAAGACGGATGAGTCCCCAAAGAGCAGCGCCTCTTGGAGCGGCCCGGTCACTGTGGCAAGCTCCAGCGGTGACTTTCATGGTCGGAGGCGGAATGGTTCAGCCGGGGGTGGCCGTTGGGACGAGCGCCGCTCCTGTGTGAGCTCGGGGAGGTGGCAGTTGGAGCAGAAGCCGAAGCCTGCGCCGTCACGGCCAGGAACGGCCAAGGAGGAAGAAGACGCCTTGGGATTCTGGTGTCGGATTGCATGGAGCGGGGCTGAAGCCAAAAGGGAAGATTTGTCTTTCTCCAGAGAGAGCTTCCTAAGGACAGAGGCCATGCCTTTTTTGTTTGTTTGTTTGTTTATTCATCTCTGCACCCAACTCGGGGCTCCAACTCACAACGCTGAGATCAAGAGTTGCACGCTCTTCCAACTGAGCCGGCCAGCCGCCCCAGACAGAGGTCTCATGTACCCGCAGCTCCAAGAAGAGGGCCTTGCACACAGTAGCTGCTAAATAAACACTTGATAAAGGCATGCGTGGCTGGTTGGCCGGCTCTGAGAGGCACTGAGGATCTGAGAGCGTGCGGAGGCCGTCAGAGTTCTTCTGCACCATCCCACTTCTGGTTGAAGTCAGATGATGTTCCCCAAGATCATTACTGTCTAGGTGGACAGCAAATAGTAGAGAGGGAGATTCTAGCCCCTACAGGCTGGGTCTCAACCTGCAGCTTTCCGGGCCACGCCCTCCCTTCTCCTGGGGCTCCCACGGCTAGACGGGGTCCTTGCAGGTTGTGGGGTCCCGCTCAGTCCCCCTCCCAAGAATCAGGTCATCATTCACGTTTCCTTTCAGTCTTTCTCCCTTTGATGCTGTCTTGGCGAGCAGCGGCACGTCACCAAGGGAGCCTCCTCATGTTAACAAACCCAAGCACACGGACACACACACACACACACACACACACACACACACACACACCACTTTCCTTGTCTCTGAGCCATTGTCTGACCCTCTGCCTCTAGGTCTGACCCATCTTTACAAGACTCTTCCTTTCCCGGGATGCTGACTGTGGCCTCCCAGGCGAGAGAGCTGGGCGCTCGGCACGTCTGCAGGGGCTTGGGGAAGATCCACCCATACGGTGGAACCTTCCAGGGAGATGCAAAACCAAGAGCCTGACCTCATGATGCCCGCAGAGCCTGGCAAGGAGGGCACCAGCTCTGCTGTCCTGGCCACAGTCCAGTTCTCTCTTCTAGAATCCACACCTTCCCTGGGTCCCCTCCAGGCTGACAAGATCTGCCCCAGTTTGGGGAAGGATAAGCATGGCCTAGTGAGTAGCAGAGGGGAGGGGGAGGGAGGGGTCTCTACTCTAAGACCTGGGTCAAATCATTCCTCAGCTCGGTGCCTCAGTTTCTCCCTTAAGAAATCCCACCCATGCTTCTAGGATTAGGAAGCTGCTCAGCACTAGAAAGTTCCCTGAGCTCAGGAACCTAGAGTCTTGTTGTGTTTCCTCGCAGCCAGGAGCCACCCGCCCCACCCCGCCCTGCCCCAGAAGGCCTTGCTAGTTGGTGGGGCCGGGCCAGCAAGGCAGGGTCCTGACGGATGAAAGCTCAGAGAAGCCAGAGCAGGAATAATAATGATAATCATCAGCTGTGGCGTCTTAACCATCCAGGAATGCAAGGCCCCACGCCCTGTGCGCCTCACACCCCAGGACACTCGAAGGGCTCCTCTCCCTTCATTTTATTGCAGTGATCCCACACTCTGCCATTCCCAGCCCAACCCTTTGGGTTCCCAAGGAGTGCAGTCCAGCCACGGGCTCATCCACCACCCAGGTTCCATGGGAAGATTCAGCTCAACATGACCCAAGCCAGCGGCAGGACAGAACGCCAAGGTCCCTGGAAACTCAGGGCACCCAGGCTTTCCCAGAGAAGCCGCCTGCCTGTACCTGGCCTGGAGCGTTTTCCCACAGACCCATGTGAGTCTGGTCACTGTGGGGTCCAGGGGCACCGCCTCTGTCAATATACCTCTGAATTCAAGGCCTGGCGGCCCACGGACTGACTTGCCGTAGAACCGTGGGCAACTTTGGCGTTGATTTTGACTTCTTTGGGTTCACTGCCTCGCCTGCCCCAAAACTTTCCAAGACTCCCCATTGCTCACTGAAGATAAACTCTGGATCTCATAACCCAGCCTGTGGCTGTTTAAAATCTGGTTCCCATCCACTTTTCCAACCCCACTCTTCTTCTTCACCCTCTAGATGCCGGCCGGAAGTAACCGCTCACTGTTGGTCATTCGTATCCCATGCTTTTTCATGTGGAGCTACAATCCTTCTCGAGAAATGTCATTTCCTCCATCTCCTCCCGGCCAGCCCCTCCTAGCCTTCAAAGCCCAAGCCAGAGTTCATTGCCAGCATGAGTATGCCTGACCCTCATCCCACCGTGGAACGCTAGTTCCTCTTTGGGTAAAGTTCTCAACCTCCTGTAAGAGGTGGGGACCTCTTACAGGGCTTGCGTGCGTATCTTTTTTTTTTTTTTTTTTTTAAAGATTGATTTATTTATTTGAAAGAGAGAGTGGGAGAGAGAGAGAGAGAGAGAGAGCAGGGGAGGGGCAGAGGGAGAGGGAGAGAGAAACCCCAGCAGACTCCAAGCTAAGCAAAGAGCTGGACGCAGGGCCCGATCCCATGACCCCAAGATTCACACAACCTGAGTGGAAACCCAGACTCGGCCGCCCAACCGACTGTGCCACCCAGGAGCCTCGCTTTCATGTGATCTCAACTCACGCAGTGGGTTGTCCCCGTGCTGAAGTCCCATTCATCTGTGTCTCCATGTGCCTAGCACAACACCTTGCACACAAGGCACATGTTCATAAAGTGTGGGACATAAATTATGTCCAAGAATCATCCCCACCCTATACAATCCCCCACACAAATGTGCTTTGAAAAAATAAAAATAATTATTTTAATATAAAAGTTTATACTTGCACATCCTCCCCCTCTGCCCAGTGTCCTCGCTGGTGGGGTGCGGGCCCCCAGGTCTCCCAAGAAGGTGTTCGCTCCCTGGCTTTGGCTCCAGGCCTGGCCCGTGGCATGCTTTCCCCTACCGGTTGGGGGTCCAGTCTGACCTTGCACCTTGCCAGTAGGAGGTGAGCCCTTCCCTCCTAGAAGGGCAGTCCCACCCTCTGGAGGCTTCCGGTTTTTCAAAGCCCCAGCAGCCTCCATGCCCTAAAGGACTTAACACACCAGAAGGCCCCCTGGGGTCATGAGGAGAAAGAGATTAAGCGTGTGGGATGTGTTTAGAAACCTCTTGCTCAAGGGGCACCTGGCTGGCTCAGTGGGTTAAAGCCTCTGCCTTCAGCTCAGGTCATGATCTCAGGGTCTTGGGATCGGTCCCGCATTGGGCTCTCTGCTCAGCGGGGAGCCTGCTTTCCCGCATCTCTCTGCCTACTTGTGATCTTCCTCTCTCTCTCTCTGTCAAACAAATAAAATCTTTTATTTTTTTTTAAAGATTTTATTTATTTATTTGACAGAGAGAGAAAGATCACAAGTAGGCAGAGAGGCAGGCAGAGAGAGAGGAGGAAGCAGGCTCCCCGCTGAGCAGAGAGCCCGATGCGGGGTTCCATCCCAGGACCCTGAGATCATGACCTGAGGCGAAGGCAGAGGCTTTAACCCACTGAGCCACCCAGGCGCCCCTATTTTTTTTTTTAAAGATTTTATTTATTTACTTGACACAGAGAGAGATCACAAGTAGGCAGAGAGGCAGGCAGAGAGGGGGAAGCAGGCTCCCCGCTGAGCAGAGAGCCCAATGCGGGGCTCGATCCCAGGACCCTGAGATCATGACCTGAGCAGAAGGCAGAGGCTTTAACCCACTGAGCCACCCAGATTCCCCACAAATAAAATCTTTAAAAAAAAAAAAATAAAGAAACCTCTCACCTGAATCCTTAGTAGAACCCTCAGAGCGGTGTTCACCCCCCACTGACTGTTAGTGTTGTTAATAACAGTAACATGACTTCCAGATCGCCTTGTATTTACTGAATGCTTTTGTCGAGGGAGCTCAGCTAGTTTTTCCCTCCAGAAGGAAGAGAGGGACCAAGGCTATGAAAGAGAGGTGAGCCATTGTGGCCATGCTTCGAATAGAAGCATTCTTCGTTCTAGGAGGTAAATGTAGTCTGTAGTATTACAGGTGTATGAAACTGATCGCGTAGGAGACCTGTTCGTGCCCTGGGACCCGAACGCTCTGCCTTCAGAATGCTTGCCCCCGTCAAATCCTGTGTGAGATGACAACTCCCGTGCTGGGAAATTACATCTCATCAGCGATAGGATTTGAGCGTTGCACCCTGAATATGTGTTCCATTATTTATAAGTTGTAGACATGGCCAACTATCATTAGTAGCTTAAGACAATGTATATTGGGGTGAGGTTCATTTTTAACAATGGTAGAAGGGTAAGTTCACATTTCTTTTCTTCTTTTTTTTTTTTTTTTTAAGTAAGCTCCACGCCCAGTGTGGGGCTTGAACCCACAACCCCAAGATCAAGAGTCACATGTGTTACTGACTGAGCGGGCCAGGTGTCCTGGTTACTTCACATTTCAATATAATTGATAATTACAAATTACAAAACAGTTCTGTGGCTCTCTTTACGTTAGACCTGATCAGACTGTTGCCATTTTCACCTTGTGATGGGGCTTAACAAAGAGCTTGTCTGAGAAGCTGCAGCCTTGTCATTTTCTCCTGTGCCAAATTAGGGAGATCTTTATCCTGAGGTGTCTTTGCAGGAATTTCTCTCTCTCTGTTTTTTTTGTTTTTTTGTTTTTTTGTTTTAAAGATTCACCCATTTATTTGGGAGAGAGAGTGAGCAGAGAGAGAAGCAGACTCCCCACTGAGTGGGGAGCCCTACACGATGTGGGGCTCAAACTCACAGCCCCACCCCCCACCCCGAGATCATGACTCATGATCTGAGTTGAAATCAAGAGTCAGCCGCCCAACCGATGGAGCCGCCCAGGCACCCCCAGGAATTTTTGTAACCCCCACCTGCCCTCGCATCCGCTTTCGTGGAGGTTAATTCCGTTCAAGTTAGATAACAGAATCCGTAATGTCACTTAACCAGGAAACATACACGGTGATACTCTGCAGTTTCCCAGCCGTGATCCATAAACACGGAGGGAGCCTTGCCCCCTCTCCAGCACGCTCCGTGCTTCCCCCTGGAGCCCCCACGTGGCACACATGGCCTGCGGCTCCCGTCCAGCCCCGTGTTGGAATCGCAGTGAAGCCGCCTTGACTTGGTCTGAAGCGGGGCTCTTCTGTCATCCCGCCTCCTTTCCATCAGCACCCGCGCCCTGCTGGCTCTCTCAGCCCACCTCAAGGTCACTTCCAGAGCCTTCTTTGTAAAGCCCACTTCTCTCGCTTTACTCCCAATGTCCATCAGGGGCCCCACGAAATGCTCCGCTGTACGGACTAGAAACCACAAACCCGTTCCACGGCTGAGGCCCCTGACCCCTGCTAGGGCCATTTCAGCGGCTGCCCTCCCTGCCCCCGTGCTCTTCCCTTCATTCACCCTCCACATTTCTGCCAGAGAAATCTGCCAGACACACAGGTCCGGGTTGGGGTCTCCCCTCTTCCTAGTGCCAAGAGGAGAAAGTGTGAACTCTTGGCCTAGCCCCATGGACCTTTCCAAATCGGTCACCCCTAGCCAACCACACAGGAGTGGCCGAATCCCATGTTCGCTCTTACTCAGCTCTTCACGTCCTTTCTTCTCCGCCTGCTGAATTCTACTACTTAACCTCCAAGACCAGCAGCCCTGGCACCTTCCAAACACCAAAGCAGAGAAAATTACCCCATCTCTCTCTGTACCTTAGGGCTTGGAACAAAACCTTCCTGTATATGCCGACACGTGATGGTTGAGTTGCTTGTATCCTCCCGTGGTGTTAGCTCCTGAGCACTTGGGCACGGATCTTATTTCCCTCTCTCCCCTCTTCTTCCTGCTCCCTCCTAGTCTGGTGTGGTGGCAGACTCCCTGGGAAGGGCTGTTCCCCGGACCTGATGTGTCAGGCCCTTCTTCCCCGTTGCCACCTGCACTGGCCCCCTCTTCCACGCCCCCACATCTAACACTTACAAAGCCATTACTAGGCACCGGGTACTGTTCTAGCCGCCTTGGGTATATCGGCTTACTCAATGCTGACCATATAGGGCTGTGTAAGGTCGGCACTTCCGGTGTGCCCATTTTATAGATGAGGAAACTGATGTACGGGGAAGGCCTAGGTCACGCAGCTAGTCAGGGGCATAGCCAGAAGTCAAACTCTGCCTCCCGGATCCAGAGCCCTGATCGTGACCTCTAGGGCACGGTCAGGACCCTGGTACTTCACTCCCCCTCACCGTTCTCCCTTTCCTCGACGAGAATGGCTGCTGTTCCCAAGGCCAGCGGGACACCCTTCGACCCTGCACGAGGCTGAGGGACTGGTGGCCCAGGTGGCTCTCTCCCCGCAAATGGCAGGCACAACAGTCTCCCCGTTGTCCTTGCCGGGTGGGGGTGGGGGTTGCTTTCTGTCTGCTCACTCCATTCCTGGGGCAGGGCTCTTCGGGGGGAGATCTGAAAACTGGCATCAGTGGGACCCCATCCCTTCTCTGGGAGGGGCTACCTGAGGCCCACCTGTGACCCCTTCCCCTGCCCACCGGCCCCTTGGGCACCTGGGGCGTTCCCCACCTGTTCTACCTGATCGCTTCCAGCCATTAATAACGGCCCGTTCTCCTCGGGGGCGCTTTGTCTATTCTGCCTTGCCTCCCCACGCTTCCTTCCTGTTCTTCTTTCTCTTTACAACAAGAGCGGGTATTTTTAACCTGAGGTTTTTTGCTCACCTCTCACTGTCCGGCGGGGGGACCGGGCAGGACTGCGGGCGTGCTGGAGGGCTGAGAGCGGCGTGCTAGCCTTGGAGGCCACCGCTGTGTCCCTCCCCACTGGTCCCAACCTTGGCCCTCACCCTCTCCTCTGTTAAGCTCTCCTTCCTCTGCTTGGGGAGTAAACCACTGCACACACTGGCCATGGGTTGAAGCTTTGGAAACCGTACGAGACACATGGGAAGCCGAGCTTAGGCCCGGGGGATGCGGTGAAGACCATCTGTGGAGCCAGGTCAAGTTCAAGATCTCGGGAACCTCGCACATCCCCAGAAGAGCCACCAGGGCTGTCTCTGAGAACACCTGTGTGACCCACGTTACTGATGTCCTTTGGAGGCTTTAGGGGGACTTTCAGGGAATTTTCTCTCCCTGGAAGATGCATCTCAGAGAATTCCCCTCCCCCCAACCATCCTCTTCGAAACTTCTCGAAGGTCTCTGCTACCCTGAAGCCCTTGGTGCTCCTAGCTCTCTTACCTCAGCCCACAGCCGGGCCCCCCAGTCATTCTCCACTCTGTCCTCACCTGCTGGTCTCCGGCCCCCACCCTGTCAGCAGAGAAACTTCTGTTTGAAGCCCCAGAAACTGCAAAAGGGGGAGAAAACCGGCTTTTCAGGGTTTTGTCGTAATAGTCGCTTGTCTCGAAGATCGGTTTCTGTACCCGGCTTTCTTGAAAAACAGAGCAGTGGTAACTAAACAAGTTGGTATCTGAGATTTTTTTTTCCCTTTGTTTTAAAGCAACTGACAGTGACTCACTGCGGCCTGCTGGGCCCACGGCTAATGTTCTCGAAAGTAAGCGATAGTCTTAATGACGGCCCGGGGCACTGCCGTGGCCTACTGCGCGCTCTGAGTCACCGCGGAGGAGCAAAGAGCTCCAGCCTTGTTTTTCTGTCGACCGCGTTTCAAAATTCCTTAAACAACGAGCCCCCCTGTATAACGTACTATGGATTGAAAAGCAGGGAAGAGATTTTCCACTCGCTATGAGACGGACTATCTGCCCCTCTCATCTCCGGCCACACCTCTGTTTCATGCTCTGGTGACTCTCCCCACCCCTGAGCAACTGTCCCAGGGTCCCAAGTAGCGATGCCTTCTGGCCCCACCGTGAGTTGTGGCTGCAATCTTGTTCCTCTGTCCCTGGCCCGCCTTTACAAGTTGGTCAGTCATTCGGTCCACACATCTTTCTTGGGTGCCCCCCTTGGGCAGAGAAAGCCGTGCTGGGCGGTACGAGGAAGAGGCAAAAGGAAGTAGGTCAGTGCTGCCTCCAGGGAGAAAACCCTCCCACCGCAAGCACCTAGAGAGCCTCGTCCTCTCCATCTCAGAGCTAATGGGGGGAGGGAAGCAGGGGAGCCAAATATGGCGGGATTTATCAGAAAAGGCTTCTCGAAGGGGAGAGAGTCGAGCTTAACTTTGACTGCCAATAAGGCTGTCCGAGCTGGGCAAATGCGTGCACAGAGATGGGGAGCCCATCTTGGCAGGGGGACCCAGAATTCCCCGGCCACCTCTGCCAGGAAGCTGCCTTGTGAATCCTGAGCTGCCCCTTCCCCTCCGGGCTAACAGGCGATAAGGATGGGGGCAGGGTGGGGGGTGGGGGACCGCCCCAGCAAGGAGGAAGTGAACCGGGTTCCTGTTTGTTTGTGAATCTCTGAGCCGCCCCATGCAGCCCCGAACACCAGCTGAGCAGAGCAACCTTGGCCATAGCCCAGGGTGCCAGGGAACCCATCCACCAACCCAGCCAGCCCTCCACCAGCTGGGAGATATGTCCTGGGGTGGCCATGCTCAGCTGGCTGGCCCCGTAGTAGTCATGCCAGCTTGGCAGGGACAGGAGGTGGAGCAATGACTTCCCTAAAAAAGCCAGAGTCACACATTCATAACACGAAACCTCTGGGCGGCTTGTGGGGGGGCGGGTGGGGGAGTGGGGTCAAGCATTGCTATTCCCTGACCCAAAGATCATTTCCTAGGACCCTAGGCACGACTCTTTTGCAAATCTTTTGCAGAGATCACCTATCACCGGATCCTTTAAAAAAAAAAAATCAGGCAGCAGCCACTGTGGTTTTGTTTGCAACAGCAAAATGCATGCAAACCACCACTAAGTCCTCCCCAAACCAACCAGTGACAACAGAACATGAGATCCATACAGAGAAAATGCCGTCACAGAAGAACAGAGTGGATTAGTAGATGCTACCGTGGTGAGATGTCCAAAGCTCTTTCCATAAATGAAAACAGCAAGGTACAAAACAGTGTTATCCCTTTTGTGTAAATAATTGGAACAGCAGAGGTCATGTTCATAAGGCTCACAGACAACTGTACCGCTTGAATGTGATTTTTCTTCTGGAAAGAAATTTAAGCAACCTGATGGTGGTTATTTTGAGGGAGGGGAACTAGGAGAAAAGTGGTGGGAAGGCTTCACTTTTCATTAGTTATCTTTTGATACTGTTTGCATATTTTTTTAGTAAGGTTTATATATTTCAAAAATATTACCTGTGAGTAATGGAATTCTGCTCCATTCTGCTTTTCTTCCTTACATGTCTCTGTATCCTTTAAAATATAAAGTATCGGGGCGCCTGGCTGGTTCTGCCACAAGAGCATGCAAATCTTCATCTCAGGGTGGTGAGTTCGAGCCCCATGTTGGGAGAGAGCGATTACTTAAAAAAAAAAAAAAAACCAACAAACTTAAAACATAGTATTGAACCGCTAAGTATTATTTTTTAAGGCAATTTAGAGAATCAGGCAGTGTGCATTTATAAGATGAAACAGGTGGAGCACAGACTCTCCGGGAAAATTTATGGGAGAAGATGGGAAAATACTTTGCTTTAAGATCTGTATACATTTGGGGCGCCTGGGTGGCTCAGTGGGTTAAAGCCTCTGCCTTCGGCTCAGGTCATGATCTCAGGGTCCTGGGATCGAGCCCCGCATCGGGCTCTCTGCTCAGCGGGGAGCCTGCTTCCCCCTCTCTCTGCCTGCCTCTCTGCCTACTTGTGATCTCTCTCTCTCTGGGAAGTAAATAAAATCTTTAAAAAAAAAATAAAAAAAAAAAAAAAAAAAAAAAAAGATCTG
>CM053619.1:27388101-27430555 GCA_028646535.1 Procyon lotor | reverse complement strand
AGGCCCCCCAAGCTTCGGGAAGGAAGAGGCCGGGAATGGCTCTAGCAGCTGGAGGCCCGTGGAGGCCAGAACCCCCTTCCACCTCCACATCCGTGTCCACTCTGAGCTCACACCCTGGAAGCCTGGGCCGCCTCCACAGTGCCCGCACGTCATCCTGGCGCCCGCAGCCCGGAGATCTCGGGCAGGAAACAGCCCGTGGGCCCCAGGGGGTACCTGCTCAACTGACCCCCTCCCCAGGGGAGGAGACGGTGGGTTCTCGGACCCCCACCTCCGACCGGTGCTCATCCAAGGGCCTTTGATGGCCTGTTCCGAGCCCCGGGAGAGGCCAGATGGAAAACTGAGCTCCTGAGAGGGAAGGACGCAGCTGGTTCTCAGGGATTCGAGGGCGTGATGCTCTCTGCTTATGGCTTCACCAGTCCGCGTCATTCTCACGGCAGCCCCACCGCAAAACAGGAAGAGGATGGGAGACAGTGGAACGCAAATCATGGTATCATTCCCCATGTGTGAGCGCTTCTGGTAAAGGGTTTAAGAGAGAAGGCAGGGAAAGCTATTGCTCAGGGTGAGGGTTTACAACTCTGACTGCCCACAGACCTTCCCTACTGACACGTTATCACTGAGACTTGGCAGAGGTGACGGTCTGTAGTGACAGGGGAAATGGGACAGAGCTCAACTCCTGAGGCCTGGTCTAGAGCAATTCACTCGTTTATCCAACTTTATATTGAAAGGGAACAGATGGGGGAACAATGGTGTTGGTTTTGCTATCGAAGTCTATCTGTCTCCTCTCCTCCTCGACCCTCCCACACTTGGCTTTAAAAAAAAAGAAAAAACACAAGCAGCCCGAGACTTCTCCTCAGGAGCCAATCCTAGTCCCACTGTCTTCCACAGCTTTTAACACGCCTCGCTCTTAAACTGTAGCTGTTCTAGCTCGCCTGCTCCATTTCTGGACCCGGTTCGAAGCCTGGGGAAGAAAATACAGTCCTGAGAAATGAAAAGTGAGACGTGTAATTAAGGAATAAAGTTTCTTTCTAAAAAGGCCAGGTGAGGGCAGCAAATTCCCCAAGAAATCTAATTTTCTTCTTGCACCTTTTAGATACGGTTTCTTGCGGTCAGGCCACATTTCCCCAGAATGGAGTATGTGGTTAAAGTCTAGTGAAATGCCAAGCTTCTCCCTAGGTTTTTACTTGGCATTTTCTCATGGCCAAGGTGTCTGGGTTACAGTGAGGGGGAGAGCAGCCTGACCCGGCGGCTGCAGGCTGGCATCCTGCCAGCAGAGGGAGCCTGCAGGCCCTCCGGCCGCTGCGGCCAGGTCCCCCCATCTCCCCCAGCGCTGGGTGTCAGGAGCGCCACTGTTTAAACAGCTGTACAGATGCTGTAGGGGAAACGGTGCCTTTCCCCTGCGACACACAGGAAACACTCTACCTCGCTACCCAAACAAATCACTCCAGGTCACTTTTCCCAGAGAATCTAGAAACGCGACCCCTTCCCCCCACCCTCCTTGATCTGAAATGCCCTCCCGCCTGTACTGCATTCTGTCTGAGCTACGTACAGCATTCGACGTCCTCTAAATACACACCGTACGGTCTCCAGGGGCGAGCTCACGCCTCGGAGATGTCCCTTGCCCCCCACAGCAGGCTTTGGGGAGCAGAACCACTCATTCACACTCTATCACCTTTCACCGGGGGTTCCCGGAGCTCACTTCACTGAGCTTCAGACCCTAAGCGGTAGGAAATTCCCAAGGGTCAGGCTGGGAGGTCTGCACGGGGGCCGAAGACTCAGCCCTCTCGAGCCCCACCGGCACTTTCTTCCTGCGTCAAACAGGGCTAGCAAGACACTGCTT
Source organism: Procyon lotor (assembly GCA_028646535.1). NCBI lineage: Eukaryota > Metazoa > Chordata > Mammalia > Carnivora > Procyonidae > Procyon > Procyon lotor. The sequence goes on along the minus strand of CM053619.1, from coordinate 27,428,718 downwards.
CCCAGGGAGCTCCCGGGAACACTCACAGTGTCGGGAAGGTGAATAATCTACTGGTTAGGGAGCCTGGGTCGCGTAGGGCTGGAAGTCAGAAGAAAAATGGGCGGCAGAGGGAAAGCAGAACCCTCATCTGAAAACAAACGCAAGGAGCCTGGCTCATCGTCAAGGAGATTCTGCGTTTTCGAGTCTCACGTCTAGGGAAGCGCAAGGCAGGCCCGACAGCACCCACCCAGACACGCAGCCAAGCACCTGACCAAGAATCGGAACCCCTTCCCCGCAGGCTCCCCGAGGAGCTTACCAAGGACACGTCGTCCAGGATGAGCCCGAAGGTTGCTGCTCGCTCCGTGAGGTCATCGCTCACCTGTCTGGAGACCAGCTCCCTCTGGGTGATCAGCTCGCCGGCGTCAAAGCGAGCCTGGTTCCAAAGGAGGGCGGAGGAGCTGGTCAGGATGAGGACGGAGCAGAGAGGCCAGAAGAACTGGCGGCCATGTCCCAGCCCACGCCCTGCCACTCTCCGCCTGCCCCTCCCCGGTGAGTCTCCCGGGGGGCCGGGCTCCAGGCTGCAGCCCCGTCACTCACCACAACGGACTTGAGGATCTCCGTGGTGATGGACGGGAGCACCCGCTCATCGTAGTCCTCCCCGATGCTGGTGAAGATGCGGGGAAGCTGGCTGGCAACGGGCCGGAAGAGGATGCGCAGGGTGATGTTGACGTTCTGTAAATCTGAGGGCAGGGGACAGACACTGGAGCTACAAATAAAAACCACGGCGGCCTTCTCGACGGCCTCTCCTACTCTCACCCTGCTGTGATTTGGAAGTAAAGTTGCTGCTGCTAAGACCCTATGGGGCAGGAGCCCCGCGCAGAGCTTCCTCTGTACAGAACCCGGCCGGGCAGCAGGGCTAGGGGTTCCCACGGGCTTGTGGTACCGAAAGCTCTTCATTCCATCCCAGATGCCCTGATAGATGCAATCCAGCTTCCGTATCTGGGAGGTACCATGGATGTCTGGATGTCTGGAACAGCACATGTTCTTTTTTTTTTTAAAGATTTTATTTGGCAGAGGGGGAAGCAGGCTCCTGCTGAGCAGAGAGCCCGATGCGGGGCTCGATCCCAGGATCTTGAGATCATGACCTGAGCTGAAGGAAGAGGCTTTAACCCACTGAGCCACCCAGGCACCCCATGAAACAGCACATGTTCTAAGAAGACAGGCCAACGCCAAGAATTTTTAGGTGAAGCCTTTCCAAGGCCCCTGTCAGGAGGATGCCGTGGAGAGGTTATCATATCACAGGTCCAGTGGAAACAGTCCACTCTGGCTGGACCAGCAGTCCGAAGGCCTGGGCTGCGGTCCTACTCTGCTGCTTACTAATGCTGTGACCTCACTAAGCCTCAGCCCATCTCGGCTTATTTCCTTGTATGTCAGAATGGGGGTGATTCCATCTGCCTTCCTGGAACACTGGGAGGAAGCGAAGGGGCAATGAGAGATGACAGCACCGTGTCAAATGCTCAACAGATAGAAGGGGTCATCGGACTCATCTGGAGCCCACTTCTCCTGACTCGGCCCAGGCACAGGAGGGGAGGAGGGCACACGGCACAATGACAGCCTCCCCCCGTGATTCAGGCCCGCCTGAGGCCAACGCGCGGTCAGTGTGCTTACAATCGTCAGTGACGGAGAACAAGTGCCTATGGGCTAGTTCCGAACCAGGCACCCAGAGAAGCAGGAAACGCACGCTAGTTCCCGATCTCTGGAAATTCCTATCCATGGTTTTGAAGCTGAGTAAGTAATGTATCCTCGAAGCGGTTGTAAGACAGCAGAGAAAGAAATGCGGAAGAGGTGGGAGACTTAGAACTATGCTTTTAAGTCAAAATTTTATTTTTCTCGATTAACCCCACCCCACCTTTGATCTCTTGCAGGAGGCCAGCCAGACCCTTGACGGGCCAGGCTGCACCGTGCCGATTTGCCCGTCGTGGCCCGTCTCCCCCCCTCCCCGTGCATCTCTTACCACAGTCCCAGCTCAAACGAAGCTCCTCCCAGGTGCTTATGCAGCCACCTGTGGGGGCGAGTTGTTCTCTGCTCCCCTCCACCCCACACCCTTGGCCCTAGAACTCACACGCTTACTCTAACCGCTTGTTCCCACGTCTATGTCCCCGGAAGGCACTGAGCTCCCAGAGGCCCCCGCTTCAGTTATCTCTGAACTACCCCCACCCTGCGACCCGGCACAGAACCTGGTACGGTCCCAGTAAGCACACGTCTGCCGGGGCACGGCACTGAAGACATCAAATGTTACTGACAAAATAAACCAACATCCACATGACCCTTGATTCTTGCTGAGCAGGAATGTCCCTGCCAGGCCACCAGCTACTATGTCCATCTCTCTGTATAGGACGGAGGAAGAACGGGGGTGGCAGTCACTTTGGGCCCACTGGCAATCCAGCGGCATGCCAGCCACCAGGGGACTGCTCTCAGGGACTCAGGCCCCCGCCTGTGAGCTCGCAGCTCCAGGGGCCCTTGGGTGGCGCAGTCGGTGGAGCGGCTGACTCTTGATTTCGGCTCAGACCCTAAGCGGTAGGGTCTGATTTCAGGGTCGTGGGATCGAGCCCTGGGTGGGGCTCCACACTGGGCATGGAGCCTGCTTAAGATTCTCCCTCTTTAAAAAAAAAAAAAAAAAGAGGTTAACAGTGTGAGGCCAGCACTGATGGAAACAGAGGCCTCGAAGAACAAGGCCAAGAGTAAGTGGGCTGTGAAGCTCACAGAATGGCTGGAGCCTGGTTACACAGTCACTCTGTGGAACGAGAGCTGGGAAGGGTGGACCGAAGGAGCAAAGGCACTTTTAGATTTAAAACCGGAGCACTACATAACTTTTGAAATAGACCTTTGTGTATTTCTCTAAATTTGTACAGCTGTTCGCGCGTCTACCTTAGGTTCACGTTTCTATGAATCGGTGTTAAAATTCTCCAGGGAAAATACCCAGGGAATTTTTAGGGGAGGCTCAGCTGCTGGATCCTATGGCACCCCTTCCGCACACCCTACTTTTTGTGGCCCACAGGCAAGACTCACCTTTGCTACCGGTGATCACCGGCACGTTACGGGGTCGAGAGCGGCAATCAAAGATAATAGGCTTCTGTACCCAGGGGATGAGGAAGTGAGTCCCTTCTCCTACCACAACGTCCTGTACTCCACGGAACCGGTCAAAGATGACAGCTCTGTGCCCAGCATCCACTAGGAACGAAAGATAGTGACAAGTCAGAAAAATCCCTTCAGGGGCGCCTGGGTGGCTCAGTGGGTTGAGTGTCTGCTTTTGGCTCAGGTCATGATCCCAGGGTCCTAGGACTGAGTCCCGCACTGGGCTCCCTGCTCAGCGGGGAGTCTGCTTCTCCCTCTACCCTTCTCCCCTGGTTGTGCTCTCGCTCTTAAATAAATAAAATAAAATCTTAAAAAGAAAGAAAGAAAAAAAGAAAAATCCCTTCACCTTTGAACCAAAAGGCTATCTGTGAAAGCTCCTTGGTGCTTTTTGTTATTAAGTCTCCCCTCTCCTGCTGTGTCTTCCCGCACTTCTGGTCCCTGGCAGCTTCTCAAGAGCCACAAAACTCAGCAGTCCCCTCCCATCCCAGTGTCTTTCCAAGGACTCTGTAATAGGAGCTGTTCTTCAGCATCCTTTTTCCTTGAAACAACTGGTGGCTGATTTTTCTGATTAATTGTCCCACCCACCAACACATTTTCAGGAAATCACCTCCCAAACCTTCTTTCCAAACTCACCAAAGTCTTCACTGATCCTACATTCCATCTTGGTTCCAATTTAAGCCTGGAATTGTGTTCCCAGAACCAGCATCCTAACCACGGAAAAACTAAAATTTGGAAGGTCTCACTCTAAGAACTTGGTTTCTCTCAGGTTGTAAAGGGTTAACAGAGCTGTTCTTTTGATTCAGAAAGAAATCAGTGATGGCGATCACTGTCTAGTAGTGCAGGGTGGCTACAAAGATCAGAGCACAGAGCTGTGCCATTTAAACCGAGTAAGCTTTTCCCATCAGCGGCTCTCTGTCTCTGCCTTCCTGGACTTTAGAGTGGCTTCAAATATCTTCACTCTCAAAGTAATCCTCCTCCTGCCACACAGTCACACATGAGGTAGGTCAATCTATTGCTGCTTTCCAACCACGAAAGCCAGAGAATACCAGAGTTGGAAGATAACCCGGTTCAGTCCCACCACTCGATCAAAGCAGCCGCTAAGACCTCAAGAGGGGGAAATAGCTTACCCAAGGTCACACAAGAAAGTGGAAGACAAGTCAGCTAAAGCCCCTGCCACAATGTTAAAAGCTGGGCAATGCACCTTGAAGATATTTTGTCTGGAATGACCCGGATGTGGTAGAGGAAAAGCTCCCGCTAGGGTAAAGGCACCCAAGAGCGAAAGCCCGGGCGGAGTTATTCCACAGAGGCAGAAGGGGACAAATGAGATCTCCTTTCCAGCCAGTGAGATCCCGACGCTCTGTCACTGCATTACTTTAAAACCACAAGAGCAACCGGGAATGCTTAACTGACAAGTAGGCTGGGAGGCTCTTTGGGAAGAAAGGCTCTGAGAAAACCTAGAGCTACAAGGAAGGACAAGGCAACCATATGGTGTGGGAAGGCAGCAGGTGACCCTTTGGTCGCAAAAACATTTGCAGACAGCAGCTGCCACCAGGAGTGTCCCACGGGCTGTGCAGACCAATGGGAATCCTCTGGCAAAGGGCATTGACCCACGACCCTGATGCCTCACCGTTATACAAGGCAGAGTTCACCACTCCTCCCGCAACTGCTAAGGCCAGGCCGAACTTGCCAATGGACTCAAACACCTTGGCGGCCATGTCTCCTTCGGCGGGACCCACTCACACCTGTGGGGATAAAAACAAAACAAAACTTGATCCCAAAACTCTAAGAGAAAGCCCTCTCCGAGACAGCATATTCACTTCTCACACCGGCTACTTCTTTCCCCACTCGTGAGAACTCTAAGTCGTGCACGGAAGGATCCCCTATTAAGTAACTCTACAGCCTGGAAAGGTGTAGTATTAATTCTTCTGCTTTTTACAATTTTCCACTTCTTTCTTCTTTTCTTACCACTAAGGAAAAGGGGTCTGGGGCACTTGATTCAATAACGGGAATGAGGCACGGGCTGGATACCCACAAAGAATTCGGCACCACACTAACCAACCCTTCCATTTCCCGGATAAGCAGGCCCCCAAGACAAAGGCTGTGTGGTTGGTTCTGGACAATTCTGGTTTGGAAAAGTAACTCAAGGAATGCGCTACATGATGATTCTAACAGCAAAAGTAACATGAAGAGCTCGCTTTTATTCCCTCCAATGGCTATTATTTAATCCTCACACCAACCCCTATGAAGCAGGTTCTTACAGATGAGGAAACCGAGGCACACAGCAAGGTTACAAGAGGAGCTGAAGACCACACAGTCATTTCATGGTGGAACCAGGATTAGAACCTGGAGGTCCAAGTCTGGCAGGAACGACTTAACTCCTCACCGCAGTGCTTCTCCACCATCAGGCATTAAGAATAACCTGCTATTATGGAAGCAGGAGGTGGGCGACATTCTGGGACCAAGATATCAAAAGCACCAACGGGGCAAAAAGGCTCTCCAGAGCTGCACTGCAGGGGAGAACCCTGGAAGAAGCGGGAGGGCGGGGCTGAGGCGGGGCGGGCGGGAGCACGACTGATCTAACTGGAATTTACTCCCGCACTGAACTTTTTAATGCCCCGCTCCAGCGTCATCTCCACTTCAGATTCAAATCGTCCGTCCGTCCGTCCGTCCCAGACTTGAGGCTTCCCTGATTACTCCCAGAGCATTTCAATATTCCTTACCCGAGGCCAGGGCACACAGTCCGGACCCCTCAGCCTTTCCATTTGCAATAGCTTCTGGATTATTCCTCACCCCGCCCCCATACACACCTCCCTTACTCGAAACAACCCCTGGGTCGTCCCTGGCTCACCCCCTCTTCCCTCCCACGCGAGGCAGACCAACGCACGCACCCCGCCCGCCCAAATTGCGAATTGGAACTCAAAAGGGATCTGCAGAAACCCCCCGACGCCCGTCTGAACCTTCCCTCCATTCTCACCTGCTTCCACTCTGACCTCCACATGAATTCCCCAGCCACACACACCACGCATGCGCTGGGCAGCTCCTGCTCTTCTCCGCCCCCTTCCAAGATCCGGGCCTCCGATTGGTGGCAAAGAGCGCTGTGCGCTCTGGGAAGGGTGGCTTGCGGACTTACTTTAGCTCCTGGCTCTTCGCAAATGAACTACAATTCCCAAAAAGCCACTCAGCGTCTGACCCGCGCTGAAAAGCCTTTCCTCTTTGGTGGGAACCGACGAAAGATTGTCGCAAAGCCTTTTGGGGGCTGTAGTATCCTTGAGGTTAAATGCACGTGCCTGTCCTGCAGGGGTGCTGGAACCTGCCGGGAGGTGGGCTACAGGGTATCCGAAAGGGTGCCTGGGGATTCAGCTGGGATGGGCCGGGCCAAGTTTACGGCAGATGAAGGGAAACAGGTGGGCACCCTGGAGAAAGTTGTGGGGAGATAACTGGTGGGCTGAGAGACCTTGAGGGAAGCAGATAGGGCCATCTTTCCAAAGCCTAGTCAGGAAATGTCCTGAGTTGTGGGACATTGATTGCCAGAGCCAGAAAGACTCTTAGAAACCATCTGGACTAGAAAAAGAGGACTAGAGCGAGGAAGGGATTCATTCACGCCCATGCACCAATTGCGTTATTTCGCTGGTCTTAGACGCATGCATGCACACAAACTTACTTGGAAAAGTGGCAAGAATAAAACAAAGAACACATTATCTCCTTTACTCAAATTCGTCTATGGCTAGCATTTTGCTCCATATGCTTTATCATTTGTTCTCTCCCTCTCTCATCCTATCTTCTCTCTCTGTATTTTCTAAGAATAGGGGCATCCTCTTATATAACTTGTTTATCTCCTGCATTCCAATTTTAACCCTGACACAATAATGAACTTTATAGCAATCTCCACACCCCCGCACCCCCATACAGGATGCAGTCTAATATTAGGTACTGTATTTATTTCTCATGTCTCTTTAATCTCCTTTAATCTGAAAATTGTCCTCAGCCTTCCTTGCATTACATTGCAAACAAAAAGTGTATTTCTCATTTCCGTTTTGTCTGATGTTTCTTCATGATTAGAATCAGATTTTGCATTTTTAACTAGGATATTACCTAAGCGGCTTATGGACACTTAATTTTAATAAAACCAGACCCATTTCTGGATTCTAGTAGGATTGGATTCTTTCAACTTCTTTTTCCTGCATTTCCTCTCTTCTCTGTCTCCTTTTTTTTGTCTCCACTTGGTGCAATCAAATGACTAGGGATAGCCACAGTGGCATCCTTCAGGTGATATGAGTTAGGGCAAACTCATAACCCTAACCCAACAATTTTTTCCTCTGACTTCCAGAATGCAAGCTCTATGACAGCTGAAGTTTTAGCCCGCTGTCTTCGTTGCTCCATTCCCAGAACATGCAATAGTGCTTGGCGTCTGGAAAGTCACTGCCTTGTGGAGAGACCCACACTGGATGAGCACTCACACACATGAAGCTTTTTTTTTCTTTCTTTTTTTTTTTTTTAAAGATTTTATTTATTTGACAGAGAGAAACACAGCGAGAGAGGGAACACAAGCAGAGGGAATGGTAGCGGGAGAAGCAGGCTCCCTGCTGAGCAGAGAGCCCGACGTGGGGCTCGATCCCAGGCCCCTGGGATCATGACCTGAGCCGAAGGCAGACGCTTAACGACTGAGCCACCCAGGCGCCCCATACACACACATGAAGCTTTAACCAGCTCTTCAGTGCTTGAATTACTTGGAATATTAGTGACGAGGGAGCAGACGGCAAGCTGAAGACAAAGCAGAAGCTGACACCCCGTGACCTCCCCACCACCCCCACTCCTGGTTCGGACTTGTGTGTGACATTCTTCCAGGAATCCCGGACTATCTTAATGTTAATGCCTTGCTAGAGGGGAAAACAACCTTAACTTTGACAGTTGCAAGGCCTCAGGTATCTTTTAGGTCCTCCTTAGCATGTGAAAGTTCTTTTGAAACCTCCCTTTTTCCTTACCTCCCCCAACCCCATCGTAAGTAATCAGCCACCCCTCACATCCCTGGGGCTGCTGCTCTTTCTGCCTACAGGGACTGTCCCCTTGCTTTAAATCAACCACCATTTTGCACCAAAGACGCCTCAAGAATTCTTTCTTGGTCTTCGGCTCTCGCCCTCACCTATATTCTGAAACCAAATCATTAGTTAGAACAAAGTCTAAGTTGCTGTATCAAGGACACCAAATACAGTGAGTCGACTAAAGAAGATAGAAGTGAATTTCTCTTTGCTCCACGGGCCATTCACAGGCCTAGTTTCCTTTCATCTCATGGGTTGGCCATCTGCTAAAAGATTGTCTTTACCTAACCGTAGGCCATCTGTGTTGCAGCCTATAGGAAGGGAAAACAGGAAATTTAGGACAGCAGTTTTGTTGTTAAGCAAACGAGCCAGAAAGCAGCACGTATAAATTCTACTCGATTTTATTGATGAAAACTTGGTTACATCACCTCATCTAGTCACAGAAGGGGCTGGAAAATGTATTCCGTAACTGGGCAGCCAAATAGACAGGAAGAAAGGATTTGAGGGCTAACCGGCAGTTCTGAGTACCTTACTCTCAAAGAGAACAGTCGGGAAAGGGCCATAAGTCCATTTGAGAAAAGCCGTAACGTGAAAGAGAAAATCCTTGTATTTTCTTGTATTCCAAGCAGCTTGTTTGGAATTGGAAATTGGAATTGGAATACAATCCTTGTATTTCAAACAGCTAAGCAAAACGAAACAGAAGTCACACAAAGAAAATACTTGGCAGAATCAGAGACAAGGCAAGAAGTGTGAAAAATCTAAACAACGTGACCCTGTAAGGGAAAGATCCCACTACCCATGAACCTAGAACAAGATGCTATTAAGAGAGATACGTTGGGATGAAAGCTGAATGTTTTCAACCCAAAGTCAAGAACAAGCCTCACTCTCATCATTTCTAATCAACATTAGGAGGTCTTAGCCAGTGTAAGAGCCTACAATAGGCAAGAGAAATAAATAGGAGCCTTCCTGCGTGGCCACGGAGGGCGGAGGGCATGTGAAACCCCACTGCCACGAGGGCTAGGTGGCGGCATCCGCAGGCTCCTGGAGCCCTTTTTAAAAGGGCTCAACCCATGAGACACCGGCCTACAAAGTGAAGGTGAATGAAGGTCATCCTGATGTTTTCCAGAAACATCTCAGAGGATGGCTGTGATCAAACCAGGAGGAGCACGGCTGCATGTAAGGAGCATACTGGAGGCTGCCAACAAATGCTCTAGTCCCCAACTGTGGTGGTTAAAAGTTCTGCATTGCCTCAAAAGCCTGCAACTGGAAGGAAAAATGAAGAATTGGTCCAGAAGACCTGAACTGAAGCAGATGATGAAAATTAATATTTTATTTAACATTGGTCACCTCGCAGTGAAGTTATGTAGGAAAATACATGTTTGAATACTTTTTTTTTTTTAAAAGATTTTATTTATTTATTTGTCAGAGAGAGAGAGAGATCACACACAGGCAGAGTGGCAGGTAGAGGCAGAGGGAGAACCAGGCTCCCTGCTGAGCAAGGAGCCCAATGCAGGGACTCCATCCCAGGACCCTGGGATCATGACCTCAGCCGAAGGCAGCCGTTTAACCAACTGAGCCACCCAGGCGTCCCTTTGTTTGAATACTTTTAATTGCTGGGTAATAAAGTCTGTTACCTTTTTTTTTTTAAAGATTTTTTTTATTTATTTGACAGAGAGAAACACAGCGAGAGAGGGAACACAAGCAGAGGGAATGGTAGCGGGAGAAGCAGGCTTCCTGCCGAGCAGGGAGCCCGATGCGGGGCTCGATCCCAGAACTCTGGTATCATGACCTGAGCCGAAGGCAGACGCCTAATGACTGAGCCACCCAGGCGCTCCTCTGTTACCTTTTTTAAGGTTTTATTTTATTTATTTATTTTTAATGATATATTTATTTATTTATTTGACATAGAGACAGTGAGAGAGGGAACACAAGCAGGAGGAGGGGCAGAGGGAGAGGGAGAAGCAGGCTCCCTGCTGAGCAAGGAGCCCAGCAAGGGGCTTGATCCCAGGACCCTGGGATCATGACCTGAGCTGAAGGCAGACACTTAACCATCTGAGCCACCAAGTTGCCCTGTTATCTTTAAAAATATTAACAAAAAAAAAAAAACAAAAAAAAGGAAAAGAAAAGAAAAAGAAATAGGCATTTAGATTGGGAAAGAAGTAAAACTGTATTGTGTATGTAAAAATCCTTAAAAAATTATTTAAAAAAAACTATACTTAGGGATGAATTTAATGACACCTGTGTGGTAAAAATTACACACATTGGGGGGCCTGGGTGGCTCAACTCGTGATCTCAGCTCAGGTCTTGATCTCAGGGTTGTGAGTTCAAGCCCCATGTTTGGCTCCATGCTAGGCATGCAGCCTACTTAAAACAAGCAAACAAACACAAAAACACCAACTACAAACATTGCTGAGAGAAATGAAAGAAGATTGAAATAAGTGGAGAAATATACACCATATTCATTGAAGAGAAAATTTAATGTTGTTAAAATTGTTACAATGTCAATTCTCCCCACACTGGTCTGAAGATTCAGTCTTCCTGTCCAGTCAGGAAATTGACAAGTTAATTCTAAAATTTCAATGGAATTGCAGAGGACCTAGATTTGGCAAAACAATTTTGAAAAAGAGAATAAGGTTGAAAGGTTTAGTGTACTTGAAGGATGTGTCCACTCATCCATAAAACTACAATAATCTGGAGTGTGTGGTATTGGTTCTCAGCAGAACAGAATAGAAAACCTAGAAATAAACCCACACATCAATGTTAATTGATTTTTGACAGAGCTAACAATGTTATCCAATGGCGAATAGATAGTCTTTTCAAAAAATGGCACTGGAGGGGTGCCTGGGTGGCTCAGTGGGTTAAAGCCTCGGTCTTTGGCTCAGGTCATGAACTCAGGGTCCTGGGATCGAGCCCAGCATTGGGCTCTCTGCTCAGCGGGGAGCCTGCCTCTCTGCCTGCTTGTGATCTCTTTCTGTCAAATAAATAAATAAAATCTTTTTTTAAAAAATGGCACTGGAGCAACTGAATATCTATATGGGGAAAATAAAGTATTTGACCGTTATCTTCCACAATACACGGACATTAGCCTGAAATGGATCACAGACCCAAACATAAAAGCCAAAACTGTCAAACTGAGGTGCCCGGCTGGCCCGCTCGGTAGAGCATGTGACTCTTGATCTAGGGGTTGTGGGTTCAAGCCCCATTTGGGGCGTAGAGCCTACTAAAAAAATAAAAGAAAACTTACAACTTCTAGAAGAAAAGCAAGAGAAAATCTTCATGACCATGGTAAAAATTTCTTACTTAGAACACAAAAACACAAACTGTAGACCTAAAAAAAAAATGTGATAAGAGTTGCAGAAAATAAGAACTGAGGAAACAAAGGATGATGTGATCCAATAAATAATATCATGAACTTAAGGACATGAACTTCAGATTAGAAGATCATCCCTTGGTGCCTGGGTGGCTCAGTCAGTTAGGTGTTTGCCTTTAGCTTGGGTCATGATCTTGGGGTCCTGGGATGGAGCCCCACATCGGGATCCCTGCTCATGGGGAGCCTGCTTCTCCATCTCCTCCCAGCTCGCGCTCTCTCTCACTCTCTGTCTCTCAAATAAAGAAATACATAAAATCTTTTTTTTTTTTTTTTTAAATTTTATTTATTTATTTATTTGTCAGAAAGAGAGAGAGGACAAGCAGGCAGAGGCAGAGGGAGAAGCAGGCTCCCTGCTGAGCAAGGAGCCTGATGCGGGACTCGATCCCAGGATCCTGGGATCATGACCTGAGCCGAAGGCAGCTGCTTAACCAACTGAGCCACCCAGGCGTCCCTTTCAAAATTTTTTTTTTTTTTTTGTCATCTGAGTTTTAAATCATTTTTTTTTTTTTTTTTTAAGATTTTATTTATTTGACAGAGAGAAACACAGCTAGAGAGGGAACACAAGCAGAGGGAACGGTACCGGGAGAAGCAGGCTTCCTGCCGAGCAGAGAGCCCGATGCGGGGCTCGATCCCAGGACCCTGAGATCATGACCTGGGCCGAAGGCAGACGCTTAACGACTGAGCCACCCAGGCGCCCCTAGAAATACATAAAATCTTAAAAAAAATTAAAGATCATTCCAAGTATAGTGCAATGAATGAGAAAGGATGATACCAAAACTCATCATCCGGAACTCTCGGAACAATACGGACAAAAAGATTCTACATGCCCACAGAGAGCAAAGAACCAGAGTCAGGAGGTTGTGGACATTTTACCAGGCCTACTGGAATTTAGATACAAAGAAGCAATGCTTTCAAATTCTAAGGGATTGAAACTACGGCTACCTAGTTTTGTATACCCACCCAAATGATCAAGTGAGATGCTAAAATCAAGACATTTTCAGAATACAAGGTCCCTAAGATTTTACCTTCTCATTCATTATTTCTCAGGAAGCTACTTAAGGATGAGATGCAGAAAAAAGAGAGAGAGCAAAAATGTAAAGATAAGACAGGATTCAGGAAATAGGTGATCCAAACGTGAGAGGCAAAAGGGGGCTTAGACGACCCTAAAAACACCCACACCAGATGGGAGCAGAAGGAGACAGGGTTCCAGGAGTGAGACTGCAAAGAAAAAAATTTTTGTTTGAAAATACTGAAAATTTTAATTACTGTCAGAGAATGTGGGGAAAATTAGCAACAAGTACATAGAGAAGTAAACACATTTTACTTATTTATTTATCTATTTTAAAGATTTTATTTATTTATTTGTCAGAGAGAGAGAACACAAGCAGGCAGAGAGGCAGGCAGAGGCAGAGGGAGAAGCAGGCTCCCTGCTGAGCAAGGAGCCCGATATGGGACTCAATCCCAGGACGCTGGGATCATGACCTGAGCCGAAGGCAGTTGCTTAACCAACTGAGCCACCCAGGCGTCCCTTTATTTATCTATTTTAAAGAGTTATTTATTTATTTATTTATTTATTTATTTATTTATTTATTTATTTATTTGACAGAGAGAGAGAGAGAGATCACAAGTAGGCAGAAAGGCAGGCAGAGACAGAGGGAGAAGCAGGCTCCCTGCTGAGCAGAGAGCCCGATGCAGGGCTTGATCTCAGGACGCTGAGATCACGACCTGAGCCGAAGGCAGAGGCTTAACCCACTGAGCCACCCAGGCACCCCCATTTTATTTATTTTCTTAAGGAGTTTCTATTTTTAAGTAATCTCTGCACCCAACATGGGGCTCGAACGCACAACCCTGAGATTAAGAGTAGCATGCTCCATGTACTGTGCCAGCCAGGTGCCCCAGTAAACACATCTTAAAAAAGAGAAATTTAATTCCAGGAGAAATGGAGTTATTTAAGATAGGAAATAGTATCATAGTATACTACGTGACTCAGCTATGAATAACATTTTCATAGTCATAATAATGTAAGCACTTAATGATCTCATGAAATATGGGATGGCAGCTCTAGGGGAAGACGGGGGAAGGGAAAGATGGTGTGTATGTGAGTGAACTAAATGTCCATCTTCTATTCCAGGAAGACAGCAAGTAATATTTACAGCCCAAAACTCTTAGTTGAATAAGCACATGACTTAGAAACAGGAAAGGAAATACCAAGAGAAATAGATCAAAGAATTGCAAGTGTTGGCCTCCAGGAAACAGGGATTTTGGTGAAAAGAGGAGTGGGAACTTCTGTTTGTCTTTTTAAGCCTTCTGGAACTCTTTGAGTTCCTTAACTATGGGCCTATATATCTTTGGTAAAAAAATAAAATTTAAAAAAAGGAGGGAGATAATTTAAAGGAGGAAGCATACACAGGAGCATACGAGAACATACAACGGAAGTTATCTCCCTGAACTGCTACAAATAATTACAGACGATGAAGGCTGTGCTAACGAGGTAGGGTAAGAAAACATCTATTCTTAGGAAGAAATACAACCAAAAAAAAAAAAAAGAAAGAAAAAAGAAAGAGAAAAAAAAAGAAATGCAACCAACCTTTTTTTTTTTAAAGATTTATTTATTATTTTGGGGGGAGGGACAGAGGGAGAGCATCTGAAGCAGACCCCCCACGGAGCACAGAGCCCCACACGGGGCTTGATCTCACGACCCTAGATCATGACCTGAACTGAAATAAAAGTCAGATGCTTAACTGACCGAGCCACCCAGGCAACCCCAGAAATACAACCCGCTTTTAGCTAGAGGGAGATGTTTCCTCCTTTGTATAGTATTTAATTTTTGAATTAGAAAATGGAAAATGTGGGGCGCCTGGGTGGCTCAGTCGTTAAGCGGCTGCCTTCGGCCCAGGTCATGATCCCAGGGTCCTGGGATCGAGCCCCACATCAGGCTCTCTGCTCGGCAGGAAGCCTGCTTCTCCCGCTACCATTCCCTCTGCTTGTGTTCCCTCTCTCGCTGTGTTTCTGTCAAATAAATAAAATCTTAAAAAAAAAAAAAAAAAGAAAATGGAAAATGTGTTCACAGTAGAAAACAGGAAAAGAGAAAAGCATACGAAAGCAAATAAAAATCACCTCTGACATCAACATTCACTTAGTAATCGCTGTTAGAATTTTGATCTTTCCTTCATTTTTAATACATAAATAACCGTGATCAGGGTAATACGCACCTTTGTGTCTCGCCTTTTTTCTGCTCTAGCTCAGACCCTAAGGAAACGAAGGTGAAGCAAGCATGGTTCTTGCCCTCGAGGGGCTCTTAGTCTGATGGAAAACATTTGGATATGACAGTGTGGGATGTGGGTCCTGCCCCTCATCAGCAGCCATGGAAACACACCCATCATGGCCTGGGACTCTGGCCTGGAGAAGACAGTGTCTTACTGGGGTCAAGCCTCAGGAATGAATGCCTCCTACGGGGGCAGGCAGAGTAGCTTTCGGGGACTGGTAACTGATACTGGGCCCATTTTGGAGATTGCCCAGAGGGAATTGAGTCCGATGCTCCAGGGACTTGGACTCCAAGCTGACCTGGGATCAGGAACAGTGCTCCTTATGGCCGCTAGGAGGAGCCAGGGTCCTCAAGGAGACTACAGGGTGGTGCTCTCTAGGGATGGGGAAAGGATGACGTGGGGGTCTTCAGGCCTCTCCCAACACCTCTCCTTTGACCCTGGGCTAGCTCTTTCTCTGTCACAAACATGGTTGTAGTGGGTAGTGGGGTTCCAGGTTCTACGAAAATAGGCAGCTTGTGCATAAATCAAAACCGATCAACACTACAACTTCCCAACCCAGAGCATGAGCAACATAGGGGGCAGTTTCAGCCAGGGCATTCTGCTTCCTCTGAGCCTCAATTTCCCCACCTGCGAGATGACCTCTGAGGTTCTATGCTTCGGTTAAAGCAAGGTTTCCCTAGCCATGGGGATCCTGCTGTTTGCAGGTGCCCAGCACGGCCTCTCCCCTCTCCCCCAGGGCCCTTCACTGACCTGCAGGTGCACCCCAGCCCTTCCCGCCGCCGAGCTCCCTTCCCCCTTTCTGTCCCCACCGCCCCATTTTAGGGACATTCCTCTGTGTGTAGGGCTAAGAAGTAGATCTCTGGGAGACTGGTGACCTCTGTCAAGATCAATGCTCTCGGCATCACCTGGGCCTCTCAATCCACAGTCCCTTCCCAAGGGTGGACAGGGCTCTCAGCTTCTTAAGCAGGCTCTCTGCCTGCCCATCTCTCAGGCACCTGCACCCTAGCACACAGCTCGACTTCAGGAGGCTCTTCTGCTTGGGCTGTTCATGCCAGGAGTGGCCCCGGCACCCTCCCAGTGAGCCAAGACTGCGGTCGGAGTGTTAACTTCCATCCGTCCCATCTCACTCTTCCGCCTTCCCTGTCACGTGACTCGAAGTCCGGCCACCCTTACCTTGGGTGTGCCCACTTCTCGATCTCCGGCTGCTCCTGCCCTAGGTCGAGGTCTGCATCATTTCTTTCCGGAACCAGTTGGTCTCTCTGACTCCAGTCTGTCCTCTCTCCAATCTATCACCCATCTGTGCTGCTGCCAGAGAGCTCTCTCTAAAACACAAATCTGATTATGTACATCTCTGCTTCAAAATCTTGGCTGTAGCCTTGTGGCCGAAAGATAAATCCGAAGTCCTAATGAGGCTTCCAAGTGCATTCATGGGCCAACCCCTGTTTCTCGGTCCAAGCTCATCTCCCAGCATGCTCCTTGGTCCACCCATGCCACTCTTTGTGTTCCCCCCGCAACCCATCAGCCCATGTTCGTTCAGGGTCATTGCTTTTGCAGACATGGTCCTCTCAGCCAAGAATTCTGACCTTGAGTTTTGCTTGGTGAACTTGGACTTCTCCTTGAAGACAGAGGTCAAGGCTGTGAAGCCTTTCCCAAGTATTCCATCACATGTCTCCCTATTCCTATTATCTCCTCTGCGAGGCTGTAAGCCCCTATTGCGATCCTGTCTCCATATCTGATCAATGCTGGATGGGTGATAGGATCCAACACACTCGTTTGAATGAATAGCCTGGGAAATCTATAGCCTGGGAAAGACCTGGGTTGAAGTCTTCCCTTTTGCTCTGCTGGAGCCCCCTGAGCCAGGGAAAGGCCAGAATGCAGGAGATGAGTAGGGAAGGTGGGGGAGACCAGACCAGCCTTGGCCTTGCAGGCCAAAATAAGGGGTCTGGATTTTTTTTTTTTCTTTACTGGATCTCAGGTACACAGATTTAATCAAGGAGCTCATGCTCGGGGCGCCTGGGTGGCTCAGTCGTTAAGCGTCTGCCTTCAGCTCAGGTCATGATCCCAGGGGTCCTGGGATCGAGCCCCGCATCGGGCTCCCTGCTCGGCAGGAAGCCTGCTTCTCCCGCTACCATTCCCTCTGCTTGTGTTCCCTCTCTCGCTGTGTTTCTCTCTGTCAAATTAAAAAAAAAAAAGGAGCTCATACTCCTCGGAGGGTGAGGGTTGTCATCACCCTTGTCATTGCCACTGCCGCCCAACCATGTTCTCGGTCTCTCCCTTCGCACACAGTGAGAACCCGCAAACCTGTGTCTCATGCAGATCTTCCATTCTGTGTACTTCTACTTATAGGAGAGTTAGACTTGCATTCTTGGAGCAAATGAGGAGTCTTTGGAGGCTTTTAAACCAGGGGGTGACATAATACGATTTTCATTTTATAAAGACTGCTGTGTCTGCTTGGTGGAGAATGCATTGCAGGGGGCAAAGTGTGGCCAGACGGAGGCTGCTGAAGAGGCACAGCTGAGAGATGGGGTGAGCAGGAGGGCTGGCGGTGGAGAGAGAGAAACTGGATAGGTTGGCCTGGGCTTTGGAGGGAGAGCAGACCAGCCTGGCCGGTGCAAGAGATGTGAAGATTGGGGCGCCTGGGGGGCTCAGTGGGTTAAAGCCTCTGCCTTCGGCTCAGGTCATGATCTCAGGGTCCTGGGCTCGAGCCCCGCATGGGCTCTCTGCTCAGCGGGGAGCCTGCTTCCCCCTCTCCCTCTGCCTGCCTCTCTGCCTGCTTGTGATCTCTCTTTCTCTGTCAAATAAATAAAATCTTAAAAAAAAAAAAAAAAAAGATGTGAAGATCAAGAAAGAAAAAGATCTAAGCAATGAAGATTCCGGAATTTCCATATAGAAGGGCTTGGGGGCAGTCACTGGGTCAGAAGGGGGGCTGGAGAGCAAGCACACTGCTTTTATTTAGACGGCATTTTTAGAGAGCAGGCAAAGCAGGCGAAGAGGGATGCTTCTGGAGATAATGGGGGGGAGGGTTTGTCCTCCTAAACCACTCAAACATGACCACAGGCCACAGGTCCTTTGCATGGCAGGTTCTTGCCTTGCTGGGGGCCTTGCTGGAGAGACGGCTTCTCTCCCCCTCTCGACCATCACTTGCTTTCATACTCTTAACTTTCTTTGCTTTACTTATCCAAGTGTTGGCCTAGTTCCCTGGGGCAGCCTCCTTCTAGAGCTTTCTCTAGAAAGCTTGGCGGGTTTTGATGGAGAGAGAAGAGCTGAGAATGGAGCCCTTGTGAGGGGGAGGCTGCATCCCAGGGCCGGAGAAACGTGAAGGCCTTAGACTTTCAGGCTGGAAGAAGTCTCCAGCCCAGGAGGTGATAGCTGTCCCCCTAACCCTTCGTCTCCCCCCCCATCCCCCAGCTCAGCCAGCTGCTGGAGAGGGAAGCTGGGGAGGAAGGAGGCCGGGTGATTAAGAGCTCCGGTTGTCAGGGCTGGGGCCAGGGGGCACGCCCCCTGGGTGACATTTTCTCGCATTGTGTCCTCCGAACAAAAACGAGTCTTATTTGAGGAGTTGGAGGGGGGCGGGAGCGGGGGGGGGCCCAGGCGGCCGAGTGGAATCGTGGCTCCAGGGAACAGCGATTACTCATCAAAGGCCAGGGCAGCCCGCGTCTTTGTGTGCCCTCCGCAGCCCGCCCGTGCCTGGCCACAGGCCCCTAGCCCTAGACTGCCCCCCACCCCTCCCAGTGACCCACCCTCCCCAAGAGCAGGGCTCGAGTGGGGGAGGGGCATGATCGTGTGTGGGCAAAGGGCTGCAATAGACCCGGCAGGGGGAGGGGGGGGGAAGGGGAGACCAGGGCGGGCTTCCTGGAGGAGGGGAAGCGGGAGGATAACGGCGGCTGCGAGCTACAGGGTTAAATGGAGTGGGTCCGGAGACAAGGGGGTGAGTGCAGGGGAGGAGGAGGGGATAGAACCTCTAAGGTGTCAACTCAGCCCCCGGATGCAGAGTCCTGGAGGGCTTGTGGGAGGGGGGCTGCTTCCTGCTAGGACGGCTATTTTGGGGCCTGAATCAAATCAAATCCGCCGCAGCCCCCAGAGCCCCCAGCAGCTGCGTAGAACAGCTGTCCAGGCTGAGGGCGCTGAGCGGCTGGGACCTCGCTTCCTGCCCCCCACTGATCTCTCCGGGCTGCCCCAGGGTGTGGGCTGCACTGGACGGGGGAAGAGGAGGGGAAAGGGCTTTGCTGTGGAGTCAGAAACCTGGGCTAAATTTCTGTGCCCTTCCTCCTCCTGAGCTGTGCTACCTGGGGGCCGAGACTGGCCTCTCTGGGCCAGGGTTTGACGGGCTCCAGATAACCGGAAGGAGCTCACCCCAGAAACTCTTCCCTGTACCCTCACCCTCCTGTGAGCCCTTACTAGGTATGTCCTCAGGCCCAGACAGTGCCTGCCACAGGTCCCCGCCCAGGTCCGCCCTCCCCCAATCCAGGAAGCCCTCCTAGTCCTCTCTGCAGGAGATGGGCCCTTTCCATCTGCCCCTCCGGGTCAAAAGCTATTCACCGGGTTGCCTTGGTCTCTGTTCTTGAGGGATGTCAAGGGGCATGCACCCTGAGTGTGCAAACCCCCCCAGACTGAACCTTCCTTCAGTGAGGGGGGGTGCTCTCAGAGTGAGAGGAGACTTAGCAAGGAAGGGAACAGGGACTGAATCTCTCATTAGATTAAGGCTCCCGGGGAGACTGTGGATGTCTCCTTCCCCCCAGCTCAGCTCTCTACGGGCAGGGCAGCGCCTTCTCTCTTCCATCAGATCTGGCTCTGATTTTTCCCCTAGTTGGACCTCCCAGCTCTCCACTTGGGGCTGGGCTGCAGGCACCCGAATGTTGGCACTTTGGGAGACAGGTCACATGCCTGTTCGGGTTCCTGACTGCACTGAGGGGAGCGCTGTTGTATACTACTAGAAATAGGGTGTATCAGGGAACTTGGGGAGAGCACTGGCCCCCTCCTCCAGGAAGCCTTCCTGAGAGCCTCTCTTTCTCTTTGGTCTACTCTGGATTCAGGCCAGGCAGCGTCCACAAGTGTGACCAAGATTGGGGCGTACCCTGGGGCAATTCTGTCCTTCAGGTCACAAGTCGATGACAGGGTCCCTCGTGCCCATCTCATGCAGAAAGGGCCCCATTGTCCTGGGGGCATAGCTGAGGGGTGAGTTCAGAGCCCAGAGATGTCGGTTGACCACTGGGCTGGTCCCTGGCTTTCTGATCACAGCAGGAGGGGGACAGGGGAAATGGCCCGGCTGCTTCTCGGGGAAAGGCGCTCGCCCTCACAGCTGCCCTGCCAGAACCCAAAGCCCAGACAGACATGGCCATCCTCACAGAGGCCCATCCACTCCTGGCGCATGTGCATGTGTGTGCACGTGCACACACACCTGCCCTCGGGACAGCCCTAAACTGATGACAGCCCCTCCTTGGCTCTTCCTCGTTCCTGCTGGCAGGTGCTCCATTCTTTCCTTCCCAGAGCTATTGAGGCAGAGTCTCCCCACCTTCCGGGGCTCCGGACATAGCGCCAGCCAGGGGAAGCAGGGTGGTGACACCTGTCCCTGGGGGCAGGGGCTGCGCCCGGAGCCCCGCCCACATGGGGGATGGCACCCAGGGCACTCTGATCCCCTGTGCCCGCTGTGTTTGTGGTGGGGGCTGCCAAAGTAAACAGAGGCTGGCAAACCTGGTCTTCTGGCCAGGTCTGCATTCCTAAACGTGTTTCCAGATCTGGGCCCTCATCTGCCTCCAGAACGCCCTGCCCTACTGAGATTCTCTCCCCGCACCGAGCGTCTGGCCTTATGGGACCACCGTGTCTCGCTGAATTCTCTTTCTTCACTGAATTCCTCCCCTCTGCCAACCCCAACTCTGAGACCCCTGTCTGGGAGAGCAGCATTCTTTCCTTCTCATCTCTGCGGGCCCCAGAGGGTCTCTCTACAATATGGACCCCATAGGTGGTGCTGAGACAGGTTACATGGGTCCCAATCATGCCCAACTCCCCCAACCACACACAAACACACAGACACACACGCACACGCCCACACGTGCACACACACTTGGCACCAACCACCACCACCACCACCATGAGGACGCAGGTTGCGGAGGCTCATCTGGGCTTTTGTAAGGTGGGAAGATTTAGTCACCGGAATTTCAGCGGGTCAGACCACCTGCTTCAAGTTGATCAGGGACTAGAGAGAAGTGAATGACCAGGGTGAGAGGTAGTGTAAAACAGGGCAGGGTAGTGTAAAACACTCGCTTTAATTGATTTGGGTTGAACTCGATTGGGCCCTGGATCTGGATGATGTGGGGCTCTACAATCCCCCCGCTGGATCATTCACATGAATTCCTCATTCCCCCAAAAGCCTCCTGAAGTGAGGGGCCCATTCCCCATCCCCACCTTCTCCCACATAGGGACAGCTCACCCCAGAGTGGCCAGGCCTTGGTGGTCAGGAAGTCAATGGACTTTGGATCTCAGCTCCTCCTGCGGTGGCGGGGCCCCCGTCCTAAGTGAGGCAGGGACCATGGTGTGTGGAGTTCAGGGAGGGAGGGAAGAGCGAGATGCAAAGAAAACCAGAGAAAAAGACAGAAAGCCCCAGAAGTGAGCACCAGAGACAGAGGAGATGAGAAGGAGAGAAAGGAAAGAAAGAAGAAAAACTGAGCAGAGGAATGAGATGGGATGGGGGTGGGTTGGGGGGGATGGAGCCTGAGAGTGAAGAATGTGCAGCCGAGAGATGGGAGGGAGGAAGCTATCTGTGCACCCCCTCTCTTGTTCAGCCCTGCCGCTGCGCCAGGCAAAGCTCCAGACACAAATGCATCCCACGGAGGGTGTGGCACCTGACTGCCCTGAGGTCCTCCCGGGCGAGGGTGTCAGGGGACTCATCACCCATCACAAGCAAAGACCCCGAGCCACGAGCCCCACTCTGAGGAGGATCCTGGGAATCCAAAAGAAGGCAGGTATGCCCCCGTGTGCCCAGGGGTCTCAGCCCCTCCGTCGCTGGGTGCCCGCTCCCCGTACCAGGACTGCACTAACCACTCGGATCCCAGGCCTGTTGGCGGGGACAGAGCCACCCCCCACCCCCTTCCGCTCTGCCACGCCAGCGACTATTTGCTGTCTCTTTCATGTCGCTAATCGCCCAGCCCCATCTAATTGGTAATTAGCCTTGAGAGCCCAGCCTGTGCTTGGCTAATTGCTGTTTGTCTCACCCTCATCTCCGGCAGCAGAGCTGTGCCAACGCCACCGCCTGGGCTCTATCCGGGCTGCTGGCATCCCTGCCAGCCTCAGTGGGGGTTTCAGCAGCCCCACCCTGCTCTGCTCTGGGATGGGGGGCTGGCTGCAGGGTGCAGCCTCTCCCAGCCACGATCTCTGACCCGGGGTGCTCCCCAACAGTCCTCCGGGCGGCTGCAGACTGTGGCCCCAGCTTTGCATCCATAGTCCACACCCAGTTATAGAAGGAGACATCTCCAAGCAAGCCGTGGTTTCTGTTCTGGAATGCAGTCTGGGAGGGCTTCAGGGAAGAGGAGGTATCGGAACTGGGACCTAGAGCATATCTAGGATTTAACCATCAGTGAAGGGAGAGAAGTTCCAGGTAGAGGGAAAGACAGGGGGCTGCGTGTAAAACGAGGCTCCAAGCCAGGGCTGCACAAAGGCTGTTCAAGGACCTGGAGGTGGTTGACCCGGTGTGATCGGAGGGTCTGGCACGGGAAAGAGGAGGCTGGAGAGGCAGGTGGGGGTCGGATGGTGGAGGACTGGATTTGGATGCCAGGTTAAGGAGTTGGGTTTTCCGCTCTGGGCAACGGGAGCCATGGAAGGCTTTTGAGCTGGGGAGAGGCATGAATTTACCTGCTCTGAGGCGTCAGCGAGATTTGGTGAGAGGAGAAACCAGGACGGGGAGGGCACCACGGCTTTGGTGCTGGAGTAGAGAGGAGGGGAGGAGTGCAGAATTATTTTAGAAAGCCCCACGGGACTTTTGGATGGATTAGAAGCAGGAGTCCTCGATGGGGACCCTGTGCTACAATGACCCCCAAAGGCTCATCTCCTTCCTCGGTAGCCCTGTTGGGGAGCGGGACGAGACGCATCTCGGATGTTTCCCATGACTCGGAATATCTTGGGAACCTCTTTTTGAGACCCAACCCTTCCAACCATTTCTCTTAAGGAGCGGGTGCCATTGTCATAAGAACTGGCACTGTCTGGGCCCCAATCACGGGCAGGTCGCCAAGTGCCCATTTCTCAGTTTACCTTGTTTCATGCTCCGATAATTCCGGGAGGAAGTCACTGTGACTGTCTGCATTTTGGGGATGACGAAATCGCGGCTGGGAGAGATGAAGCCCCTTGCGCCGGGCCCCACAGCTAGCGAAGGGCCCGGGCTGGAATGCGGACTGGGGCCTCACTACTCAGCCAGAACTTTCAAGTTGACTTGAGGGTACCTCCCACCCTCGTGTGACAACTATTCTGGGCTAGGGTTTGTTTTATTGATTCATGTACCTGAAACAAAATAGCCCCGATCAGCTTGCCTCCTCCACCTGGAATCCTTTCCCTATTCAACGCTGTCCGTATCCTGCTCAGCCTTTTAAGCCCAGGGCAAAGCCCGCCGCTTCTAGGAGGTCACCCTGGATTTTGTAAGCCTTCTCTGCACATTGGAGATAATCTGTCGGGTGTCCTTGATGTTGAACCTCATGGCAGCACCTCTCTACCCTGCCCCCCGGCCCCCAGAGTCCCCTAGATGGGGCAGGCCTCCCCGCACACCTGTTGTTCCCATTGCCCTGGGCTGCTTGGGATGGGTCTTTCCCTTCCCACTGCATGGCGGGTGTCCCGGACCCCCTGGGTCCAGGGGGGAGGCTCCTGGTTGTTCCCCAAACTCAAGTTCACCCCTCATACAAAGAGCTTTTCCTTTGTCCAGGACAGCCAGAGGCCTGAGGGGGCTCCCTGTAAACTGGAGCTCCCCCAAATGGTGGGGGGGGGCTACTGGGAAGATTGCTTTGGAAAGGACCACACGTGATTCGATGAGTGAGTCCTGGCGCTTTTATCGAAACCATCAGTGACATCTTGTGCTCTCCTTGAAGGCCTTTATTTCCTACAGCAGTGCTGGCTTTGTGCCCCAGAAAAAAAAAATGCACTAGTGCTTTCCACCCAGCCTGGAGGGGCTTTGGTAGAAGCCCGTGGAGCTGCAGTAAAGGCACATGAGCCCGTGGTCCTTGGCCCCTAAGTGGGCCCCAGACCAAAGCAACCTAAAAGCTATGGATTGGAGACCACACTGAAAGCAAGATTCTGGGAGAAGATTCAGAATAGTTTTGTCCGTTGTGGTCAGGAGAGCTGCGGGGGCTTTGGAGGTGCCTCGGGAACCGCTGAGGGGGGTAAATGGGCCTCATCCTTCTTAGTCGTCCCCAGAAGTGTTCTTCCCTTCCTGGCTCCGAGTCCTTGAGGACGGGAGCTCTGCAACTAAGCTGCGTGCGTCCGGCTGGCTCCGCCCGTACTGCCCGTGTGACCGCGGACCTCTTTCCTGATCTCTCTGTGCGTCATCTCCTCACCTGCGATATCGGGGTGACGATCACGCTCACATCTCCTTCACCGTGGGCCGTGACGGTTATGACGCCCGCAGCATGTCCCCCGGCTCTGGCAGGACTTTATGAAATGAGCTTGTGTTATTTTAACTGTTTGTGTGTGTGTGTGTGTGTGTGTGTGTGTGTGTGTGTTTTAATTCTCTCTAGCCGCCCTGCCAGGCCTAGGGAACAGCTTGGCACAAGGCGGGCAAGGGCAGAGGTGGTCCCAATATCTGTCCCACTTCCTGGGAAGCCTTCCTTCCGGGCAGCCCAGGCTCTAGGCGGAGAGGCTGAGAAGAGCCAGGTGTCCTAAGGACTAGTCCTTCCGGGATACCCCTCGGCCTTCCTACCTCCGAGAACATTAGGCCTTTGAGACATGGCCCCAGCCTGCTCCCAATCCCCCCGGCCTGACAATGGGGGCTTCAGAGGGGACGGGTGGCAGGACACAGCCCCCTCTGTGAACTGGCGCTGACCGCCAGGCTGGTGAGCCTCAGAGGACACATTCCTCAAGGGGCAGGGAAGGACGAAGGGAGGGGGCTGCGCGCCGGCCCCTCGGCCCGGCCCTGACCCGAGGAGTGGTTGTTGCTGGGGGCTCGGACAAAGGTCCCCTCTTCCTGCTCTCTGTCCCCTTGGCGCCCACCAGGGAATGTTGCCAACAAGGATCTGTCCCAGGGCCAAGGAGGAAGACGGGAGGCTGGCGTGCAGTAGGGGTCCCCTCCAGGTTGGAAGAGAGCACCCGCAGTGCTGTTGGGGGGGAGGTGGGCACGGGCACGCAGCCATGCAGGCATCCTGGCCCCCTTCCCTGCTCTCTCAGTCCTCAGCCTCTGGACCATCTCCTGGACACCACCTCCCTTCCTCATTCTCAAAGTTCTCCTCTCTCCCTGAGGTCTTCCTGGAGTAGTTGAGGGATTGGCCTCCCTAGGCTCTATTCAGTTTTAGCAAAGGAATTCCATAATGTGTGAAAACCCCCCCCCCCACCATCAAGGTCAGGGTGCAGATAGCCACGTTCCCTATCCTCGGGCTGGGTGAAGAGAAGTCTGAACCAGGAACCCTAACAGCACGGTCTCCCCTGGGACCCCAACTCGCTAGCTCACATGTACCCAGCCGTCACTATTCACCAGAACTTCTGTGCATTACCTCATTTTATCCTCTGATGGTCCCGGGAGATGGGTAGTAGGGTTTTCCCTGGTACATAAAACCGAAGCTTAGGGCGATGAAGCAACTTGCTCAGGGTCCTACAGATAGGAAGTGGCAGAGCCGGGATCCGGCCCCAAGCAGTCTGCCCCCTGAGATTCATTCATCTAAAGCAGAAGCCCGGGAATGATGGCCTAATCTCTACGACAGGCCAGTGGCGTCGGGACCCATGGTGGTGTGGCTCCTACAAAGGATTCTTGCTGATGAAGGTAACAAGGAGGACAGAAAGATGGGATTGATACCGATAAAGAAGAATGTGTTGATGAAGAGGTAATTGTAGGAAATTGCTGCCTACGGGGGGATTATGCTGTTCATTCATTAATTCCATCATCCATCAAATATGAGCTCAGTGGAGTAAGGGGGGAAAGAACGTGAGCTCCGGAGCCTGACAGGCTGAGTTCAGATCTCTGCCATGATTCACTGTGTGATCTTGAGTGAGTTGCTTCACGTCTCTGAGCCTCGGATTCTGCATTGATAAAGCACCGTCACAACACACACACACACACTCAAATACATGTGAACACACATACATATGCATGCATGTGTACACATATATTCATATACATACTTGCTTACTTTGCAACATAGTATAGCATCTGAAATTTAGGCTTTGGTTGTAGACAGACCTAAATTGAAACTTTGTGACCTTGAGTTTTAAATCGCCTCTGAGCAAATCTAAAATATCAATGGTATTTACCTTGCAGAGTTGTCGGAGTATTATCTGACATATTGAACTAGTCTGGGTTCTCCAGAGAAACAGAACTAACTGTGTGTGTGTGTGTGTGTGTGTGTGTGTGTGTGTGTGTGTACATGTGTGTGGCAGAGGAGAGAGATGGAGATTTGTGTAAAGGAACTGGTAAATCTAAAATCTGCAGGGTAAGCTGGCAGGCTGGAGACCCAGGGAGGACTTGCTGTTCAAGTGCAAAGGCTGTTTGCTGATAGAAGTCCTTGCTCAGGGGAGGTTGGTCTTTGTTCTATTAAGGTCTTCAACTGATTAGATGAGGCCCACCCACATTATGGAAGATAATCTGCTTTACCTAAAGCCTATGGATTTAAATGTTAAATCTCATCTAAAAAAATACCTTCCACAATACATCCAGGGTAATGTTTGGCCGAATATTCTGGGTGTTGTGGCCCAGCCAAGTTGGCACATAAAATTAACCATCATACACATGAAAAAAACTACTTAGCAGTGTGCCTGACACATTGAAACAAACAAATGCAGTGATGATAAAAGCAGGGTTGTTATAAATACTACAGGATATATGACACAGGAAGCGGCTCGGCTGGTGCTTAGTACAGAATGAATACTCCGTAAATGTTAAATGCTGCTATTACTTCTCCCTGCCAGGCGCGTGGCTAAGGTGCCAAAGTCCCAAAGATCAACGGGCTGCCTTTTCCTGAAAGAGACTAGTAGGAGAGGCAGACATGGACAGGCACAGTGTAATAGGTGCTGGGAGAGGGGCCCGTACAAACAGTTTTGGACACATTTATGGTGCCTAGATGTTTAAAAGGAAGGCTTCCTGGAGGAGGTGACCTCATCTAGGACTTGGAGGATAAATAGGGGCCTGCCAGGGAACTAGGCAAGGAAGAGGTAAAACCCATCCCAGCTAGGGAACAGCAAATGTGAAGTGCTCCAGTGCAGAGGAAGTGACATCAGGGGAGAAGTGTGTGTTTTACAGCCCAAAGCTGTTGGGTCTAGCTTTAGTGTTGGGTGTGGGGTAGGGATAGCAGCAGGAGGTGAGGCTTTATACAGGGGCAGCACCTCTGAGATCCTGCTGGGCCTTGATGGCCCTCCAAGGACTCTTATGGGCAGGGGGAAAACCAGTGAAGGGCTTTAAATAAAAGCAAGGACTGGATTATGTATAAGACGTTCTCCATGAAGCAGATCCTAAGAATTTAGGTTTGACATGAGAAAGAATTTTTGATGATTGGGGATCCTGGGGATTTCTTACAGGACAAATAGGGGAGACTGTTGTTGATGCTGAAGGAGCAAGTGGACAGCCCTTTGGTGGAAATGAGAGCTGAGCATCAAAAGTTGCCCCTGGTAGGAACAGAATTTAGCCGTAAGACTCGACACACATTCCCAGACCCCCCTGTGCATGGCCTGTGGGTAATGGAGATCCTGCCTACCTTGGGGGTACGGACTGTGACCTGGGATGTGAGTGTGTGCATATATGAGGGTGAGGACATGTAGGGGAGTGAAGGAGGGAGGTGTACCGAGCCATCCCTCCACAGGGAATGAAGCTCAAGAAACCAGAATCCTCTCCCAAGAATAAAGCAGAGACAGGGATGGTGAGCACCTCTTGCTTCTGTAGCCTGATAGAACCTACCCAAGGAACTTGGAAGTACGGATCTGGAGTCTTGCTGGCTGCTGTGGAAGGTTCTAGAACAGGAACTCTCCAACTTCAGCCTGCATTGGAATTCCCAGGGCATCTGGTTGACATGCAGATTCGGATTAGGCAGGCTGGAACAGGGCCCGAGAATTTTCATTTCTAATGAAATTCTCCCTTCCCTGTGATGCTGATCACCTAAACGCTGATGCCACTGACCTGGGGACCACACTCTGAGTGGCAAGGATCTAGAACAGTGGCTCACCATCCAGGCCGCACATTACAGTCACCTGGGGAGATTATTTAAAAAAAAAAAAAAAAAGGATACCAGAGCCTCGCCCCAGACCAATTAAATCAGGATTTTTAGGGGTAGAGCCTGAGCATCTATGGTTTTAAAGCCCCCTAACTGATCCTGATGCACAGTAAGGACATGAAAGAAAAGTGTTCCAGAATGTGCCCATTCAGGCTGGGGCGGGGGATTCAGAACCCCTTTCTCAGCAAATAATCTAGAAATAGCATGCAAACCACACGAAGTCCTAGCCCACGGCCCATAAACAGCATTCCTAGTAACCCCAGAAGGGCAACTGAGGGGTATCCATTTCAGGAAGGGGCAGGGGCAGGAAGGGCAGCCCCCTCTCAACTTCATCCCCACCAGCCCCTTGGAAAGTGGCTTTGTCCAGTGTTTGAGGCACAAAGCTAAATATAGCCTGGGCTGGGGGTTGAATTCAGGCTATTGAGGGAGCAGGCCTCTCTGTGGCCCTGCCCCAGGCCCGGGCTGCAGAGAGCCGGAGAAGAGGAGGCTGGGGAAGGAAGGAGTTGGGGTGAGACACAGATGGGTGGGAGAGCGTCGGCTCGTTGAGTTGAAAGCGGAAATCCAAGCTCTTGCATCTTCAAAAACGAAGGTGCAATGTGGGGAAAAAAGGGAGACAGTCGATGGACTGAGGGGTGGGCCCCCATTCATATGTAGAAGCCCTAATCCCTAATGTGACTGTACTTGGAGATATCTCTACTTAGCCTATATGGAGGGAATCAAGGTTAAATGAGGTCATAAGGGTGGGGTCCTGATCCCATAGGATTAGTGCCCTTGTAAAAAGAGACACCAGATAGCTCGACCCCTATATGCCCCCTTGCACGCACACAGGGAAGGAAAGGCCATCTGCAAGCCAGGAAGAGAGCTCTCACCAGGAACTGAACTTGCTCTTGGACTTCTAGCCTCCAGAACTGTGAGAAACCTGTTGCTTTAAGCCACCATGTCTGGGCTATTTTGTTATGGCAGCCTGAGCTAAGATACTTTAGTAGTACAACCTGTTTGCCCATCCCCTTACCGTGCTTACTCCACTTCTCCTAGAGTCAACTTCCCTTCCAGAAACTTCTTCAGTGAGGAATCTTTCACTTCCCTAAAGGATGCTCCCTGGGGTTTTCCACTCAATGCACGGAAGTTCTTCGTGCAGTCTAACCACCATCTCTATAGCTACAACCAGATACGTCAGAAAGCACTGTGGTGCTCAACTTCCCAAGCCATGAAAACACAGTTCTTTGTTAAAGTGCCTACCGGAGTCTTTGGACGGGCACGGAGGCAGGGGTGGGGGCCCCAGCTGTCCACCTCATGGAGGGCGGGGCCAGCTCCAACCTCGTGAGCAGCCGCCCCGCTTACACAAAGCCACTCAGGCAGCCAGGCACCCCTGTCCCACGTCCAGCATCCCCGGTACTCAGCTTGGTACCAAACCCCACCCTGAGGAGTGTGGGCTCTGTGGCTCGTCCCCACCGGCCCGGAGTGTTTAAGTGGTGAATCTGCACAGCATCGAGACCAGAGGCACATTAAGGATTAACTTCCTGGCTGCAGCCAGCCTGGCTCAGCCTTCCTGTTAGAGGATTCTGTGGGCAGCCTCCGCCCAGAGACACAGTTCTGCAAAACCACAGCCCCCTCCCAGGGCCCGGACCCCACCCAATCGCCTGCCGAAGCCCCCTCCGGCGCCCAGCAGGATCTGTTCCTGTACCTCTTGCCAAGGTCTTTCCAGATGTCTTGGAGCAGCTGGCCAGAGCCTTGAGGGGTCCCGGGTTGGAGGGGTTGCGCAGAGCCCCAGGTTTGCTGTCTCAGCTCCCCGAAAGGAGGCTTAACACAGTCCAAAGGGCATGTTGGTCTGATTCCCTTATGGATGGCTCCCCTGCCCCAGAGAAGACAGTTCCTACTGCTCAGGAAGCCCCAGACTTGGGGGGGAGACGCAGCCCCTGAGCTCAGGGCTCCGGGTTGGACCAGGGAGTGTGCTATCCTCAGGATGGGTGAAATGAAGGCAGGAACATTGGGGCTGGGGGAGACGGGGAGGCAACAGCTCTGCTGGGCTGAGGACACGGGGTGGCTGAGAGACCCCAGGGAAGAAGAGTGGAGACAGGATCTAAGTTGGTTCACTGCAGACTTCTTTTAAAAGTCACCAGGAGAGCCCCAAAGGTAGGATCTGTGCTGTCTCCCTTGGGGGGGTGGTAAAAAGAGGGGCTTGGCCTTGTGCACTTCGTGTCCCACGGGCCTGGCCAGCGCTGCTCCTCGCCTTGCTCCCCCAACTGACAGACACACTCCCAGACGGCCTTACGGCCCTGGCTTGCCCAGACTGGCTCAGCCTGTCTCCGCGTCCGGCTGGGCCCCGGCTGTTTCCGCAGTCCCCTCACTCTGCTCCTCTAGCAAGAACTGCCTCCTAGCCCCAAGTAAGCAAGAAAAGCCGCCCCGCTGGGGGGTGGGGGTGGGTAGTGAGTGTGTGGAGGGGAGGGGGAGCCATTAGGGAGCTGAGCTGCTGCAGGACTAGAGGATTCTAATCGATGGGCTCATGTTATATTTATCAGCCACACTACTTAGGCGCTGCGCTGAGCAGGACTAATGGCCTCCCCATTGGAGACGCCATTACAGGAAGTGTAGGGGGAGGGGCCGGGGCGCCAAAAGGAGATGGGGACCTGGCAAGGTTTACTTCTCCTGGTGGCTGGCCCCAACCCCTACCACAGGGGCAGCTGTCCTGCACAATGCAGTCCTGGAGTGTGCTCCCGGCTCTTCCTCTCCTCCTCACTAACTGGGAGGAAATACTCAGAATTCTCAACCAGAGGTCACCCCAGTCATCCCTTGCGACCCCTTCCATTGCACTCTTCTCCTAGACCCTTTCCGCCTGGGTTGAGCGAAGCCACGCCTTCTCCACCCTCCGCTGTTTGAATGACAACCACGTGGGCCAACCAAGTGGCTCAGCCTTTCCTGGGGCGGAGCCAGCCATGGTTGCCATGGCGGTCTTTGGGGTAGTGGGTTTGGGGGTGGTGCTGGATACTTCCTGTAACAGCCTTAATTGCTCATTTATTTAGGGCAATTAGTCCCTGGCGACCCTCCCTTCCTTGACCCCAGCAAGGACTATTCTCAGCTCACACAACATTCCACCAAGATGGGGTGGAGCCTGGTCCAGCATGAATGGGTTAAGGCGGGGTGGGGAGGCAGGGTGCTCCCAAAGTCCGAGAAGCTCCCGGAGTCTGAGAATCCCTATTTAGAGGCTGACCTGGTCAGACCATTCCGTGCCCTGTCACTGGCCCCTGCTCCCAGCATGCTCTTGGCCCTCTCTGGCCGCTCATTCAGCTCCGAGGGTGGACCCACCCCTCTCCATACTCCCGACGTTGGTGGCCTCTAGACACTCTCCACCAATGGCACTACGGTCTTCCTGACCAGCCCCCAGTCATGGTTGGCTCCCCCCGAGCTTTGCCCCCTCCCTCTCCACAGGCAGCTGCTCCAATAGCAGAAGCTCTCAGGGGGGCCCTTCCTGTGTCCCCAGCATGCACCCTGTGGCATCAGGAGGCTGCAGAGGCCCCCTCCTCCTGTACCTCAGATCTACGTTCCCGTGCCCTGCTTCCTAGAACTTCTTAGTTGGACTATTGGAAGTCTGGTTCCAGAATGCTCTCATTGCATGGAGACTGAGGCCCCAAGAGAAGAAAACAAGCCCAGGGTTCCTGGGTGAGTTAGAGGCAGAGCGGGACTAGAACCCAGTGCCCTTGATCCCCAGCCTGGTGCTTAGCGACATCACAGACATCACAACGACAACTCCTTCAGGTCCTCTCAGACCGGCCCTTCCTCTGGCCTGCCGCTCTTATCCACCTTTATACCCCGTCCTGACAACAGAGTCTCCTGAAGGCCTCCCGTCTCAGCCCCTCAGAAACTCTCTGGTTCGGACTCCAGTTCTGTTGCTCTTCCAGGCCGTGTACAAGCTCCCGCCCCAGGTTTTCCTGTCCTCTGGACCCCAGGCTCTTCCTCTGTGGAGGGGGCGCTGGGCCAGCCCACCCTCATGGCTGTACCTGTGGGGACTTCGAGTTCAGCCCCTTTTTCCAAAGGCCTGTTGGTCAAAAGCTGAAGGAAGCTACTGGACTTCTAGAATCCGACTTCTTAATTCTGCCTTTTGGGTTTAGAACCATCCCTGTGGGCCAAGCTGCAGGAGAGCCTGGAGGCCTTCGTGAGGCAGGGTCGCCCTCTAAGCTGGGGACTTTTTCTCGACCTCCCTCTCTGGGTGTACCCACCCCAACTCTTCCTCACCTTCACCGATGCCTACTGCACCAACCTCCTTCCTTGTCGGAGGGCCTTCTTGTACCCCCCACCCCAGGAGTGCAAGCCCTTCTTTGGTGGGGAGGTGCCTAAAGGCTTAGGGACGGGGGAGGGACTGGTCTCAGCCTTGGTGTCTCCTCGGCTGTGGGACAGAGGGAGCCATGTTGGGGGTGACCTCACCCTTTGGGCATCCTCCTGCTGGACAAAGGGCCCGATTGTTCCCCAGCCAAGCGGGAGGTAGGAGGATGACACTTCAATCCTCCGACCCTCTTTAGACACCCTGCACTTTTGGCTGCTGCGGGCTCAGTGTGCGGGGAGGTGGGGAGGCCGTCCCAATTTGGAGGGCAAGAAGAAAGCTTGGAATATCTGCGAAGTCCTTCCTAGAATCTCACCTCCATCTCAAAAGACGCTGAATACCACGGCTCTGAAGTTAGAGACAGACACGCTCCACTTGCCTTTTTTCCATCTCCCCTCTTTGAGGGGAGAATCAGGGGCTTTTCTTCTATTCCCTGCGAGAGCAGGGGTCTTCAATCCCCCCCCCAATAGTATCGGGTGCCTTTAAATGAAATCTTCCTAGAACTCTGATCAGTAAAGCAGATGAAAGTGGGAACTACTTTGGTTGAGGTGGTGGGAAGGGTGGGGTAGAGGCAGAGAACTCTTCCCTCTCGCCCTGCCTGTGGCGGCATCTAAGTGGGGGGAGGGGGGAGTAGCCCACAAAGCATTGTTTAAAAACCACTGCTTTAAACACTTGTGTTCGTTGCTGCTGCATCCCCGGGGCCAGGCCCCTGTAAGTACTTGAAATCTAGTTGATAAATAAATAAACTCGTCCCCTCCTTTATGGGCTGGGTTCCCATAAGGGCCCCGGGCCGGGGCCTCTCCCCCGTCTCTGCTCTAGGCATAGTTGGGATCCTGGCATGTCCGTCCCCGGTTCAGGGGTTCCCTGTCATGCCAGAGCTACCCCGTGTCCCCAGAGCAAAAGGCATCAAGGGTGCTGCTGACTAAGCAGGCAAAGTGGGGACGAGTGTGCAGAGGTGGGCTGGACACTGTTTCACGCACATAACCTGCCAACAGCCCAGACACAGACGATTCCCGAAGGCTGAGCCTGAAGCGTCACAAAGCAATGAGGAACTGTCCACCCATCCACTTCCTTCCACGTAGCCAGGGGCCCCAGATTCTTACCCGGGCTCTACCATTTACTGCCGTGGACCCTCGGGCAGCTCACTTCCCTTCTCTGGGCCTCAGTGTCCTCCCCTGTAAAATGGGGAGAGTGGGGCTAATGGGACACTCCAGCCCCCAGGGTTCTGAGCTGGGCTCCCAGGGCTGCACAGGGGCCGGGGGCACAGCCCGGGATTAGTTGCCAGGCTGGGAGGGGACATGACAGAGAAAGGGAGAGATAATTCTTGTCCAGGAAAAGGTTCATCAGGAAGTCATAGAAGAGAAGGAGGGTGAGACAGAGCCTGGTCCTTCCTGCAGTGTCCTCTCTCGAACCCTTGGATGCACAGCTGGGCTCTTGGCTTAGATGTTCTCCTGAGGCCAGGTGAAACTTCAATACTATTTGTCCCCCTGCTCTGTCATCCTTTGTCATCTTGCCCATGGATGTACTATAGTCCTACCTCTCCCTGAAAATTAACCTCCCTCCAACATACCCATTCTTTTCTCATCCAGGTCTCCCTGCACTTTTGTAATCCTTCTCCTCCTGGAAGTCCTCCCTGATCTCCACTTCATGTCATTCCCCCTTGGCCGAGGTTCAGAGACCCACCCCCCCCCCCCCGAGCTGAGGGCTGTCAAGGCCCTCCTCACGTGTTGTCACCATCCTTTCAATTAGAAGCTTTCGGAGAATAGGGACCCTGTCTTTTCGTCCCAGAACGTCCATGACCTGGCTCACAGCGGGGCCTTGTGGGAGGAAGGACATGGATGACCCCAGAGGGAGGCACTCAGTTTGGGACGGGGTGAGGCTGGCCTTGTGTGCGCTTGGCCAAGCAAACGCTCCACGCCATCAGACATGCCCCCGAGCACACATGCGTCAAGACAGCCCTGCACACACGCACCCCTGTGAGCCAGCTCCCTCTCTGGTGCTGCGAGCCCCCACGTGGGGTGGGGTGGGATGTGGGGGAGGAGGTGGGGGGACGGACTGCCCTCCAGATGTTGTTGGAAATCCAACACGTCCCTCCACCCCACCCTCTCCCACTTCCCGTTCCACTTCCCCTAAATATTTACTGATTTTTATTTACATTCTTTGCCCGAGGTGCCCGGCCCCTGTCAGGTCCCATTTGCTTGCCCTGGTTCCCTCCTGCCAGCTCCCCTCCTCCTCCCTTAAATCTGGAGCCAGGAGTTGTGTGTGGCTGGCACCAACCTCCCCCAGGCCCGTGGGTGTTGGGGGTGGTGAAGGCAGTGGGCTGGCGGCTCTGGGCAGAGCCGTTGGGGGCGGGGGGCTCGGGGACAGGAGCAGCTCGCCCACACATTCCCGCCTGCCCCCAATCTGGGATCGTTTTAGCCACCCCCCTTGTTTCACAGGGACTTCTGGAAGGGACTGATGGATGCCAGATGCCGAGAGCACCGTCACTGAGGGAGGGCTCTGAAGAAGGAGGAGGGAGAGCTGGGACGGACAAGGAGTGGGACAGACCGTGTCCCAGGCACTGTCCCAGGTGCTGATTGGGACAGCCGCAAACCGCAGACCAGGTTATCCTTGCCCGGTGGAGCATGCTTGCTCCCGAGAGATAACGAGTAAATCGAGTAAATCGAGTAAATCGCGGAGTAGGTGAGGGTGTTTTGAGGGCCATGGGGAGGAAGGAGCAAGGTGAAGGGAATGGGGAGTGGCGGTGGGGGGCTGGGGAAGCGGTGTGATTTTATATAACATCCTCAGGGGAGGTTTCACGGAGAAGGTGACACTTGAGCCAAGCCTTGCAGGGGGTGAGGGAAAGATTCGTGGGGCCGAAGAAAGCCGGGAGGAGGGAACGGCCTGAGAAGCGTGGTGACGTGCGTGAAGACTGGAGAGGACAGTGTGGATGAGCCGTGAGAGTCAGGGGGGCGGGGACAGGAGAGGACGGCAGGGGGCAAGGTCTTCAGTTTTTCTTTGAGTGACACGGGGGCCTCTGAAGGGTTCTCAGCGGATGGTGACATGACTGGACTTATTAAGGGAACAAGGTGATTCCTGCCTCCTTTGTATGCTCCCCTACATTCGGGTCACCCCCTTTCTCCTTGCCTGCTGCCTCCTGCTTCGCAGCTACCCCAGCAGGCTGCCTGTGCCTCCTATAAAGCTCCTTTACTCCAGGAAGCCCTCCAGGATTGCTCGGAGCAGCCTGCCCGGCTAGGTCTGAACAGTACATGGACTTTTCATTGTCTCTGCCCTTCTCATGAGAGAGATGCTAAAGAGAAAGACTGTGATGTCCACCCCGGGGCAACTCAAGGACCAGAGAGGGTGAGTCACTTTTCTCAAGGTGTCTCCCCAAAGGGCCAATCTCTTGCCTCCCATGAGCCCTTCTCCTGTCACCCCAGGTTTTCCATGGAGGCTCTGTCTTCCTTTTCCTTCTTTTCCAGCCTTCTCCTTCCCACCAGGTCTCTGCCTTCTCAGCAAGGGACTGAAGTCTCCCACTTCTCTGCTTTGGGATGGGCCTGGAGAGCGCCACTGCAAAGGGGAAGGTGTAGCAAGCCACTGGTTTCCCAAGGCCAAGGGTGAGGCCACCGGAGGTGGGGGGCGCAACAGCAGGGACTGTGGTGCAATTCATTACTCTAGCCGGCACCCTCCTCCACACCCAGTCCCTGGAGACTGCCTGCTATGTAGCAAGCTCTGTTTTTAAGTAGCGACTAATTGCTGGCCAGCAAGCAGAGCGATGGTGAGTCGGGCATGGGAGCATAGCTTCCCCAGCTAGGAGCCCTGGGAGTTAGCCCTAGGGCTCTGAGTCCCTAGTCCTGGCTTGGCTAAGGCCTCACTGGGTGGCTTTCCACCATGTGCATCACTTATCTGGGTCTCACTCGTTCATATTACAACTGTTTATTGAGAGCCTACTACGGGCTGGGCACTGTGCTGGCCTGAGGATACAGAGAGAGCAGAGCCAACTCGGCTCTTGCCCACAAGGGCCCGCAATCTAGTGGGGAGCAGACATCCGTTAAATAGCCAGCCAAAGGCAGTCAGAGTGACAACTGTGGTCAGTGCAAAGAAAAGGAAGACCGTAACGCCTTGAGAGTATATAGAGAGCATTAGGGCAGTCAGGGGAGCTGTGCGGCTTCCCCAAGGAGGCGATGCCCAAGCTGACCCCTGAGGGAATGGAAGAATGGTCCAGGCAGAGAAGACACTATATGCAAAGGCCCTGTGGTGGGAGGGAGCCTGTCCAAGGAGCTGCAAGAAACAGATATGGCTACGGTGCGAAGAGCAAAAGGGGTGAGTAGAGCGAGAGGTGGGCAGAGGCTGACCACGTGGAGTCTTCTAGATCATGTTTAAAACCCGATCTAAGAGCAGAGGCAGCCCCTTAGCCTTGCAGGGTTGTGTCGGGGGGAACAGGAGCCTCTCAGGTTGGCTGCAGATGGGGGGTTAACGAGAGTAGAGGTGAGGAAACCTGTCAGGAGGTGACGGCAGCGGTCCAGGTGAGGGCTGATGCTGGCTTGAACTAGGAGTCCGCAGAGGGTTCCTAAGGGGAGGAGGGTGTGCCGGGGTGACTTCTGGGTCCCTGCCTGCCGGCTCTTCCACCTGTAAAGAGGAAAGAAGCAGCTCTACTTTCTCCTGGCAATGAGCTAATTCACGGAGACAAAAATTCTCCTCCCTGGGAAGGCGCCGGAGGGCTATAGGAATAGCATAGAATATTCCCCAGAACCAGATAATTCTACCCTGGATCTACCCCCGGGTCCTTCAGGCTCTGCGCGCCCCTGCAGAACCTGGCAGGTAAGAGGACGTGCCCGGAAAGCTGCGGGGAGCGTGGTTTAGATTAGACTGCTCGCTGCCAACAGGGCTGGAGGAATGATGGTAAGAACCAGGGACAGGGGATGAAAGAGGAGACGGGATCCAGGCAGAGGGCAGTGTGCCAGGAGCACAAGAGAGAGGCTGTAAACACCTGTGGAACAGTCAGGATCTGGTGGAGCTGAAGGTCTCTGGAGCTGGTGCTGGGCTCCCCCCCGCCCCCCGCCCAGATGCAGGAGGGCTCGGGGGGCGGAGGAGGCTTTAAAGGACCTTGGTTCTCTGCACCTGCAGAGGGGGCGCTCTCCAGAAACCTCTATAGTCTCACCAGTGTTGGCCCACTTCCTGGAGCCCCTGCTCCATGGAGGAGACAGAGAATGCCCAGGACGCAGAGAGACTGGGGGCTGGGGTGGTTGGGGTACTGGAGCTGGACAGACATACAGGGGACACGCCAGTGGCGCGCAGATGATCGGAGGAGTATTTCAGGAGGAAGGGGGAGAGAGAGGAGGAAGGGGTACTCAGAAGGGGTCTGGGGACTGCTGGATTTGTCAGCCCGCTCTGGCTCAGCTGGGAAGCGTCCTTTAAGCTGAAGGGAGTTGGGTGTTGGGTACCATTGCCCCCCACCCCCCACCATGCAGCACCTCCCTCCAGAATCCCATTTTGCCTCTAGTTCTCAGGCCCCCCGTGGAACGATGGTGGGCTCCTCACTTCGTCCCCTCACTACTCTCTTCTTCTCCTGCTCTACTTGCTAGCCCTGTTGGCTTTGGAAAAGCTGCTGGGCTCCCTCCCCATCCCCCCGCCTCAGGGTGGCCCCCCCAGTGGGTGCCTGCTTGGTTGGTGGTCCAGAGTCTATGCTGTGCCTTTGGTTCACACACTGGCATCTGGGGAGAGCCTCAGTCACCCTGGTCCTCCCTGAGCACTGCTCCACTCAAAAGAGCCCCCCCACCGTGCCCCGGAGGGACCAGCCTTGGCCCGCAAGGTAGGGAAGTTGAAGTGCAGGCAGGATTTCCTGGGCTGCAAAGCGAGACAGCTGAGGGGCTGGAGTTTGGGGAATCTGTTCATGTGCGGTCCGTTGCATGGAAGGTCCATGGTTGAGGACGCGGTTGGGGAAGAATGGACATCTGCACGGCACTGTGAACAGAGTTCCTGGCCCAGAAAAGGCCTTCAGTGAATTCCTGCGGACAGAAGAGAGTTTTGGTTCCCAGCTCAGTTTCCCATTTGGTTTTCCTGGACCTCCAGTTCCCTATCTACAAAAGAGAAT
This sequence comes from Procyon lotor, assembly GCA_028646535.1. Taxonomy (NCBI): domain Eukaryota; kingdom Metazoa; phylum Chordata; class Mammalia; order Carnivora; family Procyonidae; genus Procyon; species Procyon lotor. The sequence continues at coordinate 27,390,162 of CM053619.1, read as the reverse complement.
AGTAACCCCTGTACTTCCTGTCTCATCATGTGTCACGGGGAACAAATGGAACAAGGACGGCAAAAGTGCTCTGTGATCACAACACACGGGCGGGAGCCCAGCACAGTGCCTGGCCTGCTGTGGTGGCTCAGTACGTAACAGATGAGTCAAGGATTCATTCTCCACCAGATGTGAGCTCCATGTAGACAGAAACCTGGCTTGCTTTTCTTCTGCATTGCTTCCCCAGTGCCTAGCACACTGTAGGTGCCCAATAAATATTCAGATTGAATGAATGAATGAATAAGTGAATGATGAGACTGAATCCTACCTTTAGAAACTTCTAGAACTTTGGAGGTGACGAGACAAACCACGAGGCCGTGAACGCAACCAGCTTGAAAGCAGCATTATTTCCCTGTTTTCTACAGGAGGAAACAGGCTCAGAGAGACTGGATGACTTAGCCAAGGCCCCACAGCTCCTGGTAAGTGGGGGGACCAGGATGGGAACCCAGGATTCTGCCTCCAGAGCCTGTGCTTTTCCTCCCTTAGTTAAGTTCCGGCTGTAGCTGATCCAGTGGGACAACGGCCTCTATGACTATCTACTTGACAAGCTGGAATATTCTTTCTGGGGGAGAGCTCACGGTTGTGTACCATCTCAGTGACTCCTTCGTTGGGGGCTGCTGGGGCCACTGAGGGGCCAAGATCCATTCAGGGTATGCCGGGCCCAGAAATGTCCACACTCTCCCAGGACATCATGTGCAGATGAGGACACCACCCATGGAGGGGAGCTGTGGGTGGGCTCTCCTGGCCCATAGCCGTGCCTCCTCTCTGGCACCCTGAGCTAGTGTGGCTCCCTGAGCGCTCCTTCAGGCAGGGACTTGTCCTGTCACAGCTGCCCTTCCACTCCCTGCATGGACTTGGGGCTCTACCATTCAGGTCCCTTCCCATTGTATGTTCCATGGGGCTGTTTTTCGGCTGCTGATAGGTATTTTTTGTAAAAAAAAAAAAAAAAAATGGTATGTGATGGAATAGGTTTGGGAAAGCTGGGTCAAACAGGTTAACTGGACTGTATGCTAAGCTTGCAGGACTTCTCTGGGCCTTTAATTAGGCTCATGTTGGAATATGACTCTCCAAGGGGTGGGGAGTTCCAGGAAAGAGCATCTTCCAAATTTATTTAGCCCCCAAACTGTTTCTTCAGGTGCATCTCTTGGGATTCGTGTATTCTAGGGCACACTTTGGGGATTATGGCTGTCACTGTGAAGAGTCTTTGAAGGCACATAATCAGAGTCAGAGGATCTGACTGGTGTTTTGGAAGACCACTGGGTCTCAGTTCGCAGTGAGCTTGCAGTCGAGATGGGGTGGGAGAGGCCAAGGTCCCACCAGGAATTCTTCAAGGCAGAAGAGGCTAAGTGCGGTAAGCATCCCTGATCCAAGAAGACTCCTGGTGACTTACTCGACTGGCAACTCAGATCTTTGGCCGGCTTCCTCTCCTGTCTCTTTTCAAGAATCAATAAATTATTTGAGATTAAATCAGGTGGCCCAACCCAATGGTCTCAGCATTCATCCTCCAGAATTACATGGGGTCAGCCTACCTCCTCACTGGGGCATGGAGATCCAAGGTGTGAGACTTCTTTCTAAGGTGTGAGTGGCAATACCTAGTTTATTTTTATCTGTCATGCTGTCAAAGGTCCAGTCCCTCCGCATTGAAGCCAGCTGAGGTCAGGCCAGGCTGGGGGGCTGGAGTCAGTAATCCCAGCATCCTGCTCTCTCACCACCTCTGCCCTATCCCAATCAGGGTCTGCAGCTCCAGTTCATGGGGAAATGGGTCAAAGCCACGCCCCTACCATCTCCTCTGGCAGGTACCAGGTCCCCAGAAAAACTGGACGAGAGGGGCGCCTGGGTGGCTCAGTCGTTAAGCGTCTGCCTTCGGCCCAGGTCAGATCCCAGGGTCCTGGGATCGAGCCCCGCATCGGGCTCTCTGCTCTGCAGGAAGCCTGCTTCTCCCGCTACCATTCCCTCTGCTTGTGTTCCCTCTCTCACTGTGTTTCTCTCTGTCAAATAAATAAAATCTTTAAAAAAAAAAAA
>CM053619.1:27370795-27387601 GCA_028646535.1 Procyon lotor | reverse complement strand
CTCTCTTTGGAACCAACCCAGAAAACAGGTCTGTTTTCCAACATGAAATCTGATTGAGTCACCTCCCTCTTCGACAACCTTCAGTGGCTCCCTATTGGCTTGAGGATAAAATTATCCTTAGATTGCCATAAAAAGCCCTTGGCCATTTAGCTCCTGCTTACTTTTAAAGCATTTCTCCTATTTCTCAGCCACTTTAGGCTCCACATTTTTTGATTGATTGAATGAATGAATGATGAGACTTAATCCTACCCTTAGAAACTTCTAGAACTTTGGAGGTGATGAGACAAACCACAGGGCAATGAACCCAATGAACTACTGGCTTTGGAGGCATCAAGATCTTGGTTTGGGTCCCGAATCTCACTGCAATTGCCCCCCACAGTTCCACTGTCCATCCCTTATGTCTTGCTGTTTTTTCTGCCTGGGACAGTTTCCTCCTCCTGGTTGACCCAGCAGATTCCTATTTGGCCTTCAGTTCTGGGGTCAAGGTCTGACTCCTCTGTGAGGTCTCCCCTGTTTTCTGAGCGCTTCCCAGGTATGTGCCGGCACAGTGCCAAGCACTCTCTATGAACCACAATCTCAATTTCATAATCCCACCAAGGAAGTGCTCTAACTTTGCTTACTTTACAGATGTGGAAACTGAGGCTTAGAGAAGTTAAGCAACTTGCCCGTGGTCTGTGAGCTGAGCCGTCAGGATTCAAACCCACTTCCTTCTGACCCCAGATGCCCAAGTGCCTACCTCCTTCCCCCTCCCGTCCTGTTGGATGACAGCTTGCACTCACCCCCTTACAAGTGGTTTCGGTGCTCTATGCTTCTCGCGTTTGCGCGACCATAGTCCCACTGAAATGTCGATTTCTTTTTTTTTTTTTTAAAGATTTTATTTATTTATTTCACAGAGAGAGGGAAAGCACAAGTAGGCAGAGAGGCAGGCAGAGAAAGACGGGGAAGCAGGCTCCCTGCTGATCACAGAGCCCAATGCGGGGCTCGATCCCAGGACCCCGAGATCATGACCTGGGCCCAAGGCAGAGGCTTAACCCACCGAGGCCCCCAGGCGCCCCTGAACTGTAGATTTCTTGAAGGCAGGGGCTGTGATGATAAATTTGGGACGTGCCTGACACAACAGAGGTGTGCAATTAATTCTGCGGGAGGAAGGAGGAGAGGATTTGAGGGGAGGGCTCCTCAGGGTCCCCACTTGAGCCAACAAAGCCCTGTGTGATTAGTAATTAATTAGCAATGAGTTACAGATAGCTGCAGTCACTCATTACCACAAATTCAGTGACTTAAAAAAAATGTAAACTCAGGTCAGAGGTCAGAAATCTAAAATAGGTCAGTAGGACTAGCTCCTTCTCAAGGGGAGAATCTGTTTCCTTGACATGTTCCATAACTCGAGGTTCCTTTCTCATATCCCTCTGACCTCTCTGCTTCCATTGTCACGTCTCTGTGACTCTCCTGACTCCCTCTTTCCCTTACAAGGACTCTTGCGATTACCCCGAGCTCATTCTGGATCATCCCAATTGCAAAATCCTTCATTTAATTCCGGCTGCAAAATCCCTCTTGCCACGTATGGTAACATATTTACAGGTTCCAGGGATTAGAAAATGGACATCTTGGGGGGGGTCATTATTCTGCCTGCTGCACCCTGGAAACTGAGAATGGGTCAATGTGAGGTGAAAGAAGGTTTTGGGATTCTCAAATGAGACCCCTGCCTGGCCTCAGTTTCCTCATTTGCAATCAGAGGAAAGGGACTGCAGGATCCCCAAAGTACTCTTGGGGGACATTTTATGAGCCAAAGATTCTACCTGTGAAGCAGGAGGGGATGAGGTCAGAGCACAGGGGGACCACTTTCTCCTGCCCCTTCAACTTTCACTGTGATGCTCCCCAAAGCCCCCTCTGCATCCCCTCCCCCAACCTGCCCCCCAACACCAAGGCTGGTGCTGGGACCACTCCCTCCCCAGTGCCTTTGCTCCGCTCCTGGGGCAGGAAGGAGGGCTCTGTCTGGCTTTCTGTGCCCATAGAGCCCTGACATATGGCTCAGAGGGGGGCCCAGGGCTCCCCACCCCCCGGGTCTGCCTCAGGTGTCTTCAGTGGGCACAGCCATAGGGTAAAAACGGCACTGCTTCTCCTTCAAAGATTTTTCAGAGAGAAGTTTGTAATTTAACTGGGATATGAACTATTTTCATAGGGAACCACATGGATGCGATATGGAGTAGAATACAAAATTGGCTAGAATTTTGGAAACAAAACTGGAGAATCCATCGCGGGGCAGGCGCAGAAGGAAAAGCTAGGGGAAGCAAAGCAGAGGCTCCGGCTGGGGGCCCTGGAGGGGCCACACGGGGGGGTTGAGAGAGAAAACAGGTGTGTGCTGGGGGGCAGCCGGGAGGGAGGGGACAGAGATGAAGGGCCAATCTGTGTTGAATGGGGCCCCGGGGAGGGGGGGGATGAGGAAGGTGTCCCTCCCACTCTTTCCATCCGCTGCCCTTGCTCCAGCCCTTGCCTCCAATGGCTCTGCCTACAGGGCTGCAGCCTGGACCTCGGGCAGGAGAGGCAGATGTCTCCAGATGAGGCCAGATGCTGAGAATTGGGGGAGCGCCCAGCCCCTGTGGGCTTGGAAGGATGGGGGGATGAAGGAGGTACAGGAAATGAGCTAGGAGGGAGTGTGATCTCTAGCCAGGGGTCTCAGCTAAGCCTCACAGCAGCTGGGGAGGCAGGTGTCGGGCCCATTTTTACAGATGAGTCAACTGAGACTCGGCGCCACCATCACAGGGTCTGAGACCCCCCACGTCCCCGTCCAGCCCCTCCCCATTGAGTCCACACTCCAGATGGACCAAGCACCCACAGCCCTCCTGCAGGGTCGTCTCCCTCTCCCGATCTTACCATAGAACCTTCCTCCTTTTCATTGGCCCTGCTGCTCTGGCCTCACCTTGCCTCGTCCTCTAGGAAGCCCACCGGGGGCCCTCCCACAGCTCTGTCCTGCTGGATAGTCTGTCCCTTCAATCTGTCACCTGCATGCACCCCCCATCAGACCGGAAGCCCACTGTGAACTCCAAGTGCCCCCCGCATCAGATCACCTAGCTGCTCTGAGGTAGAGGGTAGCCCCCTTCCAGTCCCAGTGCGCAGGGGGGCCAGGCTGGTGTCCACGGCAGGCAAGGCAGGCGTGGGGCGAGGGGAGAAGTACAAAGGCAGCCGCCTGGGGCCCCAGATGAGGTGAGAGTCTTGGCTGTGTCCCCAGGCCCATAAAGAAGGATGTTAACGGCCTCCGAGGGAGCAAGCGAGGGTCGATCAAAGGGGTGTGCGGGGGGCTCACCGCTGAGGCAACCAGGTAACGGCTCCTTCCAGGTTGGGGGTCAACGCTGGCACCTCTTTTCTGCCCCAGTAAATGGAGTATTTCATCCTAGGAGGCTACTGATCGAAGGAGAATGATTTATTCCAGTCTCCTACCCCCCTTCCTCCCACACCCCCACCAGGGCCCTCCTGGTCTCTACCGCCAACAGGGTCCCCCTCTTCCCCCACCCCCACTGCCCCCCAGAAACCCGGCAGCTGTTCCTCTCCTGAGCAGGGAGAGAGGATGGGGTGGTATGAGCTGGGAGATGCGGAGGGGAGAGGGTAGGAGGTTGGGCAGGCGTACAACAACCTGAGCTCCCTCCGGACTGACTAGGAAAATCAAAGGCAGTCGGCAAACCAGGATCTTTGTGAGGCTGGAAGCCCTGGCTGAAAGTAGGAAGTGGGGAAACCGTGGCGAAGGGGCTACTTTGCAGAGGAGCTCTGCAGAAAAGCCAGCCAGCCCAGGGACTGTGTAGACGCTTGGGGAGCCGGTCAGAGGTGGTAAACATGGGGGGCTGGGGCCGAAGCCGGCAGGAGCCTTAGTGGGGCCACGGAATTCCGTGCCAGGCCTATGACCTTTAGGGGTGCTCAAAACAACCCATTACTCTTACAGTTGAGGAAACAGAGGCTCAAAGACAAACAGGGACTTGGTCAAGGTCACACCGCCCTGAGTCAGCGGCAGAGCCAGGACTAGACCCCAGGACAGGATTTGAACTTGCCGGGGAGGGAGGCCTTCTCTCCAGCACCGCATGTCTGCTTTAACGAGCAATGATGAGGTTTTCTATAGTTTGCATATGAGGACTGTTTTCATTGCACCGCCAATCCTCCCTGGCCTTCCCCCCAAATTCTGATAGCAGGCTTTCCCCTTCGCATTGCTCCTTCCCTGCCCTGCAGCCCTCAGGCCTCTGCTCTGAGCCCAGTAAGGCTGGGCCAGCCGTGGCAGCAAAGGGATACTGCCCCCCCCACCACCCTATTCATTCCCCGGGACTCCATCCCCCAGGTCTTTTCCTGTCCCCTGCCTCTGGCCAGGCCATTGATTTCCACAGTTAACTGAATCACAGCAGCTAGAGCTCTCCTCTCTCAGTGCGGGGCTGCCTGACCTTGTCTCCCACTGATCCCGCCTTCTCCCTCGAGGTGCCGCCGGGGACAATCGCTGGTCTGCTCTGGGCAGCCCGCCCTCGAGATATAGCTTTTGCTGCTCATTCACAACCAATCACCCAGGGCAGGGCCCTCCACGGGCCGTGGCATCATAGAAATGTCCTCTGCCTCTATCCATACCGTCACTGGACACAAGGACACCGAGGCTCACAGACGAGAAGTGAATTGTTCAAGGTCAAGTTCTTAGGCTAGGGATCCGGATCGCCTGACTCCAGTCTGTGTTTTCTGGCCCATGTGGTTCTCCAGATTAGGTATTCGCAGTTCCAAGGGTCATATAGACCTTGGCCAACTCCCAGGATTGCCTTCCACAAGGCTCCTTTAACTGGATGGTTTCTGGCCTTGGGAGCGAGGCCAGAAAAACAGGAAGCTGGAGGATAGAGAAAGAGGAGAGAGGACATCTATCAAACCTTTATGGACGGTCTCTGACGTGCCAGACCCTATCAGGGAAGCAGCGCTGAGCACTCTGTGAACCCTGCTTCTCAGATTGGGGTAGGGTGTGCGGGGTGGGGGGGGCAGACCCCCACTCACTGCGCGGCTGGGGTGGAAACACCAGGCTAGCAATTTGAGCAAAGTGCTGGGGGCCCACAGAAGAGGGAGCAATTCATCCTGCTGGGGCAGGGCAGGGGAGGCTTCCAGGAGGATGTGGCATTTACCTGATCTTAGAAGGGGGTGTACAGCTTGGCTGGGTGGGAGGTGGGGAAAGGGGCATCTCTGGAGGAGGGACGGCAGGAGCAAAGGCTAAGAGGAGTGAAAACCTTGGTACAGCTGGGGGAGGTGAGCAGCCCCTGTGGCTAGTAGCTCACCAGCTGTTGAGAAGGAAGTGGCCAGAGGTGGGTTTAGATGGGTCTGCCTGGCCTCCTTGTGGAGGCCTCGTAATGCTTTCTCTCTTGAAAGCAAAGGGGAGCCAACATTTTTAAGGTAGGAAGTGAGGATTAGGTCGTATTTGGAGAAGCAGACTCTGGCAGGAACATGGAGGAGGGAACTGAGTGGGAGGCCCGCTGGAGGAGTTCTGGAATGGTCCAGTAGAGAGAGGCCCAGGGCCTGAGTCCTGCACCTGTGCCACAGCTGGGAAGCGAGGGCCTCGCAGGGGCTCATGTCTTCTGTGCGTCCCCAGATTCCACACTCGCCCACCTGGTCACATACAGAGGAAGAAAGGAAGGAAGAAAGGGAGGACGGGGAATGTCTCCGGTTGCTGGCTTGGGCGGCCCATGGCTGGTGGCACCTTTTACAGGAGATCGGGATGCTGGGAGGGAGAGAGGGATAATGAGCTTGGAGCTCAACACTCTGAGTCAGAGGCCCTGTGGCACAGCTGGTTGGCCTTGTCAGCTAGGCAGCTTCGTGAATGAGGCTGAGTCCCAGACCGAACCAGAGTCGTGTGGCTCAGCGGTCATCCGCTCTGGGGCACGGAAGTCAGTCAGATCAGGGTTCAAATCCTGATCCCAAGTTCTTGTTTTGGGACCCTGGACAAGTCCCTGAATCTCTCCAACCCTTAGGAACCCCTTCTGTATCATGGACAAAGTAATAGCGAACATCAAATGAGACATTTGGCCGGCACTTGTCACGAGGCATCCGAAGTTCTGGATGTTTCCCCCTCCACCTTCTCTGTGTTCCTCACTCCAATCTCTAGTCCTCCCACTGTGATTCTGAGCCTCCAGACCCGGGGCGCGCCCCTCCCCCCCTGCTGCTGCCCAGCAGGGACTCCCCGCTAACCACCAGCCAGTCACCAGAGTAGAGCTTTGGGGCCTCCATTCTGTCTGCTGAGGATGACCACACAGAGCCCCCCCAAGGGCTCGGGGAGGTGGCTCTAGACTCCAGCAAGGCTGATAGGTGCCTCAGCAGCTGCCAGGCTGAGCTGGGTCCCTGACCAGATGCTTACCTTCTGTGGGCTTCTTCTCCCTCCTCTGTCAGGAAGGGCAGATTTGGGTGATGGGGGCTCACCTGGGTGATCCCTGAAGCGTGGTCTCCCGTTTACATTTCATACCACCGGACCAGCCGGATTTAGCCCTCTGTCCCTGGAGCCTGGAAGAGAGGGCCTGGCTCTGGGGTCCCCCACCTTGTGTTTTCTCAGGTCTGGCGGGGTGGAGGAGGCACATCTGGGGGCGTCCAATGCTTTCGCGCCATGCAGACGACATGTAAATGACGGCATATGACACGCCCCCCTTCTGAGACAGGAAGGTCTCAGAGGTTCTGAGAGAGGGGCTCTGGGGAGGATGAGGCTGGCCGGAGGGAGGAAGGACCCCGCGCCCCCACCCCCACCCCGCCGCGACCCCACTTGGGTGGGGGGGAGGGGCGGGTCGGTCCGACTAATGGGCTTGTGATTCATCGCTGGGCTGTTGTCTGCGCTAATTGGCTCTGCCGGGCCGCCTGATTCATGGCAGGGAGCCGGGCTCTGGGGGACCCCCGTGTCCCTCCCCCGCCTCCCGCGCAGGATGGCTGCGTGAGGCTTTTAGATCCAGGATCCGTTCCAAGGGACTGCTGCGCGGCATCCATCACCGCTGACAGACTGGGGCTCCGGGGTGGGGGCGGGGACGCGGCCCGAGCTGCCCGCTGATGCCTGCGACCCCACCCCAGCCACTCAGGGGCATCGAGGGCAGCAGGCTCTTGGGCTGGGTCTCAGCGAGCCACACGGGGTTATCCAAGCAGGTGTGAGCTGTGAGGGCTGGTTTTCTAGAGCAGGGAAAGAGGCTGCCAGAAGACTAAAGAGACCCAAGGCTCTGTTTGAGAAATTGCTGTGCAACCTACAGGGAGTCACTTAACCAGTCTGAGTCCCCCACATCTTAGGATCTTTTAGCAGGAGACAAGGACGCCCAGGCATTGGAACTCTTGGGACCCTACCTCTGGTAGTGTCTTGGTCTAGGCATCCAAGATCCCTAGGGGTATGTCATTCATTATAATCCTCAGTGACAAAAAAGTGTACACTGCTGCCTGCCTTCTCGCCTACAGGGACTGGTGGGGGGCAGCGCTCCCTGGACAGGGACATCCCCCGCCTCCCATACCATTGCCACCAGAGCATCTCACGGCACAGAGCTTTTCAAGTTGTCCAAGGCCCCTGATGTCTGCCCCACATCTGGGCTGAGGTCGCAGATGGGGCCACACCCACCAGGCTCAAAGGGCCCCCACTGTCCACCCAGAGTATCAGAAACAGGCAGGGGGCTGGGCAGGGTAGGGGGGGGTGGGGGCTGAAAGGAGCCTAGCCCAAAGCTTAAGAAATACATCCTGCCGCTGGAATCCATGAATGAAAACTGTCCTGCAGGCTCGGCAGAGGGAGGCCCGGGCTTGCAGCCGGAGATGAATGGAGAGTCGCTGCGAGGCCTCTCAGCTGCTCCGGCCAAAAGCCCAGGCGTTGTCTCCACTCCTTTGACCCTCAGCCACATCCAGTTATCAGCGGGGCCTGTTGGCTCTCATTCTAAACCAAACCCGTTTCAGGTTCTTCTGTCTGTTTCCACTGCCGTCACCGCCGCCAGCCCGGGTCCGGCCTCCCCTCCCAGCCCCGACGCCGGCACCTCCGATCCGTTCTGATCTGCTCAGCAGCCGGATCTTTTAAAGACATAAATCAGATCTCATCCCTCCCCTATGCAAAACTCTCTCGTAGTTTTCCATCACATTTAACAGGAAAATTCAACCTTCTTGCCTTACCTTACGAGGCCCTTGGTGATCTAGTCCTTGGCTGCTTCTCAGACACCCCTCCCCCCCCAGCCCCCAGCCCTCCTGCTCTGGTTCAAAATCTAGCTGGTTTATTTCCATCTCAGGGCCTTTGCCCTGGTGTTCCTTCCCCCCACCCGCTGCCCTGACACACACCCAGTTCTGCACATGGTGGGCTCCTTCTTGGCCTTCAGGTGTCACCGCAAATGTCACCTCCTCAAAGAGGTCCTCCCTGACTACTCCATCTGTCATAGATCCCAAGCACTCTCTATCTAACACAGCAATCTATTCTAATGTCTTCAACCCTTAAAACTACCTGATAAACTCTCATTTATTTGCTGAATCCCCCCCACACACCCCCACACCCCCATGAGTCCTGTCTCCTGAGGTTTCCCTGTGCTGGCCACTATGTTTCAGGGATGGCTGGGGCTCTGATAGCATTCTGAGGCTTGAATGAAGGACTCATAGGGCGGGCCTTGCCACTGGCTTTTCCTCATGGAATATTTTTCTTTTTGTGTGTGGGCAAGTCATTTTCCTCATGTCCTTCCCCCGTAGTTGGACAGCTGGCCCTCTCCGTGGCCAGCCCCTCCTCATGCTCACCTTCTCTCTCCCTACCTCATCTCACCCCACTGCCTCCCCCTAGCAGGAAATCTGGGGTCAGAGCCGTGGTGGGAGGAGAGTCCGGGGAGAGTGGTTCCCCCTACGCTCAAGGTCTCTATGGCTTTGTAATGGGACAAGTGGCTTGTGGTTTTTCGAAGCTGTTGGGAGAGGTATCCCAGCAGTGTCCAGGAGCCTGGCACCCTCCAGCACCCCACAGCCTCCCCTGCCCCCAGGGAGGAGGAGCAAAAGGAGGCCGTGTCTGGAGAGAGGATCTCTGTCCCAGCGGGGGGTGGCCGTGCCCAGCAAGATCCCTGCCGACTAAGCCAGGAAGTACCTCTTACCTAGGATTCATCCACTGTGCAATTTGAGCTCTCCAGCAACATGAGTGACTTATCCTCACAGGATTTATTTCCGGTCCCCAGACCTGGCCATGGAGGAAACTGGAGGTCTGGGGTCAGGAGAGAGAGGTTAAGTTCATGTCCTTAGGGCTTAGAGGCCAGGTTCTACAGGGAAAGGCTCTGATCTACAATTAGCAGTAGGGCTAGACTGGAAAAACACATCCCCATTTTCCAGATGGAAAGACTGAGGCCTGGAGGGTTCCTTCTACGTCTAAAGCCAGGGGACCAAGTTCCTCCTGCTGCTCCTGCCTGCCCCCTCCCCCAAGGGATCCAACTTCTTCAGGCTTCTACCGCAGACCCCACCCCAGCCCTGCCGTGCCAAAGGGATGTCCCCAAGATTTCTGTGTCCCTATGCTTCTTCCTCCTTCTCTCTCTCCTCACTAGGGTTGGGCTTCCTGAAGGAACGTGGACTATTTAAACCCTGATGGTGGCCACTGCTGCCTCGGCCCAGGGCTGACACCTGCGGAAGGCTGTTTGCCTCTGTGGCTGACTCAGTGGCACCCTGACGCAAGCCTTCCTTCTGAGCCAGTTTCTCCATTTGCACAATGGGTCCAAGGATGCCTTCTAGATCTGTGAGTTTCCCTTCTATGAAGTCCATCTTGCTGGGGTTCTGGGGGAGGGAGGTCAATGCACGTAACTGGGGGTGGGATGGGGAGTGCTCATAAAGAGGGGCAGGAGGGAGACTGTCGCCCACCGTGGTCACTCTCTGTTCCACATCTTCTTCTCCGGGCCCACCCTGCTAATGGGGAGAAAGGAAACCAGGCAGAGGGCTGTGGGGGAAAGCAGCAGAAGGATGCTAGTTACCCCCGATCTTGCTCTAGCTGTCAGCCAGTGACTTTCCCTCCCTCACCCACTGTCCGCTGAGGAAGGAGGCGTGGTCCCACTCTGGGGGCTCCCACTGAGCGGGACACACAGGCCCTGCCTTCTGCGGGAGCCTCACTAGTGGGGGAGGCCCAACCCCTGCCCTCGGGTCCTTTTGAAATCAGTCGTCTCCCTGGCCTGAGGCAGCTCTTCCTCAAAGTCTACTGACTTCAAGATGGGAAGACCGAAGTTGTGCCAGCACAAGGAGAGATTTGGCACCCAGCCCAGCTCCTGGGGGTTCAGAGAGGGTGAGACAGGGGTCTGAGACCACCCTGTGAGTGAGCCACGAAGGCTGGGGAGGGCGGGATAAGCCCACTCTCGGGGGCACCGGGAAAAGGGCAAGAAACCCAACAGGTTGAATTTCTGAAAAATGCACCAGGATTACGCATATTTTCCCAGCCATCCGAAGTGTGGTTTTAAAATGGGAGACACAGCCCATCAGGGCAGAAGCATGTTTAGATGAAGGGAGCCCTCTCCCTCCCCCGCCTGCCTGGAAGCTTTCTTTCTGCCTAAGCGAACATGTGATTATATTTATTTCACAGGCCTGGGAGGCCTGATGGTCACCCCTCCCCTCCACCCAGCTGGGGGCACACAGATCTATGCTTCCCCATCAGTGGTTTTCTCCTCCAGGAGCTTGGAAGTGGGAGAAAGCTGCTAGGCTCAGAGAGGGGGAAATCAGGGGTCAAGCCTCGGCTTTGGGTGACTGGAGTAACTCCGAGTGAGCCTCAGGTTTCTCCATCTGTGAAATGGGGGTGATTGGCGGTCCCCACGAACCTCACGTCCTGCTTCTCATGGTCCCAGTCCCCTCCCGCGTGCAATAAGGCCAGGGGGTGTACCCAGTAGAATCTTGGAGAAATGACAGAGTGTGACATCCTGTGACTTCCTCCGTATTCTCTTCTAGATCACTTATTTGGGGGGAAACTAGCCACCATGTTGTGAGGACACTCAAGCAGCCCTATGGAGAGGCTGCTGAGGCCTCCGGCCGACAGCCTTCATCACGTGAGGGCGCCATCTTGGAGCGGGGTCCCCCCCAGCTCCAGTCAAGCCTCCGGAGGACCGCAGCTCCAAAGGACATCTGACAGTGACCTTCCAAGAGACCTTTAGCCAGCGCTACCCAGCTAAACTTCTCCCAAATTCCTAAACCACAGAAACTCTGTGGAATAATGAATGGTGGAGATTGTTTGAGGCAGGCCTCTGAGCTGTAGGGTATTTTCTTATGGAGCAATGGGTAACAAGTAGACCCTCACAGTCCCTTTCCCTTCCAGCGTGGGCCACACCAGCAGCTGCCCTCCTCGTCTGTGAGCCCTGGGACCCTTCTTCCCAGTCTTGCCACCCTTTCTGTGCCAGAACCAGCTGTCTTTAGCTTTCCTCCCCTGTTAGTGTTTCTGGAACTTACCTGAGCTTAACAATCAGCTCGGACCCTTGTTAAAAAACATTTAGTCCCACTAGAGGATCTGGGTCACCCCGGAGAGTCTTAGGACCCAACGACTCTGGAAAACTCTAACTTGTGTAGAAGTTCCTTACCCAGCTCTTAACACAGGGCCGTTTTCAGCAAATATTTTCTCCAAAGTTCTGTTTCTAGGGTCATCCTCTCATGGGATGTGCCGTCGTGATCACAGGAGCCATGGACCAGGGGCCGTGCTGAGTGTTAACCTATGTAATTCTCCCTCCTTTGGGGAGGGAGGCGCTAGAAAGCTGTGAAGCCGGGATTTGAACCCAGCTTCTTCCCTCTCTGAAGCCCACCATAACCATGCTCCTTTGTGAAGCCCCCTGGGTCTGGCGTCTCTCAGGAGTCCCATCAGAAGGTTCTCTTGCTGTCATACCAGCCTGGCTCCTCCCACTCCGGCTCTAGTCCCGCCAGTACATGGTGCTGCCGCCTCCCCTGTGCCAGGAGAGTTCGGCCTGTCTCCTAGTCGCTGCCCTCACTATTGCCCACTGGTATTCCCTGCCTCCACCCCTCTTCGGCATCTTGATCAAACTCATGGCTCCCTCTGCCAGGAAGCCTGCCTGGGTTGTCCCTGCATTCTCTCCACTGCTTCTCTGTTTCTGGGTCTGTGCTGCCCCCCACCGGGTGCATCAGTCTGGATGTCACACCCCACCCCTGTCTTTCACAAGGGCCAGAGACTCTGTGTGGGACTTACACAGTTGAGATGCTGACCTAACTGCAGATTAACATTGGGTCAGTCACTTGATTTCTCCGAGCCTCAGGCTCCTCATGCCTATAGTGGGCATCTAAAATCTGCCTCTCACTGCTTGTGGTGAAAGTGTGAGGAGATCGTGACTTTGGAAAGCACCTTCCTGATTGTAAAGTGCTGTATAAAGGCGAAGGGTTAGTAAGTACGCGTGTTTTCCAACCCTGCCTCTGCCCCCCGCCCCCGCCACACACACTCTCATACCCTTTGCTACAGTCTAGGGGTTATGTTAGTCCTCCCCCAAACACCCCCGAGTCTTTGTGCTGCTTCACTACCTGGAAGACTCATCCCTTTTGACACTGCCTGGCTTTGCTCCTTCTCAGCTCAGCTCGCGTCACTGCCTCCATGAAGCCCTCCGCTTCTCTCCCTTGTGGAATTACTGCTTTCCATCCACTCCATGGGTGCCTTTACTGTCCTTATCACCCTGCTCATGTCTACTCGTATGTCTACCTCCCCCGGTGGACCATCTTATTCACCCCTGTATGTATGCATGCAGCAGGCACTCAATAAATGCACATTAGCTTTGCATTCCCTGCTATATATTCCACTCTTACTTAATAGCCGCCTGCTGCTTTTCCTTGCTATCCACAAACACTTCCTCTTCCAAGGAAGTCTTTAGGATTCACTCCCTGCCTCCCCCCAAAATCTCCATCAATTACCTGCCTTCCACAAAAAGGGATCAAAATGAGGCATGACTGTGGTCTGGCGCTCAGCCTCTCTCCTGAGGTCTGGGACAGACAAGAAAGGCATGGGGAGGAGTGTGGGTCGGTAGGAGGCTCCGGCACCCCACCCCCACCCAGGGGGAATTGGCTTTGGCTCCGCTGTTGTGCGGATGGGGTGGGGGTGGGGTCAGCGTTTGGTTTTCTGGCATTTCATTTATGCCTTGCAAGTTGGTTTGGGCTGTCAGGGGGTCTGGGGAGGGGAGCCAGGCTGGTGGCAGGGGGTGGCCCCAAGAGCAGTTTCTGCCATCTCATTGGCTTCCTCCCTGTACTGAGGGCAAGATCAAACATCAAACGCGGCCCGGCTGGTGCCTGGGCTAATGGAGCTGGGCAAGCGTCTTCCAGATGTGTGCAGCTGTTTTCTCCCACTCCCCATCCAGAGTCATGAGTCATGAGTTGGAGACCCAAGTCAGCTGCTCTGTGGGTCCCAGGGCACTAGGTTTGGGGTTGGGGGGGGCTGGCCTTGCCTTCTCCCACCCGTGACCACAGTTTTCCTCTGATGGGGCCTCTCCCGCCTTCCAGTCCTCTCCTTCCTTCCAAAGGGTCTTTTCATGCCACTGGGAAGTCCTTCTTGCTGCATAGCGTGCCTCCTTCCTGCTCTCAGGGACTATCTCCTGGGACTAAGCAAAGGTAGAGGAGGAGAAACTCTCTCAAGCAGAGAGGAAGGAAAGAGAGATGCTCTGGATGATTCAACAGGGGGAAATGGGGGAGATAATGAAATACGTGGAGCTCAAGTTAATTTGAAAATGGGAGCACTCCACTTCCAGGCACTTGGCAGTCAGAGAGGCTATCAGCCTCTTAGCCGCCCCGAGTCCCTCTTCCCAAATGCTATAAGCTTCTAATAAGGATGTAATACAATTGAATTTATTACAAACTTAATTGTTTACAGAAATTTACCCAGCTGCAGACATGGGCAGGGAAGACTGACCCGGGGGAAGGCAGAAGAGCTGGAGAAGGAGATGAGGGGACGGGAAAGGGGCGGAGGATGATGGAGGGATGGGAGGGAAAGGGAAGAGAAAAAAGAGGAGAGGGATACAAGGAAGAGAGGGAAGGTGGGACAGTCTGGAGGCTGAGTGAGTCAGTCCTCATCAGTCCCTGGGATCCCAGTGCCGCATTGGCAAGAGAGTGCCACGAGCCTGCGAAGAGGGAGGGGCCGCAATGACAGCTCACACGGGTCCAGGTAGTGGCCTGGTGGGACCCACTATGGGCCGGGTTGGGGGCAGGGCAGAATTTCCAGGATTAGTGCTGAGACTGGGCTGCCTCTGGTGCAACTGTGTAGAATGCTTCTGCAGGAAGGCTTACTTTGTTGAGCAGAGCAGCGGGCGGACTTTTCTGGATCTAGAACTCTCCAACCCCCCTGCTCTACATCATATTGTACTTCTCCTTGGCTGTCCACTGCCTCAGCGTGCATACACACCAGGGAGACAAGCACTCGTTCATTCGTTCAAAACAAATGCAAGCAAGAAGCAGGTGTCAGGCTTGTCGCCGTGGTCACTGGGGATTCACCAACATGGCACCCCACCGTCAGAGGGCTCAGTCTACGAGGCAGAGGCCGGGACAGATGTGGACAAAGTCTAGGACAGCAGGATGGTAGGAGGAACCCCAGAGCCTGGCACGTAGTAGGGGACCAAGGACTATTTGCTGAATGAATAATGTGAGCTCGCTGCCAGGAATGGAGGGGAAAAGGGGGCTTGCTCTCTGTGGAAGCTGGTCAGGTAGCCCTGAGGGGTTTTGGGGCTTTTGGAAAAGCCCAGGCAACTCTGAGCTCCCTGAAGGCTGTGCCTTGGTCACCCTTGGATTCCACCAGCCAGGTCCTGGCACAGAGCAGGCACACGGTGTTTGATACATTAATGAGGCATCAGTCAGGAGCTCTTGGGTTGTCGGCAACAGAAAGACATCTCAAACTAGCTTAAGGAAGAAGAAAAAGAGGGAGACAGAGAATATGGTTCATGATAATGGAAATTTCTAGATTAGGGTTAGGGACAAGGTCCAGACAAAGCTAGTTGCCTGTGCTACCTGCAGTCACTGAGCCCCTCTTGGCTCTGCTTTCTTCTCTCAGGCCACCTCAATTGAGCCCTCATTCTTAGTCATGCTCTCCCCAAAGGATGGCAAGAAGGCTTACCGTGGGCTAGCCCAGCATCCCAGATAGCAGGACGAAAGTACTTTTTTCCCTGTAGTCCCAGAGGAAGCCCGTGGCTTTAGTGACATGCTCCTTCTTGAACCAATGATGTGACTAGGTGTATCGCATACACGAATTTGCCAGGCTTTGGCCAAATGGCCATTCCCAGAGTGAACAGAGGGGTGAAGGTAGAGTGACAGTAACCCCCTCCCATCAAAAGAGTTGGGAGGAGGAGGTTTCTCATAGGCTAAAAAGGGCAAAGTGCGGCCAGACCACAGATGTCCACGACGAATGAGTACATGAATGATTGGATAAATGGTTTGGGCCTTGAAGGGTGAATAGGAGTTCACTAGGGATCGAGAAGAGAGAGGGTCACCTTATATGTGTGTGTAGATGCACAGAGTCTGATTTAACCTTCTGTTTTATTTTTGTTCCCGCCTGTCCATCCATGTCAGTTCCCATCTGTGTGTCTGGTCATCCCAGAAGCCCCAGGGGGCAGGGACAATGTCTGCCACACTCCATCTGGGCACTGCCCAGGCCTGTCCATTCAGACACTCAATCAAGGCTGTTTAGGCTCTGCGGCCACCCTCCCCTGCAAGCAGGGTGCTGTCCCTCCTCCAGTAGATCTGGGCGAGGCCGGGCCACTGTCCAGTCCTGGAGGAGTGGGTGGGGACAGTGAAGAGCCAGAGACACGAGAAGGGGTTGATGGGGAAGCCTCTGCCCACGATCTCTCCCGTTCCTCTGGGGCTTTCTCCTTCCCCCATGGCAGCAGAAAGTCCTTAAAAAGTCATCTGTGAACTGTAAACATAACAATCTGACATTTTAAAGGAGGGTTTTTAAAAAGGAAAAAAAAGCATTTCATACAATGGCTCCTCCTGGCCCTTGAGCACACGGCATATTGAATTTAGAGAGTTACAATTCCACTTTTTCCCACTTCCTACTCTCCCTGTGCTGCCCCTCACCTCCTAATTACAGCGTCTGACAGCCACTTCAAGGTCACAGAGGGGCATGTCTTTGACTTCCCCGACTCTCTGCCAGGTGGTGATTGAGGCTGTCGCTCCTTCCTTCCTTCATTCCTTTGCCTGTGCGTTCATTTGCCCGAGGCTGTTGAGCTCTTGAACCCAGGCCTGTGCTGGGCCAGGTGGAACCCCGTAGGGGCGACAGACATAACCACTCCCCTCCCCAAGGGGCTCAGCACCCAGTCGGGGAGAGAGAGAGAACGCAATCCCCGATCACGACCACGGCACGGTGTGCTGGTGTTGGGGAACAAGGCAGGGTGCCTGAGGTCCACGTGGGGTCCCCTAGACTGGAATAGAATGGAAGCCTTCCCCAAAGAGGTGATTCCCATGCCAAGTTGTGCTGTGAGTAGGAGGGAGTGAGACGGTTCCAAAGGGGGCTGATGGGGCTGGAGAAATACACAAGGGTGATGAGCATCATTGGCTTCAGGTTTTTTCTTTGGCTGAGTTCTTCCCCCTCCCCGGCTGCCCTGTCTCCATTCATTTGTGTGCTTGACCGTTGCAGCTCCTGGGTTCCCGCCCGCCTCCGTTGGTGCCAGGCACAGCGCCCAGTCCGCACCCCCCACCCCTCTCTTGGACTCTGGGGGTGTGTCTGCAAGTGGAGGAGGGGAGGACGGGGACCCAAGCAGAAGGAAGAGGTGAGAAGGGAGTTATTATTATTATTTTATTTTAGGAAGAGAGGCAGCATTCTGCTCCCTGAGAGGGTCAGGCTGAGACTGGAGGGCACGTCATAGAGCTTGACTCTTCCTCTGCACACCCCCCCCCCACCGCCGACTGTTGGTC
>CM053619.1:27346954-27370295 GCA_028646535.1 Procyon lotor | reverse complement strand
CCCCCCCCCAGGACGTTATGCTTCCTTGCATATACATTTCAGGTGTCAACATGGCGACTCACTCAGCCTTGGGGTCTCTTGCCCCCTCCACCCCTCGCCCCAGTGAAATTTGGGTTTACGAGTAACCTGGTCCCTCTTTCCACCCCCAAGTCTGACAGCTCCCATTCCGGAAATGGCTGTCAGGACTCACCAAGGGCTTAGGGGGTTGGAATGCTGGAGGACTTGGCCCCATCTGGATCTCATCCTGCCGTCCCCACCCCCACCCCCAGCCCTGCCCTAGAGGGCACTGGAGAGATGAGGAGAAAGTGCCCTAGACAGCCCTGTCTTCAGCCTGGTCCGTCCCTTAATGCCCACTGTCCGTCTTTCCCCTTTGAGATTTCTGGAATCTCTGTGATGGCCCGATTCCCCAACACCCCTCAATATACCTGCAACCTCTGGGGTGGGGGTGGGGGGCTCCTAGCTCAGTCCCACGAGGCAAGAGAAGACCCTCCCCAGTCCGACACCTGTCCGGGGCGGTGTCTCTGCTTCCCGCCCTACCGCTGCCCCCCAGGGCTGAGCTGGGGGAGGGGGAGGATGGGGCACCAGATGGCAGCGCCCTCCCCAGTGCCAGCCAGATGGATTCCAGACTCACGTCAGGGGGCCTTACCCCTCAGAAGGTGCTGAAAATACCATCTTTGAGCCATCTTCGTCTTGAGCCAAGGAGGCCTGAGAGACCAAGGGGCAGCTTCCACTCCGACTTGGGAGGGCAAACTGGGGGAGGGAGGGGGCGGAGCTAGGAAAGACGTGCCTCCCCTTCCCCCCATTGGTATGCCTGGTCTGCTGCCCACCCCTGCCCCAGGCGTGGGAAGTGAGGACGGATGGGGTAGGCAACTTTGCCCAGACAGGTAACCCCAGGTCGTATGGAGCCCACAGCCCCTGGGACTGCCCCTGGCTGGGTGGCAGAATGGAAAATCCCGCCCACTGGTGCCAGGAGGTGCCAACCCCCCCGTTAGGGAGGCTGGCGGTGCCCACTGGCATGAGAGGGCCTAGGTGGGTGGAGAGGCACAGTCCTCCCGCTTGCTCCGCCCCCCGGCAGCAGGCAGTACCTTTTTGGGAGGCCTTTGCCCCACCAACAGTCTAAGCCAGCTGGGCACCCCCTACCCTGGCCAAGCCGAGAGCCAGGACGTCAGAGACCGGAAGGGAGGCCGGGTGCCAGTTTTCGAGGAGGTGGTTTGCGGGGAGGTGTGTCTCTGTCCAGACCTGAGGACCCTCATCCTTCCCTAGGACCGGGATGGTTGGGGCCATCGGGACAAACTGGGACAAGGCAGGGTATGACATTTTCCCAGAGTGATTCCAGCTAGAGGCCGCCTGGTGCCCACTCTGTTTTCTTGGTGTGTTTGCCTCCATGCCAGGCTTCTGGGTACCCAGGGAGGCAAAATAGAGCCCTAGGGTCCCAGCTGCACCTCAGACAGAAGGGGGCTTAGAGCTCATCTCTCTTAGCATCCCCATTCTACAGATGGGGAATTGAGGTCTTGAGAGGTGAAGGGACCGGTCCAGGGTCACACAGTAAGTCAGTGACAGAGCCTAAGGGGACCCGGGCCCTTGCTCTTCTCCACCGTGAGGACTCATAGTCACGATCTCGCGTGTAACAGCCTGGCACGGGGCAGGGCCTGGGGAAGAAGGGCAGGGGAGGGGCGGGGGGGGAAGCGGGCCCTCACTCCTGTAGCTCCTTCCCCCAGAGATCCCTGGCCGTTGGATTACCCGGTCCACGCCCTCGGAGGGCTCGGACAGCACTGCCCCCAGCACGGAGGAGCCCGAGGGACCTCCAGAGCAAGACGTCATAGCCAGCACAGTGCCAGATGCGGTGACCACAGTGATGGGCAGCTCTCAGCCCGTGGTGACCCGAGGAACCGGCGACAATCTCATCCCTGTCTACTGCTCCATCCTGGCCGCCGTGGTTGTGGGCCTGGTGGCCTACATCGCCTTCAAGAGGTGAGGGGGCCGGGGCAGGGGACGGAGAACTGGACCTCTGCTCCCAAGGAGGGCTTTACTGTAACCTTGACCTGAAAATTCACAGTTTTTAGAGTCAACCCCAGATCACGCTCACCCTCACCACCAGCTGCCTCATGCCGGTGGCAGGGTTGGGGGATGGTCCCTGTCCTCTCTGGCACCAGCACCTCCCCGCTCCCATGCTGCTCCCCTCCCCGACTCCCTGCCCCTGACTGCACACCGAGCTTTCTGTACCAGCCACCTGGGCCCTCACTGACCCTCCTATGTATGTACCCATGTACCCGTGGGTCTCTTCCATCCCATGGCATGTTGGGGATGTCGTGGCACCCACATCCAGACATTCAGGACGTGCAAGAACTTCTGGAAAGAGTTTTACCCGTTTATCTATTTTTAAAGATTTTACTTATTTATTTGAGAGAGAGAGAGGGAAAGAGCATGAGCTGGGGGAGGAGCAGGAGGGGAGGGAGAGGGAGAGAGAGACTCTCAAGTGGACTCCACGCTGAGGTCGGAGCCCGACGTGGAGCTCCATCTCACGACCCCAAGATCACGACCTGAGCCAAAACCAAGGGTCAGACGCTCAACGGACTGAGCCACCCAGGCGCCCCCTGGAAAGTGTTTTAAGTGTTTCAGTGCGTTTTCCATTCTTAAAAAGAAAATCTTCAAAGTAATCCATGCTTGTTTGGGTAAATGCAAACAAGACCAATGTCTTGTAAAGCAAAAAGTAAAAGCCCTCTTTTATCTCCCCAAATCCTACCTCTCTCCTCATTGGAATCTGGGATGGATCCTTTCCAGCCATTTTCTGTGCCTTTATAAACACATGTGCATAAAACTTTTTATAGTTAGATGTAAACACAGAGAGGTTTTATTTATTTTTTTCTTTTTTGAAAGCATCAGTGGGCTCCCACTCTCCATACTCTACAACTTACCTTTCCGCTTGCTCTCCTCTGGGAGAGCTTTCTCTGATTGATTGTAAGCGCTCATTCCGTAATGGACGGATTCTCATTTATTTGAACAGTCTTCTTTTGATGCACATTTGATTTGTTTCAGCTTTTTCTTATTGCTAATAATAGCAGAGGGAATCCTGGTGCATGTCTCCGCACACATGTGGGAGTAGTTTAGCAGGGTAGACTGGGAGCAGTGGAATTCTGGAGGAATCACTGGACGCACCGTTCATTTCTCGAACATTCGCTGAACCTTTGGGGCGTGCACCGAGCCCTGAGAGCCGGCCTGCCCGCACGGTGCTTTCGGTGCGGGCCAGGGGTGGGCGGAGATGGAGAGGAAGAAGAGCCATTGGTGGTCTGGTGAGGGGCTGTGCTTGGGGACCTGCCAGGGCCCGGGGCTCCACACATCAGAGCACAGATCCCTGAGGCCCCTGGCCCGCGCCGGCCCGCGCCCCCTGAGCCTGGGCCTGTCCTCTGGCTCCAGATGGAACAGCTGCAAACAGAACAAGCAAGGAGCCAACAGCCGGCCCGCGAACCAGACCCCCCCGCCGGAGGGAGAGAAGCTTCACAGTGACAGTGGCATCTCAGTGGACAGCCAGAGCCTGCACGACCAGCAGCCTCACACGCAGACGGCCGCAGGCCAGGGTGAGCAGTGAGGCCCCCCGGGGAGGGGGAAACTGAGGTGGGGAGGAAAGGGCCGAGTAAGGGTAGACTGTAGGAAGGACCACCAGAGGGGCCGGCTCCCAGGGACCGGGGCCTCCGTGTAGGACCGGAGAAGCAGGGCGAGCGATCGGGGGAGGAGAGGTCTTTGCAGTGGAGAGACGTGGGAGGGGGGAGCTTTGGACAAGCTGGTGCATCCAGACTCATCAAGCTAATTGTGCCCCCTAGGGCTAATTACTCCCCGAAGTGGCTGCAATTAGCCTCCTGCCCTGTACTTCTGGGGAACGAGTAGTTAATGATGGGCCCTAATTAGCGGCCCAGAGCCCAGCTCCAGGACACTTGCTGTGGTGGAGTCTGGGACTCAGTGGGACTGAGTGGTGTCCCCCCCCCCCCCCCCGTCTTGCTGAATTGCTGGGGGGGCGGGGCCGGGAGGGGGTGAGATGGTGGGGGTAGTGCTGACGCTGTGGGCGAGAGGGGAGGCGAGTCGGCACCCCCAGACCCCTCCGCAGCCCTGTGCCCCATCCAGGACCTCTGCCTCCAGGCCCTGGGGGGTTCCCCCTCCCCCCATCCCTGGGAGGAGAAATGCCTCAGCCCTTCTTGGGTCTTACCCCGGGGCACCCATGCCCACTGTAGGGAGCAGGGGATCTGGCGGGTAGCCTCTGACGCCCCTCGGGTCTTGGCAGTCCTCAAGGGGGACGGAGGTCTCTACAGCAGTCTGCCACCAGCCAAGCGGGAGGAGGTGGAGAAGCTCCTCAATGGCTCTGCGGGGGACACCTGGCGACACCTGGCCGGCGAGCTGGGCTACCAGCCTGAGCACATAGACTCCTTCACCCACGAGCCCTGCCCCGTCCGAGCCCTGCTCACCAGCTGGGCCGCCCAGGACAGCGCGACGCTCGATGCACTCCTGGCTGCCCTGCGCCGCATCCAGCGAGCTGACATCGTCGAGAGCCTGTGTAGCGAGTCCACGGCCACGTCCCCGGTGTGAGCCGTCCCCGGTGTGAGCCGCCCCCGGAGCCCCCGCCCCGCCCCCGCATTCCGACGACTGATGCTCCAGCTGCCCCCGTGGGCCAGCGTCAGAGCTGAGCTCCTCTGGGCAGGGCCGCGGGGCCCGGGCCCCTCCGCCACCGCCCTGTCCCTGCTCCCATGTGGCCCCATCGCTTCTGATCACTCTCTGGTGCCAGAAGGGCCCCTGCCGCCTCTCCCACCCCTGCCCCTCAGCCTCACATTTCGCGTCTTCTGCTCCCCTCTCCCACACTTCTAGGCGGGCCAGCCCCTCCCACCTCAGCAGGTGTCAGGCCTGGGGGGCTGACACCAAGGGTTTGTTGGGGGCGATGACAAAGCCCCAGAGACTCAAAGGGAGAGACTGAGGAACCAGAGCCATGGGCTCTACACTGTGAACTTGGGGAATGAGGGACCATCACTGTGGCCTACGTCCTCCCTCAGCCCCCTCACCCTCCTCTCTGGCCCAAGATGAAGACGACCAGCGGCTGATCAGAGCTGGAAGGGGGTTTTGAAGTCTAGTCCTACCCCCTTGTCTTACGTCTAGGACAGTCAGGCCTAGAGAGAGGGAGCGACTTGCCCAAAGCCACCCAGCAACGGGAAGGACAAATGTGGGCTGGGCCCCCGTTCTCTGAATTGGGGGTGCAGCCTTCAGGTTTGCTTGAGGGCAGGGAGCTGGGGGTGGGGGGAGGGGCAGGGAACCCTCTTTTGGAAATGTCTCAAAGCCAAATCCAGTCTGCCCTCCACCACCTCCAGGCCTGTCCAACCCCTGTGGAGATGGGAGGCTTCGCCCCAGGCCCGGTGCACTCATCCATCACGGTCAGAGAGGGACTTGCTTGAGCACGGTTTGGGGTTTGTGAAAAAGGATGCCGCTCCCTTTTGCCAGTCCCGCTCAGGCATGTCAGCATGGCATCCGTGGTGTGGCCCAGCGTGCAGGCGCCCTCCATCCCCACACAGACCCGGAGCCAACACAGGCAGGGGCTCCTAGAGCCAGGCCCTCCTAGACTGCGGTCCCCCAACCTTCGACAACAAACAGACCCACAGACACACACGGGCACACGCACACACATGACGGGCAATCCTGCTTTTCTCTGTGAGTTCTTTCCCTTGGGCTGGGACCGGATCCTGCCCTGCGCAGCAGCCAGAGAAGCACGGAAGGGATTTGAACTCCGCTTGCCCTCTTCCCTCGCCCCTGGTTTGGCGGGCCAAGGACGGCTGAGGCTTGAGCTGGCGTCTAGCTTCCGAGGGCCTGCACGTGGAGGAATGCTGCCCCCCCCCATCCTTCCTTTTCCTGCGAGCCTGGGTTTGGCTAGGCTCCGACCGTTGCAGTGAAGAAAAGCGGACCGGTGTGGGACGCAGCAAGAAGGAACCGAGGGACACTGTGGCCCGCAGAGGGCCTCTCCGTGTTGAGGGGACCCTGCGAAGGACTGTTTGTTCCCTAGCTTGGTGCCAGAAGGGGGCCGTGAGGTCTCATGAGGTCCCTCCTGGCCCGTTTTGTTTTGCTTGACGTTGGAATGAGTGTGGCGCCCCTCTATTTAGCATGACCGAGCCCCGAACCCCAAGCAGGGTATGCGCTGATGGCCACCCTGTCCCCCGCCCAGGGTTCTCCCAGCTCTGTGTAAGGCACTGGGAGCATTGTAAGTAGATGGCATTTCTGTGACCTCAATTTGATGAGGGGAGGAAACTCACCTGCCGGCCCTCACCTGTGCACCTGGAGAGCGGGACAGGAGCTGAGTGTATTTATTTTCCTCCCCAGCAGCTGGGGAGGGGGTTGGGGTACCGCAAATATGTTCTAGCATGTGTTTGGTTCTGGGGCCCCTTCCGCCTCCCTTTGGGCCAAGAGGAAACCCTTTTGGCCCCCCGGCTGGGGGCTGTGAGCCCCAGACTCCCTGTCACCTCCCCCTTGCATCCTGTGTAATCATTTCTTGGGCCTTCCTAAAACCTACACATAAAACATAAATGATGAATATTATAATAGCAAAGAAAGAAAGCCAGTGCGAAGAGATTTTTTCTGGAAACGCACGTGATTGGAGCTGGGAGTGGGAGGTTGTGTGTGGCGGGAGGGACCCGACCCAGGTATAATTTCTAATTTGGTGAGTTCCTGTCCTATTGTTTCTCGCCATGCCCCCCCCCCCAGACAAAATGGGGAGTGTCCACAGAAATCGAGTAAATCCACATGTGTAGCCATGCAGTTCATTTAAGTGGGACAGGGAAGGCGTGGGGGCCCTCTGTCCCCAGGTTTTGGCGAGGAAAAGTGAAAATGACCACGCAGGAAGCCGGCCAGCTGTGAACTTGACCAGATGTCAGAAGTGAAACTGACCACAGGGGAGCCAGAGGCTGGCTAGGGGGGCCGGGTCACAACCCCACAGCTCCCAGCCACCCACATGGCTGGGAGCCGCACACTCACACCCACACACAAGCACACACACAGGGTCTGGCTCCAGATGGCCTGGCAGGAGCCTGGCTGCTTGGCCTGTGCTGAGGCAGGCCCCTCCCTGGGGGCTCTCGGGGAGGGCAGGTCCCAACCCCGGCTCCTGGCAGCCTGGCTTCCAGCCCCGCCTGGCCCAGGAGCAGCAGGGCTCCCGGCCCCAGGCCCGCGCCCCTCTCCAGGGCTGGTCAGCCTCTGCAGGGCCCCTGGCCGGGTGTTCTGGTGGGGCTGGCTCGTGGTTGCTGGGGAAGGCCACGGGAGGCTTGCTCTTCCCGGAAAGGACAACAAACAAACCTTCCCGGTCTCAGGATCACACCAGGGGCCAGCGGGGCCCCAGCCAAGGGTTAGACATGAGGCGGAGTTGGTGGAGGGGCTGTGAGGAGTGCCCGTGGAGGGGCGTGAATCGGCATAAATGAAAGACCATCTGGTACTCGGATAACCCCCAGAGTGATGGGGTAGACAGGCCCTGCTTTGAGGGAGCCTTTTGTCTGCTAGAGAAAACACAGTCCCGGACTTTGGGTACCTCTCATCTGATGAGAGAGGTACAATGCCCGCCCTCAGGGAGCCCCCATTCTGATGGAGGGAAACGCCTCTAATTTGGTGGGGGAGAGCCAGATGCTGCTTGTGGGAATAAAGGAGACACAGTCCAGGGATCCCGACGGGAGGGGGGACAGCAGACAGGCCCTGGGTGATGTCACGCCCTGTGGGGGGAGCTGGGCGCTCAAGTCTGAAGACTTGTCAGAAAAGGGACGTCGAAGCTGAACCCTTACTGGTGAGCGGAGTCAACAGGCTAGGGGAGGAGAGTGTTCCTGGCAGAGGACGCAGCTCAGCGAAGGCCCCAAAGAGAGAGACAGCAGACCACGGGGCGGGGGGCACCGGGGGGCGGGGGGACCCGGGAGGCTCCTGTGCCCAGAGCCCAGAGAGAGCAGAAGGTCAGCGGGGCCAGATGGGGAAGGGCTCACAGAGAGACAGGCTAAGGGGTCTGGACTAGTTCTGAGAACACTGGGGAGCCATTGAGGGCTTTTTAAGCCTGGGGGGGGGGGTTGCCACAGACAGACTTGCTCTGAGAAAGCCCTCGCTCTGGCTGCAGTTCGGAGGCTGGAGTGGGGCAGGAGAGGCGGGGAGGTGGAAGTCAGTGGTGGCCCAAAGTAAAGGATGCCACAGCGATGGTGAGAAGAGGCCATTCAGAAAAGCTCCTCGGAGAACACAGAATTGGGAAAGGGAGATGGAAGTGGCTCATACTGGCCTAGGGTCCCCGGGGGGCGGGATGGCGGAGCAGAGAGCCTGATAGCCATCATACCACAGATTCGCACCCTCTCCCCCAGCACATTGCAGAGAAACCCTCTCCACCCTCCTCCAGCCGAACCTCCATGCCTCCTTCTCTAACTCCCCTACAAGGGCAAAAATGCTCATCAGCTTCCCATCTGTAATGTGGCCCTCAGAGGGGTGCCTGAGGCCCCTCCCGACTCCTCCACACTCACTGCCTCACTCCAGCCATCCTCATCCTCTTCTCTGTTCCCCCCACACCAGCCCTCTTACAGTTCTTCAAGCTTCAATGTTCCCTTTGGCCACAGGGCCTTTGCACATGCTGTCTTTTCTGTCTGGAACACTTGCTCTTTCTTTCCCAAGTGCTTCCTTGGGGAAGCTCTCGCCATACTCTAGATACAAATCAGGTTTCTTGATTCCACGTCCAGAGGACATCATGTTCCACTCCTTTTCTTCAGAACTCTTCGCAGTCAGGGACCATTTGCGCAATTATTTGATTACTGTAATGCCAGGAATCCAGAGATGGGGTCTGGTTTTGCTCACCTTCTAATCTTTAGCACCTGGCCTGGCACAGAACGGGTGCACCCAACAGAAATTTGTGGAATAAATGAGTGAATGTGCTCTAAGACAGCAGTGTCCAACAGAGATGTTGGATACACATGATTTTTAATTTTCTAGTAGCCCCATTACAAGAATGAAAAGGAGCAGGTGACACGAGCTTCACATTTTATTTAGTCCAATAGAGACAAAGGATTATTTCAACACATAATCAATACTTTTAAATTATTGAGATATGCTAAAATTTTTCTCCTACTAAGTTTCTAAAATTCAGTGTGTATTTTATTCTCACAGCCCATGTCAATCCGGACTAGCCCTGTTTCAAGTGCTTATAGCTGCATACGGGGCCGGTGGTCTTCGCACTGGGCAGCCAGTTCTGGGGAGGGGTCATACCTCCAAGAGTAGGGACTCATTCGGAGCACCTGCTGGGCTCCGAGGACCAATAGAGGCTGCCTTGCTTCCCCCATCATCAGTCCCCTTAGACGGGAGGCCTATAGCTCGTTTCCACCCCCCATCCCCATCCCCATCCCCATGGCCTCTCTCTTCTCTGCCCAGGCTGGGGGAACCTCCCTTTCTCTCTTTCATTCTCTAGGCTAGAGGATGAGACCCTTCATCTTTGCCCGCCCATCAGGGCCCCTCGTCTTCCCCTAGTCCCTCCCCTCCCTCTTTCATCTAGTTCAGTGAAGCCAAGACGAGAGATTGGAAGCATGTGAAAGGCCTCTTCATCCAGTGAGAAGGGGTGTGGTACAGCCACTGAGCCCGGAGCCCAGTGCTCCAGGGGGCTGGGCCAGAGCTGGGGTCAGGAGAAGACATTTCCCATAGTGCTCCAGGCTTTGGGGGGGGGGGGGTCTGCTGACCATATGCCTGGTGGAGGCGGCTTCTCTGATAATGTAAAGCAGATTCCTCCCAGCTTTGTGGCAGCTGGTGGGCAGAAGGCCAGGTGACAAAACTGAGCCCCCAGGCTTCTGGGCTTAGGAGAGCAGGCGAAAGGGGCACCTTCGGCCTCCTGCCCCCTCTTTTCTGACTACCCCTGACCTCGCGCTGACCCCTCCAGCTATGCCAGGCTCCCCACAGCAATCTGCCTGCTCTGGGCCCTGCCCGGGGCTCCAGAGCCCTCTCCAGCCCCAGCAAAGTCCCCCACTTCTCAGCACATGGCCTTGACGGTCTCTGGGGGCAATGCCCTCATTCATAGGGGGACCCAGTATTCTTCCCAAGGGAGACGCTGAGAGGGTGGCCCTTTTCATCCCCACGCGCAGGGGGATTCCTGCTGGGCCCACTGAAACTTAAGGCTTTCATCCCCACTGGAAGTTAAGGCTCTGCACAGTGGTCCCCATTTCCACACCCCAATTCTACCCTCTCAGTCCCCCAACTGCATCGGAAGATGCCAGGAACATTTTCCTAGGGGAAGAATACTCAGAAACATTCCAACTCATCCCCCCAGGGCCCTGCGTCCAACCCTCTTCCCACAGCATCCGGGCACTTCCCAATCCCCGTGCCTCCCTCCCAGCAATCCCTGCTCGGGCTGTTTCCAGCAACATTCCCAAAGGGCTCCTGGGAAAGGTAGGACCGGGTCTCCTCCCTGCTCTGAGGCTCTCTTTGGAAAAGTCTGGGAATCCTCCCGTCCCCTCCCATATTCGTGTGACTCATAGAATCCGGTGGTCCTGGTGCATCATCCAGCGGGAGCCCAACATCCCCCTGAGAAGCCCTCCGCGCTCTCTGGCCTGGGCTCGGGGCTCAGCGTGCACATTCCAGGGGCCCAGCCCTACCCCGGGGCCTACGGCTCCAAACAGCAGTCCAGATGGTTCTCATTCTACTCCTACAGACCTTGGGATGCCAGCAGTCGGCGCCGGAGGTGCGGGCCAGGGGCACGGAACAGCCCCACTTCCATTGGTCAAGCTCAGAGCCCAGGAGGCCACACGGTCGTGACCTCCCGGAAGACGGTGCTGACAGCCGGGAAGCCGGCCACCTGGGAGGTCCCCTCTCCTCACCCTGTGCACCAGTTCAGATTCTTGTTGCAAGAGGGAGAAAACCCAACCCAGGGTGGTTTAAGGGAACGGACTGTCCGTCGGAAGGAAAAAGTCTAGGGGTAGGGCCGGCTCGAGGCACAGCTCTATCAAGAGGCTCCAACAACATCCCAGGACCTAGTTTCTTCCTCTCCATCTCTTGCCTTCCTTTCCTTCTCTGGACGATTCCCTTGTGGTGATAAGGTGGCTGCAATACCTTCGGGTCCAAGCCCCTGGGAACGAGAATGCCTCAGTTCTAGAATCTCCCAGAAGGTCTCCAGGCATCCTGGGTTCAGACTGGCCCATCCCCGCGGCCGTGGAATGATGATCTCTGATTGGCTAAGGTGGAGGTCACACTCCACGTCCAAGGCAAAAGTGTCACCCCTCTTGAAGCATGGGGACTGGGTGGGAGGGAGGCGGAACCGAGGTACAGTTCCCGAGAGGGGGACCCCTGAAAAGGACAAATGTAGTCCCCAACCTAGCTCAGCATTTGAGTCCCTTCCTCCTCGCCAGGCAACTGGAGCAAGACTCCACCGCCAGACCCAGACCCAAGTTCGTCTTTCTGGTAAGAATCACCATGAAACAACACGGACATTGCAGTCAAGGGCAACCAAGGCACTGGAGAACATCCTCATGGCTGCAGGGACCCGAAAAGGAACCTGGAGGGGAGGCTTTGACCTGAGCCTTGAAGGACAGGTAGGATTTGGATTGTGGGGGTTGGTGGGAAAAAGGTGGGGAGAATATTTCAGGCAGAGAAAACAGCTGGAACAAAGACCAGAGAATGAGGAGCAGGGAGGACTCAACTTTGACCCGCATAAATAATAATGGGAACAAGGTGAAGATCAGGTCAGAGCTAGCAGGGACCCCAACGCCAGCCTGAGGAATCTGGACCGAACGGGCAGCTACTGAGGTTACCGAAGCAGGAGAATGTTCTGGAAGAACATTCGAGAACATTCTGGAAGAAGAGGCAGGAAGCCCCATCAGGAGGCTGGTGCTTCAGTGGAGAGGGAAAGAGGGGAGGAACTCAGGAAATGTTAAGCAGGGAGAATGACTTCGTGCTGGCACTGCATCAGATGGGAAACAGCACAGCGGAGCAGAGACTCTGGGACTCCTGGTCTCGAGCTTTGGCAGCCGAGGGCAGGGCTGGTGTTGTTTATCGAGTCGGCAGCCCCGGAGGAGGAGGAGCAGGCTTTTGTGGAAGATCTTGTATTCCCTACTAAGTATGAGATGCCCGGGAGCCATTCAGGGGAGAAAGGCAGGAGGCATTTGGTTAGACATGTCAGGAGCAGAGAAATTCCAGGGCTAAAGCGGAATGTTTTTAATCATCTGCCAGTCATTGGGTGAGGTCCCTGCTGGACAGAGGGAGAGTGAGGCCTGGGGCAGGCCTGCTTAGGTGCCCAAGAAGAAGGAGACGGAGATGATCAAGAAGGGCCAGTCGGTGAGTGCCTGGACCTTGCAGCATCAAGGAAGCCCAAGAAAGAGCAAGTTACCAGGAGGAGCAACAGGTGATCCCCAATACCAGTGCTGTGGGGACACCTGGGATGGAGGGGATTGGGATGAGCCACTGGATTGCAGGAGGGGGTGCAGGAGACGGGTGGCAGTGGTCAGAGGAAAAGGTGGCGGGTGAGGTGGTGGAACCCCTATACGGCTTCTCCCAGAAGCTTTGCTAAGAGGGAAAAGAGGGTTTGCCTGGAGGAGGAAGGACGTGATCTCCGTGGTCAAGGAGGGCTGACCTTGAGCCATCCCTCTCCTCTTGGCCTCCAAAGCCTGGCTCCATCAGCCCCGCCCCTCCGTGTGATGTCCCACAGCCTCGAGGGGCCAGGCCAGCAAAGGGGAGTGTGCTTTGGTCCTCAGGACCCTACCCCTCTTGTTGCCCAACCTTGTGACCCTCTATCCCTGACCTGTTCCTGGGTCCCCCTCCCAGGCCTCTCACTGCCCCAGGTGCAGGATTAATGAGCAAGAGCTCCAAGTTCTGTTAAAAGGAAGAGGGAGATTGTCGGAAAATCTAAATGGAATCGGTTTCTGCCAACCCAAATCCCCTGTCAAAATGCCACCTCGTTTGAGACTTCACGAAGCAGCCATTGGGCTCTGTGAGTGTCCCCCTCACAGGGGGATGACTGGCCAGAAGCCAGGGCAGGAGTGAGAAAGCCGCCGGCATTCACATTGGATTCAGGCAGCGGCCACCTGGCCGGCTCTGGGCACCAAGACCCGCCTCTTCCCGGGGTCACACATGGGCTGGGCGCGTGCCCAGAGAGTGCCACATGCCTGTCAGGCTGAGGCCTGCCTCGTGCCTCTCCAGGGAAGCTGCCAGAAGCCCCGGAGCAAGGCAAAGCAGAACGGTGACTCAGGCGAGGGGCGGGCCACATGGGGCACCCTCCCCGCCCCGCCCCCCAGCACCAGGTGCGGGCAAGTCAAGGGTCAGGAGAGGGAGTGTGGGTGCCGGGAGGGGGGGGCTGGCTCCCCCATCTGGGGCCATGCTGCCCTGAATCGGAGGGAAGTGGGCTTGGCCAGCTGTCTCAGGCTGACCCCCACTCAGAGCTGGTGCCTCGAGGGTCTCCATCAAGGAAGGGCCGGCCCAAAGGGCTGGTCTGGGAAGGCGGGGAGCCTGGAGGGGGACTGGAATTCAGACAAAAGGATGGAGGGTGAAAATAAGCTGACCCCATTCGAATATTTCCGAAGGCTCCTTTCCCTTCTAGGATCCCCTGCCCCCTCCCACAGACTGGCAGGGACAGCTGAAAACCACCGGGGGAAGAAGAAAGGGGATCCCAGTTCAGAGCGTGGTGTCTTAACCTTGATCCCCCCACCGAAACCCCCTCTCCTCTGCTCCCAGCCCCCAACCCAGGCTGCAGGAGGCCGGCGCCACTGGGAGCCTGGCACGGAGCCACATAGGCCAGGCCTGGTGGAGGGGGCACGACCACCCTCCAACCCTGTGTCTGGACCCCTGTGTGCGTTTTCCACCTGCCCACCACTCTGCCGGTCACTCTGCTGGTCCACAGAGGTTTTTGAGGTTTGAGACCTCAATTTGGGATTCGGATAAGTCTACCCTTTCGAGACACCGCACCCCTCCCAAAGCTGGGCTCTGCTGGAACCCACTGGGCAGCGCCCCAAGGACTGTCCCTGGGCCCCTAAAGTGAAGGCTCCAGGGGTCTGCCAGAACCCTCTTCCCACCCTTGCTGCTGCTCATCTTGGCTCTGTCACCCAAGGGACACGAGCAGAAAGAATGTGGGTTTTAGAGTCCCACAGTCCTGGGTTCAAAGCCCAGCCTTGCCATTTCTAGCTCAGGGATCTTGGGCCCGGTGGTACGCATCCTGGCAGAGCCTGTTTTTCTCAGCCATAAAATGGGAACAGACGACACCCACCTGGGAGATTTGCTGGGAAACTTAAAGTTAATATACGGGAGGCTAGTGCTCACACAGCCCTGGGGCCCCTCTGTCTCCCACCCCGCAGCCTTTATTGCTGCGCCTGCTGCCTGTGGGGCCCTCCTCCCAGCCCTTTCCAGCTCTTCCAGGAAGCCCTCCGGGACCTCCCTTTCCCATGGCCTCCAGGATCTCTTCAGCTCTTTGCATACAAAGGACCTTACTCCATTTGGGGTCCTTGCTTCATATCTTTTATTAGATTTATATCTTCACAGCTTTACAAAATCTTTTATGAAATTCGAAGCCAATTCCTCTTGGCAACCCTTCCCATCCTCACTGTGTTCCCCTTCCCCTAGCACGTGGGGACCCATGAGGCGCCCTCAAAACCCACAGAGGCCCATTGCCTTCCTCTTCCCTGGAGCGAGCCCAGCCCATCTCCCTTTGACCTGCCTGGACCCACTTCTACGCAGAGAACTCCCACCATCCAGTGAGGGCACTGCCGCTCCAGGCGCACCTGAATGGTACTTGGCTAGAGAAAGAGAGAGCAGAGAGAGAAGCACATTAAGGCGGGCCGGCCCCGTGATTTAACCCAGCCTGATACCATTTGGCAAAAGCCATTCACGGTTTTCCCCCGGGCTCCAGCCAGGCCGGGAGCTCTCGCCTTCCCCTGTTCTTGGCTGACAATGGGGAGAAGGAGGAGCCGGCCACAGACACCTGTTTGCAAGACGGACAGACGGATGGAGCCTGGGCCTCCGGGCTGAGGTTGGGGGAAGGCTGTGGGTAGGGGGGAAGTAAAGTGGGGGACAGTTCGGAGTTTAGCCGCTCTGACACAGCGGTGGAGACTAATGCATCAGACACCTGTCTGCTTTCCGGGCTGCTCTCCTCCACCAGACCCTCGACACAACCCTTTTAGACTTTTACTGAGGTCCCTTCATTTCACCTGGACTGTAAGCTCTGTGGGAACAAGAGACCAGCTCGTTCTGATCAGTGCCTCACACCTCGTGCTGGGCCGGACGAATGGCTATTCTCACGACCACCCGACTGTACAGATGAGCAAACCAAGGCTCAGAGAGTATAGTGACTCTCCCAAGGTCACACCATAGATGCATAGCAGAGATAGGAACCCATTTGAGATGTTGGCCTCGAAATACCCTGGACCCTTGTCACTGTCCCCTGGGGGAAGGGGTCTCAAGGGCAAGGTATGTCTGTAAACAGACTCCCAAAGGTCAACGAGTTCTGGAGGATTCCAGGGCAGAAAGCAGGCTCCTTTGGCCTACATCGAACTTCACCAGCATGCACCCCAGTTCTCCCAAACTGACCTCCGAGCTTAGAAGGCCCTGAGCAAGGTCACTCGCCACCGACCAGAGGAGCTTCCTTCCGGTTTTATAACAAACCCCTACCGCTCCCCCTGCCTGTGTTGCCCTGATTCTATGGGGAGCACTCAGGATCCCTAACGCCAGCGAGGCCCGTGGAAGCCTGTGTAGGGGTCCGGTCCCCACGTTGCATTCCGTCTCTCCCTTCTGCCTTAGATCTAATTTCAGTGACTTCTCCTCTTTGGAACAGATTTTAAAAACGTGTAGAGCCACTGCTAAGAAGCCCCCAGACTGATGGGAAAGGCATGATTCTTGTCTCTGTTCAATTCCCAGTCTGATGGCAGAAACAGGTCCCACACGGAGGACAGCATGGGGCGGTGGGCATCCGTGCAGGGGATGGGGAGGCAGAGGGAAGGCCTCGGGGTCAGCAGCAAGGAACGGTTGGGTCAGGGGGAGTGTTTTTGGCCCGAGGAAAGGCCTGAGGGAGAAGGGGAGGCTTGCGTGGGTGGGGGCTGAGGCTGTCTGCCAGGACCAGCAGAGGGAGCCAAGGTTGGGGGAAGCGGGCAGGACCCCGGCCCTGGGGGCCCCAGATCCTGGACTGGGCTCCCGCTGAGAAACCTAAGCCTGGGGGCCCTCCCCCTTCCCAAGGCTCCGGTGCTAAAAAGCCCACGACATTTACGACTTCGGGAGGGTAAAGAGCCTGAGAAACGAATCGCAGACCATATGGATTTGTTTCCTGGGTTTAAAAAAATCCCTCTAATTAGACCGGGAAAAGCCATTGGCCTCTGTCTCGAGGCCCCTGGATTCAATTACTGCCCAGCTTCCCCCACTCAAGCGGGGACCCTTCCCACCTCCTCCACGCGGTCAGGGCTGGGTGCACTGAGCAATGTGGCCAGAGGGAAATGGGGGGACACAAGGTTCATATTCATTTTGGATGATTCCATATAAAATCCCAGCCCAGCACCCCTTCGGTCCCCTCACCCCTCCCAACCCCCTAGTCTTCCCCAGCCCCTTTGTTTTCCACCAGTCCCCTCCTCCCTCTACCCTAGTCCCCTAATCCCCCCAAGCACCCCCATCTGCTAGGCTCTGGGAGAACCAAGGTCTTGGGACAGGACCTCCTTGGTTCTCTTCCCTTCTGCCAGGAAAAGCTTCTTGACATCAGAAGAAGAAGGAATCTTTCTTTGAGCAAGTCGAGGGCTGTAATGATGGGTGTTTTCCAAAAAAAATGTTTTAAGAGTTGGTGTAATACCTTTTCGACAATAAATCGAAATAAGCCATGAAAAAGCCCCTTACTCCTCCGCCTGTGCTCTGCATTCCCTGGAGCCTGTCCCCTTAGTCTGTAAACACTCTCCTATTTCCCTCATCCTATAAACACCTTCTCTGAGCCCTGCCGCCCTCAGGCCTCTGTCCTCTCACCTTCCCCATCAAACTCCAGATTTTTGGAGAAAGACGTTCCCTCCGTCCTCCCTCCCGCTCTCAACCAACAGCACCCTGCTCTCCTCCCACCTCAGCGGGCCGCCTTCCTTATGGGATCCAGTGGGGCCTCCAGAGACCCACCCTCCCAGTGTCCAAGGAAGAGCCTCACCTTCCCTGGGCTGCTGTCCTCCCCGACACAGTTACCTGTCTGTAAGCCCAGAGCTTCGGGATCCCCTTCTGGGCCTTCCCCTCTCTTGAGGCCGTGCCCTCGTCCTAGCTCATGGAATCTACTGCCATGGTGACCCCCATGCCTATCACCTCAGCACCCCCCTCTCCTACACCCGATTTTCCGGTTACCCACAAATGCTAACATCTCAAACTTCGCGTGCTCCAAATGCAACAAGAATTCCTTCTTTATCTGCACTGCCCCTCCCAAACCAAACCAACGGTGACAGAAGTTCTGCCCTCAGAGCACTGTTCTTTTTTGTGGAATTAATAAATTTTATTATTTTTTTTTTAGAGCAGTTTTAGGTTCACAGCAACATTGAGTGGCAATACCAAGAGCTCCCATGTATTCTCTGTCCTCGCAACACATGTCTGTCCCTACGATCTGCATCCTACACCATGCATGTGTTACAATGGGTAAACCTATATGGACCCACCATGTCACTGAAAGTCCATATCTACACTAGAGTTCGCCTTTTGTGTTGTACCGTCTATGGGTTTGGACAAACGTTTCATGACATGGATCCACCACTGTAAGGGTGGAGAAACTGCCAAATCATCTTCCAAAGAGGCCGAACCATTTGTGCATTCCCGCCAGCAATGAATGAGAGTCCCTGTTGCTCCGCATCCTCACCAGCATTTGGTATATCCAGGTTTTGGATTTGGGGTGATCTAATGGGTGTGGAGTGGTGTCTCATTATTGTTTTGATTTGTACTTTCCTGATGACCCATGATGTGGAACATCTTTTCATGTGCTTGCTATCCATCTGTATGGCTTCTCTGTGAGGTGTCTGTTCAGGTCTTTTGCCCATTTCGAATTGGGTTTTTCATTTTCTTATTGGGAGCTCTTAAGACTTAGTTCTTTTTTTTTTTTTTTTTAAGATTTTATTTATTTATTTGACAGAGAGAGAGAGATCACAAGTAAGCAGAGAGGCAGGCAGAGAGAGAGGGAGAAGCAGGCTTCCCGCCAAGCAGAGAGCCTGATGCAGGGCTCGATCCCAGGACACTGAGATCATGACCTGAGTTGAAGGCAGATGCTTAACAACTGAGTCACCCAGGTGCCCCAAGACTTAGTTCTTATATATATGGGGTAACAGTTCTTTATTGGATGTGTCTTTTGCAAGTATTTTCTCCCAGTCTGTGGCTCATCTTCGGCTCATCTTATTGTTCTCTTGACATTGCCTTTCACAGAGCATAAGATTTAAATTTTTTTTTAAAGATTTTATTTCTTTATTTGACAGAGAGAGAGACATCAGGAGAGGGAATACAAGCAGGGTGGGTGGGAGAGGGAGAAGCAGGATTCCTGCTGAGCAGGAAGCCCAAGGCGGGGTTTGATCCCAGGACCCGGAGATCGTGACCCGAGCCAAAGGCAGATGCAAAACAACTGAGCCAACCAGGAGCCCCAGAAGTTTTAAATTTTAATCAAATCAAGCTCATCAATGATTTCTTTCTCGGGTTGTGCTTTTAGTGTTGTATCTAAAAAGTCATCATTGGCACCTGGTTGGCTCAGTCAGTGGAGCATGTGACTTGATCTCAGGGTTGTAGGTTTGAGCCACACATTTGGCATGTAGATTACTTAAAAAGAAAATCTTTAAAAAAATTTTAACTAAAAAAGCATCACCATACTGAAGGTCAACTAGGTTTTCTCCTGTGCTATCTTCCAGGAGTTTTATAGCTTCACATTTAACATTTAGGTCTATGATCCATTTTGACTTAATTTTTGTGAATAACATAAAGTCTGTCTAGATTCATGTTTTTGCATATGATTGCCTCTGTTGTTTCAGCACTGTTTGTTGAAAAGTCTCCATTGTATTGCCTTTGTGCCTTTGTCAAAGATCAGTTGACTGTTTTTATATGGCTCTGTTTCTGGGCTCTCTTTTCTTTTCCTTGATTTATTTCTCTATTCCTTTGCCAATACTACACAGCTTTGCTTACCATAGTTTTATAATTAAGTCTTGATGTCAAGTATTATTAGTCTTCTTACTTTGTTTTTTTCTTACTACTGAGTTGGCTATTCTGGGCCTTTTGCCTTTCCACATTAAATTTCAGAATCATGTTGTTGATATTCAAAAAGTTACTTGCTGATATTTTGATTAGGATTATGTTGAATCTGTAGACTGAGTTGGGAATAACTGAGATCTTGACAAAACTGAGATTTTAGTCCATGAACATGGAATGTCTCTCCATTTATTTAATTCTTCTTTGATGTCTTTCATCAGCGTTTTATAGCTTTCCTCAAATAGATCTTATACATATGTTGTTAGATTTATATCTAAGTATTTCCTTTTGGGAAATGCTAATGTAAATGGTGATGTGTTTTTAATGTCATCCATTGCTGGCATATAAGAAAGTGATAGCCTCTTGTATATTAACCTTGTATTCTGTAATTATTTATTAGTTTCAGGAGTTTATTATTGACTCTTCACCACTATTTCTAACTGCAAACTAAGTAGCAACTACCTTGGTTCAGGTCTTCCCTCCATGCTCCAGAGAAACCAAGAGTTTGGAAGCCAGGTTCTAGGAGATTAGAAGGAGACAATGTTCTGACACTACTACATACAAGCTGTGTGACCTTCAACAAGACACTGAACCTCTCTGAGCTCAGTTTCTTCATCCATAAAATGATGAGAGCTGGTTGTCACAGTCCTACTGGATCATAGCATACCACTTGGCTCTGCCATGAGTGATATTTACATGGTCAGATGCTGGTTTTGGTTGTTGTTTTTAGACAAGGATCAACTATTAGACAAATCACAGAGGACTTATCTATGGCTGCATCCTAGAAGGTAAATGTTAATGACCTGATGTCAAAAGTATAGCTCATAGTGGCTGGGAAAGAAGGAAAGGGAAGGAAAGGCTGGGAAGGGAAAGAAGATAGGTGGGGACCAATGTGGAGAATGAAGATATACCATCTCTCATGGGCTGAACAAGCAATGGAGGTCCTGATATGTGAAGTTCAGTTTTGCACAGATGAGACATGGAGGGTCTAAGAACAGTGGAGTGTGACCACATTTGGGAGAGAAAGAGAGACCAGGAGGTTGAAAGCTAAATTCTCATCAGTCCTAAGAGGCAATTAATCGATAACTAAAGTTGACAGGTCAAGGGAGAGATCTTGTAATGTCATGCAACTGTGAGACTCTTACCACAATCAGGATAGGGCATATGTCCATCACCCCTAAGAGTTTCCTCATGCCCTTTGTAATCTATCCTTCCCCCACCCAGTGGAACTACTGATCTGCTTTCTTTTACTAAGGTTAGTTTTTATTTTTTAGAGTTGTACATAAATGGAATCATCTAGCATCTAGCATGCACCTTTTTTGAGAAGGGGCAGATCTGGCTTCTTTCACTCGGTATAATTATTTTGAGATTCATCCTTGTTGCCAGAATCAATAGTTTATTCCTTTTTATTGCAGAATCATATTCCATTGCACGGATGTGCCACAGTGTGTTTATCCTTGTTGATGAAGGAAACATCTGTGCTGTGTCTCGATTCTGACTATTACAAGTAAAGCTGCTATGAACCTTCATGTGTGGGTCTTCGTATGGACAATCTATGTTTCCTTTTCTCTTGGATAAACACTGAGGGGATGGAATGGCTGGATCATATGGTAGGTATATGTTTAACTTTTAAGAAACTGTTGGGGTGCCTGTGTGACTCGGTCAGTTGAGCAACTGACTCTTGGTTTCAGCTCAGGTCATGATCTCATGGGTCATGGGATGGAACCCCACATTGGACTTTGTGCTTAGCAGGGAGTCTGCTTGAAGATTCTCTCCGTCTTCCCCTTCCCTCACTCACACGCATGTACTCTCTCTCTCTAAAATAAATAAATAAATAAATAAATAAATAAATAAATAAATAAATGAATAAATAAATATTTAAAGATTTTATTTATTTGACAGAGAGAGAGATCACAAGTAGGCAGAGAGGCAAGCGGGGAGGGGAGGAGCAGGCTCCCTACTGAGCAGACAGCCCGATGCGGGGCTCAATCCCAGGACCCTGAGACCATGACCTGAGCGGAATGCAGAGGCTTTAACCCCCTGAGCTGCCCAGGCACCCCTAAAATATTTGTTTTAAAAAAATATTTTATTTATTTGTCAGAGAGAGAGAGAGAGAGAGAGCGAGAGAGAGAGCACAAGCAGGGGGAGCAGCAGGCAAATTAAAAAATTTTTAATTTTAGCTGTTAATAGGTGTGTAGTGGTATTTCCCTGTAGTTTTAATTTGTATTTCCCTAATGACTAATAGTATTGAACACTTTTCATGTACTTATTTGCTATCCATATGTCTTCCATATTAAAATGTCTCTTTAAGTTTTTTGCCCACTTTTTGTTGGGTTCTATATTTTCTTATTGTTGAGTTTTGAGAGCTCTTTATATGTTTCTGAATATAAGTCCTTTGTGAGATATATGCTTTATAAATATTTCTTTTTTTTAAAAAAATAAGCCTTTTACTTTTGTAATAAATGAGTTTTGTAAATAAATGAATTTTGTCATAAATCAGTTTTGTATATATTAATTCCCATATTGCACATACCCAGTTTTCCCTATTATTAGATCTTACATCAGTATGGTACATTAGTTACAATTAATAAACCAGTATTGGTGTATTAATATTAATGAAGGCTCATCCATTATTCGTATCTCCTTAGTTTTTGCCTAATGTCCTTTTTCTTTGTTCAAATGATGATTTTATTTATTCGCGCGCGAGAGAGAGCGTGTGAGTGGGGGGAGGGACAGAGGGAGAGGGAGAGAGAGAATCTCATGAAGACTGCATGTTGAGTGTGGAGTCTGATGTGGGGCTCAATCTCACAACCTGAGAGCATCATCTGAGCCAAAATCAAAAGTTGGACGCTTAACTGATTGAGTCATCCAGGCACCACCCTAATGTCCTTTTTCTATTCCTTCCAAGTTCCCACACAGGATACCCCATAGTAGTCGTGTTTTCTTTAGACTGTAGAAATGGGTTGGATTTTTCTTGTGCTGATGACCTTGACATTTCTTAGGGGTACTGGTCAAGTATTTTGTAGACTATCCTTCCATTGGGATTTGTCAAGTATTTTGTAGACTATCCTTCCATTGGGATTGGTCAAGTATTTTGTAGACTATCCTTCCATTGGGATTGGTCAAGTATTTTGTAGACTATCCTTCCATTGGGATTGGTCAAGTATTTTGTAGACTATCCTTCCATTGGGATGTCTCTGATGTTTTTCTCATGATTAGACTGGAGTTATGGGTTTGAGGGAAGAAGTGCCATTTTCATCCTATCGTATCAAGGGTACATACTAATAAAATTGCCTATCACTGCTTCTATTAACCTTGATCACCCAGCTGAGATAATGCTTGTCAGGTGTTTCTGCTGTAAAATTACTCCTTCCCCCAACCCCCACTTTTCATACTGGGCTCTTAAGAAAGAGCCCCCACTTCAAGAATGGGAAACTATGCTCCACCTTGAGTGGGATATATATATTTTTATATTTATATTTTATATTTATATATAAATATATATTATATATAATTTATATATATCATATATATAAATTATTTAGACTTCTGCATGGAGATTTGTCTCTTTTCCTCCATTTGTTTACTTATTCAATAACTTATTGGTATCAGTATGGACTCATGAATATTTATTTTATGCTTTGAGTTATAGGTCAATACTACTTTTCTTATTTTGCAAGTAAATATATATTCCATATATTCCATAAATATGGAATAATTTGAGCAACAAAATAAGTTGTATATGTGTATATACATATATATGCATACACTT
The DNA here is from genome assembly GCA_028646535.1 of Procyon lotor. Classification (NCBI taxonomy): domain Eukaryota; kingdom Metazoa; phylum Chordata; class Mammalia; order Carnivora; family Procyonidae; genus Procyon; species Procyon lotor. Next base: position 27,347,371 of record CM053619.1, on the reverse strand, counting down.
AATCACTAAATTCTACCTCTGAAACTAATAATACCCTATACGTTAAGAAAAAAAAAAGAAAGATCTGGGCTCTAAGTGTACTCATTTCTAATGTGTTGTGGTTACTTTGAGGGGCTCTCAGTTGATGGAGTGGCGAAATATTTGTATCCCAACTATTGTCGATAGATACGGCTAAAAATATTTCTACAGGTAACTATCTGTATCTATATTAAGCTAAACATATAGTAAGACCTCCACCTCTAATCCATAAATCATTCTATCATTCTAACCTCCCCTCCTTGCTTCCTGACACCCGGCCTCTGCAGTCGGCCACCCATTTCCTTGACGTCCAGTTCCAGAACCCATCTGTACCAGTCTCAGAATTGTTAATCTGCACCTCTGTGGGAGCTGCCTGCTGGAGTGCTGTGCTAATACCAA
>CM053619.1:27328372-27346454 GCA_028646535.1 Procyon lotor | reverse complement strand
GCTCTCCCATGTGCCTCAAAGCAGACTGTCCCTAATGCTCATCGTCTCTCAAGAAAGGCCACCAACACCACTGTGTGCCCAGCTCTAGGCCCGCACGTCGCTCCCTCGGCCTTCACACGCAGCACTGTGTCCCCAGGCCCCGGGGAGCCCTGCTGTGCCACGGCGACAGCCCCCGGGGGCCCTGCCCCACTGCCTCGCAGCTCTGCACACCCCCAGATGTTCTCACGCCCCGTCTTCCCAGACACGGCTCCAGACAGCTGCACAGCTGGCCGGCTGGCCTGTGGGACAGAGGGCCTGCCCACAGCCCTGGGAAGGAGGGCAAAGAGGGGACACCTCACGCAGACAGAGCCAACTCCCTGAGCCAAAGCACACACACATCAGGGGCCTGAGCCAGCAGGCTTTGTGTGTTTGTGTGTGTGTGTTGGGTGTGGGGAGATGTTTAACCCCTTCTCTCCCAGCACAGACCCAAGGAGTCCCCGCGAACTCGTCTCTGCCATTTCCCTGCCTCCGGCCGGATGTCCCCACACCTTAACCATCCCGGCAGACTCTTGGGGCTGGACAAGGAGAGTCTTCCCTTGCTCTCCAGTGAGCAAGCTCACTCATTCACTCCTGTTTACAGAAACAAAGCACAGTTCTGGTCCACCAAGGAGCCAGGGTCTGGAAGTTCTTTCTGTTGTCTGACCTCGCTCCCACCCCGCTGGGGTCACAGCTGCCCATCCGCTACAGCAGCTGCTGACCACGCCCCCCCCTCCATGTCTAATTCCCCTCAGCCTCCAAGCAGAGAGCCGGGAGATGGGTCCAGGAGCAGGAAGAGCACAAGCGGCGGGGGGGGCGGGTCTGGAGGAGGCCCAGGGGCAGCACACCCCAAGGGCGCTGCCTTGATCTGGGAGCAGCACAGCACGGTGGGGGAAGGCTGGGCTCCCATGCAGCCCCCCCCCCCCAGCCCGCTGGTGGCGCGTCCCCAGACAGGTGGCCCAGGTCTCCACTACCATGTCACCGTAACCCTCCTCCAGCGTCCACCGAGATCCTTCCCACCACAGCAGTGCCCGACTTTCGCCAGGCAGAGACACAGTCTGAACATCTCGAATTCACACTTGAGTGGCCGAGACGGACCTTGATCGTGTAAGCAGAGAGCAAAAGCAAGATCCTGCCAGACCGTGACAGGTGACAGGAAGGAACTGAGAAGGTGGAGAGCAGAGCTCTGGGTGGATGGGTGTTTAGATGGGTGGATGGGGGTGGGCTGGGCGTTTAGAGGCAGGCCGTTGGCCCCTCTCTCCAAGTCTGTGTCCTGCTGTGTGGACAGAGATTGTGGGCGAGCAGGCCCCGGCCCCGTGCCCGAGACTTGCAGGTCCTGAGGGTTACTCAGAGAGACACAGGTTACGGGAGCCCAGGGCGGGCAGGGGGAGGAGGGAGCCTTGGGGCCCCTGGGGAGAACTTTGGGGTTGGGATGATGGAGGGCCTGTGAGGCCGGGTGTGAAGGGCTCTGAGTGCCAGGCAAGGAGTCGGGATGCTGCCGGAGCAGTGGGGAGCCATGGAAGGTTGGAGGCCCGAAAGGGACTGTTTCAGGTGCGGGTTTTGGAAGGAGCACTCTGGCTGCGGTGAGAAGAGAATGAAAGGGCTGCTTCCTCCCACCCCCACCCCAACTCAGGGTGTAGGGGGAGCCAGGGAGCCCAGGCAGGGGCCACGTCGTGTGTTTAGGAGGAATCAGTAGGTCCCGGAGACTTCCCGGACAGGCAAGGGAAGCTGCAAGTCCCCTCCCCGCCCAGAAGCCAGACTCGGCCCACACTGTTCTCTTCGACAGCCCTCCAGTGAGCGTCTGCGAGGGGCGGGCCGGTGTGGTGCTGGTGCATGGAGATCCAGCCGGTGTGGGCGACACACATCACACAAACCGTGTGGGGAAGGATGACTTCCGCCTTATGAAAGGGAAGAGGGACGGGCCGCCTGCTCTGGATCTGGGCTTCCTGAGGGCAGGGGCTGGGTCTCCCTTTCACCCTAGAGATGCCTGGGGTCAGGGCGGTGAGGCTGGAGGCCCCCTGCGAGGGGGTCTGCCCCCTGCTGGGGCCTGGCTGGTCCAGCCACCGGGCGCCTGCCCTGCTCCCCACTCCTCCCGAGGGGCCGAAAGGAGAGGGGAGCAGGTTGTGTCGTCCTGAAACACTGGCAGGCGGCCCGCCATCTTCTGGACGGAGTCAGCTGCCCCCAGAGTCTCCCCTGGGGCTCAGCCCTGCTGCCCCCTGCCCTCCCCCCTGCGGTAAGCTCACTCAGCTGCTGACTTGGGGGGGGAGTGCGACACGGGGCGCGGGACTGAGACCACAGGTGCACCCTCACCGTCAGGAGGGGCCTGAGGGCAGGAGCGGGGTTGGGAGAGGACCCGGGAGAGGTTGCTAGAACAAGGAGGGTCTAGGAACAAGTTCTGGGAGACACAGCCTCTAGCCTCTCCTCTCAGTCCCTGCGAGGTCAGGAGACCTCATGTGAGGGCCCCATGAAGCCAAATGAGAGGAAGGGCTCCAGCATGAGAGATCTGAGGCTGGTACTAAGAAGGACTTCCCGGAAGGATGGGGCAGCACGGGCTCCGGGACAGGCCCTGTGTCACTGCTGCCCAGGGCCCCACCGGGCTGAAGAGCAGGAGGGACCCGTGGCCAAGACAACATGGGGAGAAGGAAGGATGCCTCCTGGCAGGATTGGGTCCTGGTCAGGCGGGATCTCCCTTCCTGGCACTCAGAAGTTTGACCTTTGACCTTTGGCTTAATCATGCCCCAAGGCTGTTTCTCTACCCCCACCCCCGGGTTAGGATTTCTGGGGGGGCCCTCCTGTTCTCATCGGAAGGGCCATACCTGGCTTCCACCTTCAGAGCCCCCAGCAGAAGGGAAGAGAACTGTCATGGGGAGACGGGACCCAGGAGTCAGACAATCACCAAACACCCGCCCCTGCCCCCCGCCCCCCGCCCCTGACTCTGGAGGCAGCTGGACCCCCAACTGTGTGTGAACCTGAAACTGGATCTGGGAGGCCCAGATGGCAGCGTGCCCAGCAGTGAGTGTGTTGGGGGGCTTATGGGGGCCAGGAGTCCATGCCCCCCGTTGCCCCCCTGCCCCATCTCTAGGCATGTGCAGGGGTGTAAGGGCCCGCTGCAGGCTGTGCACACCTGTGGGCCAACGTCCAGGTGCCTGTGCTCAGGCCTGGGGGACGGGGGTGCCCAGATGAATGGTTCTCCATGCTGGAGCAGGCTCCCCACGGAGACTCTGCCGGGCGTCTGGGTGCAGGTGTGTGCACTGCGCATGTGTTAGGATGTGCCCCCCCCCCCGTGAGGTGGGGATCCTGGACCTGTTACACCCGATGAAGTCGCTCTGAGTGTTCTGCATGCCTTCCCTGGGCCCTGCACAGAGGGGGGCGCGGTCAGAGGGCTGTGTGATGCTTCTCCAGCTCCAAGTTGCTATGCTCTAAGCTTCACAGCAAGCCCCAGGGGGAGCCCCAGGGGCCTTGGACGCCCACCTCCAGGCCTTCTGTGTGCCCCTGATCCCTGTCCTGGCGCCCAACAACTGCGCCTGGCCATCGGGTGCCGGCTGGGTCAGCTGTCGCCGTGACATCCATTCTCCTCGGAGGGCTGGGAGCGCCCACCCAGCTCCCAAGCCCCCTTCCTCCCCCCTTCCCCCTTCCCACGGCATTCCCTCAGCTGGGGATCAGGCTGGGGGCACCTGGGAGCCTCCCCTGGCCGTGGAGTCTCCCGGGGTTCTGAGCCTTAATCCCTGAGCTGGGAGAGACCAAGTGGCAAAGAGCTCTACTCCCAGCACCCCCAGAGCCCCACTTCCCACTGCCCCCCACCCTGAGGACTCCTGGGACCTCAACCCAGGCCGGAAAGAAGTGTGCTCATTTGCATATCACTTACATCTGATTTATATGTGCCTCCTGCTTAGTCATTTCTAAGCAACCCCGGGATTCTGATCTCAGGGGAGGCTGAGCCTTCTCTAGGGGCTTCCTTCTCTCTACCCCTCCCCCCACGCAGATTCGGCCTAAGGGAGAGTCACACACACACCCACAGCCCCAATGCACTCGGCAAACGTCGCACACAACTGAGCTTCCCCAAGGGGCCTGAGACCTGCGCTGGCCTCTATGCCCGGGCTGGCTGCCAGACCCCCAAATGGGCAAGACTGGCAGGGGTCCTCACGGGAGGCAGCGCTCATCAAGCTGCTATTTTTAGTTACTTTCCCCCCCGTGGGTCCCCAGGTCACTGCCCTCAGAGCCCTAGTCCTGCGGCTGGAACCTTGTCCCTGCTACAGCTCCACCCGCCCCTCCCCTGTGTCCCCCAAACCTTTGCCCTAGTAACCCTCACCACGGCCTCCTTGGGTGACTCTGCCTTGGGGCCTCAGGTACCCCGCTCCCCAACAAGAACGCCTCCCTGTCCTCCTCCCGCATAAATAGACCTCTGTGCCTTTGCTCCTGCTGTTCCTTCTCCTGGGATGCGCTTCCCTCCCGACAGCACGCGCCCATGCATCCTGTAAGTGCCCCCTCAAATGTCGCCTCCTGGGTGAATCAGGCAGAAGTCACCACTCCTCACCCCACAGCTCCAGAAAGACAGGGTGGGCCAGCACTTGTCTGTATGGGGGCTGCAGAGGCCTCCCATTTGTAAGAAGGGGCTAACCGGTCGCGTGGAGAGCGCCTGGGTCTGAATTATACTTTGCTTATTTTAGGGGGAAGAGCTTGTGCACCAGAGTCAGACAGCCGTCGGGTGAGTGTCGCAGACTCGGACCTTGGTTTGCTGGTCTGTAACGTGGACTCCCCGTGGGGGACCATGAGGACCAAACATGAGCTTGAACATTTAGGGTCTGAATTCTCATTTCATCAAACAGTGCAGACTAATTTGGCTCCAAAGATTTTTTTTTTTTAAGATTTTATTTATTTGAGGGAGAGAGAGAGAGAGAACAAGCATGAGCATGGGGAGGGGCGGAGGGAGAGGGACAAACGACTCCCTGCTGGCAGCAGGGCTCGATCCCGGGACCCTGAGATCAGGAGATCAGGAGATCAGGACAGGAGCCGGAGTCAGACCCTTAACGGACTGAGCCTCCCTGAGCCCCCTGGCTCCAAGGACCTCTGTTTACTTCTCTGTCCCTCCCCGCTGGACTGGAAGTTTCTTCCGAGCAAGGGCTCTGTGTCTATCTGCAGAAATGAGGATAATAGCAGGACCAACTCCATGCCCTTCCGGTGAGGGTCCGATGAGTTAATTCAGGGTTGTTACTACATGCTCCACAGCTCGCTTCTTACAGCAACCATGTGTGACTGAAGATACGTTCTCCCTACTTTACAGGTGTGGAAAGTGAGGCCAAACGTGTGGGGCTGTCCCTGCCCAGATTTGAAGCTGGATCGGACAGAGTCTTCACCGCGGTGCCCTCCCGCCGCCCCATGGCCGTGACCGTTCCCGGCAAACGGTTGGAGTGCCTGGCCCGGGATTTGCTAATGCAGCTTCTCGGCACATGTCCACACCCTCCACTGTGTCTCTAAGGCCCACGGGCGGGAGCGCCATCGAGACTCAGGGACCAAGGACAGTATAGGACAGGAGATGCCCCTTGGCCCGATTCCCAGAGCCAACCGAGGTTCAACCGCATCCTGAGAACTCCACATGGGGAGGGGGACACAGGAGAGGGGCTTGAGGCCTGGGGTCTTTGTCCGCACTGGCCCAGGGTGCGGATCAGTCAGCGCCTCCCACACATTCATTTGGCCTCCCACCCCCTAGAAAGCGGGGCGGGAGAGACACTCTCCACTCCACTCGTCCTGTGGCTGGGGCTCCTCCAAGGAAGTTTGCCCTGGAATGTGTTTTCCTGAAGCCCCACCAGCCAGGCCTCACTCACACCACCGGACCACGACAGACCCTGGACCCATAGCTTAATGGGGGCACCAGTCCTGCCGGGGACTGATCCTGGGGACCACAGAGGGCCAGGGAGGCAGGGTCATGCAGGTTTCCATTTTGGCATCTGGGCAACCGCCAAGCCAGAGAGTGACTTCTCTACATCACACATCAAGTCTGGGCCTGCTCAGCCCCCGGAATCAGGGGGAGCCCCCTTTATTTGGCCCATAGGCAGCAGGAGTCCTCCGTGTTCTGCTGGGGACTCGGTCTACGTGTGCCTGATCAGCTCCAGGGAAAGTAGCCGGGATGGCCAGAATCCCAGGAGGGACAGAGGAGGCGTCTGAGAGGCCACGACACTTTGTCCACTCCTGGGACAATGCACACCCCAGAAGTCTGGGATGGCAGAGCCAAGGAGGCGTGAGATAGAGAAGGAGGAACTTTCTTGGGATGCGATGAAGCGAGACACGGGAGTGAGGCTTGCAGCTCAGGGCTGATCCTGCCCACAGATGTCGGGACTGGGGCCCAGCCAGCTCTGGACTGGGGGGCTGGGGGGAACTCCAGGAAGGGAGAGAAGACGCAGGAATTAGAGACGGGCGTGCAGGGAATGACTTCTTGAGCCCTTCAGGCTCCAGATCCAGTCTGCCCTCTGCGGCCCAGGCCCAGAGAACCGGACACCCGAGTCCTGTGGACACTGGCGTGGCCTCGGGAGCAGAGATCCAGCGATGGGGAGGCTGGAGACGCAAGGGCACGCCCAGGACCTCAGCCCGCAGCCCACGGCTCTGGAGCGCGCGGAGCCGGCCAGGTGCGGAGGCGCCGCAGCGCCCTCTGTTGGTCGGAAGCGGAGGCTGCCCGTTCAGAGCTCTGTGTTGGGCGCCAGGGGGGATTCTGGCTTCTGCGGGCTCTGGCCCCGTGACATTAGTTCCCTGGGTCCCAGGAGTCAGCGCCATTGATGTGACCATCCAAGCTGGGAGAACCCTGATGACTCCTGTGTCAATCCTGTGTTATTGTTGGAAAAACTGAAGCCAAAGAGGGGAGATGACTAGCCCCCACGGGGGCTTGGGCCGGGGACTGGGCTCTGGGACCAGCTATGTGCCAGGGGTAGTGCCGAGGGATGGCCCTGGATTCCCAAGTCACCCCTGCCAGCCATGCTCCTACCAACCCTCCCAAATCAACTCACCTCCAACTGACTCCAATCACGCCTCCCAGTTTCACCTCTGCCTCCCCCCCTTATACCCAGACCCTTCCCATAACAATTCTAGAAATTTCCGTGTCTCCTCCAACCCCACTTCCGCCACCCTCCATCCTCTTCAGCTCACCCCAATCCCCAACCTCAGGAGACTCCCTGTGCACCCTCCTACCCTGACACACCGAGCAATTTCCCACGTGGTATCTTCAACTTTTTTCTTATGTTTCTCCAGGAAATGAAAGCTTTAATTTATTTCCTTTCTTTTTTTTTTTGTTAACTTTATTGGATTTTCTTTTTAATTAGAAGCCGTAGTACTACATGTTCTTTGTAACAGCTAAAACAAACCAGAGGGATCTAGAGAAAACTCCAATTATCGCCTCTCTCCCTTTTCAGCCCCACACCTCTGAGGTCACCACCATGGTTGAAAAAGTGTTGTCTTTGTTTCTCCAAGGCCATTTGCTCACCGAGTAGGGAGCAGTGAGACCCACCACATGTCCGCTGCCCGCCCTGTGCAAAGCCGGGACCCCCCCCCCCCCCCCGGGGCCAGACAGCGGCTGGGATGCCACTGCCCTCACGGGAATTTACATTCCAGTCGGGGAGGGGAGGCAATAGCGAGGAAGTGAGGATCTTCCAAATGGTGATGAACTTTCTGGGGGCAAAGGTGGCATGATGCCTGGGGGTGATGGCTTCTGGGACAGGCACCAGGCTGCTGCTGGAGGGGGACACTGCGAGGAAGGGAAGCCTGAGGAGTACATTACCAGCAGATCCCCACTGGAGGGCGCTGGAGGCCACTGTGCCAGGTTTGAAGGTTATTCTAAGGGCACCAGAAAGCCAAGGTCAGCAGGACCCGGGTTGCGCAAGGATCTGAGAAAGCCGTCCCTGCCTTCTGGGGAGGAAAGGGGAAATAACAAAGTGTCACAGCGCTACGGGGACAGGTGTCTTGTGGGGGAGGGGCAGTGGTGGGAGACATGGCAACACCATTTCAGGAAAGCTTCAAGAAGGAAATGCGGCCTGAGCTGAGGAAGGCTGCCACCGGGAGCAGGTGCTGGCCGGGCAGCCAAGATCTCAAGGTCGAGTGGTGTGCGGAAGGCCTCAGGCCAGACAAAGCCTAGTGTGTCTGGGGAGCTGCCGGGGGTTTCAAGGCCCCAGCAAGAGGGTGAGGGTAGGGAAGGAAAGGGAGAGAGCAGCTGGCCGGGTGAGCAGGGCCGGAGCACACGGAAGCGTGCTGAATAGACTGCCCTCCTCTGCATAGTGCAGTCCGGGAGGACCGGGACACCTCTCCGTGTCCACGTTCCACCTGTGCTAGCCTATACTTAGTACTTGTCTTTCAATTAGCTACTTTCCCCTAAAATTAAATTCATTTTAAGATTTCATTTCTTTATTTGACAGAGAGAGAGATCACAAGCAGGCAGAGAGAGGGGGAAGCAGGCTCCCCGCTGAGCAGAGAGCCCGATGCGGGGCTCGATCCCAGGACCCTGAGATCATGACCTGAGCCGAAGGCAGAAGCTTTAACCCCCTGAGCCACCCAGGCGCCCCAAGTAAATTCATTTTCAAGGGGCATTTTGTATGACTCCCATAAATGGCAAAACAGTATCCTTTACTATAAGTAAGGGAAAATAGAAGAAAAGCTGTAAAAAGAAATACTTCTGGGGCGCCTGGGTGGCTCAGTCGTTAAGTGTCTGCCTTCGACTCAGGTCATGATCCCAGGGTCCTGGGATCGAGTCCCGCATCGGGCTCCCTGCTTCTCCCTCTCCCACTTCCCCTGCTTGTGTTCCCTCTTTCTCTCTCTGTCAAATGAAGAAATAAAATCTTAACAAAAAAAAGAAACACTTCTATGAAAATTGAAAGTGTTCATCTGTGCTATTCAAAAAAGGAATCTCCTAACCAACACAACAAATGCCACACTTCCGGACGCCCTGGTGCAGTGCTGAGAGTGTGGGCTCGGGAAGCCAGATCTCCTGGGTTCTAATCCAAGCTCTCAAGAGTCTTCGCTGTGGATCCTTGGGAAAGTCACTTTGTCTCTGCAAGGCTGTTTTCTCTTCTGCAAAATCTGGTGGTAATAGAAACTACCTCAACGGGTTGTGTGATTCAATGCGAGAATTTGGGTAATGTTTAGGGAGGGTTCTCAGTCTGGCTTGGCTAGTTTGGGGCTGTGGCCAAACTTCCAAGAATCTGAAACAGGAGAGGGACACCAGCTCGTTAGCGTCTTGGAAATCAGTCTCCCTCTGGGTAAGGAAGGAACGGTGGGGATAGACCATTCGGGGCCTGCCGTGGCCGGGGGGAGCCACGGGGGAGCCACGGAGCCGGCAGCGTGGTGGCGAAAGTGCTGTTGGATCCTGGGGAGAGGGGCCCAAGGCCAGGCTGGCACCTCCGATGAGCTGGAGGCCGGGGCCCTTGTCTGTGAAATCCTGGAGGTGGCTGGCTTCAGGCCAGGAGTGGGGAGGTTATTATGCCTTCGGCCTGAGGTCAGGCCCTGGCGGCCTGGAAGGGCCAGGAGCAGGCTGGAGCTGAGTTGGCAGGAAGCGGGTGTGGGCAGCCACCACCACCCCCCGCGGTCCAGGACAGACCAGGGGTCAGAAAAACATCTCCAGGGGCATCCTTCCCGCCGCCTCTCCAAGTCTGCTGCTGGTCCTTAGGCCCCCACGGCTGCAGACTGAAGCCCCTTTCGGGCTGTGGCCGTTCCTAGGCTCTGTCCCCACCCCAGCCCCATGCACTTTCCCCACTTTGCTCCCACTGAAATCTTGGGGCACCAGAGGGGAACCGTGATGACCCCAAATGGGGTGGAGGGAGAAAACTAGGGAAGTCTTCCTCCCAACTCTCTGGTGTCCCGGCTGTCTCTCACCCCATCTCTCCCCACCCCCCACCCCATCTCTGATTTAGTCTGGATGGAAGACCCCAGATTCTATCTCTCTAACAGAAGCCCAGGTTCATGCTGCGCCCGAAGCTCTTCTACCTCCTGGATCCCTCTGACAGTGCCTGCCCCCCATCCCCACCCCCCAGCTCCTACCCAGGTGTACCCAGCGCTGCCCCCAAGAAGAGCCTCTCAGCCCGGGACTCCTTGCAGAGAGGAGGTCGCGGTTGTCCCTCCCTCTGCCGCCAGGCGTCACCACAGGCCTGGAAATGGAAGCAGCAGCCCGGCGGATCAGGATGCCCAGGATATAACTGGCTGGGGAGGGGCAGAAACGCCCCCGCAGCCCTTTCGGGTGGGAAGTCGGGAGGAGGATGCTCCCCGACCCCCGGAAGAGGCTGCCACTTGGCACCCTGGCCCCATTGACTATGGGGGTTCTAGAGGGGTGCGCACCCCTGTATTCGGGCCGGTGTGACTGGGACTCAGGAGGCAAACCCCGAGGACCAGGAGACCGTGCGGGTCCTGGGGTGCCTTGCCACTTCGCCCACCCCGCGCCCCTTCCATGAATAGGAAGCGAGAAGTTCTCATTGCAGGTGTTAATGTTGACCCGTTTCATAAATTCAAAACCCGAGGCTCATTTCCGGGCACCGAGTCACACGAAGCCCCTCTCGCCTTGGCAGCTGAGGCAACCTCCCCTATGGAGCTGCCCCCCCCTTGCCCCCGCCCCCGCGCCCGGTGTTTGAAAATCCGTGGTTGAACGAGTAACTGAATGCGAATGTACCAGCCAGCATTTATTGAGCACTTACTATGCGCCAGACGCTGTTCTCAACAACCTCATAGTGGATAGTGTTATTGTCCCCACGAGGGAACTGAAACACAGACCGGTGAAGTCATTTGCCCAAGCAAGAGGGGTCCCAGGGCTGGCACCCCGGCCATCTGGCCGCACACCTGCGGCGCATAACAACGCCTCTGAGTGGCACTCGCTGTGGGTTGTTTTAAGGGGTCTTCGGCGGCCCCGGCGGGCGGGGAGGCGCGCGCACCAGCAGGGGCAGGGTAGGAGGGGTAGGGCCGGGGGCGCTGCGGGCAGGAGCCCCAAGTGCCCACCAGGTGGCGCGCTGACCCCACGCGCCTCCGCCGCGCCACGCCACGCCACGCCCGCTCAATCTCCCCATCGCCCCCTGCGGGAGCTGGTGTTGACCACGGCGACCCGGGTCCGGCCGACAGGTGGCCGACAGGCGACCTGGTGCCCAACTCGGGCCTTGTTTTCTCCCCCTTGCTCCTCACCTCTGAAGATACCGAGATGTAGCAGCAAGGAACATGGCCAGACGCTTTTTTTTTTTTTTTTTTTCAGTGCTTCTCTGTTTACAAAGCCGTCTCCACTAGCCCAGTTCTGACCAAAGACGGGGGTGGAGGGTGGTGTATGTGTGCTGTGAGCCCAGTAGGGAGCCAGACGCCCTCACACTCAGCAGTCTCCACCCCATGAGATGGGCACTAGGATCCCCCTTAGCAGGGAGGCTGAGGCCGGAAGAAGAAGATTCACCCAAGCTCACCCCCACAGCCCATCTCAGAGATGCGCCCTGATCCAAGCCTGCTGGCACACGTGGGAGCCTTGACTGGTGAGATCCTGCCAGAGGCAGGGGCGTAGACGGAATGACCTCTCGAAGCTTGAGGCGTGCAGGCTTGGGATGTGAGTGGGCACTTTCCCTCGGGGCTCTCAGGCCAGGGGTCTCCCACCTGCTTCCCTGGCTCCTTTGCCCCCCCTTCCCCCACTCCCTCCTCCACGACCGGCCAGCCCTGGCTGTGCTCTCTTCTGTGCAAGCTCTTCCCAGTCTCACCTCTGATGATGCTCCGGGCTCCTACGTCTCCCAGTCTGGTCCCTCTAGGGGGTCCTGCACTCTGCCTCCAGTTACTCAGTGCCCCCCGAGCACCCCATAGCACGGGATGCTCCCCCTGTCGAGGATGGGACTGCCTCTCCTCCGGCGAACCTGCTCTTAGTCCCATTCTCCAGGCTGGAAAGCCGGGGGTCATCTTTGCCTCCTTGACCCCGTGTCCTGGAGTCAAACTCCCCTCCATCGCACCCCTTAAACATCTTTCAAGGCCATCCCGACCATCCCATGCTCCTGCCCTCAATCAGCCTGCCCTCACCGCCCAGCCTCCAGTTCACCTCCTCCCAAATCCACCCTCCACGCTGCTGTCAGAGCGATCTTTCTAGCGACTGTTCTTAGTGCAGACCCGACCCCTGTTTAGAACTCATTATCGTCCCAAAGCACCTGAATCACAGGATGAAACCCAGACCTTTAACTAGACCTCTAAAGCCCCAGGCCATCCAGCCCCGCTGGCCCGGCTGGCTCTCTGTCCTCCCTGTCCCCTCCTGGGCCACACTCCGAGGTACCGGACTCCTCCTCATCCCGGGGTCCCTCTGCCTGGAACCCCCCCTCCCGCTGTGCGGCAGCCCAGGCCTCCCGGCTGTTGGATCCCAGCTGAAGCGCCACGTCTCGAGGTTTCCCCTGCCCCCCACCCCTCGCTTCCCTCTTGCTCAGAACTTGCTCTTCTGCCTTCACACCGCTTGTCTCCATCTTAGAGCTCACGCTTCTGTGTGCTTGGCTGGTTCGTCTCCGTCTCTGGCAGAGCCCAAATTCTGCGTGCCTGTGAGGACTGCCGACCACAGCGGTACCCCCATGCCCAGCCCAGGGCCCGACATAAAAGTCGAGGCCCGATGCCTATTTGTAGAACAAATCGTCCTTTCATCTCGGCCTCTCAGAGCCCCACTCCCATTGCTCTCATGTCTGGCCTTTGCAGTTGCTTCCACTTCTGCAAAGGTTCCTTCCTTCCCCTCCCACCTGGGCCGATCCTCTTAGCACAGGACCAATTTCTCAGCCAGGAGTCCTTGGCCCCTCATTTGAATTAGGGTTTCCCTCTGGGCTCCCCGAGTCCCTTGTACATAGCACCCCATGACGACACCGTCACCTTGCAAATGGCCAGGTAAACATGAGCGATTGTTGCCGGTCATGATCTGCGGCCGTCCCCCCACCCCGCCCCCAGACCTCTTGGCTCCAGCTGGCTTGAGGGCACCCCCTCCTGCCTTACAAAGCATCAGGAGCCCCATTTCTCACCCACTGACCAGGCAAGGCCTGTGCTGTTTGCCTTCGGGCAGCACCGGGGGGCAGGAGGAGGAAAGGGAGGCGGACCTGATCCTGATCCTGCTCCCCTGGCCTCCCCCCCCCCGCGCCCCCGCCGTGCAAACGGAGGAGCTAAGCCAACATCAGCCTCACCGGCGTGCCCAGAGAGGCACCAAGGAGGCCGGAGCCTGAGGGGCGGGCCTGGTGCACTGAGTTCTGCCCCTTCATCGAGCAGCTGCCCTCTGCCCCGGGCATGGTGGGGGAGGACCCTTGGGGTCGCGGAGAGGTTAGCCATAGTGGGGGGTTAACTCTAGCAGAGCTGTACAGAGTTCACCATGTCTGTGCTCTCCCCCCCGCCCCCCCCCAGCAGCTAGAGGGACCAAGGTGGGGTACAGAGATACGAGAGGGATCTTGGCCCAACCCAGGGGTCGCTTTTCTGTCTCTCCCTTGCCGGGCTGCTCGATTCTTTTGTGCTACCGTTCCTCCCCTCTTTCCTGACACTCCCCGCACACCAGGGTTTATCAGAGTGAAGTTCAGAGGCAACCTCCATTGGCATCGCCTGGAATGGGTGGGGGTGGGGCGGTGCAGGGCTTATGGTACTGGGCTCCCATCTCCCGAAAAGCTCCCTGGGGTGGGATCCGGGAATCTGTGTGTGTTGTAAGAACCCCCACTCTGCTTGGCACACTTCGTTGTGGGAACCCCACCACAGCCACGGCCTCCGGGACCAGCCTGCCTGCCCTCCTTGCCCCTGGCGGCCAGTTCCTCACTGGGGTCCTTCGGGGGTGCTCTTCTTCTGCCCATCCCTTGAATGCCAGGGTGCCCAGGGCTCCCCCAACCAAGCCCCTCGCTCCCCTTGTATATCCCCCCCTCCTGCACCCCAGGCTAGACTTTACTCCGCCCTTGGGTGGCCAGCAGCACCCAGACTCAACCTGACCAAAGCAGACCCTGTGACCCTTTCCCCAGAACTCCCCTTCCTCCCCCCGCCCTGCCTTTCACGCTCACCTCAGCGAGCGTCCTGTTACCCACGCCAGAAACTTGGGTATCACACTCAACTCCCTTCCTGCTTTCCTCGCTCATCCCAGCAACAACCACATCCTGATTATTTCACCTCCTAAAGATGTCCTCCGTCCTTCTCTCTTTCCCCAGACCCTTGCCTCCATCCCGTAACTGTGTCCCTCCCCTGCCCTCCCTCTATCTCTCCTCTTTCCGGTGAGTTCTCCAAAAGCTTTCCCAAATGCAATCTGACTAGATTGTGCTTCTCCAAAAGATTTCTAAAATGCAAGCTGACCAGCCCCCTGAAAACCCTTCAAAGGTCCGAGCCCATGACCCGACACACGGGAGCCTCCCTCTCCAGCCTCTTCTCCCTACCCCACTGCCCTCTGTGCTCCAGGGAAAGCACAGGGCTTCTGCTTTCAGCCTCCTACCTCTGACCAGTCAGTACCCTCTTCCAGGAATGGCCCTTGTCTGGCTGGCTTTTCCTCATGGCTTCGGCATCACCTCCTCCAGGAGGCCATCCCTGATGCACCCGGACCCTGCCCACACTGCACCTGGTGCATCCATAATGACCGTTACAAGGATCCATTGTTCCACTCGCCACAATGAATTACAATCATCGATTTCCGTGACTCGGTTGCACACCAGCCAGTGAGATCCTTGAGGGCAGGGAGGATGTCTCATCCCTGTATCCCAGACCCTGGCCTCGAACCCCAACCCCGCCCTGAGGACAGGCTCAGCTAGTGCTCCCGAAACGAATGCAGAGGGGGGAACTCGAAGGAAGTGAGAGCCGGAAATGGCCGAGAGGGCGGGGAGGGCAAGCCTGGCAGGAGGCGCAGCCAGAGCAAATGTGTGGGAAGTAGAAAAGCGAGAACTTCTCTTTATCGCACTCCCACGACTGCCCGTCAGCCATTGTGCCTGAGCTTTGTTTGCACATTTTGTCTCTTTTAGTTCTTGCAACAACAGATCAGGAAACTGGCATCAGAGAACCAAAGCAACCTGCCCAAGGTCACACAGCTGGGCCTGGAGAGGAATCCAGGATCGTCTGGCCGGAAAACCTGTGCTCGTTCTCCCGAGCCACACGGCTCTCCCGGGGCTCGGACCTTCCCGGGATGGACAGGGAGTGGGCCCCGCTACGCCTCTGCCTGGCTGAGTGCCAGAGCCAGCTGCCCACACTCAGGCCGACAGCTTCTCCCTCCCAGCCGGACCAGAGGCTCGGAGGCCAGACCAAGATTTATCTGCACCTTCTTCCCCTGACTTTGGGGGTCTTTGATGGACACGCGCGCGTGCACACACGCGTGCACACGGACTCCACCAGGGAAGGGCTGCTGCATCCTGGTACTGCCCAGGGTGCTCAGGGGAACGCAGGGGGCTCTGCGATGCTGTCTGGGTTCTGCAGAATCTGTCTCCCTCATCGCACTTGGCCCAGGCTGATATTAAGATTCATCTGCATTCCCCGTGCACCCGCCTGGCAGATGGTGGGGGAGGAGGCTGGGTGCGTGCTGGGGGCTGCAGCCAGAGACCAAGCTGGGCTCGGAGGCCACAGAGCACAGCGCCCACCCGGCGTGCTCCCTGGGCCCCGCCCCAAGCTGGGCCACTCCAGCTGCTGGGGTACCTCCTCACCCCCCCAGCCTCTAAGAGGTGCTAGGACTTGACCTTTGCTTTTCCTAAGGACTTTAAAGGGGTCCTGGAATTCCAGGAAGGAAACGTGGGTTATAAGTGGGATGATGGAGGATGGGACGCATCCTTGGGGATTTCAGATCAGGGTCCTGCTCTTCCTTCTTGCCCTGGAGGTTTGTAGAGAGGTCAGAGATAACGAAGTACCCCGTTGAGACAGGAGTGCCGTGTCCCAGCCTGGTCCCTCTCTGAGTCACAGGGAGGGGAACAGTGAGGACCAGGGACACAGCTTCCAGGGAAGGACTGCCCACCTCAGTCCTCAGCTTCTCGGGAGGCTTCCCTCTAACCCCAGCCGCAGAATTCAGCCTGGCCCCTAGTGACCTTTTCAGCCCAGGGCTCTGGCCGAAAGTTTCCTGTCACAGTGATCGGACAGTGTGTGTGTGTGTGTGTGTGTGTAGGGGGGGTTTTATCCGAGCCCCTCTGAGTATAGTAGAAGAGGAAAGAAACTGACATTGTAACAAGGGAGTAGAAGCTAGACACCTAGAAGAACTTCCCTCAGCACAGAAGCAAGTCTTGCAGAAAGAAAGTGACTTTCAGCTATGGGGATAGGCTCCTCGTTATTGACGTTCTTTTTTGGCTGTAGGAATGGGTTTGGAAAAAATAACCTTTCCCAAGTCCAGGTCTCCTGGGGCTCGGAGGAGGGCAGCAGATTCCCACTGTCCGCTGCGGGGGAACGGGTGTCTTGCCAGACGGATGGAAAGGGTAGGGTCCCCATCCCAGGGCCACCACCCTCTCCCCTCCCGGCGAGAGTTCCTCCGCCCCCGCGTCCTGCCCCCTTCGTCCTAGGTCCCCGGGCTGCGGGCCGGCAGGGGAGGAGTTAACTCCGGAGGTACCGGCTGGGCTCACCGTACCTGCCGCCGCCGCCGCCGCCGCCGGTGGGAGGGACGAGGACGCGGATGCCGCCTGGGCGCCAGGAGCGCTCCAGTCTGGCGGGGTGCTGCGCGGGGAGCGGGCGGCGGGGCTCGGCGCGGCCAGGGGCGTCCGCCAGGGGGCGCGCCGCGACGGGGCGGGAGGGGCCGTCTGGTCTGGGGAATTAGCGCCGGGGACGGGCGCGCGCGCGGGTCCCCAGCACATCTGGGCGAGAGCGGCGCCGCTGGACCGAGGGGGGCGCGGAGCGCGGATCTGGAGCGGCGGAGGCACCGCGCGGCTGGGGCCCTTCGAGGCGCTCGGGGCGCACATCTGGGACCTCGAGAGGGGGCCGGGCCGCGCACAGCTGGCCCGGGGGAGGGGGGCGGCGGCTGCACAGCTGGACCGGAGGGGGCGGGGTCGGTCCCAGGCGGCCGGCAGAGGGGAGGGCCGCGAGCCGCCGGGGACTGGAGCATGGGACGGCGCGCCTGAAGGAGCAGGGGCGAGGCAGGGGCCTGGGAGCCCGGTAGGAAAAGAGGAGAGCGAGGGGCCCGAGAGCAAAGGAGGAAAATGCAACTGACTCGCTGCTGCTTCGTGTTCCTAGTGCAGGGCAGCCTCTATCTGGTGAGTGGCCCGCGGGGAGCTGAGCGGAGGGGCGGGGGCCTGGAGGACGGGGGAGAGCCCGGAAACTTTCTCCCTTCCCCACGACATCCCCGGGATGGAGGGGGAAGCCCGGAGGCCGGGGGAGAGGGCGGGTCCGAGGACCGAGACTGGCCCGCAAGGGTTAATAGGGGCGGGGAGAGGGTGCGCGGCTGGCCCACCCACTCGGCCGCCGGCGGCGGGAGGTGCGACCAGCACGAGGGAAAAGGCCAGCAGCGGGGCGCCAAGGGTTCCTCGACCCTGTCCCGGAGCTGCGGGACGAGCGGAAGGGGAGTGGGGGTGGGCGGCGGAGCTGACCACCTGCCAGGTCTGGGGCCCTGGGCTCTTCTCTGATCTCGGGGACCCCGAGGGCCCGGGACCCGGGGCTCCCGGCGCGCAGAGCCTGTCCAGGCAGGGGGCGGCCCCCCGCGGCCCCAGCTCTCGCCTTCCCTCCCGCTCCCTCCCTCCTCGCCTGTTGTTTTCCTCTCCTCTCCCGGCTGCGCGCAGCCCGAGCCCCACAGGACCTGGGCAGGCGGCTCCCGCCCCGGGCGCCCGCGGCAGCTGAGCTGAGCGCCCCAGAGCCCGCTCCCCGAGCGCTCGCTCGCCGCGTCCCTGCCGCCGGGGACGCCCGGGAGTCCCACCCTGGCCCCCCGCCCCCAGTCCCGCCGTAGGGAAGCCTCGGCCCCACATCTGGACCTGCCCGTTTCCTCAAAACAATACGTCCCCCACCCCCCACCCCCACCCCCCGTGCCACCTCTCCTTGGCCACTGTGTGGAAGCACCCTTCCCTTCTGTCCGCACCTGCGGGCCGTTCTCCCCACCCTTCAGCCGTTGAGTGGCGACCCCGGAGCCAAGTAAACACGGGGCCGCAGCCCTGGGCCCTCCTGGCTGTCCCTCTGCCCTAGCCCTGAGGCCTATCGGGTAGGGTCATTTGGTACACCT
>CM053619.1:27232995-27327872 GCA_028646535.1 Procyon lotor | reverse complement strand
GGCCTCTCCCCATCCTCCCCCGAGGAGTCACCAGCAAACCCAAACACTGCCCAGCTGTGCCCCTGGTGTGGGAAGGACAGACACACAGGGAGAGTACTCTAGGAGCTGAGTAAGCACTCCTGGTGGCTGCCCTCAGGAAACCTCCTCTACGCCCTGATGCCCTCCGGAACCATTCACTGTCTGAGCGGGGTCACACTGTCCGGCTGGCCTGCCCCACAGCCCCTCCAGGAGGCCTTCCCAGGTGCCACCTGCTGCCACAGCCCCCCAGCAGAGGCTGGCCAAGCCTTGGCAGTTTGGCACAAGATTCCCAGTGGGGATGGGCTTGGGTAGAACCTCCATAAATGTCCCTATCTGGTCTCTGAGGCCAGGAGGGAGCGGTGGAATGGGAAGGCTGACCCTGTGGGACTCAGCCTTATAGGGATGTCACCTTTGAATCCTCATGGCCTCATCTGTAGAATGGGCATATGAAGTGCCTTGCGGAGCAATAGGGTCCTGCCACGTCCTCAGCGGTGATCTCCAGAGTCTCTGACTTTCCATCTTGGCCGTCCTGGCTGCGGAATTCACTGTGGCCCTCCTCCTAGCCCTCCTGCCCAAACCTAAACTGCTTTTGTACATGACAGGAAATGTCACTGGGCTCTGCTTTCTTATTCCCTTGTCTGTTGGGTCTCTTGGCCTCAGAGGACAGAATATCTTAAGGTTAAGGGTGAAGATGTCTCATCTGACAGAAGAGGAAGTTCCAAAAAGCAGGGGCTGCACCTTCCCCATCAACCCCGGGGGGCTTGCCCAGCGTAGGGATGGAGCTTTCCTATTCGACTGGGGGCTCCTTGAGGGCAGTGGCTATGCCTCCCCACCATCACCTTGTGAATTTCTTGGAGGCTGGGAATTTCTTCTGTGAAATTGTGACCTTATAACCTCTCCTGTAAGACCAGGGGCTCCGTCAGCACAAGGCTACGCCTCTGACATCAGATGAGGACTCTCCCAGGATCAGGAGGTGGGCCTTCCCCCCTCAGACTGGAAACTCCCTAGGGGCAGGGACTGTGTCCTCTGGTCTGCTGGAGAGAATTCTTGAGCATCCTTCCAGACTTTGAGTAATGGCCAAAGGCAGGATGGTTGGGGGGGGTGTGACCCGAATATCAGAAGGTGAGCTGGGACCATGACACAAGGCAGACTGTACACTGAACCCCTAGCGAAAGTGGGGGACGTGTGGGGATCCCTCAACCTCAAGTTGGTGGAAGGGACAGGCTGTTGGTGGGGGACAGGGACCAGAACTCCTGGGTCCTCCGGGGACAGGGCTCTCACTCGCCTCCCAACTTCCTCCACAGGTCATCTGTGGCCTGGATGACGGTCCTCCCGGCTCAGAGGACCCCGAGCGCGATGACCACGACAACCAGCCCCGGCCCCGGATGCCTCGGAAGCGGGGCCACATCTCGCCCAAGTCCCGCCCCATGGCCAACTCCACTCTGCTAGGGCTACTGGCTCCACCTGGGGAGGCATGGGGCGTCCTTGGGCAGCCCCCCAACCGCCCGAACCACAGCCCCCCGCCTTCGGCCAAGGTGAAGAAAATCTTCGGCTGGGGTGACTTCTACTCGAACATCAAGACGGTGGCCCTGAACCTGCTCGTCACGGGGAAGATCGTGGACCACGGCAACGGGACCTTCAGCGTCCACTTCCGACACAACGCCACCGGCCAGGGCAACATCTCCATCAGCCTCGTGCCCCCCAGTAAAGCTGTAGAGTTCCACCAGGAGCAACAGATCTTCATCGAAGCCAAGGCCTCCAAAATCTTCAACTGCCGAATGGAGTGGGAGAAGGTGGAACGGGGCCGCCGGACCTCGCTCTGCACCCACGACCCGGCCAAGACCTGCTCCCGGGACCACGCTCAGAGCTCCGCCACCTGGAGCTGCTCCCAGCCCTTCAAGGTCGTCTGCGTCTACATCGCCTTCTATAGCACAGACTACAGGCTGGTCCAGAAGGTGTGCCCGGATTATAACTACCACAGCGATACTCCCTACTACCCCTCGGGGTGACCCTGGGCAGGCCGCAGAGGCCAGGCCGGGGCTGGAAGGACAGGCCTGCCCACAGAGGAGGCCATCTGGCTGGATACTGGGCAGGGCAGGGAAGGGACCTCAGGTGGGGGTGGGGGGGGTGGAAAGGAGGAGATGCCTAGCGGGGCCGGGGCCAAGTCTCCAGTGGTGGCGGGGAAGGGGTCCCGAGCGCTGGCCCAGCCTGAGGTTGTGGAGCGCCTGGGACAGGGGGGCGCTGGAGGAGGGGTGGGATCTGCGGGCAGCCCCGGGGCTTCCCCACCGAGCAGCAAGAAGATGCTGAGTCCGGGAGGCTTCTGGGGAAGGCAGACCAGTGTGGCCCCAGTAAAGGGATGGAGAGGAGCCCAAAGCCTGGGCTCCTTCCTCCGCGTCCTGAGGAAGAGCAGCAACAAGGAGAGGGGCATTTCATCAGAGTGGACACAAGTAGGCGACAAAGGACAAAGGACGACAAAGGACAAAGGACCGCAGAGATGGGGCTGCCTGAGGGCCAGCTCTGGGAGGGGGGAGGGGCGGGGGAGGAGGAGGAGGAGCTCTCGGGCTCCACTGAGGGGACCCCCCACCCCACCCCGTAAACTCATGTCCTGGACTGTGGACTAGGCTTGGCTTGAGGCTCAAGTGGTGACCCTTAAAGTCTTTTTGATGTCTTGACAAATAGTCCCTGTGTTCCCAGCCAGGCCATCCCTTTCCCGCGATTTCCTTTCCCCCAGTTTCATCCCGATTCCCCCCTCCAGCCTCGGATGCTGGTTGCGTCCCCCCTGCGCCCCGCCCACCCTCGTGCTGACGGGACACCCATCCTTAAGCTGAGACAGAGGGTGATCATGGTTCCTCCAACACCAAGGCCACAGATGGAAGCCCGCCCTTGCGCTGTGTCCCTCCGCCACCCCACCCCTTGCCGGCCCCTCTGGATGCGTCCTTGTCCAGCCCGTTGGCCTGGGGCTCCCTGGCTAGAGCCAGCACCTCCCCTCTTGGCCCGTGGGGCTGGGGGACGCCAGAGGGTCCAGGGCGTGCTGGCCCTGTTCCCTGGCATCTGTCTGTGGGTGGGGGAGGGGTGGGCGGGGTGTGGCATCACCTGATTGTCAACTTCTGTGTGCTGAGTCTTGTTCCGGAGCCGGGAATAAAGCTTTCCCAAGGCATTGGATTCCGAACTGTCCGGGGAGGGCAAGGGCCCCGGGTGCCCCACTGTCCGGCCAGCCTCGCTCAGATGGTGGCGGGACGTGTCCTGGAGACCAGAGCTGTGGCTCCCTGAGGCCGCGGGGCTTTCCCTTTTGGGTGGGGGGGCCCTTTCTGGAGGTGTCCGGAAGGCTGGGCCTATGCCTCATGGGGCTCCTGGGGGACGGGGGTAGTAGCCTCAACGCCGCTTGGGGAGGAAAAGCTAGTAGGTGGCGTGGGCCCTTGTGTTCCTCATCACCTCCCTAGGTGGCCAGCCGGGTGGGCCTGGGGTGGGGACCCTCCCTCTAGCTCTGTCAGCATTTTGCACGGTGGCCTCTGATAAGTCCATGCTCTTCTCTGGGTCTCTTTCTGCTGCTTTGTGAAAGGAGGCGCTTGCCCAACCCAGAATCACTGAGACTGTTGGTTAACACAAGCATTTCTGGGCTCTGGAGCTTCTAGTTCGCTAGGTCTGGGCTGGGGTGTAAGGACGTGCCCTTCTGGCAATGACCCAGGGAGACACCGATGCTCCTGGCCCAGGGGCCACACTCTGAGGGCCACTCGTATGGCCTCTCCGGTCCTCTCTGGCTCCGGCTCCCTGACACGAGCAGATGCCTCTGAGGCTCTCTCCCAACTGGGACTTCCAGCTGCTTCTCCTGGGGAAATCTCCAGGAAGGGTCCTTTGAGAGACTCGGGGTATTGGGGGTTCAGTCTGATGACGTGCTGGTGCAGGAACGGGTTGGGGGGAAGTGGGGACAGAAGGGGGCTTGAAAGCAGCCATTCCCCTGCCCCCGCCGAAAGGAGGGCCTCGGGATGGATGTCTGCCGGTGGCATTTCACCTGGGAGTCAGCCCGGCCCTTTGGGGCTCAGTGAGCAGAAGGCTGAGCCCCAGATACCAAGATCACAGCGCCCTCTCTGAGGTCACCCTAGGTCTGCTGGCTTGGGACGCAGCACTCAGGTCCCCTGGGTTCCTCCCGGCCATGCAGCCGGAGCGAGGAGAGTCCTAGCATGTGGGGAAGGAGGTCCCGTTGCCCCCAGCCTGTCTCCCCTGCCCACTGGCGCTCAGCATGGCCCGGGGCTCCTCTCACTGCAGAGCAGAGATGGACGAGGCCTTAGCAGGCACTTCGCTGGAAGAAGTGACCCAGAAAGGGCACATGACTCAAGCTCACACTCTGGTTCCGTCGTTCCCTTGCACTGTGCCTCCTAGGGCCACCTCTCCCGAGCGGAGGCTTGAGACACTCCGCCCCCCCAACTCAGCCATGGGGACAGGTGCTCAGAATCCAGACAGGCCCAGGGGCTCAGGCTCTGCCCTGGGGCTATGGGGGGGTTGCTGCTGGGAGCTGGTGAACTCTCTCACCTGCGGATGCCCCCCAGTCCCCACCTCTGCCCACAGCCGTGTGGGCACTGGAGGAGAGAAGCAGGCCGGTGGTCCCGAGCCCTCCTCCCCTGGCCCAGCAGAACTAGCAGCAGGAAGCGGGGGACCCTCGGCCTCACCCCCTGTGGCTTCTCCTTTGTGGAGAGCCAGATGCTGCGGACAGCTGGAGGGCTGGCCCGCCTGGCACGCAGTCTGCTTGGGCAGGGGGTGGGGCTCATTTCGGTAACTTCATTCCACCCTCGCGCACTCCGTGGCCTCCTCCCTCCTTGCCTGCCTTCCCCGCTAACCTGGCTGCTCCTCTCGGCTAGGATCTTGCTAATAGATTTTCTCCTGAGCTGTAATTCTTTTGGAATAGACCTCTGGGCCCTGATACTCTTGCCACCACCAGATACTTGGAGGCACCCTTGGTCCTCACAAAGGTAAGGGGGCTGTCTATCCAACTGCCTCTTGTTACGAAGGCACCAACCTCTGCTCCCCTTGGTAAGCCATGTCTGTGACATCTCCCCAGGGGAAATGGACCCGTGGTCACTACCAGGTGCTTTCTGATTGTCTGATCTGGCCATTCAAACACAACGGAGCAGACTTCTCTGGAATGAACCTGTCTCCTCTCCCGGAAAAAAGCTCTAGGTCCTATTCCCACCCCAGCCCTTTGGCCTCCCCCACCACTGCCCTTTAGTGACAAGGCTTTTGGGTCCGTGGTCCAGCTCCCCCATCTGCTCAACCCTGCTGGGGAGCCGCCCGGGGGCCAGAGTCCTCGTCTCCTTTATCTGAGTGGAGCGTGCTTGGAGGTCACGGCCCACCTTGCCCTATGAGACTGAGGAGCCAGGGTCTGTAACCCCGCGAGGCCAGTCTGTGCCTCCCTCATCAGACTGGCATCTCCCAAGGAGAGAAAACTGTAGTATGGGCACAGGTGGGAAAGCTTGCTCTCAGGACCCCCGAAGGCCGCCTCTGCCCTTCAGCCTTGGGCACAGGTACTGGCCAGGCCTCAGTGTCCCCATCTGTGATGGGGTGAGTCTTCCCAGAAGTCTGTGAAGCTAACAAGAGGGAATCCATGTTGCATCAATGGGCAACAAAGCTAAGTCTTTCTCTGAATGAAGCTTAAGGCAGAAGCAATAGGTGTCTGG
Source organism: Procyon lotor (assembly GCA_028646535.1). Lineage (NCBI taxonomy): Eukaryota > Metazoa > Chordata > Mammalia > Carnivora > Procyonidae > Procyon > Procyon lotor. The sequence continues at coordinate 27,322,185 of CM053619.1, read as the reverse complement.
GTCCCTCCTCTCTCCTCCTTCCCCCTCATTTTTCCTCCCCGGGATGAGCAAGCGGGGACTGAGTCACCCCCTGCGCCATCCTTGGCAGGGATGCGGGTGACCTTGCGTGTGGCAGTCTCCTGAGGCGAGGCCCGTTACTCAGAGCTGCATGAGATGGTGGGTGCGTAGGGAAAGGGGTTGGGGGGGTGCACGGAGGTGGAGGCGGCTGAAGGTCAGAGGGTGACCGGGGACCCGGATTATCAAGTTGGGTAGGTCTAGGGGGTGTGGGAGACACAGTGAACCAGTTGCTCTGGGTTGGGAAGTGATTCAGTGCCGAGACTGGGAGTGGGAGAGAGAAGCGTTACTTCCGGAGACTCCGAGTCCCGTGGCGCCGCAAGGAGAACCGGGGGGCTGGGGAGATGGGTGACGGGAGGCCCCACCAGCCCCACCAGGAGGAGGCAAGCTCGGGTGCGGGGGGCACCTGCCGGTTACGCCGAAGCCCCGGACCTGCCACCCTCCTTAAGGCGCGAACGCCGGAGGAGACCCGGCACTCAGGGGTCGGGGACCCCTCTTTCCCGCCGGCCTGCCAAGCTCCAAAGCTGACCGGAGAACCCAAGCGATGGACGCCTGCTTCAAAGCTGTCCGGCCCCTCATCTCGGGCCCGCCTCCCGAAGCACGGAGGCTGCCCCCGACCCGACAACCTGTGGGCCTGCAGGAATTGGTTATCTGTGGCTGGACTGGCTGGGTGACTTTGGGCAAAGGACGTCATCTGCCAGATGTCCTCAGGTGAACACCTAGGGATCTACCTACACTGGAGCCCCGGGGGGTGGGGGGGGATTAAATGACTTCCTCGACAAATGTTACCTTTCACTCCCCTTGTTTTTGGACGTGGGCTAAGTCAGCTTCAGCCTTGCTCCTGATGCAGCTGGGGGTGGGGGGCGCGGCCCGGGCCAGAGGGAGGGGACCCGGCTCCCCTGGCTGGCTCTGCCCCATGATGCAGGAGGCAGAGGCTGCTAATTGTCCCATATTATCCACTTCCCTTTTTCCGTAGGAATGGGGATCCTCAGGGTTTAGCTGGGCCTCTGGCCGCCTGAGATAAATACTACCTCTCTCTGCCTCTCTTGCGCCTAGATGTGGTCATGTGACTGAGATCCGGCCAGTGACATGTAAGCCAAAGGGCTCTTCAGCAACTTCTAGAAAGACAGTTGATAAGACAGTTGAAAGACAGTTCTCGCTGCCATCTTGGACCATGGGCACGGGAGTCACATCCCGGGAGGGGCAGAGCAATGAGCTGGGGGAAGGCTTGGTTCTCGAACGCCCTGTGAAACAGAAAATGGTGAGGACAGAAGCACTATGCTAGCCCTAGGCTGCCTCCCCCTTCAGACTTCACTGTGAGAGACAAATCAAATGTCTGCCTTATGTAAGCCGCCGAGCTCCTCCATTTCTTACAGTTCTATCTATCGCCACCTGACCCAGGGGATGGGTTTGAGTGCGGCCCTTCTGCGGACCTATTTCGTCATCTGGAGGAATGCGGGAATGCTCCCGTATCTTGCCGAACATCAGAGAGGTTTTCCTAGGCTGCTGGGCAAGAACGGGCTTGGGAAAACTCTGGTCGTCCCCCCCGCCCGCCCCCGCTCCCTGGCATCAGGGCGCACAGCCTCCATTTTCGGAGGGGGAGTGATTTGCTGCAGCATGGCCGGGAGCCCCTGAGGGGCTCCGCAGGACTGTCCACCCCATCTGAAATGCGTCTAGTCCCCAGATTCAACCCCCACACGTCTGAGTACCCCCATCCACATTCTGATGTTGGTGACACGCAATCCTCGTTAAGGGCCTGGCTGATCCCAGCCAGATGGGATCCTAATTTAATTAAAACCCTTTAATTACCTGCAACAACACAGCTTTGGAAGTCCGGGGCAGGAGGGGCCCTGTGATGGGAGGGGAGAGGGCGGGCCAGAGGAATGCCGGCCCTTCCATCACTCTGGAAACCCAGGCTTTCGGGATGGTTCTTCACCCGGTGGACACAAACCGCAGGGAACAGCCGGTGCACCCCCTGCCTCTGGCTTGGTCAGCAGCCAAGCCGGGGAGCTGGGCCAAGCAGGCCCCGGGGAGCAGAGTGACAGGCTCTAGAAGCTGACGCTGTCAGGGTTGGTTTGGGGCTGGCAGCGGGACCGCCATAGGCTGCAGAAGCTCGGGTCCGAGCTGCCCGAGACTCTGGCCCGGCCCACGATACTCTGGGTAAGAGCAGGGGTGCTTCTGATGCCTCCCAGAATGGCCTGGCTTCAGAAACAGGGGCACCTCCGCAGCTGCCAAAGGAACTTGGGCACCAGGAAGGACCCCCACAGCACTGGGTCTCAGCGGGCTCCTCCCTAGGAAGGCAGAAGGAAGGGGCCCCGGCCAGGCCATAGCCCACCAAGCCTTGGCAGGGGCAGATTCTGAAACCCAGGCTCTGTGAGCCGGGCTAGTCTTAAGCCTTGTGGACATCATACACTAATACCCATCTGTTCTCTCCCTCAGCGCTCATTCATTCAACAAATACTGTTTAATAAAGCCTCTGAAAGTTCCAGCCTGTCTCCACGGTGCCAGGAGGTCCAGAAGAGGTTTCCGCTCACACCTGAGCCACGGCCTTTCAGGAAATGTTCTATTGAGGTCAGCATGATGTCAGTGGTCGGAATTGGAGCAAGAAACCCCAAGGTGAAGGAGAAAGGGGAAAGATTCGGAGGCACCAGGCCCTGCCACTCCACACCGCAGAGGTTCTCCTTCCAAAGCCGAGCTGGGGAGACTCCATACTTTGCTCGGGGACACACTCCCGGGGACCTAGGCCTTTCTGCTCCCACTCGGCCCACCCCTCTCCCCTCTTCCTGTGCTCAGCCTCACCCCATGCTCCGTCTCGTGTCCTCTGCTGTGCCCCTCCCCCCACAGCTCTCTCTGAAGATCCTGCTCCTATCTCTGACTTGGGCTGTGCCTGCAGCGCTGTGTCCCTGACAATCTGGGGACTGTAACAATAGGACATGTGGATATCTCCACTAGACTAATGAGGGACTGGACACAGGAGGAGCTGTGTCTCCCTCGGAATGGAGACTCCGTGAGCGCGGGGGCTCTGTGCCACTGGCCAGCTGGCCTGGATGCCCCCAGAGCCAGAGGCCCCACCTCTGAGGCCCAGCTAATGAATTACCTGCACCCCGATGTGCTGCACACCCAACCCTCCACGCCCAGGCATGACCACTGCTGGGGAGGGGGAGTGACGACCGGAGGGCAAGCTGCTGGCCCCACCCACCATGCCCGACCGCCTGGCTGGGAGACAGCCCCACCCCTCCACTCACCTGTCCCCGGGACTGAGGGTCTTCAGAGACCCAGGTTAGCTCCTGGGGCACAGTGAGGGGCAGGGTCTCCACCTGAGTCACTGGGAGTCATGGGAAAAGTCAGGGCCCTCTGCATCCTAACCCAGTGCCCACTCTTTCCATGAAAACAGGCTTCCTCGCCCCAGATCCCCTTCGTAGCTTATGGGGGAGCCCCAGCAGAGGAAGAGTGGTCTGCTCAGTCCCAGAGAGCCAGGGCTCCCCCACCTTGAGGTCAAAGCAAGGCCATGCCCCAGCAATGATGTGTTTGAAGAGAGGCGGGTTTACCTCTTAGTTGCACGTGATCTTGACCTGGTCTCACCTGGCTTCTCGGGGCCACAGTTCTTTCCCCACCTGCTCACATGGTTACCGTAAGGGACAAGCCGACTGTGTGAACGGCGGCACTGCGTCGGGGCAGGCCCGCGGGTATCTAGCACCGCTTGGCCCTCTGCCCACCTGCCGGGGCCCAAGGCCGTCCCAGAGCCTCACAGGAAGGGGCAGAAAGCTGGTTTCTCTTTCTTTGCGCGGTAGGCTGTGTAGGGCAGTGGTTGCGAGCACGGGTCCTGAAGCCAGGCTGCCACTTCCTGACCATCGACCCTGGGCAAGTTACGGAACGTCTTTGTGTCTCGATGTCCCCATCTGCAAAGTGGGGATAATCTTCACCTGTCGGAGGGCCGTTGTGACCTGGAACGCGTGTGGCTGTTGGAACTGTGTTTGGCCCCGAGGCGGCTGTCAGGTGAGTTGCCCTGAGGAGTCCCACACCACAGTCCCCCGATCTTGGCCGAGCCTGGGGGATAGGGAGCGAGGGAGAAGGACGGCCATGGACATGCTCATTTCTCTCCGCAGGAGGATGTGCCGGAGAAAACCCCACAGGGCAGGTCAGAAGTCTGTCGTGTCTACAAAAGATGATGCATATAAAGGAAGCCACTTTTGTTTTCCTCGGTTCTGGCTCAGAAATGGGGCCCTTGGTGGCATTACCGCTGTTCCTTGGGCCCAGAAGCCCGCGTCTGCGCTCCAGAAGCCCGGTGGCGCACTAAGGAGGTTCCTCTGTGTCCCCCCCTGCCTGGGACCTCTACTTGGAAACGCAACAACAGGATCGGAGAATGCAGGTGGCCACAGGGTCTTTATTTAGAAGCACGGAATCATAGAGTAGCCAGCCAAGCGTACGGAGGCAGCCTGCTCAGGGCCCCTCCTGCCTTACCTCGTCCTCCCCCCTACCTTGCCTGTCTTCGTCACCTCCACCCGTCACCTCCATCTGTCACCTCCACCCTACGGATCGGCTTTCTCATCAGCTTGGAGCGCCCGTGGTCCCCTTGTCGGTACCCCTGAGAACTGGTGTACGAAGCCAGCCCATCTCGGATGCCACCCCTGAGGATGAGTCCCCCTGAGGACTGGGCCTTGTGTGACCCGTTTCTTCCACTTTGAGAAGGGCCATGGGCATGGGGTACACACCCAATCTGGCCGGTGGATCTTGACTCACAGATGACCCCCGAACTTCACTGCTGTGGCAGGAGCCCTTCACAGGGGTAGGGAAAAGAAGGGAAGAGACACGGGTCAATGGGGCAGCATCCACACAAGACAAGAACGGGGCTGGTTGGGGAAATAGGGCCCGGATGTGGGCCCCAGGAGCAGGGAAGGATATACAAATGCCCCATTTACCAGTCTTGGCAGCACGAGGCCTGGGCCAGGAGGGGCTGCTTACTCAGGCCCGGCCATCTGCCCGGCTCAGCAGACCGGCACTGGAGGGCTCCGCGTAGGCAGGCTTTTTTATTTTTTTAATGCGGCAGGATCAGGCTCAAGATGTCACTCCAGTGAGCTGGACTGGAGACGGGGGAGAGAAATGTCTAGGAAAACAGGGGAGGAAGAAACGGAAGCTTCCATGCTCCAGGAGGAGGGAAGGACGGGGAGTGGAGAAGGAAGGAAAAAGGAAGAGGAGCCCGAGAAGGAAAACGGTGTGGAGAAGATGTGCTTGGCTTGGTGGCCCGGCATCATGCGTCTTCCCCCGGCTCCTCGGAAGCCAGCAACAGCGGAGAAACGGGACTCCTGGGTCCCAGAGTTACCGGAGGCCCCCTCCCCAGTCCTCAGGCCCTCTTCTCACATCCACAAGCCCAAGGGCTTCTGTCCCGCCTCCTACCTTCCTCTCTGGAATGCCTAATGTCAAGCGCTGCTGGCTTTCCCAGACTGTGACAGTGGTGACAGGGGTGATCCTACGCGCGCTCTCCCAGGTGGCTGAGAGATCTGTAGATCCCCCTCCTCCACACACACCAGCAGCCTCAGCGCTCAGAGCTCATGGGACACCTGGCTAGCCTCTCGACGTGGGTCCTCTCCCCACAGGTGGTCTGCCTCAGAAGACCCCCCGGCTCCCGAAGGGGCCCATTTCGGTGTCTCGTTGAAGATTTCTATTCCATTCCAGAAACCCTAAAAGCGAAGGGACTCCGAAGGCTATATATGGCGTAGGCTGGAACCAATGCGAATTACGTGCTGATAATATATATTATTAACATTAGCAGCAGTGAACCTTGCTTGTTCAATGGCAGTCATTGGATTAAGGACCTGACATGTGTTGTCTCACTCATTTCCCAAGGGAACTCTATGCGGTATGCCCGTTTTACAGATGAGAAAATGAAGGCTTACACAGGCAAGTACTTTGGCCAGGACCACGGGTGGTGGCGGGAGCCCAGAGCTCCCAGCAATTCTCAGCCATCGGCCTTATTCCCTGCTTAACACCGGAAAACACACAAGTCCCCAGGTGCAACCGTGCTCAACTTCCCATCCTCACACAAATGTGCGTGTTATCTGCGGGACTCTCCTCACACCCAGAGAGGGTGTCCCTCCTCTTCCTCCTTGAGCCCCCCAGCCCCCTGCGTGCTCAGAACCTCAGGGCGCGGGCCATCCCCTCTCTACTGGAGCCTTCCCATCAGCTTTAACCAAATAGGTTTTGTCCTCTGGGAAAGCCTACCTCCCTCCCCTCATTTCCCTCCTGCAGGCATTGCCTGAGTTTCTTTCCTTCGCAGCCACACCTGAAGCCCGTGCTTGTCCCCCCGGCTCATCCCTCACCTCCTCCCCACTCCTCACCTCCCCCCGCCCCGGTCCCGTCCCTGAATGACCCTGGCCAAGGTCACCAGTGACTTCCATGTTGCTTGCTCCAATGGGCATTTTTAAATTCTTGCTCTTACTCGGTGGCATTTAACAATTTTAACTCTTCCGTTTTGGTCCTCTTGACTTTCGATTTTTCTTCCTATCTCTGGCCACTTCTCCTTCGTGCTTATCTTCCTCTACCGGCCTTAAGGAGCTAAGGGTTCCTTCTGGTTTAGACCGGGCCCCCTTCTCTCCTCACTCTGTTCTCTTCCTTGGATCCAACACACCCAGAGCTTCAGTTCCACCTGTCTCCAGAACCTTCTCTCCAGTTCCCACCTCCCTTCTGAGTGCTAGGCTCATACATTCAAGAGCCCATGTGATGCCTCCACTTGGATTTCTCAGGGCATCTCATGATCAGCGAGTCAGAAGAAATCAGTGATCACATTTCCCTCCAGCCTGTTTATCCTCCCATCCATCTCTTTTTGGGGGACTCCAACCTGGTGACCTCTCTGTCCCTACTCTACCCAACTCATCATCAAGTTCTGCCAAATCTGCCCCCTAAATCTCTCTCGGTAGATCTTCTTTTCAGCTCTGCTACCCTGCCCCTGTTATCTCTGGCCTTCCATCGTCCCCACTGCCAACATTAACTTTTCTAAACTCTAGCCGGAGATCTTATTAAAATGAAATCTTGTCACCCTCTTCTGCCTAAACCTCTTCAATGATTTCCTACTGTTTTCAATTAAGTACCTAAGTCCTACCTGTGACCTAGGTAGGTGCTCCCAGCTCTGGCGTCTGACTCACGGCCACGCATGTCTGCAGGCCAGCCAGCCTCCCGGGTTCCTCGGGCGCACGGAGCTCAGGACTTCACGCGGGCCATTTCTTCTGGGCAGAACATGCCTCCCTCACCTCCCCAGGCTCACAGCCCTTCACCCTTCAGCTCTCACTTCAAAGGCAGCTTCTCAGGGAAGCCTTCTGGATCCCCCAGATTAATTCCCTACTCACAGGGGCTTCCAGTGCCCCATACATTTCATGCACTCAGCATGGTCTGACATCATGTATTTGTGAGATCATCAGGGACATTCTCTCCTCATTAGCCTTGAAGCTCCATGGCGGCAGGGAGCAGTTAGCGGAACTCCCTGTTAGCCCTAAAAGCTAGCGCAGTCCCCGGCATATTTTATATTGAATGCGTAAATGAATAATAAGCAAAGAAAACAGAAGAGAATTCATTCTTACAAAGCCACACCGAGGCAAGGTTCTTAGACTTAGGTCAGAGTGGAAGGCCCTGGGGATTACTCAGTGGAATGCTGACCCTCCCAAAAGCTTGTGCTCCTTCGCTTCTGTTCAGAGGTCGTGGGGGCAGGAAGAACATTCGGTGATCACATCCCTGGAATGGCTGGAGATTATGCCAGACCCTGTGGTCAGCAGATATGCCCATTTTTCCGTAGTGGTTCAATAAAATACTTCTAGCACTGATAAGAGATAGAAATAAAATGTTTCTTCACTCAGAGATTAAAACGTGTACTAGGCCTATTGGCTCACGTATCAGCGTCAATCTAACTATAGATTTCGTAAGGACATGGGTTTGAACCGCATGGGTCCACTCACACGCAGATCTTTCTTGATACGGTGCGGTACTATAAATGCATTTTCTCTTCCTTATGATTTACCTAATAATATTCTTTTCTCAAGCTTACTTTATTGTACGAATACAGCATACAAACAATACACACACCAAATATGTCCATCAAGTGCTTATGTTCTTGGTAAGGCTTCTAGTCAACAGTAGGCTATTCATCATTAAGCTTTGCGGGAGTCAAAAGTTATATGCAAATTCTTGACTCCACAGTGGGGGTGAGGGGTGCCTCGAACTCCCTTGTTGTTCAAGGGTCAACTGTACTTCCCTTTACCATTAAATTAAGGAATTTGAGGCATTTGCAAGTGCCATGGGATAACAGGAAATAAGGAAGTGCACACATGGACTGAAACCACACCAGGGGTTCACGCTGGCTCTCTAAAGTCAACTGTTACATTTTTAGAAATTTTGATAGCTGGTTATTAAATAGCCAATTAAAAGTTAAATTATTTTATAATTTATATAAATTATATATTTATAATATATTGTAATATATATTACATAGATTATATATTTATATAAATTATATAAATTTATATATAAATTATATAATAATTTATGATTATGTATAATATATGTATAATTATAAAATAATTTATATAGTTATATATAAATACATAGATTAATGTACGATTAACAGCAAAGGTAATAAATGCTCCAAATTCATCTCTTCCAAATTCTTTCCCATTCTACCATTGCCTGTGTCTACCGGATTGGCACAGCGGAAGTACTAGGCAGCAGTGAGCTGTGTGCTTTCTGACTCCGCGCTCCCGTGACGTCACCCCTGAAGTCTGAACTGGGCCCGGTGGGAGTATTTACACCATGGAAACTGGCAAAGCTACCAATCACGGCGCACATTTTGGGGTACTGAATGTTATTTTTTGGTAGCTCACCGCTGAGCCACACCACTGGCTCCTTAAAACATTTTAAAGGTCTCTAGTAAATGTGAAGCAAACTTTCACTTGGAAGACAGATAGGTTGAAGAAGTACAGAAACATATGTCTGTCTAAATTTAGGAAATCATTCTCAAAATTGTGTTAAGGCCTGAAGGTGATTGTTTTCTTCTTCAACTTAAAGCTGTCATTATTCTACATACATTTTATTACAAATATCAGTTACTGAGGTGTAATTTTATGGAACAACCTGTGCACCATGACTGCTAGACAAAAATAAACGTGTTGACTAAATTGAGGTTCAAGTCTTTAGGAGTGGGCGGGAGAGATTCCTTTTCTCTCTCCTTGCCAAACTTCTGGAAAGCGTAGTTTCTACTCATTCTATATTTGCTTACCTTCTTGCCAGTCTTGGCTTCCGCCTCCACCATTTGACAGAAACTGCTCTCAGGTAACCACTGACCTCAAGTAACCACTGACCTCTTGACTGCGAAAATTCTGTTCTTCTCTTCTCTTTGGTTCTCAATGTCATGACCTCTCTGCTTTGTTTCTGAGGGCCACTCCCCTGCCTCCTCCATTAGACTGAATTTGTAGGCAGAAATCTCCCTCTCCACCCCAATCCTAGCCCACTACGGTGTTTGGCACCTTCTGGGTGCTCAGCCATTGTTTGTTGAATCGCCCACCTGAGTTTAATCCCTGTGACCTTGAACATGTCATCTCCCTTGGCTGGATGTCTGTTTGCTCAGACATCAGAAGAAGGTGAACTGTGTGGGGAGCTGTTCTTTCCCTTTGGCTTGTCAAGAGCTCACCTTTAAGAGTCTTAAGAAAGCTACAACTCTCCCCATTTCAACTGAGCCTTACGAATAGGTTTATGTCCACCTCACTGCCAGGCAAACTCTTGGATTTTCATTTTCTCTTTGGGCCTTGGGCCTAAGCCCCAAAGCTACTCCTTTGCCTTCTGTTGCTTCTTAGCTCAGAGCCAGGTTGAGTGACCTTGAGAAAGTTACGCTATCACCTTCCCAAGCTATGCGATTGGGATGAATGGGAACCGTGCAAGACAAGCTGGCAAGCGTTCAGAACTCCTGCGGGATCTGTAACCTGCGGGTCCTGATGCTACATTCCTGTACTTGAGTTACGCGTATTTTATCTTCATAACGTTTTCCCCCTAGAGTTGATCCCCTTCAACTCCTTAATCATTTCTGTTGCTTGTGCTGGATTCCCTCAAGTCTAAAATTCTTTTTTTTCCTAGAGCTGCAGGAATCCGAACCAAACAGTATTCCAGATGCCACTTTCCACTACAGCATTACGGGATTTGCAGAGGGGGAGCGACCATCCCGCTAATGGCTTAGCGGCATAAAGACCCCATCAGTCAACAACATTCAAGTTTCTGCTCTCATCTGGAGGTCAAAGCTTCTGGTTCTCCCAGCTCATTATCCCAGATATGGATCGTCCTACATTTGCTTTCTTGCTCACTGCCTCTGTGAGGCGTCCACCTGTTGGGTCAAAGGCCCCAACGTGGTACGGTCACCTCTGAAATTAAAAGGGGGAAAACACACCCACCCTGTGCACACGCACACGTAAAGAGCAGTCCAACGATCCTCACCTGAATGTTAGATTAGTCAGCAAGCCATTAGAAATGAATCTAAATGATGTAGGGCAGAGTTCAGTGAAAAGTCATGAGATAAAGGAAACACACGGGGCCCAGGCTGATTAAAAAGATAATTGGTTGTGGAAAATAAGGTTGGGCTCCAGCCAAGAGTTTGTCTTTGACGAAGATAAACGGAAGGATCCAATGCAGTCGTGTTGGGGGATTCAGCTGCTGTTCTTTTCTAGGAGTTGAGGAACCAGAACAAAGCGACAGTTTCAAAGTGTAGCTCCACTCCCCCTGTTTGTTGTTCGGCTCCTAAACATACAAGCTGTTGCCTTTCATCTGCACAGGCTCACACAATACGGAGAACCCACGATAGGTTTAAGCCGGATTTATAAATGGATGCGCAGAATGGGGAAGCCAGAGATCTTCTGGCCTAAGAAAGGATCTTGATGTTCTTGGCTAGAGTTAAAAAAAAAAAAAAAAAAAAAAGACGACGACGATGACTTTCTTCTAAGGACCCGTAGCCTGGCAGACTAGCCAGTGATAAGGAAGAGAGAGGCCTCTCTTACCTGAACTGTTAAATCCCATAAAGGGGTTTGAGATGCTTAGTGGCGACACAGAGAGGTTTCATCTCCACACAGGGAATGGGAAAATTTTCCACGGATGGCCAGATAGAGGGGGGCCAACAACGGGGGAGGGGGGCAGCGATGCCAGAAACTCTATTTGGACCTCAAACTGCAGCTCCAAAGGTTCTGTGAAACTACTTGCCCGAAATATTGTTTTGATAAATAAGCTAGATCCTTGCGGCATTGAAATCTCCAACTGTTCCACTGGCGCGGCCATCTCTGCAGTGACAGCACGTGCCCCAGATTGTGGAGTTAACTTGAATTAAATTTCAGATGTGGGGGGAGCTGAGGGAGAGGGTGGTGGCAGTGGGAGGTTTATGAACCGTATGCTGGGGCTCTGATGTTGTCATAACCAGATGGCTTCAACTGTATCATTTAAACAAAAACAAACACGTCCAGAAATAATGTAATAATAACAGGAGAAGCACCGAGCGGCCTCACCTCACCTGTCCGTGAAATCCTAACAGCTTTGTACCCACAATAAAGCCCACATTGGAGATTCCAAAAATACTGGAAAATCCTTGCTCCCAGGACTGCTGCCTTCCCGAGGACATACGCCCTGAGCCCCCTGGGCCCCAACCCATAGCTTTCTCTGAATGAGGAGGAAAACAAACCTAAAGCCAGGCCAGTCCTCCCCGGCCCTCGGAAGAACAGGACAGCAGATGGATCTCTCTAGAGCTTTGCTCTTCCTATTCCCAGAGGGAAGGAAGCTTTACCTCCAATTTCGGACCGAAACTTTTCAGAAGTGGCGCTTCCTCCCGCTACTTACGTGATCTTCTCAGGGTACTGTATCAGAGGAACTGTCCCTCGACAGCTGTGGGACCTGACACGTGTCACCTGACTTCTCTGGAGATTTCCACTTGTCTTTGCTATAGAATGGGAAGGTGCTGTCACTCGGTTGTTGAGAAGTTTAAGTGAAATACTGTTTGTGAAGGTTCAGTGAAAACTGAGAACTGAGGCAGGGAGCGAATGCGGTAGCCCGAGAGGCCACACGGACAGAGGAGACCGTGTGCATGCTGGGGCCCCGGAGCAGCATGCTGACTGGGAAAGCCGGGACAAGGCGGCACAGGGCAGCAGCCACGACGCGGAGTGCCAGACACTTCTTGCCGGACACCACCCGTGGGAGGAAACTGACAAGTACAACAGGGTGCTTTCTAACGAGCGCATCCTGTGTGTGGCCCAGTCGACGCTCGACCACAGCTGGTCATTCTAGGACCATGGGCAAGATGAATGAAAACTGGAAAGTCTGCAAAGGCCAAAGTCACTGAAGGGAAAAGGAAAGTGGAAGACGTTGAGTCTCCATCTAAGGTCAAATGGTACGCACCTTGGCCACGTGGCCACTGCATTCTCCTGGGTGTCCCACTGTCCTGTCCCATCCTGTCCAACACTGCCGTGAGAAAGGCAGGGGGGCCCCGGAGTGTCCTTGTGGGCCCACTGGGAATTCGGACGTTAACTCTTCTGGAAACACATCAAGTCAGTGACAGAACCAGTCAGAGATAATGATTTCCCTTTATTTAATCTCCACATTCATGTCCCCTTGATCTTTTTATAGTTAGCTAGGAGAAGGGGGTTGGGAGGCAGGGGTGGCACATGCGGGGCACAGAAAAGCCCACTGCCGTTACTCGCCTTGGCAGAGGCAGGAGCCTGATCCTTCATTAGGATGTGGCCTGTGAGATACCCACGGAGGACAAGACACTAGTCGATGCTGGGAGATCACAGAGGCGGCCCGGGAGGAGGGGGACGCGGTAAATCCCCAGGAACAGGCATTTCTCCCATAATCTCTACAAGCTGAAGGCTCAGACTAGGCCTCCGAAATCCCTCAAGGAACTGGGACCCAAAAAAACCAGCCAGGTGAGTGAAACAAAAGACCAGAGATACCACACAGTACAAAATAGTAATTATTTATATTTTCAAAAAGAAAAAAATGAACATTTGGAAGTTCTCCCCTGTCGGAAAGGGGTGAGTTGGAAGGGACAGGACTGGCTCCTATGCAGGTGGCAAGTCAGGTACAAACAGCTGAGCAGTCTGGGCTGGGGTTTTTGTCACGCAGCATTAATAATAAAATTTCCTTTTCTTTTCTCTTCTTTTTGTTCTGTTTTTGTTTTACGTTTTATTTTATTAGAAAAGGGGGGGGAGGGAGGAGAAATAAAATCAGAGAAAAATGCCAAAAAACATTTTCCACAATATCTAAAAACAGAGAACCATAGTTCTTGTCAAGACAGTATGAATTCTGGATGAATTCTTTTTTCCAGTTTTCAACACCGATAAAGATTTTCTGCAAAAGCCACCACATCAGAACACGCATCTTCCAGCTCCAATAACCTCCTTCCCCTCTCGCCTTCACTTGTCATTTTTCATAAAAGGATAAAAGGACGTATTCTGTTCTTGCAAACAGTAAGTGCTGACAACAAGAGAGCTCTTCTGATACTTGTATGGTGGTGAGGAGTTGTCACAAATATCCGAGTTTTAGCACAGCTGGATGGACTAAAATTTCTCTCAACATAAATACTACTGGAATCCACAAACTGATTTTTGAGAAATTCTGCAAAAATCCTTTCTTCTTTCCTTTTCTTTTCCCTTCTCTTATAACTAAGTGTCCTTTTTTTTTTTTTTTTTCCTTTTTTCCTTTTTGCTCCAGGCACCTGACGATTTGCTCTGCTCAGTCAGATGCAGACAGGTTTCTCCAAGGTACCACCGCGGGGACGTCCTCAGGGCCGGCGCCTAAACTGAACCCCACAGTAGCAAACTCGGCCGGGCCAAGGGGACACAGTGACGCAGCGACAGCGGTTTCATTAGGTTGAGCAGCCCCAGGTCCCGGGCCCTTCCCTCCCCCCGTTTCCCCCAAGTTTATTTAGTGCCGTTTTGAAAGTCTGGGGGCCACGACGCAGTCATTGGCCCCCACGAGAGTAAAAGCTCCACAGATTGCGCTGTCTACCTGGTGGTCAGTGGCAGCAACGGCGGCTGCTGTTTCAGGAAAATAAACGGAGTCTTACGACAGGCAGGATCTTAGGACTGCTTCAGGCGCTTGCGTGGCGGTCCCAGGAAAGGGCACTGTGCCGAAGCCAGAGAGCGGTAGGCCTCAGCCACCAAGTGGGGATGCGACACCACCATTGACTTCCACCCGGAGGTCTCCAAGACGTCCGAAGCGTGACTAGGAGAAATGTGGAGAGACGGATTACCAGAGGCGTGAGACAGGGATGGAGTACACAGCCCCCGGGGACAGTCTACCCTCGCCACTGAGAGAATCGCTACACACCGAGTGTGTCACACACTGACCAGGCTGGGGCCGCTGCAGCTCTGGAGCCCTGGATGTCGAGCCCCTACCTCTCAAATACAAAGGGTGAAATGCTCCTCAGGCCCTTCTCTCCATCGTCAATGCTCCTTACATTCACTGGTGATGCTAGGACAGGGAAAGAGCGAGGGCTCGCTTGGTCCGGCAGCTCTGAGCCTCCATCTGGCTCTGCCATCATTCTGGTCCCTGATCGCAGACCAGATCATAGCCTGGGGCCTATTCGACCAACCCGGAGGGGATCACACCACACTCTACTGAACGGCTAACCCTAAAGGGCGCCCAGCCAGCGCCCAGCACGGAGGGAGCGGCCACTAGAAGGGGCGCTTAGGGGCCTCTTCCCACCCGCCTTTGCTGTAATCGGTAAACTCCTTCGAAACAACCTTACAAACAACCTTCCATCGAGGAAGTTGATTCCTCTTTGGGGGCATTTTCTGCATTGAATAATGTTCACCCATCTACTTGGCAACCTTTTAAACAGGCCTCAGCCCAGAATTGCTGCTGTGAGGGCTTTTTAAAGCCTGCTTCTCCCCTCTGGGTTCCCCCCTACTTTTGTTCTCCAACAGGCCAAGGAGCGGAACACGCCCCACTGAGAATTATCGCAGAAAGTAGTATGGCCAGGTCATCTGTCATTTAGAGCGAAGGGACAGATGTACTGGAAAGAACACTTCCTTTTCAAGCAGTATTTAATAACCTTGACTACTGGTTACCCCTTCCCTTCTCCCCATTCCACAATCAGCTCTTAGATACGTTTTACTCATACCAAACACCTCTGTTCTCCCAGAGACCTCCAAGTCCTCTACTAAGCCCAGGAGTGGGAAGTGGAGGTGCTGCTACTGGGGGCGCCGCCCCCCCCAGGCCAGCCGCCCCTCATCTCATTGTTCTCATCACCGGAGGAAGGCAGGAACCTCCCAAGACAGAGTAAAACCATCTCCCGTCCAGTCTAAGTACCCTCTACTTACTATTACAAGGGGCTAACGGAGCCACTTGCCTGTTTCACTCCCTAGTTCAAAGTCTCTCTCCTATCTCTCTAGCTAACCCAACTCTCCTGAAAGGACAGCTTGGAAGATGCCGACTCACTAGTTGATGAAATCCACCGCCTGAGTTTTCAACTGATCGGCGCTGTGGAGGTCAGCCAGGATGAGAATCTCTGCGGCGTTCTCCACGGAGAGGTTACTGCAGAGGGCGTCCTCGCACATGACCTTCAAGCGCTCCAGGGCGTACTGTAAGACATGAGCACTGCTGTGGTCAGGGCGGGGGCCCCTCTGGGCCACCGCCACCGCAGCTGTGCTCCTCAGCGGGACCGCCCCGGAGCCGGACTCCTGAGCAGAACTGCACAGAACCTGACAAGGCTACTGAGCTACTGCAATGATAAAGCACAAGCACATCCCGAGGCTGAGAGAAAACTGCTAACATGCATGGCTGCCGTTCAAGTTCTAAAATCCACTTGCTAGAAAAACGGCCATTAGGGAGTAGTACGCCCACATCCTCAAGCTCACCCTGCCCGAGAGGGACTCGTGTTTCCTGGACCACCACCACCTACCCTCCCTTACAATGAGGCATAACCCTGCTTCGAGCCAATGGGACATGACATTTCACCTTTCTGCTATCCTTTCAGTCAGAGCCAAACTAGGGTGAAGCACAGTCCTTTCTACTTAAGCAATGTCACCAGCCCGGCAGGTATCCCAACTGGCCCATCGGGCTGTGAAAAGGAGCCCCAGGGTGACTTTGACCAGCATCTCTGCCACTAGCTGGTCCTGAATGAGGGTCAACCAAAGGTCTCCTTTTTAAAGAGAAAGGGATAAACGCAGCCCTCTTTACTGGGGTTGAGGTTAAGATTCTCAGGGTAAGAACAAAGCAACAGAGACTCTGGTTTTGGTCTAAAAACTTCCTCCTTTCCAAGTAGGGTAGAAATGTTCTGGAAATGAAGGTCCAGGTTAACACTGGGCACAGCTGATCTAGTGGATTTGTTTTGATGCCACTGTTAACTACGTGCTCTCAAATATGAGATTATGAACTTACTAAGGAACTTCAGGAGTGAGGAGGAGGAGGAAGGGATTAAAGGAGGCACAAAATAAAACATCATTAATCAGTTCATAGGTGAGCGGTCTGCTTTCGGGCACCCACAGTCTCCGTATCGGTCCCGTCTTCAGGACCTCAGAACTCAATGACACAATAACTATTTCAGGCTGAATCATGGCAGTCATACCAAGACAATTTTATGAATTCTGGGTGAGGAGGCATATCTGTTGGCACCGTGATCTCCTGCAGCAAAAAGAGTTTTATTGGTTTTGGTGCAGCTTTAATTTTTTACATTTGAGTAACTGGAAAACAGTTTCCATGGAAAACAGGAATGACACTAGACAAGCAAGAAATTAGGTTGCCGTTTTTGTTTTAAAAGGCTGGAAAAGGTTGAGTAAATGTTCAGTCTTTGTACAGTGCTGCACAGAACATTCCTCTTATCCTTTCTCGATACATTCTTTTAAAAGGACTTTTTACTGTGAATAGTTCTGATCCCTACTGCATAATTAGACAAAAGTAGCCATTCTTGTCCCTTGGGAGACAAAGTTTTTTTTCTTAATTATGCTTCTGAAAAACCTGCCTAATGGCTGTACTTACCCAGGAGATTGAAATTGTGTCTCCCAGGCCTGGCCGACGTGTTTTGTTTTGTTTTTGGTCTAATTACACGTGTCCCCAGGAGACTGGAAAAGCCCAGAAGAAGCTGTTTCACCCTCTTGGGTAAATTTTAGATGTTTAGATCCTTCCATGAAAGATTTCTTATTCTGTTTTCCTGAAGCTCACAATGAGGTGTAAAGGTAAAAATGTTTTCAAATAAGCTTGGAGCAAAGACAATCTGATAGGAAATTCTGAATGGAATTTGAAAATGCACCCCTCACTTACTTCTCATTCATAAATTTAAAGCACTGCTGTGATTCAACTACTTTATCTTTTAAAACTGTAAGTTTAACACACTATACTGAAGATACCATCCACAGAATGCCAATTCAGGCTGATCCCCATGCTGTGTGTACTGATAGGGGGTTCCCCAGTAGGTTCTCTGGCTGAGGGGGAGGAATGAAAACCCAAGAATGACACAGACGTCAAACCCTGGCTCTGAGAATATTTACTGCTGAGCCTCAGTATTTCTGTCTGAAAAGTGGGCTTTCTGACACTACTCATCCTTATGGGAGACAGAAAATTGGGGGGGGGGGCTAAATACCTGGCGTGTATAAACTTCACTGAACATCAGCAGGCAGGAGAGGCAGGATCATTATAAATGTGTGTTTATAAAAAGCTGTGTCTTCCGGTTCTCCAGAGCCAGACTGGAAGGGCAGGGAATGTTCGTGATGCCTAACTGGATTCATACAATCTTTTTTTTTTTTAAGATTTTTTTTTTTTTTTTTTTTATTTGACAGAGAGGAGAGAGATCACAAGAAGGCAGAGAGGCAGGCAGAGAGAGAGGGGGAAGCAGGCTCCTTGCTGAGCAGAGAGCCCGATGTGGGGCTCGATCCCAGGACCCTGAGATCATGACCTGAGATGAAGGCAGAGGCTTTAACCCACTGAACCACCCAGGTGCCCCGGATTCATACAATCTTGAAAGGATACAGCTACTATTCAATCCTTTCAAACCTAATCAATGAGGGTTTACATGCCTCATCCTCGACAAACACTCCCAAAAGCTAATCAATAAATATAAAGCTCCACTGTCAAAACACGCACTTCCTCTGCTGTCAAGGAGGAAAGAAAGGTAGAAGGAGACTCTTCCCACAGGAAAACGCTGGGAAGGCTCCAGTGCGCTCAGGTCTGAGCCAGCTCTGCCCCCAGACGGGCGCCAGAGCATCGCAGGGCAGGAAGAGGAGCAACACTTCCAGTAGGGAACGGTCCTTCTCATGGGTCTGCTGTTGGCCAGGTATAAACCCTTTCAAGAAAAACTTCCACAGGAAAAAGAGCTTGTGCTTCTTCAGACCACTGGGCTTTGGAGGACAGGCTATTGAGCTCTCTTTGACATTATCTACATAACTAAAGTCAGTTTTCCAAGGTGTGTTTTGGGGGACACTGATCCCCAGCAGTGACTCTTGAGGAAAAGGATTTCAGGGTTAAGTTAGAGAAATGCGGTCTATCGTATTCTTTTAGAAACCTCACAGTGCACATTAACGTACCAAAAAGATTCTGAGAAATCCTGCAGCTAAGACAGCCGACACACGAGAACCCCAATTTGACTTGTTTAAACTCAGCGTTTCATTAACATTTCCCCCCCAAACTTCTTTTGGGGATCTCCGGCCTACTGGTTTTGGCCCTTTCCCTATTTCCTTGATTCTAAGATCTGTACTTTAATTTTCACACTTTAACATTTTTCAAATCGAAATGAAATGATCGACGTACGTATTTACTGCCATTAGTATTTCTTTGTTCCCAAAGAGCTACTGGTCATCTTGTAATTCTGAATGCAGTGTATTTCAATAGCTGCTTAGGTAAAAGTTGAAAATGCTAACCACAACACTAGGTGAAAGATTATTCTCTTATTGACAAAGTTTAAAATAAAAGTTCATGAACTCAAGGGGAGGTGGGTGAGGGGAAGGGTGAGACAGGCAATGGAGCTCAAGGAGTGCACTTGTCCCATCATAAGCCACAGGATGTACATGACTCTTCAATCACTATATTATACATATGAAATTAATATATCACTGTATGTTAACTAACTGCAATTAAAAGAAAAACTTTAAGTGGCGCCTGGGTGGCTCAGATGGTTGGGCATCTGCCTTCAGCTCAGGTCCCGATCTCCAAGTCCTGGGATCGAGCCCCACATCAGGCTCCTAGCTCCTTGGGGAGTCTGCTTCTCCCTCTCCCTCTGCCTCTCTCCCTGCTTGTGCTCTCTCTCTCTCAAATGAATAAATAAAATCTTAAAAAAAAAAAAAATTCTAAAAAAATAAATAAAATCCCTATTTAGAAAGAAAAAGTTAACAAACTCAAGAACACTTTGCAAATCATGAAGTCAAATGTTAGTATTATCTGAATCTTTAATATCTCTGTGCTTACATGGGAGATGGGGAAGAGAGGTAAACACCAAACTTCCCTTCTCTTCTATGATTAGGGCGACCACATAAGTTACTTCATTCAAAGCAGGACACTTTGGAAAACAAGAAGGGTGGCGCTCTCAGTAACTACAATCTGGGACTGCCCTGGACACACTAGGACACACGCTCGTCTTACCTACCATGTAACACGAAGGCCCCGTCATGAAACTCAAGAGGTTACAAACACTCCTCCTCTCATGATTCTTTTTCTAGTCTTATCTCACCTTGTCAGCAGCTGCCAACAAATCATCAGCCATTTTGTCCAGGTTCGGAGCCTTCCCCGTGTAAATGAAGCACATCATTTCCTTAAAAACTTCAGGCTCCACATCATTGATTTCAACCCGATTCTATGCCAGAAAAACTGAAAATGAGAAACATTCCAACAGAACAAAATCCCTAAACAATTTTCATGATTTTAAGCTCTGGTGAGAGAAAGGCTTGTATCATCTAAATAACATGGATGGGAACTCTCTCTTTGCCCTATTTCATACACCAGCCTCTGCTCCCATCGTATGTACCACCTTTATCTTCTCAGATTCAAGAGCAAGACAATTAGATCTTTGATTTTTTGGTGTTTCTTTGCCTGAGTAGAAACACATGTCTAAGACCCTCACACAAAAGTGGATGATCTACCTGGGAGGGAGTGAGTCTGCTTTACCTAGAGTGCTTCTGGACCACCTCTCCCTGCTCTCAGAAAGTGTCTGTTCGAAGAATGATACTCCATTTTAGTATCATTACTAAATGATACTAAATCATTTTTAGTGATTATAAGAATCTGGTGTCAAACTGGGGAATCATCTGGCTCTAGTCACCTAGCTAAAAAGACGTATCTTCATTCTGTCACATACCTTTTTGCTCTCCTCCATTTCATGTTCAAACATGGCACTAAAAACTGGAGAACGAGCTACAAAGTGAAAGGGAAACAGAGACAGACAGTTATCACACTGAAACTTCTTGGTTCTTCTGTTATGAAGAGGAGATCACCTTCTTTCCTGTCCTATTGCTACAGAAAAGGGTCTTAGCCTCAAATTACATTGGAATAATAAAATCCCTCTCTTCTTACATTACTCCAAGAAGTGAATAATATGACAGAGAAGAAAAAAAGAAATCAGTACTTTCAAAATAATTTCTCATTAGCTCCATTCCAACCATTCATATTTGAACAAAATTACTCAGACTGGAGAATAATGACCTGCTCTGGGTAGATGTGGAGGTTCAAACAGAAGACCCTTCATGGTCTCAGCAGGGTGCCCCAATACCCAGATTTTTGCCTGGAACAATGATACGAACTTCTCCACTTCTAGGGACCACACAACAAGGAGGCCAAGAACAGGGCTCAGTGCACCCATTACCTAGATGAAATGCGTGCTTGTTTACGGCAGGTGCTGTTCCTTCAGGCCACACATTCTCAATAGAGATGATGACACCCCAAAGAGGCAAAAAAAAATCTAAGGTATGACAACCCATTGCTGGGTTGTCGCTGAGCTTCAAAACTCAACCTTTCCTGACAAAATCTTAATCCTTAGTGTTTAATGCCTACCAATAGGAATAATTTTATTTTTTTTCCTCGGGGGATCAGGGATAATGAAAAAAGGTTGAGAAATGGTGTTTTAAGCCATGCCCATTGTGGTCTGATGAACACAGAAAAATAAGTCAACTTAATTTCAACCATGAAAGTAACAAAAGGCCTAAAAACCTCAAATTTTATCATGTTGTCAAATAAATCAGAGGTTTTGATGAAGGTGGAGACTACCAAATTTCCACCTGAGAGAGGAGCACCAGATGGAATATATAGTAAGACTCTGAGCTGATGGGTAACCTGACCTTTGCCCTATAGTTTATGTCAGAAAGGATTAGTTCTGGATCTGTCATTTTCTAACCACATTATCTTGGGTTAATTTTTTAACCCAATTGTCATTTTCTAACCACATTATCTTAACCCTCTGAGAGTCAATATTTTAAAATATTCCAAAGAGACATTAATTCTCACTGCTCTTACTTCAGAAGGCTTATCAGCTCTAAGGTACTAAAATAAGTACATTACAGAGGCTGAAGACTAAAAGGGCTGGTGGTTTTTTAAAAAAGGGAAGGGTCCGAAGCAGCAGTATGCTTAGAGGATCTTCAGTGGCTAGGCACAAAATGCTGCTATGAGAAAAGATAAAATCACCCAGGAGAAATAAGCAGAGAACATGAGAATTGAGGCAGACCCTTAGGGACACCAGTGTTGACAGGGATGTGTGAAGAAGAGGGAGGCCACACATCAGAAGTAACCAGAGCACCAGGAGAGAAGCATAAGAAAGAAGTCAAATGATAAATGAACTAAGGAATCTCTCAAATTTAGGAATTAGCAGGTCAGAGAACTCTGGAAAACTGCTTTCGTGGCATGGAGGTGAACTGAGGATAAGTGGGAGGAAAGAAGTAGAGACAGTAAATGTGCTAACTCAAGAAACTTAGCTCTATTTAAAGAGAAAGGGGAGAGAGGGGGAGAGAGAGAGAGAGACAGGGAAAATGAATATGAATGAACGAATAACTAGAGGGAGGTGCTGAGCCAGTTTCTAGGCTAAGAGTAAACAGGCAATCGGAGTAAGAGAGACGGTGGAGACACCAGACAACAAGGGTATAACTGGTGGAGTAAGGACTCTGAGAAGGCAGCATGCGGTGTGAAACAGCAGCCGAAGAGACAGCCTGCGCTGGACACGAGGAAGAACGCCTCCTCCACAGAGAATGCAGGGAAAATGCACATAAGGCAACCGGCAAGAGCTGAGGGAGAAGGCCCTCGATTTTCTCTCAGAAGCAGCAGCAAGCAACTCTTTCAGGAGTCCGGAGAGGAAAGGAGATTGGTAAACAGTCTGAAGTATCTATTGTTAAGGAAAAAGAAAGGGAGCTAACTATGTATCTGTGGAAGAGTTCTTGGCAGCGCCAAGAGCCTCGCTGGTCGTGGAGACGCGAACGTGAGCGTAGATGACTTCCTCTGGCAATAGGCAGGAACACCGAGCTGGGGGCAGGCACAGGAAGACAGTTAGACTGAGCCAGACTGAGGGTTTGCCAGGTGTGTATTTTAGAATGATAGAGCTGAGAGTCTTGGTAAAAAATTTGTTGCCTGAAAGTTCACAGAATTTCCTCTTATGTCTTACGGTCTGAACAGAAGTTTGTGGCTGACAGCTTTCGTGGGAAGTAAAGTCAACGCTGCCTTATCAGCTCCTGCTCTGTGTCAGTCTTTCTGGTCTTAAGGACGATGGCCTACTATTAGAGCAAGACCTAATCCTCCACATCTAGCAAATTCTCATTCTTCCAATATGTATGTCTGTACTGAAGGAAGGGCTAACACTCCAGGGCTGGGGGACTTAGCTAGATGGTGGTTTAGTCCCAAGTCCAGAATCTTCTCCACTACATCTTAAGTCCCTGTCTAGGGGCTAACACTTGCTCTTAACCAGTGTTTTGACATCTACCCTCTAGGTGGCAAAGGCATTCAATATACATCATCATCTACTGCTTGACAATGGTGGCCTGAGTCCCCTAGAGAGAGGAAAACCAGAAGCTCCACTTCCATGGAGTAGGCTTTTTGATTATGACAACTAATGTCCCCGCCATAAAAATATATATATTAGTTCTAGTTTTTTGTGCATCAGTTCAAAGAGTTGATGTTACTCAAAGGTGATTATGCAGCCACCATTTTTCCTTGTTTCACCAAAACTAAAGATTCCCGTGAACAAAGACCGACCTGCCAAGATAGCTTTGTGAGCCTGGAACTCCTGGCCAGCGACGCACAGACAGCAGTCCGTGAACCGGGAGTTCTCCCACAGCCCTCCCAGCTCATCGGCCAGCCGGCACTCAGGGACCTTCACCATATTCATGGTGTTCTGGCCGGAAATGTTGACGGAATCTTGCACCACGCTCACCTGTGAGAGACAAGGAAACACAGCCCAAAGGTTTTGTTACCAAGAGTTTTCTTACCAGCAGGAGAAGAGATGACTTTTACCTCAATGCTGTAGTACATTCAGATACAAACATTAGTCATGTTCTCTTGAAACCACCTCCACAAATCAAGGATTTATCCTGTGGATCAAGTAATTTCCAATCTGCCACAATCATACTTATTCTACACCATCCTAGGATGAGAGGCAAAAGCCCCATAAATCTCCTTCTCCTCCAAATGCTAATAAACTCTACCTCCTGTGCCTTGAAAACCTGGGCAAAACGGGGGTGGGGGGTGGGAGAGAGAGGCACACTGACCTAAACACGCATTCAACTCAAGTATTTACCTTATTCTGCCTTAAGCGAAAGGTTAAATACAAAGAGTTCCTATGGAGGGGTACCTGGAGTGGCTTAGTCAGTTAAGTGGCTGCCTTTGGCTCAGGTCATGATCCCAGGGTCCTGAGATGGAGTCCCGCATCGAGATCCCTGCTCAGTGTTAAAGACAGACAGACAGACAGACAGATAGATAGATAGATAGATAGATTGATTGATTTTGACAGAGAGAGAGAGAAATCACAAATAGGCAGAGAGGCAGGCAGAGAGAGGGGGAAGCAGGCTCCCCACCGAGCAGAGAGCCCGATGAGGGGCTCAATCCCAGAACCCTAAGATCATGACCTGAGCCGAAGGCAGAGGCTTCAACACACTGAGCCACCCAGGTGCCCCAGAAATGATAATATCAAAGCAGAATTCACAAACCTGGACAATCAGCTCTTCACTCTTGCTATACTGCTACAAGTTAGATGAGAAAGACAGTTTAGGACTATCTTAAATGACCCAAATTTCTCTCAACCTTCGAGATGCAAGTCATCCCTTAAATGCAGTCATAAACCCAGAGGCAAGACGAATGCCCTGGCATCCAAATGCCCTGTAGTCTCTTTTGTGAAGGAGTGAGATATTTACTATCAGGTCAAGAAATATATTCATTTGTTTCAAACTAACCATTATGATCTCGAGCAATGAAGCAGCCAAGTTAATCAATTATGAATGTACTTAACATCAGTGGCACATTTATCAGAGCCAGATTATAACATTATTTTAATAGCTCAGGACCCAGCACAAACTACCCCACAGAGATTTTTCTCTTGTCCTATGTAAGATTCTCTGATTTGGTCCAGCCACTTTCTTATTCTAACACCAGAAGCAGAAGTTTCTTGTCTCCAGTTACAGCCTCAAAATACTGATTTAAAAAAAAAAAAAGGAAAAGGAAAAGACCAATTAAATCCACTTCCTCACAGGGAAAGGCAGGAATCTCTTGGGACGGCCAATGGAGGGAAAGGAGAATGCTTTTGGCACTGGGTTCCTAAGCTTAAATTAAACCAGGTTGATAGGAGCCCAGAGTCATTAACACTTGATGGCAATTTACTAGATGCGGTAAAACGAACTGGCAATAACTAAGCTGAATGTCAAGCTATGGTTACCAGTGGACCGTCTGCAGGTTAGGTGTGCGCTTGGTAATGAGTGGGGCCCAAAGACTGGGAATCGTCTCACTGGGGCAATTCCTCTCTCCAGACACAGACAGAGCACAGCAGGAAGGAGAATGTACCTTTCCTGTCTGAGCCAGACTTGTTCTGTAGATATATGGATGCCTGGAGTCTCCAGAGCGCTGAATGTCTGGCACCTCTTACCAACATTAAATACGCTTAATTAAAAATAAATTTTAAATGGCATTCACAAATGAGTCTTCAGAGCCCAAACTTTTAACTTAGGAAGGGATTGTTTTCCTCTGCAAATGATGATGCTAAAATGAGACCATTTTGAGAAAAACTAAAGATTTTTTTAATGCCTATAAAGTTGACTATGGAGACTCATTCAGAATTGCAGCTGTGAAGATGACGTGACTGTGACATTTATGTCATCTTATAAATGACTACATGAAAATGTCTCAGGAAGGCTGTATAACCCTCTACATTTCAAGTCGTAAATGGGCCTCACTTTTAAAGTCAATCCCTTTTCTTAAAAAGGAAAATTTCATAAAAGACTAAAGATTGTGCCAATTCTTGTACATTTTATCTAAACATAAAAAGTCAAAGTAAGACCAGTGGAAATACATTTTTTAACTCCTATATCATTAAAACAATCAAGGAAAAAATAGACTCTGCATATGGACGGTCTACAGCGGCTGCATTACTTCTAATCAAAACACTGGCCAGAATCTAAATGGCCAGCAACAAAAGAATGAATCGACAAACTGCTGTCTACTCACACAACACACTATCACATAGCACTAAAACCGAAAGCACTATAGTTAGCCCCATCGTATAAATACATTTTAGATGTATAATGTAAAAAAAGCAATGTGACCTACACGACCTCCATACATTCTGACACCATTTGTTATAAAGCGCAAAAAAACAAGCAAACCTAAACTCGTATGTTGTTCAGGCACATAAATAATAAACGAGAGAATGATAAGCTACAATTTCAAACAGCTACTTATTATCATCCCCTGAGTGGGGAGACAACAGGTCTAAGGGAGACTGAAGGTTAGCTTCAAGATATTGGTGATGCTGCTGGGTTGGGTGCTAGGTTTATTACAGTATTTTTATAACCTAAATAACGTTACGCATTAAACGCACCATTTTCATAGGTCAAGACTAATCAAATATTGGCCTTATCATATAGTTCAATATATCCAAATAATAAAAAAAAAAAAGAGACTCACATATTTAATATTTGGTAAACATACATATTCCCAGGCTATGAAAGAATATTCTGTGTTTGAGAAGAAAAGGGATATTTTAAGAGTCAACTAGTATCTACATGGTTCATATTTGGTATTTCATACTTTATATGATATTTCATATTTCAACTTCAACTGCAACATCACAAACGGACACTGGAATCTTCCACCTGTCAAAGGTAGGTACAGGGAAGGTGGGATATCTGCACCTTTATTGCTAGTAGCTCTTTGTTTTCAGTATAAACAAACAGGGAAGGGTCAATAGAAGCTGAAACATTTCATGCAGATTTTCTGTGAACCGAACTATTAAAGAGAAAATTTTAAGTGTAAAGCCTTCCTGATTCTTTCATTACCAAAGTAAGTACTTTCTGTCAGAAAAACTCGCTTGAGCCCACGTCTCCTTGGGGGAAAGGCACTCAGCCCCACTTAGCGTCGCGCGGCAGTCTAGAGGGGGAAATGCAGAGCTGACGTGGCCTGACACTAATCTGCGGTACAATGTTAGGAAAAATTACCTGACCTCCCTAGGCACTGCTTCTCTCTCAGTAACATGAAATGAAGATAACAGAACTAATCCAGCTCAAAGGACTGTGATAAGAGACAATTCAGGGAATGCTTTGAAAATGCTTCCAAATATGTTAACTAAGCCATATCAACTTGGAAGAATCGGCACATTTCCTAGCGGACAGAAACATCGCTGAGAGCTGGAGGTGAACCCCGCGCGGCACATTATAAACATGACTACCCATTCAGCATTTGGAGAGCGTGCCATCTAATTTCATTTAAATGTTCATTAACAGTAATACTACTGAAATAAAGCCCAAACACAAACACGTGATTCTCAGTCTTTCACCTCAGGACTCCTTCCTGTGGTCTCTAGGAACAGCCAAAAGAATCCATAGAACAACCCTTCTTTTTTTTTATCATGACGCAATCAACTTGTTTATAAGTAATCCGTCCGCAGACAGGACGCAAGTGCCCGGGCCAAAGGCTGAGCGAGGAATGGAGCAGTGGAGGACTCATAACCTAAATTTGTATGTGGACATGGACTTTCATAAAAGCCTCTGAATAATAATAAAAAAAAAATACTAGCTAAACCAGTAATATATAAAATATACATATGAACCACAATACTTGTTTATAAGTAATCCACTGACAGAAGGGAGCAACAGGTCAAAAGGACAGAATGTGCAGCAAAGGATGATCCAGCTTTGGAAAGCACTGAGAACTTAGATGAGCTGCAGACATTTTTAAAACCCACACATCCAACACACCCCCCCACGCAACCGTCTTGCAATGCTGAATGCTACTAAGTCCACAGAGAGCCTTGGAACAGAAACGAGTCTCACTAGGCACAAGCCCAAGTATGAGAAGCAACACTCGGCACCTGTGGCCAACAGAGAAGTGTGAGGAGAACAGATGGCACACCTGGTCCGATGGTAAGAAACCGATGGCATCAGCAGAACTCAGCAGACGCTTCCCTGTTCAACATCTCCTCATTTCCAAAGTGTCATCTCACTTCCCTTCTAAGTCAGTAAGACAAATCTAAACTTAACCGCAGGATTTCTCCTCAGAGAATTTCATATGGGGAAGCGAAGCCTTGGACTCAGCCACAGGATGAGAGACTGCCAAGTGAGGGCAGGCCAATCGGTTTCCAAATCAAGAATGTCAGCACAGGGGTTGGAGCAGCTGGAATGGATCTGGGGGGATGGGTGCAAAGGGATCACGGGAGAAAAGGCTGGACCCATTGGAAAAGGCGGCAATAAAGGTGAACGCTTTGCCTAAAACACCAGAGGCAATGTTTAAAGGAGAGTTCTCTTCCTCGAGAACAGTTCAAAGAGTGGCTTCCATTTCCAACAGAAATCTGAATTTTCCACTATTTTTAAATCTTTCTGAAATGCTGGTCTCTAAAGTAGGTGAAGATTAAATTGATGGTCTGAAGTTTTCATCGAACCTCACATGAAACCAGCAAATTGTTCTCATTTCTTCACTTGGGCAGCTGAGTATGATCTGCACTAGCAGGACTTATATGGAATTCCAAACTCAAGTTCACAGACAAGGACAACTGCAACATTTTAATGTATTTACAGAGATGCCATCACTCTAGTATTTCCTTCTTTTACAAAACACAAGAGAAGACGTAGCTATTATGCAACTATTTTATATATTCAGTATAGTACTTTAATAAACTCTACACCCACACTTGTCTAACCCCCAGTAACTATTCTGTAGAAATACTCGAGCTGTGACTGAGGGGAGAAGCCGGCCCCTGCTGGCCAGGCCTCCTCCTCGAAAGGAGAGGGACACCCTTCTCTGCTGCACAGGGGGCAGTAAGCCTTTGCAAGTCAATAACTCACAGCGCGAGCCCATTATCTGGCAGAACACACTGGCCGTTGGGGAACTTGCTCACGCCCTCCCCGCGAACACACAGTGGTCACTCGCAAGTGGTACGGCTCAGGAAGTGGTTCTTGACCACACAAAGTATAGGGAACACAAAGATCCCAGTGGACTGGAGGTTTTATTCATTTATTATGCTGTAAGCTTGTGAGCATTTGTAAATATACTGATAACAGCATAAAGTGACCGATTAGTATGTACACACCCATTAAAGAAACCACTTCCCACTCACTCTCACTTTGGGAATACTTCAAGGCTTCTCCTGTAAACCCAGACAAGGCTCTTAGGTCACTGGTGAGAGAAAGGCTCTCCTGGCCGACGACAGGTAACCCTCCGAGCTAACCAACAGTTAGAGAGCTTTACCTACCCTTCACTCCAGAAAAAATGGCTCTTGCCATGATTTCACAACCACTCCAGCAAGACAAGCCGGATATTCCTGACCCCTGAGACGAGTCGTCTAGTGGAGCACAACGGGAAAGTGATCTGGCGTCAACCACAGGTGGGCCTCATGCTTCAGAAGTCAGAAAGTTTTAGGGACAAAGCCCCATATCGAGCTGCTGGTCATTCTCCTCAGCTCGTGGCGCCCGTCTGTCCACATGCCCCCTGCAAACACGCCCAGTGAAAAAGGCAGAATCCTGACCCAAGCAAGTAAAAAATCGCTCCTACCAAGACGGTGTGTAACCTCTGTTTTTAAGAAAAGTAACAAGCAGCAAGGTGAAGTGCCTGACAAACCTGAAAATCGGGACACAGTTTCAATCACAGAAACCACATCTGTGCAGCACCGCTCCACTCGGGATTTTTCTCCTTCTCCGTCCCCGACACAACGTGATTAAGTCCACGGACACCCGTCAGGTCTGGGAACCGCTACTCTCACCTTGGGGTAAAGGACTCACCTCACAGAAGAGGGTAAGCTTGTCATCAGGGAGAAGCCCGTTAGCCTCATCCAAGAGAAAATCTCTACGGATGAATTTTTTGAATCCCCAGTCTTTGCCTTGCACAAACCTATATGCCCGTTGACTCTCTGGAGTGGGGGGAAAAAAAAGTCATATTTAGATTTACTCAAACAAACCAACCAACCAACCAACCAACCAAAAAACAAAAACCCCACACCAGATCAAATCCATAACTTGTCTGCGTGTGAAGCTGTTTGATGTGAAAAGAAAGAGTCGAATGAAGACGAGAACATTTACCCATAGCTTTGGTTTCTTCTCCCTTGGCATTCAGGATGGAGAATTTGAATTTTGCCCGAACTTCACTCTTTGGACAGCTGACCAGTAACAGGTAAAGTGACAGATAATCTTTGCTTTCTTCGTCTAGCCCTTTCGGGTTTACTCGCAAACACCTGCCCAAAAGAGGGAAAATAACAAAAGATGTTGGAAGCACCCACGTTTACAGGCTTTGTGAAGTGACAGGAGAAACAGAACATCTAGTTCTCAGAAAGGAAGATGTTAAGCAACCAACCCAGGCCCCCCAGCAAGAGATTCAGACTCAGCAGAATGACTACTTGGGAACCACTTTCTGAGAGCACGCTGAGTCACCTTTTAAAGAATAAACAACAAAAGGAAAGGGGCATTCTAGAATCTGACAACACATCCCTTACATCTCTGCCTCTTTCCTCATAATCTCCTAAATCACTCTTTTCTCCCCTTAAAATATTTTAAAATTGACCCTACTTCCACTCTGTTCTAATACTCAGTCTTAGGAAAGGCAGCCCCTTCTTTTGTCAGGACTATAATGAAACCATGAAAAACAAAATGTTGGAGACACACGGGTAGCTCAGTCGATTAAGTACCTGACTCTTGATTTCAGCTCAGTTCACAATCTCAGGGTCAGGAGACCGAGCCTTGCATCAGGCTCTGTGCTGGGCATGGAGCCTACTTAAGATTCTCCCTCCCTCTCTGCCTCCCCCCCACTAAAAAAAGATCTATTATCACCTTGAGAGAGAAAAAATATTCCAGAGAAATATGTGAATAGTACATCATCTTTTAGGGGTCTTTTATCAACCTGGCAATAATATCCTAAGATTGAAATAAAGAAGGTGGCATGGAGGAAGCAGAGACAAAAGTAAACTCCCATTTACACAGGGTAGAGTTCCAAGCTAGGCTTCCAAATGGAGTCAGAGATGACAATCTGGTGCCAATGAATCAAAACAAATTTCAGACAGATTTAATAGGTTCAACTGAGTTAAGCTGCAAACGTTATCAGTTGAACTGCATGTGGTTCACACTACTACCACGTACAATACATAGGCCGTATGTATCTGTGGGCCTCGCCAGTGTTACGGCACTGCTCTCAAACAGGCGGCCCAGTCCAGTGCCTCTCTGGGCAGTGCTTACGCCGTCTACACTGTGCTCAAGATGTGAATGTAAATACAATGCCCACGTAGGGCGCCTGGGTGGCTCAGTCAGTGAAGAGTCTGACTCTTGATTTCAGCTCAGGTCATGATCTCAGGGTCAGGAGACAGAGCCCCACGCTGGGCTCTGTGCTGGGCATGAAGCCTGCTTAAGATTCTCTCCCACTCGCTCTGCCCCTACCCCATGCTTGCTCACGCTCTCCTCTCTTACATACATACATTCATACCATGCCTAAAAATAAAGCATTCTCTCAGCACCTAGTAATATACTGCTTAATGCACACAGCCAACAAATTAGTACTAAAGGGAAAGAGAGTGGTTTAACGCTTCAGTGGGTTATCAGAGATCAAAACTGGGCAGCTGACACACATGTTCTGGTCTTGGCAGGAAACCTATAGCTATACCCGTAGCTGCCGGCTTCTCTTCAAGGGGCAGCCTGGTTTGGATGGGACTGAACCCGACTCTCAGAGCCCATTCCCCTTGCTGTAGAGATTAATGGAGGGAACCCAAACCTAAACCAGTCAGTGCATGTAGGACATATTCTTTTTTTTTTTTTTTTTTTTAAAGATTTTATTCATTTATTTGACAGAGAGAGATCACAAGCAGGCAGAGAGGCAGGCAGAGAGAGAGGGGGAAGCAGGCTCCCCGCCGAGCAGAGAGCCCGACGCGGGGCTCGATCCCAGGACCCTGAGATCATGACCTGAGCCGAAGGCAGAGGCTTTAACCCACTGAGCCACCCAGGCGCCCCTGTAGGACATATTCTTGGCCACAGAGTTAATTCAGAGAAAGTTCAAAGAGTTCTGTCAGATGGTAGTGGGTTGTACCCATTCTTACCGCCAGTCATCCCTTAACCACAAGGGAAGCCAGACTTGAGATGTCCCACAGTATGGAAAACAGAGAGAGATGGGTCCTTAATCTCACCATGGGCTGCTGGATCCCACCACCTTCAAAACCAGTCTATACGCTGGGCATTTCAGTTACATAAGCAAATAAATCTCCTTCACTGTTTTAAAAGCAGGCAATTTAAGGTTGAGATTTTTATGCTAAAATCTAAATTTCTTGCTTTTCTTAAAAGGTCAGCAAACATGACCACGGTCAGCCCTTCTTCACACACAGCTGGAGCTGAGCAGCCACCACGCCTTTTAGGAGGTCACCCAACACTCATATCATGGATGAATGTCACTGACAACACTGGCCCTCTTTACTCATTTATATTACCCTACAGCCATTTGAGTTTGCTGATCCCTAACATACTCACTGAGTTAATTCAACAAATACACAGTCAGGGCACCTAGGTGGCTCAGTCGGTTAAGTGGCCGACTCTTGATTTCGGCTCAGGTCATGGTCTCAGGGTCCTCGGATCGAGCCCCGCGTCAGGCTCTGTGCTCAGTGAGGCATCCGCCTGAGGATTCTTCCTCTCCCTCCACTCATGTTCTCTTTCTCTCTCTCAAATAAATAAATCTTTAAAAATACATTTTTACAATGAACACCCATCATGTGCCAGGCACTGTTCTAGGCACTAGAGAAAATGTGAAGAACAAAACAAAGTCTCTCCCTTTGAGGAGCTTCCGTGCTAGTCAGGCTCTGTCATAAAACCAGCAAAACAAGCAACTTTTAGAAAAATTTTTACGGCTAGATACAGTCTTCCTCACCATTTCAGTTTATCATTGGCTCCTGATGAAAAGGTTGAACTTTTAATGACTTCACCCATTTCCTCCCGGCAAAAGCTAAAGTTATTGATGGTCCACATGTAGGAGAATTTCACTACCTTGATCTGTTGACAGAAAACCAAGAAATTAAATAGGAAGCGGGCAACCTGGAAAACAGGCTGCAGATCCAATAATCATTTCCCCTCCTCCCTCCATCTGCATGAGTCCCATGGGAAGATAGCTTGATCTGGCCAACATGGTGGCTCAGCTTTTTCAGTCCCTCACCCACATTTTAAGAAATCTCACAGTGACCAACTGCTTTCATAACATTTCTCCACTTCTGAGAAACACTGGGTGGAAAGTGAGAAAAGCATGGACAGGGGTGGGCAAGCAGATAATAAAGCTATACCTAAAACAAGCCTCTGCTCTGAGCAGCGTTTGACAATTGAGATGCTGATGACACTGCTTGGGGCTGCGAATCTCAACCCTGGTTTCCTGGGAGTTGCCCAAAGAGGAACATATTTCCATCAAGGCGGCCATAAGCGCATCTAGTTTCAAAGATTCCCTCCCCCCACCCCGCTTTCAACCTCCAGGGAAAAACCACCAGCCTAGTACATTCAGATGCCACGTGGAAAACCAAGGAATGGAAAGCTGACAAGTACTTTATCTCTCTGCTCTTTGACAGTTACGGCCTAGAGAAAGCAGGAAACCTAATGAAGAAATCTTATTCCTTTCATTCACCAAAATCCTCCCAAGGGATACATGATTTATAGGGTGAAAACATGAACTTACCTGTGTGTAGCACCAGCTCTCAGCTACGGGGCCACTCGACATTTCTGCCGGAGGTGGAGGACTTGGAACCCTTGACATCGCCAGTTTGAAGGTTAAACAAGATCTCCAAAGTCAGGGGACAAAGACTTCTGTTCTCTCTTCACCCTGGTTGACCCAAGAAGCATGAGGATTTTATTAGATTAATGGTATACTATCCTATTTCCGTTTGACCTTGCAGATTGGAAACTGTGTCTCCTTCCTGGAACGCTCTACCTTATCATTCAAATGGCTCTAGTATTCAATGTTAACCTCAGAGAAGACCACCTAATCGAAAGCAGCCTCCTGGTCACAATTCTATCAGCCTATTTCCATCCTTTGCCCAATTCCCCCCCCCCTTTTTTTTTTAATTTTTAAATATTTTATTTATTTATTGACAGAGAGAGAGACACAGTGAGAGAGGGAACACAAGCTGGGGGAGAGAGGCTTCCTGCTGAGGAGGGAACCCGATGCGGGGCTCGATCCCAGGACCCTGGGGATCATGACTTGAGTGGAAGGCATTAAGCATCTGCTTAATGACTGTGCCACCCAGGTGCCCCCCAATTCCTAATATTATCTTACCAAATAAATTTCCTCAAAGGACACATAAAGTACATCCATGAAAAGGCTGCCAAAAAAGGAGAGAGCATAGTGAACACCACATACAACTCTGCCACTGGCTCCTTTCTCTGGGGGTACAAATAGTCCACTCCTAAAAGGAAATGACCTTGTTACCTCTCTAAGTACCATCTCATCTCCTAACTTCAGTGCAAACTTCTTAAGAGCAGTCTTCTGTTCTTAAACTCAGTGCTGGCTGCTCTCCTGAAGGGCAACATTCACCCCTTTCTTAGATGCGTTCTTTTCTCTGCAGCATTAGAGATCTCCTCGCTTACATACTCTATCACTACCCAATTTTCCAGATGCTTCTCCTTGCTCTGTTTTCTGATTATTCCTCCATCTCTTTTATTGGATTCTCCAGTGTCACTCCCATGATTGAATTTTCCATCATTTTCTCAATCTACATTCTCTTTCATTTTATCCACCCCCAGTGTCAAAGTTTTGCCTTTATACAACTGGACTCCCAAATCTCTCTGTGACATGAGCCTCAGACCACCTTTAAAACACTGTTGTACATCTCAACAGGGTGTCCCAGCAGCATATTAAATCCAAGTCTACACACACATGTACCCTGGGGTAAATAATACATTATATGTTAATAAAAAATTAAAAAAAATAAATCCAAGTCTAACTTCTCCCCTCCAAGGCCTTTCTAAACACAAAGCCATTCAAAACACTGGTGAATCTGGTTACAATTTTTTTTTTTAAAGATTTTATTTATTTGACAGTGAGAAACACAGCGAGAGAGGGAACACAAGCAGAGGGAATGGTAGCAGGAGAAGCAGGCTTCCCGCCGAGCAGGGAGCCCTACGCGGGGCTCCATCCCAGGACCCTGGGATCATGACCTGAGCTGAAGGCAGATGCTTAACAACTGAGCCACCCAGGCGCCCCTCTGGTTACAATTTTTAAGTACCATAAACAAAGGCAAAAAACAAGCTGGAAAAAAAAAAGAGAGAGCTTGCAATGCATGATGAAGGGATAATTTATGAACTGATATGCAAGTTTTCTACAAAATTCATATGAAAAAGGCCAACTACCCTGTAAACATATTGTTCACACAAAAGGAAGTAAAATAGCTCTTAAAGTCTTACACCTTTCAGACCAGCAAGAAAAAAAATCACCACTACCATATGTGGGAACATGGGGACTCTCCTACACTGCTGGTGAGACTGTAAACCAGGGTGTGTATTTTGGGCAGGAACTTCCTGTATGCAGTATGTATACATGCACCCCAAGACTCAGTAATTCTGCTGTAACTGGGTATGCGCTAGTGTAGGGGTTTCTCAACTTCAGGGTGCATCTGAATCACGTGCTGGCCACCAGCCCCAAAAATTTCTGATTCAGAGGTCTGAGCTACGCCCACAAATTTGTATTTCTAACAAGTTCCCAAGTGATCTTGACATCCATGTCCCGGCCCCACATTTTAAGAACCACTGCCCTAGAAACCCTGCACGTGGGCAAAAGAAGACCCTGAGAAGGCTGCTCAGTGTGGCACTGCTCATAACAATGAAAAACTAGAAACAAACCAAAAATCCATTAGAAGGGAAACAGAAAACTATACTGGGTTATTTCCATATAATGGAAAACTATATTTCAGGATTTAAAATTAATAAACTAGATCGGCAACACTATGGAGATGAGATCAAACACAGCGCTAATGAAAAAAAGCAAGTTTTGGAATGTCATGTGCAGTACCTTATTTAGGCAAATTTAAGATTTACATATTATTTACAGATTTGATATATGCATTCAATAGAAGTAAAAAAAAAACAAAACACACTGACAAGCTATGCATCAGATTCACAATGGGAGGGCAGGGGAGAAGAATGAGGCCAGGACAAGGATATAAGACATCTCAAGTTGCTCTCTCCAGTTTCTTTTCAAATGAGGATGATGTGAAGCAAATATGGAAATACCTGTGTCTGTTAGTTTAGGATGATAGCCTCTTGAGTATATACCATTTTTCCTACTGTTCTGCTTTATTTAAAAAAATATATATATTGCATTGTAAGAATAGTGCAAGGACATATTCCATTACATCAAACACTAGTTTATAATATCCAAGGGAGAAATTTCTTTCCTGAACACCTGGTTTGTTTTCAGCTGTGCACAGACAATATGAATGAAACTGATCATGTCACCCTTTGCCTGGCTACTAGGAAGCCATGAGACATATATGTAAGCCCTCTCTTGAAACTCTAGGATCACATGCTCATTCTATAATAGCTTTCTTATTTTCTTTTTTAGATTTTTATTTACTCATTCATTTTAGAGAGAGAGAGAAGGGGGAGGAGCAGGAGAGGGATAAACAGACTCCCTGCTGAGGGCAGAGCCCGATACAGGCTGGATCCCACCACCCTGAGATCATGACCTGAGCCAAAATCAAGAGCTGGATGCTCTAACCAACTGAGCCGTCCAGGTGCCCCAGCTTTATTATTTTCTTAACACTGTTATTCACTCTGCTATATATAATTCCCTCAACTGTTTATATGTTAAGTACTTCTGGGAACTGCCTCAAATCCTTTGTAGAAATAGGTATAAATGAACAACAACAACAAAAATCACTCAACTTGGGGCGCCTGGGTGGCTCAGTGGGTTAAAGCCTCTGCCTTCGGCTCAGGTCATGATCTCAGGGTCCTGGGATCGAGCCTCACATCGGGCTCTCTGCTCAGCAGGGAGCCTGCTTCCTCCTCTCCCTCTGCCTGCCCCTCTGCCTACTTGTGATCTCCCTCTCTCTGTGAAATAAATAAAATCTTAAAAAAAAAAAAAAAAAAAAAAAAAATCACTCAACTTACACACACTCACTGGCCACTTAAGTAATAGCCATGGAAGGGGATTGATAGGGTACAGCTGTACGCCCACAGAGCAATACCATTGGCATTACCAGCATCCCCACTGGTTTTAAACACTATCCTACAGACATTTACAACTAAAGCATCCCATGTAATCACAGATGAGAGTTAACAGTTTTATACATGTGACATGCTATCTCACTTAAGCTAGCAAACTCAGTGGCATTTGGGGCTCCCTGGTTTGTGCAATTCATAATTCCATGATATACTCAAGAAAACAAATGCTATACTTGATCGCCTGTGATCAAGGTATGCTTCCATTTGATACAAAGCACATTCTCAAGAACTGTTTGTCTAGTAATGAGTAAATGCATCTTAGGCAGTTTTACAAATCCCACTTACCGTTACTGCCAGTAGGAGCCAGAATGAAATTTCAAAATCCCCACTTAAAACTATCTTTTGGGCAGATTGGCAATGAAGATGTGAATTTTACACATTAGTTAAGAGCATAAAATTTGGCTCTGGAGGTGTGGTGCAGTTCTACACTGAAGGATCATAAAACACTAACTTAAGTTTATTTTGAAGTTTTAAAAAAATACTTCAAACTTATCTAACAATTAATTTAAGGATTCTCTAAGCCTAAGAAAAGACAAGTTTAAAAAAGTTTATTTTAATGGCTTAATTGTTGTTACTGAACCATGGTCCATTATTAAAACCAGAAAACACTACTTTGGTCTTGGCCAATTTTTTCTATCTTATTTGCCTTTCATTTATTTTGTAGCGAAGTCTTTTTGGTTTGTCTTTTCTTTTTTAATAATAGCACCTTTACTCCAATTTTTAAAGAAATGTCTAACCCAGCAGCCAGTAGCACTGGAAGATGAGCCTTAGACTCTGAGGAGCTCTAACCACAGAACCTGCTGAGAGGGAAATTGACTAGGACAGCACAAGTCTAATTAATTCCAATCAGAGCAGGCACCATGGGCAAAGTGTTCATCAGCAAAGTAGCCTAGGGTTACATGAACTCTCTAGCTCTTCAAGCCAACTGCTGCAGGTGCCCAGCAGAAAAACAATTTCAGAAAAGAGGAGGTCTATTTGAGGGTCATGGCTTGAGAGCCTTTCTAGGAGACAACTAGCACCAAAATACAGTAACCCTGGCTTTAAACAAGTTAGGACAAGACCATCCAAGTTGTCTAGTGAGAAATTTCTTTCCCAAAGCTTAGCAAACTTCCCAGTATGCTGACAACTCTGAGGTTGAACCTATCTATTATATACCACCATTTATTTTCCTGTTTATTAAATCCTGACCCACGTGGCGACACCTCTTCTGAGTCACAACAAAAAAATTTACTTTAGGGGCGCCTGGGTGGCTCAGACGTTAAGCGTCTGCCTTCGGCTCGGGTCATGATCCCAGGGTCCTGGGATCGAGCCCCGCATCGGGCTCCCTGCTCGGCAGGAAGCCTGCTTCTCCCGCTACCATTCCCTCTGCTTGTGTTCCCTCTCTCGATGTGTTTCTCTGTCAAATAAATAAAATCTTAAAAAAAAAAAAAAAAATTTACTTTAAACTCTCTGTCAACTGTAGTACTGACCAAATCCCAGTGAAGGTAGTACCAAGGTAGCAACCAATAGCAATCACTATCAGAATGCATCTTAGCAGGTGTTAGGAGTCCATAAAGTTGCTAATTATTTTTGCCAAGAGACTCCAGTCAATCAATAGAGTATGATTTCTAACTACAACATTAAACTCTGGAGAGTAGACAGAAATAAAAAAGAAAATATTTTAATGTTGTCATGATGCATATGCATGATACTTTCAATCAAACCTATACAGTGTACTTTTCTGCCTTCGTTTACACCTATCAACACTTCTGTTGCCTTCAGGAGACTTGAGGCTCTTTAAAAGGAACTTGCAACTCTTCTTCTTTGTGTCCCCTTATCACCTAGCACAGCCTGCCTAAAACGAGGCATTCAGCAAAAATACTTTGATGACTGAAACATTTATCCAGTTGTATTCTAGCTCATTAACTTTTCTGCTTGTTTCTCTCACATCTCTAAAAGAGCCCTTTGAACACTGCTGAGTATATTAGATTTGCAATATAATGAGAATCATTAATTTGTTCTTTTGGATGAGTTACACACAAAGCCAAAAACTCCTAGCCTGGCACTCTCAAGTACCAGCCCTGGTAAAACTAAGGTTCTCATCCAGTACCAACTATATGTTCGTTCTACAAGGGGAAAGAGACTGGATATAATTTCCTTCATTCTGAAAACATGAATCAGTAACTTGAACTAAACTCTTATGTAATCAGGATTCTTTGAGGACAGAAGATGAATTCTCTATACAATGGAGGGAAACGTCCCAATAGTTTAACCTGCAGTATATGCACAGCTAGGCTAGAACACTCTCTGAAAAGTGTTACAAAGACAGCTTCTGAAGTTCTTTTTTTATCTTTCTTTTATTCCCTATAAGCATTCCTCCATCTTCAATCTAATCCAGTCATCCAGAGGGGGGGAAAAAATATATCAACAACCAACACAGGCATATCACATACATGGTATCTGTAAGTTAGCCATACAGATCCACTGGTCTTAAAATTACAGGAATAAAAAAATAATAATTACAGGAAGGAGACAGATAATATGAGACTGAACCATGAAATTGTTTTGTAAGCCAAAACTAGTCAAACATTGGCAATTTCATGTGGTTCACAATACACAAACATGCACAAACTAGACGGCTGGGAACAAAGCTTTTTAAAAAGAATGGTTTATTAGGGTCTTTTTAAAAGCCTATTACTTTTTTTCTTTTGGTTTAAAGCCTTGTACAGTTTCCAAGTAAGGAAAAATCCCAATACTATTTTAAACCTAAGAGACGTTGCATTTTCCCAAACAGAAGATGCCAAAAAGATTGTTGACCAAAAAAAAAAAAAAAAAATTACAAAACTATGGGAAGACTTGGATATATTCATTTTTGAGAAACTGATGTGACTTCAAAGTAATGTTTGCATTTCTCCTGTTACAGTGTCCTCAATAATATACAGCCTGTGAAGTAATAACTTCTTTCTAATTACCCTAAGGATAGATTATTACAGGTCATATTGAATTCCTCTGTTGTGAGGTTTGAATGACTTTTGAAAATCTGTCATAGGTAAACTTACTGCAATTCAATCTAGTCTAACAAAATACTAAATTACAGACACTTCTTAAAATGAAACTAAGGGCAATCAAGAGAGACCTCAATAAGCAAAGGAAAGATTGGAGTTTCTCTTATATCCCTTATCAGGTTCATGCTTTATAGAATTTACAAGTTAAAGATGACTGCTTTTGTCTTTATTGAGATACAACTAACATACAACACTGTATTTGTTTCTGTTTTTCTAATTCTTTAACAAAAGGATTTCGTATTAAGTGAATCTAAAGATCAAGAAGAAAAGTCAGCCTAATGGAAAAATGGCAAAGAACAGCCCATGGTTTGCAGAAATGTAAATACCAGTGGCTCTGAAATATATGAAAACATGTTCAACTCTCATTCATAATAAGATAAATGCAAATTAAACCACACACTGATTCACCCAGTGAATTGGCAAAGATCAAAATGTTTGATAACACTTGCTCAGGGTAAGGAGAACATTTCTGATTAGAGTATAAATTGTTTTACTCTGCATGAAGGGAAATGTATAGCAGAATGAATAAGAAATGCACATACCCTTTGATCCAGCAATTTCACTTTTAGAAATTTACCTTACTGATATATTTAATATGACAAATTATAAAAAGTTTTTTCACCATGGTATTATTTGTAATCACAAAAGAATAGAAAAAACCTAAAAGTCTATCAACAAGGGTTTGATTAAATGAATTATGATACAAATAGACAATAAAAATCTGTTTAAAAATGGGGAGGTTCTTTCTATTTAAAGAGGCAAAAGTATTTAGATTTTATTTTACATACATAATATTCTCTGTAAAGCTATACAAGACCCCAGGGACACTGGTTACTTCCAAGGACGGAAACCAGGGTACCTGGGTGGGAAGGAACTGTCCATTGTATTCCCCTTTTGTACCATGCGAATATATAAATCTTTTCAAATAAAATTTAAAAAAAATTTTAAAGCAATTAGCAGGCTTTACAATTAACTTTTCTAACTGATGTGATGGCTTATAAATCAGAGCCTTATGAAAGACAAGATAGGAATTCTCCATTGGTTTCCATTGCTATCTGAGTAAAATCTACTTCTGTCATAACCGCCAAGACCTCAGTCTATGTCCCTGACCTCATCTAACACTTACCCTTCACAGTCACTATGCTTTAGTCACTCAGGCCTTTAATTCTACCTGGTGAGCACACCAGGCTCTTTCCTGAGCCTGGAAAGCTCTTTCTGTCCTCAGATCTTTTCATAGCTGGCTCCTTGTCATTTAAGTGTTCTAGCAATTATAATATCTTCAGAGAGCCCTTCCCTGACCCCCAACTTCCAGCCTGCCCCTCTCATTACATTATCCTATTTTATTTTCTTCATTATCACTACCTGAAATGATCTTGTTTCAAGTTTCTTTTTTTTTTTTTAAAGATTTTATTTATTTGACAGAGAGAAACACAGCGAGAGAGGGAACACAAGCAGAGGGACTGGTAGCGGGAGAAGCAAGCTTCCCGCAGAGCAGGGAGCCCGATACGGGGCTCGATCCCAGGACTCTGGGATCTGACCTGGACCGAAGGCAGACGCTTAACGACTGAGCCATCCAGGCGCCCCTTGTTTCAAGTTTCTTACTTGTCTAATGTCTTCCCCACCAGAAGTTAAGCTCAATCGGAGAACAACATCTGCCGTACCTAACATGGTATCATAACAGGTACTCGGGAAATATTTGTTCGGTGAAATTATTGTTGAATAACTAGAATACTGTCTTTGGGGATCCTATTTTTCCTTAATGAGCTCCAGTTAAAAGGTTAAAGTTTGGGAGTTGCTGAGTGAATAACAGCTATAGGAATCCAGGCACACTTTTAATAAAAACATTTTCAAAAAGAAACGTATCAGTTCATCTCACTCCAATTTTAAATACCTCACTCAATATGTTCCAAAACTATACTCTCTTTCGATTAAAAAAAAAAATTCCAGGGGCACCTGGGTGGCTCAGTCGTTAAGCGTCTGCCTTCAGCTCAGGTCATGATCCCAGGGTCCTGGGATCGAGCCCCGCATCGGGCTTCCTGCTCCGCGGGAAGCCTGCTTCTCAACCGCTACCATTCCCTCTGCTTGTGTTCCCTCTCTCGCTGTGTTTCTCTCTGTCAAATAAATAAAATCTTTAAAAAAAAAAAAATTAAAAAAAAAAAAAAAAATTCCAAGAAAACTTGGTAGAAAAGATAAGCCTGTACGGCTAAATGGGGAGCTCCTAGATCCATAAGACAACAGTAAAATAAGCACATTTTCCACAATAGGGCAATCCTCGTTATAGAAAGTACCACTACAATAACTGTCAGGAATTCAGGCTAGACCTTGAGAGTTCTTTCAAGTTGAAGCCAATATAATAAAATTCCAATATACTGATAAAACTGAGGCAGATCCTTAGCATCTTTACTTAGATTGGACCTTAAATTTTCGTATCTGACATGAGGTTTGATTTCCTTAAAATTGACACGTAGAGAAAACACATTTTACAATAAATACATACACATGTAAACATGTCCATGTATAAATATATAGAAACATATCTCTGAAACATGCCTAGACACATAACTAAGTTTTTTTCTATACCACGCTAATTTGCAGAACGTATTTTCTGCCATAGCCAAATATTTATCTAATTAAGAGTTGAATTATTCTTGCAACTATTGTTATTTAAGGAAAACTCAGAAACAGGTATACTAGTATGTATCCAGGTCAGTACCTTTAAGATTCCCCAGTTTACAAATATCTTAGGCGAGCACAGACACTGAAATGACTCTAAGGATTAGATATACTTTCATAGCATAAAGAGGCTATTTGACCTTCTCTTCAATCTAAGTGTTATAAGATGGAGATTTACAGAAATAGCCTGGCTAGTAAGGCTCATCCAAAGCCAAGATGAAAACGAACAAGAAGGTACATGAAAGAATCTCAAGTCATGGAAAGCAGTAGGATAACCAACATATAGCTTCTGCTGGCTCCCAAACCCTAGTGTGTGCTGGCTGTTTACAGCCTTACTGCCCTTCTCTACAGGTTATAAATA
The DNA here is from genome assembly GCA_028646535.1 of Procyon lotor. Lineage (NCBI taxonomy): Eukaryota > Metazoa > Chordata > Mammalia > Carnivora > Procyonidae > Procyon > Procyon lotor. The sequence continues at coordinate 27,279,226 of CM053619.1, read as the reverse complement.
ACCGCAAAGTGTCCTTGTCCCCAAGGAGACCTTTGCAGCCAGCTCAAAGGTTAAAATATGGGATAATTCTCACTTTGGATGAAACTCTTCCAGTTACCAGAAAAAGGAAAGAGCAAAAAGATTTATTGCCAATTTAAGTTAAAGCCTGGGGAATCATTTCCCTCTTCCTAAAAACTATCAGCTATATAAAAGTTGCTGTACAGACATGTTAGCGTAGTTCACTACCCCAAAAATATATCCAGGAAGAATGCAATGCATGCTCTGTTCCAAAAGCAAATGTCTGTCCCGGAAAGGGGCAGGTGCCACTCACCAGTCTGCTAGGATAGCCTCTCTTCAGACATTAAAGACTTCTTGAACTGTTTTGCTTTTTAATTTAGGTAAAAATGACTGACTGAGCTAAATACATCTACGTAACAACATCTTGTCCCCACTTGGATGAGGGACCCAGCACAACCAATCGTGGCCGCTGCAAGCATAGGTTTCACAAGGTCTGGGCTAATACAATCAGGTGATGTGTTGCTGTTGTTAATTACTGAACTCCTGCTAGGAAAAAAAACAAAAACAAAACAACTCCTCCCACTGCTTAAAAAAAAAAAAAAGGCAAGGTTCATCAGATTAAACTTCTCCACACATCACTTTCAAAATCCATCATCTGGGAGATGTCTGAAATGGAAGGACAGGAATCCAAATCAGTAAACAAATCTGATTATAAAGGGGCTATTTCACTTCAAAGTGGATCTCAGTTCCAAAGGAAAACACCTTTAGAAATGAAGTCAAACAGGCAGAACCAAATCATCAGCAACTTCTCTCTTTTCACAAATTATAATAATGTGTTGATTCCACTGATGACTTGGACAAAAATCTCTAGGGCCACAAAGAGCAAACTTAGGAAAGATGAAGATTTTAACACATCCCACGTGTTATCAAAGATTTCTCCTCTAGGTTGAGAAAATTCATTCTAAAACAAGAGCAAGAACAGAATTTAAAAAAAGAAGGAGGAGGAGGAGGAGGAAGAGGGGAAAAAACCTTATGGCTAAGAAGATATGTTTATTATATAATTATATTCTCAAAGCTGTTTCGAGATTTGGGAGGTTACAGTTTTTCACCCTCTTTCCTCAACTACAAACTACAAAAAAACTTATAAAATTCAAATAGTAAACACATGAAAGGCTTGGCCCTAATACAATTTAAGTGTGTCCAATCTGCAAGGAATTCAAAAACAGAAGACTCATTTCATGAAACAAACAGGCAGAGGTTGCATAACCCCACAAGGTCCTCTGGCCTTTCTAGAAGCCAAATTCAACATGCAGTTCTCTTAGGCCATCTATACTGTAGTCAAGCCATTTAAAAATATTCATGAACACAATCTGGCTACAGAAAGAGCTCAAGGAACACACAGCAAAGAAGATCATCTAATCTGGTCTCGGGGTCTACTATGTGGACTTTAAGTTCATTACCTTCAAAGCTGAAAAGGCCCATTTACTCCAGAAAATTTGGTATTCTACAAGGGCAACCAATTCTCTTCAGTATTAACTACTACTATCTAGCATTACAGAATTTGGTATTCTCCGGAGACACTGTTCTTTATAAAAGACACTTAGGCCTCCCTTCAACTACGAAAGAGAGATCGAAGCGTATTTTTGCTTTCATCTCCTTTAACTGTGGTCTTACCAGAAAAAATCTGATGACTGTTCCCATGATCCACGCCCCTGCTTCGAAACCATCTGCAGAAAATAAATTCCCTCTTCTTCCAAAGTTATTAAAAATAAGCCAATTTCTATGTTACTGTTAAGGTTCTAACTAAGCTAAATGGAACAAAGGACAGGCAGGAAGTTCTCAGTTTCAAACGTTCATTCCAAAATTCATGACACAAGGAAAAAGTAAAACCACACAGGCAGACAAAACAGGGGAAAGTTAGACAGAATGTCTGTCTTAACAGAATTTCCTGGCTCCCAACAATTTGTGTCAGATTTTAAAAGACTAAAATGCAGTAATACCTATTTTACCCAATAAAACTCTGTAAAAACATACATAAACATTTGAGGCATGAATTTCATAGGAAAAAGTAACATTTTTAAGATGCTGGCCCGAATGGCAGAAACATTTTTTTTAAGTTATCCATAAAGAGATGAGCTCTACATTCATACACAAAGGCAATCTGCTCAGAATCAAATGCCTTGAACAGAGTAAAATGAAGCCCATGACTTGCTTTATTTCCTTTTATAAACTGTAATTCTCATTTCCTTGAAGATCTTTTCTAGGGAGAAAAATCATCTTACTCTAGGGTCTCTATATCATGTATTATCAACCACTGATTACAAATGTAAATCCCAACTTTTCTCCCTTCCACCATTAGTGTAAAGCTTTTTATTACATGCTGCATCACCAGAGATCTGAACAAATAGCTATGGTTTACTCCAGGAAAGAATATTTAGAATAAAACTTCCTTCGAACTCACATATGAAAAATGTTTAACATCATCTGTAATGCTCATTATTAAAAAAAAAAAAAAACAAAAACCCAAACCTTACATGTTTACCTTCTATGAGTTCCAACTTTACATACCATTTGCACTAAAATGAAATAGTAGATTGCACTCAAGATGTGCATTTTTTTAAAGTCATGGTTAATATTTCTGTGCATTTCATTCTGCTTTTTCCCCTCATGATCTTAAACTATGTTTAAAATAAAACTATGTAAAAACTCACCAAGTCAAGTCAGTAGGAAGACTCTAATTTGTCTTGTCTAACAGGAAACCTCTGTTGGAAATAGAGATGATGAATCAGACTTAACCAGATTCTGAATCTCATACAAGTCTTTACTTATTTTGGCTATTCTGAAAGGGAAAACCTTACAAAAGCAGGTAATACATTTGCTAGGATTTCCTAGTCAAAATGACCATTCTTGTATTTTTTATCACTAGTTCTGGATGTTCTATTTTTTAGTCATCTTTCAAAAAGATTATACTTAGATATGATAAAGTCCAAAAAATCCAAGCTAATTCCTTTAGTCAACTGGCCTATGAATGCAGCAAAAATGGAATAAATAGATTGCTTCGTATCAACATGTACAAGGGGGGTCATCATCACATTTACCAATTGCCTCACAAACTGTTGAAAGAATTCTTATTTTGTTTTTATATAAAATGTCCTTTAGGGATGCCTGGGTGGCTCAGTTGGTTAGGCAGCTGCCTTCAGCTCAGGTCATGGTCCCAGCATCCTGGGATCGAGTCCCATATCGGGCTCCTTGCTCAGCAGGGAGCCTGCTTCCCCCTCTGCCTCTGCCTGCCACTCTCTGCCTGCTTGTGCACGCGCTCTCTCTCTCTCTCTGAGACAAATAAATAAAATATTTTTTAAAAATTTTTAAATAAATAAATAAAAATAAAATGTCCTTTATGAAAAGTGCTTTGTGGGTCAGTTACACTAAAGCAAGAGACACTTAAGCAAAGCAACCTATTCTGTGATTTTAACGAACAGCTACCACAGTGAGGTTCCTGGTGAAGACTGAGATGTCTTGGCTAAACACCACCACCACCCTAAGTATCTACCATAGCCTACAAAGTAACTCCAAACAGAAACAGGGATAAGAGTGGTTGCCAGGCTTCCAGAAGCCTAACATAAGCAGAAAATTCTAGCACTCTCTTCCCTGTTGTGGGAAAATGAAGTACTGCATACTCACTGGGTGATTCCATAAAAATAGAATCTCTTCTTGAAAATCTAAACACTAACTTTAACTGGTACACCTACAAATAAGCTTCTCTTATTTTTGTAAGCCAATCTAGTTACTATCAATAATGGCACTCACCAAAAACTGTCCTCAACAACTGATGCTAAAACAGGCCAGTCTTCAGCAGAAGATTTAAAGAGTAGCAAGAGTCAGGCAGAATTCATTTAACAAATATTTACTCAACACCAACTGTGCAAGACATAGCGGTAAAAAAAAAAAAAAAAGACAAGGCTCCTGACCCTCTGAGGGTAGACAAATACCTCTTCAGACTCTGTATGTACTCCTAGGTGGAAGATGCCAACCAACCCTAAGAAGTAAAAATGCTGAATGTTGGTGAATCTTAAAACAGAAACCAATACCTTTAGTCCCTTACTCTGTAATTCTTTTTTTTTTTTTTTTTTTAAGTGTTAAGGTTTTGGTTTCTCAATTTGCTATAGTGAACATTTTCAGACCCAATGGATTGGCAAATGTAAGGAGTCTGACAATACTGATGAAGACTGAGTGGAACAGGGACACCTCTCACACTGTAGGTAGGAGGGCAAATTAATACAACTACTTTTGAAAAACAGTTTATTATCTAATAAAACTAAAGATCCAGCAATTCCACTCCCAAAAACAGCCCAGAGAAATTCCTGCACATCCAACAGCACACATACATAAGAATGTTCATAGCAGCATTGTTCTTAACAGCCAAAAACATCAACAGTAGAATGGATACATAAATTCATACAACAGGAAGCTATATGGCAATGAAATTAAACCATTGTTCTACATAACATGGATGAAAGTTACAAACATATTGTTAGGTTCTAAAAGAAGACACAGAATAATACATGTTGTATTATTCTATTTATATGAAGTTCCAACAGACAAAACTAAATTATAATGGTTTGTAAGGAAGTACAAATTTTAGGTGATTTTAGGTGGTAAAATCATAGAGAAAATGATTATCATAAATGTCAGAGTCTCTACAAGAGTATGGGTTATGATCTAGAAGAAATACACAATATAGGAAGCTTCTGGGTGCTGTCAATGATCTATTTCTAGGTCTAATTGGTGGTTATATAGGTACTTGCTTTTTAGAATTCATCTTTAAACTATACAGTTATGTTTTATGTATTTTCTGTTTTATATTTTGTAATAAAAGTGTTCAAGACATAAGTTAAAATAGAGCAGCTACATATGCATATACACACATATATATACATATATATCTTCCTACATCTAAGGGTGAATACAATGTCTTGCACAGCATACACTCTTGTTTTTGTTTTTTTCCCCAAGACAATTCATAAGGAGAAATCAGTAATAAAGCAAGGCCGCCTAGGAATGAACACCTACACAGACTTTCCTATCATACCTTCTTTCTTTAAATTTAAATGAAATACCTAAGATCTGTATTTCAGGGAAATTTACAGTACTGACACAAATGTTTCAATCTACGTATGGCTACTCACCAGGAGCCATGAGTTGAAACCCAAATTATTGTAAGAAATAATCCAAAGCTTCTGAAAGCAAAGCCAAGATAACAGTATTTTTTGGTATTACCTTTTTTTAGTTTAATCGTGGCCTCTGAAAGAACCTCCAATGACTTCCAATCTCACTTGGAGTAAAAGCCAAAATCCTTATTATGACTGAAAAAAGTCTGCACGATCGGACCTCATTACCTTACTGGCCTCACCTCCAATTATGGTTTCCTGAGCTCACTCTATTCCAGTCAAACTGCCCTTCCTTGCTGCTGTTCCTGACACAGAACAGACCCATTCTTGCCTCAGGGCTTTGTACTTGGCTTGTTCTCTTACCCTGGTAACTCTTCCCCTAGATACCCTCCTGGCACACTCCCTCACCATTGTTGGGTCTTTCTGTAATAGTCACCATCTCTGTGAGGCCCTCCTGACACCCTTAAAAATGTCACCCCCTCCCCCAAGGCCACAATCCTATTCCGCCTTCATCACTCCATTTTTTTCTCTAGCACATAAAATCATCTACCCTATTGTATCTGGAATGCGTGAAAGGCAGATCCCTGTCTGTTTGTCCCCAGACTGTGTTGGGCACAAGGGAGGCCAGAAATAAACACTTACTCAATAAATGGCTGAGTTAATCTCTTTTTCTTTTGGATTTCCATTCTTGAAAGATTAGACGGTTACTCCATATACTTAAAAAAAAAAAAGTTCCCCTCTACATCAAATTTATTAACAGTTTGTTTTACTAACAAGTTTCAGGTTTATTAGTATTAATAAGTTATAGATAAGGTAAGACCCATAAAGAGTTGATACAAACTAAGGTGCATCTTCCCCCTAACAAATGTGCAGTCCCTATGCTAGTAATAACAATACTGGGAAACTACCAGGAGACAAGAACTCTGTTCCAGTGCACTGGTGCCACCGTATACTGGTGCGCCCATCATGGGAGCTTCCTGACAAGACAGAGCATGAACACTGACTGCTTCCTTTAGTTGGGCTTTTTAAGTCTTCCATTTTTTTTTTTTTTAATGAGGTTTTATTTTAATAGAAGGGGGAAAAGGTGCTTTTAAAAGAAATTATTTAGGGGCGCCTGGGTGGCTCAGTGGGTTAAAGCCTCTGCCTTCGGCTCAGGTCATGATCTCAGGGTCCTGGGATAGAGCCCCGCATCGGGCTCTCTGCTCGGCAGGGAGCCTGCTTCTCTCTCTCTCTCTCTCTCTCTTTCTCTCTCTGCCTGCCTCTGTGCCTACTTGTGATCTCTCTCTCCCTGTCTGCCTCTGTGCCTACTTGTGATCTCTCTCTCCCTGTCTGCCTCTGTGCCTACTTGTGATCTCTCTCTCCCTGTCAAATGAAATCTTTAAATAAAAAATAAATAAAAGGAATTATTTAAACAAAAGATAATTCCAAGAAGAAAGTTCTTTATATTTTTACTCCCACAGAAGCAGAGGCTTGCTTCTGTTATGTATCCTGATAAAATATCCCAAGAAGTTGACTACAGTTAGAGAAAAAAAATGAGTTCTGAATTAGGTACCAAAAATTGTTATAGCAGTTTCCAGAGTGAAAGGGAAAACTCCATACTGTTAGTGTATCATATAATCTTATTCTAAAGAAAGATTTAAAATAGGAACATTTCTCTCCAACATAAACTGCGGGATTGATGTGATAAAGAGCAGGTGAAGAACTCCATTTGAACTTAGTGATTACAGTGGCATATGGGAAATAATTCACTAAACAAAACTGCCTATTGAATGATGTGACAGATAGTCTGAGCATACACACAGAGCTTGTACTTTTGATGGAATACCTTTGCTCAAGTTAAAACCAGAGTGAACTTAGATCCAAAGGTTACTTTCCAGCCACAATACTTGTGATCTGAAATATATCCTAAGACATGAATAAATCTGTAAGAAAATACACAGGCATCTGATATTCCATAGTTATACTTTTTACTAAGGTTTCAACATTAAGGTCTTATCAATTGTTTAAAAAATACTTCACACATAAATTTTTATCAAATTCTTTTTTTTTAAATATTTTATTTATTTATTTGACAGAGAGAGAGATCACAAGCAGGCAGAGAGGCAGGCAGAGAGACAGGGGGAAGCAGGCTCCCTGCTGAGCAGAGAGCCCGATGTGGGGCTCGATCCCAGGACCCTGGGATCATGACCTGAGCCGAAGGCAAAGGCTTAAGCCACTGAGCCACCCGGGCACCCCAAATTCTTATCAAATTCTTAAACAGAGTTCACTTCCTCATGAGGTGAAAATATCATGAATATATATCCATACAGGAGGTAGCGGCCCAAATTAGTTGTTAAGAAAGGAAGTCCTACTCAAACACTTGCAGCAGGCAGAGTGTATTATTAGAGAAGAGTAACAGTTTTCATGTGTAACACTTCAGCATTCCAAGCACCCAAAGCTCTGAATAGCATCCACGTTCCACGTTTAAAGAGGAAAAGACATGGAGCATAAAAATTAAATATATACTCAACCTTGCAATAATGAAGAAAGTATAGTGGATTAAAGAGTCCAGACAAAAAAATTATATAAATGAAAACTACTGATCACTGAAACATATGGTCCCTGAACAAAATTTGTCAGTAATAGTTCTAATATAAGGTAAAGGTTTATATTTTTAATGCTTAATTTGGCTAAGAATGCTCCAAGAGACTCATAAATATCAGCTACTTCTGGATCATGCTGAATTTAGAAGGTAACATAAGAATTCCCTGAACTGGACTGGAGATCAGTGAATAGTCCTACACTCAGTGGGTGGGAAGTATTCTAGGAGTTAAAAAGTAGTAAAAAAGGAAGGGAGAAAAGGAAGAAGTGAGGAGTCACTGACATTTATGAAAAACAGCTACTGGATATGAGACAATAAAAATACAGAACACCAGAACACTGAAATGCAAAAGTTGCCAAATTTAACAGATTCCAAAAAGAACCCGTAGGAAAAGAAAATTTTAGAACCTCAGACCCTAATAAAAGAAATTGGCATTCGGAGTTATGGAAGGGTTTCCTCATCTCTCCCTCACCCCTAATGATGACATGAATACCAAAGCAGTGGGCCAAGTGGCAGAATTCAGGTAAGATACTCAGGAAAAAAAAAATCAAACCAGGGAAGCAGCAAGAACCACTATCACAACGACGAGGAGGAGGAGGAGGAGGAGGAGGAAGAGAGGGAAAGCGTAAAGGATCCACATGGAAGCTGCTGTTCACTGGAGTTCTGTCTTATAACAGCAAATAAAAGGAAACAATTTCAAGATCCATCAAAGGGCTTGGAAAAACTAAAATATTCATAGTGAAATAAAAATTAAACAGCTAAAAAGAGGGACCTAGATTTATATGCAACCAGATGGATAGACCTTGAAAAATAATAAGCAAAAACAAAACAAAACAAAAAACCACAAATGACTGTCATAGAATTTATATATTCACACACATTCTCTCTCTCTCTCTCACAAACACACACACACACACACTGCACTGCAAGGATGCACATCAAGTCCAGGGTAATAGGTTGTCTCTGGGGAGTGAGGGTGGGAAAAAGAACTGAGAAAGTAAATAAAGAGGGACTTCAGCTAGAGAGGTTTATCACAATCTCTCCACTTTTTGCCTTTTAAAAAATGTTTCAAAAACAATGAATTCAGAAGGAAAAGTAAATTAGATTTTTCAAAATAAACATCAGAGAAATATTTTAAATAGACAATAATGTAGTCTGAATCAAACCAAATAAAGCCAATGAATTGAGACCACACCTACTTAATAAAGAAAAAACTAGCTCTTGTTGGTAAAATACTCTTCCCAGTTGACTGGAATTACGTAGCACTGGGCTTACTTAAGCAGAGGGAGGAAGAAGCTGACTTCACATACCTCAGCAAGAAAAAACATTTTATTTTATTATTTTTATTTAATTTTTTTAAAAAATTTATTTATTTTATTTGACAGAGAGAGAGATCACAAATAGGCAGAGAGGCAGGCAGAGAGAGAGAGAGAGAGGGAAGCAGCCTCCCTGCCTAGCAGAGAGCCTGATGCGGGGCTTGATATCATGACCTTGAGATCATGACCTGAGCCAAAGGCAGAGGCTTTAACCCACTGAGCCACCCAGGGGCCCCTATTTATTTAATTTTAAGAGAGGGAGAGAAGCATTTGTGAGACAGTGGGGTCAAGGGAGAGAGGAGCAGAGGGATGGGGAGAAGGGAGAGAGAAAGTGCTGGGCGTGGACATGGGGCTCAATCTCATGACCCTGATATCGTGACCTGTGCCAAAATCAAGCATCTGACACCTAATGGACTGAGCCACCCAGACATCCCCAAGAAAGCACATTTTATATACAACTAATACTCACAGTAATCCAGCCTATCTTCAGAGACTGTAAATCCTTATAAAGGAACCAGGTTTCCATAGTGGACCTTCTCTTTCCTCTCCACCATCCTATCTTCTAACCTTCTGAAGACCTGTCCGCCACCCTGCCCTATTTCTATTCATTGCCCGCAGAGGACTAATCCCGCCTTCTTTAATCATCTCAGTTTTTAGTGCCTGAACTCAAAGACAGGTTTTTTAAAAGAAAACTTGAGACTTTTTGAAATGATTTAAGCTTTTTCTCCTCTTTCAATTACATTTTTTCTTCTCTCTTCCTTTGCTTTTTGCCATCCCTAACCTTTTTTTTTTTCTCTTCCATTCTCTTGCTGACCAACAGCTGCTTTCAACTGCTAGCAAGCCTCTGGCATATTTATACTTTTTGCTTCTTAAGGAAAAGATACTCCCAAACCAAACAAAATCCCATCCCATAGAGCCCAAAGGTCAACTAAAGGGGAGAAAACTTAAAGTCAAAAATACTAACCATATTTTGCTGCCTTTCATTTTGGCATGAAGACCAGGAATACACTTCCATCTACCAAATAAGACAGCAAAACCAAACTTCCTTTTACATTTTATCATCTTTATAGCATTGAAATGTATCTGTTTCACAAATGTCTGTTTCACAAGACACTTTGGTTAAGAACTGTCAGACCACTGAGAACAGGTCGTACACGTAGGTACGACAACCTAGTGGAAACCACAGCCTCAAGAGTCATAGCAGAGGTACAATCCACGCACTACTCCCCCATCCTCCTGGTCTTTGTTAGAAGGACTTCTGAGGTCATCCTGTGTTACAGGTTTTAAGCTATATAACCATTTCCTCACAAACATCAGTCACTGCCCTCAGTCTCCAAAGCACTCTGACATTCATGATCTTGTTTGGGATTTTTAACAGCCCTGTGAGGCATATGGAGCAAGTATTTTACAAATAAGGAAAGAGAAGCTCAGGGTCATGGTCACATGGCTATGAAGGGATCTGAATTCAGAATTCAACTCTTAGAGTTTCTCCTAATCCAAAGCTTTATCATTCCTATGACTGATTCTTAGATCAGGTATGGTCTTTTATTCAATAGGTAGGAAATGGAAAAACATTTGATAGGAGATATATTTATATACTTTAGCTTTCAATTCCCATTTCAAGTGGCAACTCTGGTGAAAAGTATGCTCTTTTTTCTAACCAATTCTGAGCACCATTATTAAGGGAGACCTGAGCTAATCATTGACAGGCTCGTGCCTACTTTCAAGGCTAGACCCGGGGAAAAAATCAGATGTTCTAATACTTTAAGAAAGACTTTCCAAACTTTAGCACCTAATCATCAATTAAAAAAAAAAAAAATGTCTAGTTTCCTAACATGCCAGAGTAATTTTCTAGCCTGAGTTCCCAAGAAACCAGCATCTTTCCCTCAAGATCTCTCTCTCCATTGCCATAAGCTCACAGAATTAAAAAGCACAATTTCTATTATTCCTTATTATTTATTTGCGATGTAAACCATGACTAAAATACTAAACAGCACCATGCCCCACCCAAATGCTCAAGGCAAAACCTCTCTGTTCCTAGGGTTCCCATCTATCAGCAAATCCTGTCAGCACTCCTGCTTCCTAACACATTCCACATTTATCCATTTCTATGCAGTTTCTTCTCACCTGAACTGGTGTTAACAGGTTTCTAATTGATCTCTATTATTAGAAAGGATACTGGAAACAAACCAGGAAACACACCTAACATTGGCATCCTCCAGTCTAGCTTTCCAGTCTTACCTAACGTGACTGTTCAAATTGTCAGCTATCAGACTATCCAATTCCATTGCTCAGTCAACAGTCACAACAGAGATAACGTGGCTATACAGACTGGATTCCTCCCTAAGGATGTGGGGCTACAAAGATAAATTTGCCACTCCATTTGTTCTTGGCCCTCTAAGAACCTCTTTTCCCTTTCGATTCAACCAAACCTTTACTGATTAAAACTGCACAGACATGATTTGATTCTGATCCTCAAGATGTTTTTATTTTTTTTAAAGATTTTATTTATTTGAGAGAGAGAGAGAGAGAGAATGCTCAGAAGAGAGAGAGAAAGAGCACACAAGTGGGGGAGTGGGGGAGGGAGAAGCCGACTCCCCGCCTAGCAGGGGGCCTGATGCAGGGCTTGATCCTAAGACCCAGGACTATGACCTGAGCCCAAGGCAGACCCTTAACTGACTTGAGTCACCCAAGCGCCCCTTCAAGATGTTTTTAAAAGGATCCTTTATTTCCTGAAAACCCTCTCCTTTGAAGTAGACTCACCTTATCAGCCTAAACAAATTATTTTCAAATAAGAGTACCCATTTTGAGAGGCCTAGTGATTATTTAAATTTTGGAAGAGTAACTTTTCCCCCCCTATACAAGCAAAGACAGATATTTATCCTAAATTCAACAACTAATCTTTTTTTAAAAGATTTTATTTCTTTGAGAGAGAGTGTGCACACGAGCGCACAAGCAGGGTGGAGGAGCAGAGGGAGCAGCAGACTCCAACATGGAACTCAAGCCCAGAACCCTGAGATCATGACTTGAGCAAAAGGCAGACACTTAACTGACTGAGCCACCCAGGTGTCCCCCCTTTACCAATCATAACATTAATAAATATGTTTCTATTGATGGAGCCATAGAGTCAATCAACCATAAAAAATATTCACTGAATATCTCCAGTCCCATGTTGAACTACCAGCCTTAACACTACCAATTTTTGTTTTTTATAGTTTTTTTTTCCTTAAGACTTATTTATTTTATTTCCTTAAGACTTATTTGTACTTGCACAAGCCAGGGGTGGGGGAGCAGAAGAAGAGGGAGAAGGAAAGAGAGAATCCCCAACGACTCCCCCTACACAGGACTCATTCTCATGACCCTGAGATCACAACCTGAGCTGAGAGCTGAAATCAAGAGTTGGAATTTTAACTGACTGAGCAACCCAGGCGCCCTACTTGGTTTGAATAAAGAGAAAATGTTTCTGGCCTTGAAGAGCCAGGAAAAGACTCAACTTATAGTTAAAAGAAGAACTATTCATGTTTTCAGGAATTGAGAGCTTCTCCTCAATATATAAGTTTTCTTCCTTTAAACAATTTTCCTACCATCTTTTACAGCACACTTTGTCTTTAAATAGCAAGCCTTTTTGAAGTCACAAAAGTTATTTCTCCATGAAGGATGAGCTGTCTTGTACTTTAGGAGGAAATTTGAACAAAAATAAATATGAGGACAATTGAATGATTGGTGAACCTAGGAATTAAAGAATTGTAGACCATTTAAAAAAAATTATTTCTCCAACTATTCAACCCTTGGATACTAGATGGAATGAAAAAGTAAAAATTTCAAAAATCTAGAAGAGTCGGTGAGATATTCAAATCAAACAGGGAAGCTCTGTGGAGTCTGAACACAAATTCATTCAAATATTAAAACTTACAGAACTCATAAATAAATTCACTTTTAAGGGAGTGGGCCTCCAAAGTTACAAAATGTGGGCAAAAGTTACCACTATCGCTTTATCTTTACTGCCAGAGGTAGTTACTTTAAGAACTATCTTACAAAGGTCAACTTTTATTGGGTCTTCCAAAATCAATTCTTCACAATGAGAAATGAGCATCAGTTAGATAAACAGAATAAGAATAGAACAAGTCAATATGTTCATAAAGCCTCTGCTGTCCTTGGGACCCAAATTCTAGTGCAGGCTTTGCAGATGCTTTCCTAAATCCGACTTTTCTCAGCCTTAAATTGAGGATGACTGTCCAAGGTCTCTTTCAGAGCACAAGTCTATACCCCTCTAGAAATAATGTTAAAATTTTATCTGCCTTGGGGCGCCTGGGTGGTGCAAGCAGTTGAGTGTCTGACTCATAGACTCTTGGTTTTGGCTCAGGTCGTGATCTCAGGGCCCAAAGGATCAAGCCCACGGCAGGCTCCGCCCTCAGCGGGGAGTCTGTTTAAGGATTCTGTCCCTCTGCACCCCCTCCACTTGCACACACTCACTCCCCTTCTTTCAAATAAATAAATCTTAAAAAATATATATATATATATATCTGCCGCTCTTCACATATGCTTCCTAAAAACTAAAAGCAATACATATACAGTACAAATAATTCAAAAGTGATAGGAAGCTATAAATGAAAAGTAAAAGCTTTCTTCCAGACACTCAAATCCCTCTTCTAAAGCCTACAGACAACCACTGTTTTGACGCTTCAGAAACAAACCTCAAAAATGTACACCAAAAAAAAGGGCATGTACCATCAAACACACACATACACACACACACACACACACACACACACACACACACACACCCCTACCCTTTCGAAAGGTTGTAAAGAATTGCAGTAATCCCGAAGTCTGCTACGGCAAACCACCCAGCAAACAGGTGTATCTGAACATACATGCAAGCAAACCCAGGAGAGCCTGTATGCTGTTTATTTTGATAGATAATGCCAAACTGCCCTACAAATGTTATATTTATATATATTCCCTGGATGACTGTCAGATTCCTTGCACCTCTGAGCATATACCCACTTGACAGATAGTCATCCAGGATGGCCAGAGACAGAAAAACTGACACAAAAAGAACCAGACACCCCCTCAAAAAAAAAAGTCAGAAATATCTTTTATCAATTAAGTGGACAAACTTCAACCACAAATATAGCAAACATGATATGTGGTACTTGTTTGTTTATAAGATTTAAGTGCTGCGGTTTCCTTGCGATGTTTGTGTAAGAGGATATTGATAGAAAATAAATTTCAAGGGGCGCTTGGGTGGCTCAGTGGGTTAAAGCCTCCGCCTTCGGCTCAGGTCATGATCTCGGGGTCCTGGGATCGAGCCCCGCATCGGGCTCTCTGCTCAGCAGGGGCCTGCTTCCTCCTCTGTCTCTGGTTGCCTCTCTGCCTACTTGTGATCTCTCTCTGTCAAATAAATAAATAAAATATTTTTTAAAAAAAAGAAAAAGAAAATAAATTTCAAGTAAGCAAAAGGAGAATAGGAAAGCAACATATACTGCAGAGTCTATGTGAATCCAAAGAAAACATAATTTTTAGATCAGGATGTGGATTTAATAATATGTACAGCTAAATTCCTTCACATATAACCTGGCTATTTTCATCCAGAGAGGTTTATCAACACAGAAGTCAATTTAGTTCCTTATCTTTGTCACTGGCAAAGGATCCCTACGAATTCAGCAATTTATCCCCAAATTAAATGGGATAGTATATGATTCCAACAGTGATAAAACTGTTAATAAAGCACATAGGAAGCAACTCTTCATGTATTTTTAAAATGTTCATCCACTTTGAAAATTATCTTAGTTTAATAGGAAGTATTCACAAAGGACCATGTAAATATCAGGTGATTCTCAGTGCTCAAAGTGTGTGCGTGCGTGTGTATATACTTGTGTGTATGGCGGTAGCACATGAGTTTCTAAAAACAAAATAAATATATACAAAAGTTCTTATTTTACTTTCCTATAATTTATTACCAGTATTACATCTTTAATTGCAGAATGCTATCACATTTTGGAGGAAAAACAAAAAATATGTTAGTGTTACACTGAAATGTAAAAAAAAAAACAACAAAAAAACCCAAACCTTTTATTTTAGTATCAGGGAAATGCAGCATATCTAATGCGGTATGTTTTGTTTTCAGCAGGAGCTCCCTCTGATTTTGTAAGAACACTGGGAAAATACAATTTAGGAACACCTACTATGAGATTATTCTCAACACATTTTTCCTCTCCTCACCCAAGTAAACCAACCACACCCAACACTAAATCTCTCAAGAAAATTGCCCCGGGGTGCTTATATTGTCAGGGGATCACTAAAAAAGACACACAACAAAGCCTCATAATCTTAAGCATCCATCAGAAGCACTCAGAATCAAGGCCAACCTTACAGACACCTACACAAAACTAACCAAGCCCAGCACATCCTACGCTGAGAGCCAGAAGCATTTCTTTCAAAATGAGAATTAAAAAAAAAAAAAAAAAAAAGAGGGTGGTTTTCTCAGCCCTTGCTCTGACTACAGCACAACTGATCAATGGGGCCCAACTCCAGACACTGGACTCAGAGCAGATAGTTCCAGGTATCCAATGAGGCACCAACTGGGAAAGGAAGGGGGAGTTGAACTAAATGGGTTGCAAAGTCAAACAGTAGGAGTACCTGGCAAGGGTCCTATGATATTATCCAAAAATCACTTGAGAGGTCCACAAATTCTGACACTAATTAAGAAGCCCTTACCTGTAAGGCTTATGATTTGGGTAGGCCCTTTAAGATTGCAGCTGCGGAAAAATTAGAATCTTCTAAATGCTGGCAAATTCTACCTAATGGAGTTCGATGTCCCATCTACCAGACTGAAGTCCACAGCTTAGTAGATAAAAATTTTAGGTTAAGAGCTTTCAAATAAAAAATTATAAACCAAACAAAAACAAATATTCTAATCACATAATTAAAGAGGCAGACCTCAGAATGAGACAAAATAATTACGTCCTTCACTGCAATCTACTGTTTCCAAGGCACATAAGAATCTGTTTCTTGGATTTGAGATTGGTATTAAGTAGCAATGAATCAAGGACAGAAAAACAAATGACTACTTGAAACTAATCCAAAAATCAAATCCAAAAACATTCAATTTAATACTGAGCTTGCACATACTGTCAAGAACAAACTAAAGCAGTATTTGGGTTGAGTTGCTATGTTGAATGGCAGACTACTATGACCTAAAAGAAAGCAATGGCTTATGATTGGCTACAGACAGTCTGGGAAACCAAGTACATATTTATTGGTTACTGCCCATCCTTGCCATAAAAGTTTATCCAATCAGATCATATAATACAAATAACTTCCAAAAGTACGTAGTTTGAATTTTTTTCCATTGTATCAGTTTTTAACGAACATGCACTCTATACAAGGCACAGCAGTCAAGACACAGTCCGATGGAGAAAGAAGGGTGTCTTAGTTTTCTACTGTTATGTAATAAATTGCGAAAATCTGATGTCTAATGTCCTTGAGACTTCCATATAATTTACAATTAACTCGATCACTTCTGTAAGTATCTCAGGTCTGTAAACTCTGACTTTTCACAACTGACATTAATTTAGCTAATTCAAAACATCTTCATAGCTGGCAATAAAGTATCATCTTTATTTATGATACTATTATCCTAATTCTTTATTCTAGAACGAAATTATGACCTCTACTTCAATCCCTACAATACTTGAAGGAGATGAAAAATTATTCAAAAAGAAAAAATTGTTTAATTATTTTAAAAAGTACTATAGACATTTACAGTGAAATCATTCACAATTTATAGGGAGTGAGGATGTGGGGAGACTGGAGTCCGTACAGTGCTCACTATCCAGTCTGTAGACTCTTCAGATCTTTTCTTGCCTCTCTGCCTTCAAGTAGTGATAATCAAGTAAGAGAAGAATGGATAAATTTAAAGCTACCCATTTTAGTATTTGTGAGCTTGGTTAAGGAACTGGAGACTAAGTTTAGAAAAATTTGTTAAAATGAGGTTTTGGCATTATAAAAAGCTCTAACCAGATCCTATTAAAAGGATCCAAACTGAGACGCCTGGGTGGCTCAGTTGGTTAAGTATCTGCCTTTCAGCTCAGGTCACGATCCCAGGGTCCTGGGATTGAGTCCCATGTCGGGCTCCTTGCTTAGCAAGGAGCCTGCTTCTTCCTATGCCTGCCGCTCCCCCTGCTTGTGCTCTCTCTGACAAATAAATAAACAAAAACTTTAAAAAAAAAAAGAGGGGTCCAAACTCTGGATGAACTTTTTTTTTTTTACAGTTTTTATATGCAGTAAAATTAACCTTTTTGTGTATACTCTGTGAATTTTAACAAAATTCTAAGAAAATTCATGTGTAAGGGGTGCCTGGGTGGCTCAGTGGGTTAAAGCCTCTGCCTTCGGCTCAGGTCATGATCAGGGTCCTGGGAACGAGCCCCGCATCGGGCTCTCTGCTCAGCGGGGAGCTTGCCTCCCCCCCTCTCTCTGCCTGCCTCTCTGCCTGCTTGTGATCCCTCTCCTCTCTGTCAAATAAATAAAATCTTTAAAAAACAAAAAACACAAAATTCATGTGTAAGACCACTGCAATCAAAATACAAAACAGTTTTTATGTAAATTTTAAGACAACCATAAATAAAAGAATTATTTAAAGCACTTATTTTAAAAGATAAGACTTCTACCAAGTCAAAAGCAGACAAAACAGGACCTAAAAATTTAAACAAGGATTTGCTGAAAATAGAGGAATACTGGCCCCTCTCCACTTCTGCTCCTGCCTTCTAGCCAATCCAAAATCACTACGATTGTTCCCATTTCATTAACTCCCATGGCTTCAGTCCCTTTGTACATGCCTATCTCTTCTCTACTGCAAACCAGCTTCCTGCTACTAGACATCGTGTGCCTATGTCATAGGCATCTTAAACTCAGCAGGTCCAAAATGGAAGCCTATCCTCCCCTCAAAATATGATTTGTCTTGAGTGATCCTACTACCATTCACCCAAGTGCTCAAACCAAATAGACTAGAGTTAGCCTTAACTCCCCCACTCTCCCTCACTACTTGCACCTCCATTTCTTAGCCCCGAATTTAGTCTTGTCAATTTACCTCAGAAATATATTTCAAACCCATTTGTTTCTCTTGATGCCCACAACAACAACTTAATTAGTTCAGGACATTATTATACTGCATTATTACCTTAATTAGTGCAACACTTTTCTTGTTTCATTCCTGCAGGAGTAAGCTTGTGCTTACTCTTGTGCTTGGCACAACATCTTTGCACAAAATATTTCCTCTATTCAGAATGCCTTTCGTTCACCTTTGTAAACAACTAATTTCTCCAAGTCGAATTTAAATGCCTCCTCCTCCCCATTTTTAATGTGTAAATCTCTTGCTGCTGTAATTACCTGCCTTTCTGACTAGACTCTAAGTCCCAAGAGGGCAGCACTCAACTGCGATATTCACCTTGGCAAGCCTGGTGTCTAGACAGTGCCCAGCAAATAGCAGGTGCTTAATAAATGAAAAAGGAATGAGTGACTATATCATGATCTAGATAAAATGGCCTCAAGGATTTTTACTTCCCTTTGCTAAGAAGCTATGCTTAACAAGGGATCTTTTGCTTAATACAACACAGTAGTTACTAGTTGCATGATCTCAGGCAAGTTATTAAAAAAAAATCTCTGTGCCTCAGACTCCTCACCTGTAAAATACAGGTAAGAATGCTTCCTTCATAAGGTTATTATGAAGATCAAATGACTTATATACATGTAAAATGCTTAGAGCAGTGCCTGGAACACAGTAAGTCCTCAGTAAGCATTAGCCATTATTAGTTTTTGCTAATAATACCCTAACACCAGAATGGGAATGAACTGAGCAGACATACATTTTCTAGGTCACAGAAGAGACCACCCCTCAGTGAAAATTAATAAAATGGCATTCTTGGGGTGCCTGGGTAAATCAGTCAGTTAAGCGTTGGACTCTTGATTTCAGCTCAGGTCATGATCTCAGGCTCCTGAGATCCAGCCCCATGTTGGACTCTGCCCTGGGAATGGAGCCTGCTTAAGATTCTCTTTCTCCCTCTGTGTGTCACGCCCCATAAATAAATGAATAAATAGATAGGTAGATAGATAAAATGGCATGCTGGTTTATCTGTGTGCCCCTTGTGAGTTTTTGTAGCCACTTTTCCCTGAGACCAATCAACTCTGGTGACACTGAATAAACAGTTTACTTGCAAATTCTGAAGACTCCATCACATCAAAAGCATCCTGAGAGGGCTTGGCAGAAAAGCTAGTTGGTCACCTTATGACATCTTACCTTGGTTCTCTCTAACACACAACATTATGGTCAAAGGCAGTACAATTTAGTGAAAAGAATGTGATGCTAGGTGGGAGACACTTAAAGTATGCTACTGATTAGCTGTGAACCTGACTGTGCACTTTATTAAGTTTTTATTTTAATTCCAATTAATTTAGCATACAGTGTTCTATTAGTTTCAGGTGTACAACATAGTGATCCAACACTTCTATACAACACCCTGTGATAATTATGCACTTTAAATAGAGTCTGAATTTCAAAAAGCACTAGTCAGTTCTGGGGTGCCTGGGTGGCTCAGTGGGTTAAAGCCTCTGCCTTCGGCTCCGGTCATGATCTCAGGGTCCCGGGATCGAGCCCCGCATTGGGCTCTCTGCTCAGCAGGGACCTTGGCTTCCCCCTCTCTCTGCCTGCCTCTCTGCCTACTTGTGATCTCTCTCTCTGTCAAATAAATAAATAAAATCTTAAAAAAAAAAAAAAAAAGCACTAGTCAGTTCTCAATTATCCATACAAAAGGAGGTAAAAAGTGATATAAGTAATTCAAAATAGAGAATAAAAAAGAAATCTTTAACATTTTACTTTGGAATGTATTATGTAATCTTCCTACAGATTGATATCCAAAATTGTTGATCCGAAACCTAATAATAAAATGTATTTACATAGCATGGCCATACATTAAAGTCATCATGGGAGTGAACTCAAAATAAAAGGAGGAGGCCAGTATGAAATAAATTCCTACGGATAATAACAGGAAGATCATTTAAAACTGGCTATTATTATATAATAATTCCTCTCAACCTCACAGCAATCTCTTAAGTCTCAATCTTAGCCATAAAATTCTTTCAAACAAAAATCTCTAAATGTCATTCAGAAATAAAAGGTGAGAACAACTGAGTTTCCAAAGGTGAATCATTCTAGAACTGGAGAGCCAGGAGACAATCATCCAACTGAAGATTTTTGCTCTCACAGATGTGGGGGTGCATTACTGTGCCTAAGGAGCTAGAAGTGGTTATGAGCCTAACTGCAGGCCAATTTGTCATAAAATCAAGGTATTCTTGAAAGGTTACACATCAATCTCAGCACCAGAAAGTATTTCAGCAACCACCCTATCTAAACTCTTTGATTTTATAGATGAAACTGAGATCCACAGAAGTTGCAACACATCTGTGAAACTACATAATAAATATTTAAGTACTGGGAAGTTCACCTCTTTATTTATTAATGATATAATTGACAAATAACATTGTATTAGCTTTAGCTGCATAATGATTTAATATATGTGTAATACTACAAAAGATCACCATAATAAGGTTAGTTAATGTGATTACACATGTTACAAAATTTTTTTTCCTTGGGATGAGAACTTTGAAGATCTATAGAAAGTTCATTATTTAAGTAATACACTTACATAAATAAGTAACATTCTTCTACACTTCTTGTAAGAAAGAGACTTTAATGCATTCAGTTTAAATTGGGCCACATCTATGTATCTGCTCTATCTTCCAGTTCTACACTGAACAACTTCAGATGGGCTAAGAATAAAATCAGTCCTCTGGAATATAACCGAACTCCCATACAAGCCTCTCCACTACACCACCACATGAAACCTTCTCGCCAATTAGTCTGTCGGTTAGGCTGTAAGCCCGTGTGTCAGCTCATACTCATAGTCATGTGCCTTCCTCAAATCTGGTCCTACCATTCTGAAAGCCAGGAATATTCTCCTACCTCTTATTTGAATATTACCCTTCTGGATCCAGGTCAAGTCCTACCTTGCCTTGAAGCCTTTCCTGATCACCCCAGCTCCCTCTGAATTCCTATCATAGTTATTGTTACTTTCTTGGCAGCTAACAAAGGTTACTTAGAATCCCTTACCTGATAATTAATGTAGGTTGCAGAGTACTGTAATTCTTCTGTGTATGTCTTTCCCTACCCCCAAATTCTCTTTAGGTAGGTCTAGTGAGACCTAAGAATAGGTACTTGAGAAACAAAACAACTTTTCAGATAGAAAGGGAGAAACGGCTGACAGAATAATAAATTCTTTCCTTTATTAAAATGTTCTTTAATGCTGTTTAAATATCTTTTCAACTATAAAAATATCTGAAGAATAATTAGGAAAAAATGGAACACTGCAGACCCTTTAGAAATCCCACTTCCACTTCCAGAATCCATTCTAACGAATCAATCTGATCAGTGTATAAATATTTATGTATTAGGATGCTCACCAGAGCATAATTTACAAGCAAAAACTGGACAAAAAGGAAGTTCATTTGTAGGGAATTGACCAAATATGATGCATTCATACAACAAAACTCTGTAGAGCAATTCTATGTAGTTATTTTTTTCTGTATAGTTATTTTAAAAGATTATTTTTAGTGACGTGTAATGTTTTAAGTTGTTCCTTTTTTCTTTTTCTATTATTTTAAAATCAGAAAAAGGAAATCTTTTCATTCTGAATAGAAATACAGTACAGATTTTGCAATTACACACATCTCGTTTTAAGGACTCATGTACATAGTGCATTACTCACATTTCCTGCTGTCACCACCACTTAAGGAGTGAGGCACCAGCTTGTGAAGAGAAGTCCCTAACAAGGCACCAGGGTCAACATACAATTCATTTCCCTGCTGTTTTCATGTTGTTTCTTCAAGCCAAAAGTTCCTGAAATAATTTACCAGCAGCTTTCAAAAAGGAAGTTTCTCACCTACGCAGAGGACCCTCCCTAAGTGGTGACAGGAGTGCTGTGAGTCAGGTTACCATCGAGTTGAGTTATATTCCGCAGGTCGTCCATCGCCTCCACCACCACTCCGCCCTCAGACCACCATGGAGGGGAACTATCACTGACCGAGCCTTTCTGGTCAACAGATTGGAGTGACGGGGGGCACGGAGACCGGCGTGGTGCCTGGGGGCCAGAGCCGCAGCAGTCTGCGGCTCCCACCGCCACTCTGCGTGAGGTGCCCAGCCCCACTCTCTACCTGAGCAAGGGTCTCTGGGAATACTCTCTACTCCCCAGACACCAGCTTCTGAAGTTTCTCCTCTGAACTCCTATTCCCTCCACCCAGTGGAAAAGAAGAGTCAAGATGAAAAAGTGCAAAAGCTCTGAAGGACTTAGCTGGACATGCTGGAAAAATAAAAAGAAAGCCAGTGCAGCTTGATCACGGTCAACAAAGGAAAACACCGTACACGGAGCAGGCAGGAACCACATCTCCGAGGACCTAACAGGTTAGGTTATTTGAATAGAGACTTGGGATGCTTAGTTTCATAAAGTTTGTCGCTCCCGTGGTGAATCAATTTTATATAAATGAGACCTAGGTCTAGCTTTCCAACCTCATCTGCTCTTCGAAAACCCAGTGCAGTAGATTCAGCTGCCTGCCTGCCAGGCAGCCTCTCCTAAATGTCAATACATGCAAAGCCAAACACTATCTTTTTTTCCAAAGCAGCTCCTCCTGACTATTTTCTATCTGCTAACAGACCGATCATTCACCCAGGCTTGGTTGCCTCGAAGCTGTCTGGCATCCCTGGCCTACTGTCCGCCCCCACTCCTTACAGGCTCCCTGGGGCCTCAAATCTCCCACTTACTCTCTTCTCTCTTCTCTAGTCCCACCGCCACGATCCCAGTTCACACTAGCACCAATCCTCGGGCAGTTTGCGGGAACAGGCGAACCGGTTTCCACACCTCCAGTCCTTTCCATCACATCTGTCCTCTGTGATGTCATTTAGATGCACTTAAGACCATCACAAGCACATGATACACACATTCATTACCTCGAGTTCTGACTTCACTTCAAGCCCCACTCAGAGACCTGCCTACTTAACGTATTTATACTTAGCCACGTTCGCATCTCCAGTTTAGCACGTCTAAAATTGAACTCCTGATTTCTGATCTTCCCTCCCAACCCCACGCCTCCCCTCCCAGTCTTACGCCCCCCTCCCCTCTCAGTAAGCACCCCGGCTCCGCACCCAAGTGCTTGAGCCAGAGAGCCAGGAGTCAGTCTTGGCGCTCTTCTTCCTCAACCCCCACATCCACTCTATAATTAAATGGATTCTTTCTTTAACGTACTTCTCAAATCCATCCACTTTTCTCCATTGCTTCTGCCACTGAGTCTCACCTGCGAAGCTTCTTATTTCAGCGGCATGCGGTGCAGCCCAGGCCCCGGGATTCGTGAAAGCCCCTCGGGTAAGGCGTGCGCCGCCGCTCTGCAGGCTCCGGGCCCCACCGGCCTCTCTGGAGCGGACTCCGGCTACTTCCCCCCTTGCTCGCCTGCCGCTGGCCATGCTGGCCTCCCTCCCTGCTCCCTGAACACGCCAGGCCCACCAATCCTCATGGCGTCTGTCCCCGCTCGGGTTCACTCCGTCAGCTTCTCCAGGTACTCATTCAAATAGGACCTTTGCAGGGCTTTAGTGAGACACTCCATGGCCATTCCATTTAAAATTGTGGAATCCACATGCACCCCAACATACCCTCTTCTCTTTCTTGGGCTTTACTTTCCTCCTCGGGACTTCTAACGTATCACATAACTTAATTTATCTTATTTACTGCCTGAATATGCACTTCATGAGAGCTGGGATTTTTGTCTCTTTCGTTCCTTATATATCCCCAGTACCTAAAACAGCATCTGGCACAAGGGAAATACTCAGTTAATATTTAGCTTCCCCAGCAAGGCCTTCCCAGATTCCTCCAACTAAACTGAAGTATCCCATTACTCCCCAATAGTAATTTATGCCTTTCCTTCACTAATAATTTGTCATTACATTTGTGTTTACTCACTGACGCTCCTTTCCTCGACTGGGAATTCCACGAGAATAGGGATTTTCTATTTGGTTCGCTATTATAGATGCTGTTTTCCATGCTTAAGTGGCACAGAGTAGCTATTTTAAAAATAGTCAACAGATGAATTAATGAATGAGACTGAATACATTTTCTGAAAGCACACACTGCTCGAGTTATTTTTCGATCAAAATCTTTCAAAGTCTCTCCATCACTTACCACGCTGAAGCCTAACTGTCTGGTCTTCATAGAACACCTTCCACGTTCAGGGCCAATTTCCCTCCTACCTTATCTCCTATTCTCTCGGGCATCTTTTGCTTCAGCTGTACTGCACTGTTCATTATTTCC
Organism: Procyon lotor; assembly: GCA_028646535.1. Taxonomy (NCBI): domain Eukaryota; kingdom Metazoa; phylum Chordata; class Mammalia; order Carnivora; family Procyonidae; genus Procyon; species Procyon lotor. The sequence continues at coordinate 27,254,757 of CM053619.1, read as the reverse complement.
AGTACACACCCTATACTAACAAACACATTTCCCCACCTCCACATTTTTGCTCATGACATTCCTTCTGCCTGAATTCCCTTCCCATCTCTGCCAATCAAAATTCCAGCCTTCAAAACACCTACCATTCAAACCCCAGCTCAAAGGTAACCGTCACGAAGACAGTCCTGACTCCCGCCCCAACTTCTCCAGCTAAATGACCCCCTTCCTCTTCTAAACACCAAAATATGTAATAGTGGTTTAATTCCCCACTCATTTCACAACATACCCCTTCCTCACCTTTTACAAAACCTTTCATTCATAGTCCCTCAGTAGATATTTGTTGAAATGAAGTCAGTTAATACCACTGCTCCCATCTCTGTCATAAAGCATATTTAAGTGGGGGTGGGGGGACAGCGGTTCGCTTTAGCAAGACTTCTAATAACCAGAAGATATTAAGGCCAGAACGGCAGATTCCCAGCCTTAACCTCCCCTTTTATGGCTTTTCTGCAAAGGCAAGATCTTCCCAAATTTTTGGATCTCAACTTTCTTAATGTATTCAACTGCCTGAAAAAAATGTTAAGCTGCACACGATATTACCAGGACAGAAATCCCATCGCCAAATTAAAATGGGTTATCTTAAGATTATTACATACTTGAAAGAGTATCTGGCTGAAAAATCTGGATACCTTAAACTCTGCTGTTTGAAAATGACAATGACTAGGAAAACATTTCTGTTCAACAAGAAATTTGAAACTTCTAAAGTATTCCATTCATTTCTACATCATGTTAAATGATGGCAAAGAACAGCAATAGCAATGCAGTAAAATACTACAACAGAACACTTGTTGTATCTCAAGTAATAGGCCTTTGTTTCCCCTACCCACACCCTCTCATAAAGCTGTGGTTCCCCAAATGTAGTCCACGGATCCCTGGAGGTCCCTTTCAAGGAGTCCATAAAGTTGAAACTATTTTCATAACATTAAGAAATAGCCTGCCTTTTTCACTGCACTGACATTTGCACTACTGGTACAAAATCAACAACGGGTAAAACTACTGGTCCTTTTGCATAAATCAAGGTAATGACGTCATACTGTACTGGAGTCCAGTGTCCTTCACCATCATATCCTGGTGATTTTTTTTAAGTCAGTTTCACTTACGAATGTTTTTGATAAAGCAGTAAGTTTTCTTGATAAAATTGAAGCTTTTAACCAAAAATTAGAATTTTGAAAATCTTGTAGCTGCCTGACAGATTCCAAATACTTACAATCTTTTTTAATGAGATGTGTGATATTAACTAATGTGGTTTTTTGTGGGTTTTTTTTTTTTTAAAGATTTTATTTGTTTATTTGACAGATCACAAGTAGGCAGAGAGGCAGGCAGAGAGAGGGGGAAGCAGGCTCCCCGCTGAGCAGAGAGCCCAATGTGAGGCTCGATCCCAGGACCCCGAGATCATGACCTGAGCCGAAGGCAGAGGCTTTAACCCACTGAGCCACCCAGGTGCCCCCCCCCCTTTTTTTTAAAGCAGGCTCCACATCCAGCATGGAGCCTAATGCAGGACTTGAACTCATGACCCTGAAATCAAGACTTGAGCTGGCATCGAGTCAGTCTCTTAACTGACTGGGCTACCCGGGAGCCCCTAATGTGGTTTTTTTTCCATCGCATTATGAAATGCGTCATTTCGAAAATTTGCTTAACTCAACGAACCAACATTTCCCAAACATCAAATGAATGTTATCAAATCACAAACGGGTAAAAAACCCATTCAAAAAGACCAATGGATTTTCATATAACAGTAACATCAGTGATTTCAGCTTCCACACTGCAACTTAACTTTTGTCAAGTTTTGGTGTAGTATCAGGGACTATGCACAACTGTCTGAAAATGCTCCTCCCTTCTCCAACTACATTTCCTTTGCAGCTACATTTTCTTCAAATACTTCAATCAAAACTATCAATGACATCAGACTGAATCCACAAGTAGATAGGAAAATCCATCTTCTCTTAAGCCAGATATTTAAGAGATTTGCAAAAGTGTAAAAAAAGGCCACATTCCTCTAAATTCTTGAAAGTTATTTTTCATAAAGATATTTATGTTAACATGAGATAGGTTTTTTTTTTTTTAGGTAATTATTTATTTGAGAGAGAGAGAGTGAGGGCATGCTCGCAAGTGGGCAGAACTTGCAGAGGGAGAGAATCTCAAGCAGACGCCCCACTGAGTGCAAAGCCCGACAGGAAGCTCAATCCCATGACCTGAGATCATAAACTGAGCCGAAACCAAGAGCTGCGTGCTTAACCAACTTAGCCACCAAGGCGCCCCTAGGTAATTAACTTTTAAAACTGTTTTTGACTTGAATTTCTAGTAAACCACACAAACAAAAGCTCTTATGGTCCTCAATAGTTTTTAAAAGTATAGAGTCCTGAGACCAAAGAGTTTGAGAACCACTGCTCTAAGAGAATGTCTCTGATTCCAGCCACCTCCAAAATTGCTGTTTGTAGCAAATCTCCCTTCCTCATCCTCAACCAGAGTTGAACCTAGGGCAGACATCTGGCCCGGGGAAAATCATGCCTTAGATTGGCCAAATCAGATATCATTCAGGCATCTGAATTAAGCCTCATGGATACTGAGGTCTATTTATGGTAGAACACTAGAGTCCATGAAGTCTTACTGCTGAAGTTCTTGGAACTGTTTTGATTCCAGCCCTTTCTAAGGTCTTGTTGTTCAGTTTCTCCTTGGATTCTACTACAAGTATGTCTTTTTGAAAAATCTTTTATATGTCACTTTAAATAGGTTTCTTTTCCTTATGATCAAGAAAGCCTTACCACCACAGAACTTCAATATCGTTACCAAAAGTGTTTTATTTGGTGTCCTTATCTGAGACACCAAGTTACAACAAGGTTTTCCTCCATGAGACAAGCTTAATGGTCAGCTGCTAGATTAAGGGAGGCCTGATTTGTTGTTTTTTGTTTTGTTTTGTTTTGTTTTGTTTTGGAGAAGGCCATTATATATCATGTCAATATATTTCAGACAGCAAATGGCTTCATAAACATACACTAACCTGACACGGTTTTTCAGGGAGGCTGATGAACAGAAAAAGAACAAGGTGGGGAGACTTGCCCTACTACATATGAACACTTATAAAGCTAAGATAATTAAGGCAGTGTGGTACCAGTATGAGACAGGCAACCAGACCGACATGACAGACCAGGGAACACAGAAACATGTAAGCGGCATTAAGTCGTAAGGGGCAGACACGACTACTCAGTACATGATGCTGGGGTATTTAAGACATGGCTGTTATCTCAGTAAAGGTAAGGATTTCTTCATTAAGACACAAGAAACATAAAAAAAAAAAAAAAAAAGACACAAGAAACATACATAATGGGAAAATGTAATAAACCTGACTCTGTTAAAGTTTAAAACTTAGTTTCAATAAAAGATAAAGTTAAAAAAAAAATTTAAACACACCTTTAGGATGGCTACTATCAAAAAACCTCCCCAAAATAGTAAGAGTTGGTGCGGATGCTGAGCAACTGGAGCCCCTGTGCACTGTTGGGAGAAATGTAAAATGATGCAGCCTCTACATTCAACAGATGGCAGTTCCTCAAAGAAATTACAAATAGAAATACCGTATGATTCAGCAATTCCACTTCTGGGTATATATCCAGAAGAACGGAAAGCAGGATCTCCAAGAGATAGCTGAGCACCTATGTTCAGGGCAGCGTGATTCACAGTGGCCAAAAGGGGGAAGCAACGCTAGTGAACACTGATGGATAATGAATAAACAAAATGGGGTGCATGCGCACAATGGAATATTATTCAGTCTTAAAAAGGAAGGAAATTCTGACACGTGCTAGAACCCAAATGAACCTCAAACACATTATGCTATAGGAAATAAGCCAGATACAAAAGGACAAATACCACAGGACTCTACTCCTATTAAGTAATCAAAGTAGTCAAAATGATAACAGAAAACAGTACATGTTTCGACATACCAACAACTGTGTAAATCTTAAATTAAGGAGATGAATGATTACGTACATTTTTCTTACAAATAGCTATGCTAGAGAGGAGAATTAGAGGCTTTCAGAAAACTACTGCAAGCCCTTCCCTGATGTAGCTAGTGCCACAGTAGGAAGATTTGTGCCAAGAGTTTCTCAGAAACAGTCAAGAAGGAAGGTCTTCACAGTCAAGTAAGGGTTACTGTCTGAATGTTTATATCCCACTCTGAGGTCTGCACCCAGCTCTCCCCAAGCGGCACGACCAGCTTTGCCACACAAAGCAGCGAGGCAACTCCTGCCAAATTCTATTAAAACGTGACTACAGTTGTAAGAACGAAGGCCCAGGCATTTCCCGGAGAGATTAAACTTCAGAATCTTTTTCCTATAATGGGAGTCTGTCAAAAACAAAAGTAAAGAAGCTATTGGATCTTAGTGGCAAATGTGTCAGCATAGCCTTTCAAAGTGATTCATCGTGCCTGCAAATAAACACAAAAAAAACCAGGTATGTGTCCCTGAATACACAACCAGAATTTAATATGGGGCCATATTGTCCTGAAACCAGGTTGAGAATAACCTCATTAAGTCCAGAAGTAAATACAAGACGGTAAAAAAAATAAAAAGAATTTCAGACACATATTACAATACTGTTATTATCAGGCCTTGAGTAACTTGAAATCAGTAAGATTACTCAAAATACCACTACATGGTAAGAGTCTAATAAAACATTTTCTGCTAAGACAGGAATTAGTCTAGCCCCTAAAACCAGCTTTAGAAGGCAGTTCCACTGTACCTTTTGTTTGTATTAACCTTTATTAGTGTGATGAATTCTAAGAGAACACAGTGGATGTGCCAACATTTCTCCTGGGTCTACAGTACAGGTTCCTGTGACAGAAACCCACAGGATTCAGCACTGTTCCAGACCCTGAGTTAAGATGGCTAGATATCAGAGTTCATGGTCTATCCGAAAAATTTCCCTAATTAAAAACGATTTGTCTCATTCCTTTTTTTTTTTACAATGAAAATCTAGTGATAATGAAAAAAATATGCTATCACAGCATAATTTTATTTAACACTCTAATCGTGTGGAGAAGTGTGCAGAAATGAGGAAAAAGGAGGAAAGACACAGACACACTTGTACACATACACACTAAGATGCTTTTACAGAACACTCAAACCCCACAGCTCTAAGAAAGCTCATAAACACAATTTCTGTCTCTAAATCCCATTTTGTGTACCTTTCATCTTAGAAAAAAAGCCAGGCTGCTCATGAGAGAAGAAATTCCCAGTCTCTTCTACAGCTAACCTTATACTGGGGAGGTGGGGGGGAAGCAATGCTGTCTTCAGAGGTACTACCTGTCTTTCACAAAGAGTATTCAAAACAAGGAATCTGTGAGGTCTAAGAGCCAGAATCCAATAATGTCAGTGGCCCAGAGGTGAGTCAAATACTAGGTGCATTGTGTTAGAATAAAGCCACCTTCAGTTTTGAGATGCTGGCTCAAGAAATTCCATGATGAACAACATAATAATAAAAGGGAAGATGTGATATACATATAAATCCTATGTATGGATGTATATACACATGTATATGTATCTCTCTCTCTCTCTCTCTCTCTCACACACACACACACACACACACACAGGGTTTCACAACTAGGACAGGAAAAACACAAAATGAGGCAGGAACTTCTTGTACCAGAGGGCAAGGAAGCACTCATACATCAAGCTTAAAAGGTTTGCACAAGCCAAATATGGAATATTTTGAGCTCTAAAAATTGTCTACAATTGTTGGTAACGTGTAGAATAAATTAAGGTCCTGAATTTACAATGATACTAAAACAAAGAAAGTGAGAAAAAGAAACAATTCATTTGCTACCATTAGAGGTGATTATTATACCATCTCCTTACTCAGGAAATTGTTAAAAGGAAAATTAAGAATTTACCTCACTTTTTTAAAAAAATATTATTTATTTGACAGAGAGAGAGAGAGATCACAAGTAGGCAGAGAGACAGGCAGAGGGAGAGCGAGTAGCATGCTCCCCACTGAGCAGAGAGCCCGACATGAGGCTCCATCCCAGGACCCTGAGATCATGACCTGAGCCGAAGGCAGAGGCTTAACCCACTGAGCCACCCAGGCAACCCTTGGATTTATCTAACTTTTGATAGAAATTATAATTATTCCTAACTGATGAGAGAAATCTTTGCAGAAGACTAAGGCTAATCAACGTAAAAGGGATAGTAGAATTGGAAAATTAGCATTTTGCAACAACCAAAGAAACAACTGGTTCAGACAAGGATCACTATCATGAAGTGACAGACTGCTGGAGAAGTGGAATAGTATAGTTCCAAAGTGTCACCACTCTTCAGATTACTTACTAACTATAAAGGGAAAAAAATGTCTACACTGGACATCTGGTATTTATCATTTTAAACAAATGATCAGGGCGCCTGGGTGGCTCAGTGGGTTAAAGCCTCTGTCTTCGGCTCAGGTCATGATCTCAGGGTCCTGGGATCGAGCCCCGCATCGGGCTCTCTGCTCAGCAGGGAGCTTCCCCCTCTCTCTGCCTACTTGTGATCTCTCTCTCTCCCTCTCTGTCAAATAAATAAAATCTTTTAAAAAATAAATAAATATATAAAATAAAAAAATAAAAATAAACAAATGATCAAACAAACATCATTAATAATGGGATATTATGACATTATTTCTCTTACTGTGACCCAATGGGAGGTACAGAGCAACACCTATGAAGAATTCTTACCAAAAAAAAAAAAAAGAATAACAACAACAAAAAAGAATTCTTACCAAAAGTATTTAATCTGAATCTAATCAGACCATAGGCTTAAATGCCAGTTTATGGGAAATACGGGCACAAAGGAACAAATTCTGTGGAGAAACAATCAGAAAATTCTAGAAGTGATATATTCAATAAGATAAATGGTTTGGTCTCTTCATAAAGACAATTTCTTGTGGCTTCTAAATAAACTGCTCTAAATTTAAAAAGACTAAAGATTCATGTCTGGAGAAAAATCTGAACATTAATTGGATATTAGCTGGTTTTAGGAAATTACTGTTAATTGGCTTAACTATGACAATATATTCTAAGAACAATTAAGCAAAACAATCTCTTTAAAAAGATGCATCTAAAGTATTTAAAGTAATTTACGCATTATATATATAAACACAAGTGCACATATATACGTAAGGCAAATATAGCAAAATGTAAATTATGGAATCTAAGGGATAATTGGTATAAAGGTGATAACCGTACTATTCTTCAAATTTTTCTGTATGTTTAAAATTTTTTACATAAACAGTTGTAAAAGGAGGGGTGGGAAAGGGCTCAAAATGCACTTCCTCCAGGAAGGCCTCCGAAAGGAACTCTCCTCTAAACCTTATCACTCTCTTACAAAGTCCTCTCAACATGGAACACAGTGTATTAAGTTCCCATTCTAAGTGTTCACTTACTATTTCACATATTCAGTAGATTTGGTTTTTTAACAAGACAGTGAGCTCCTTTCAGGCCCAGGCATTTTTTTTTTTAAAGATTTTATTTATATGACAGAGAGAAACACAGCGAGAGAGGGAACACAAGCAGAGGGAATGGCAGCGGGAGAAGCAGGCTTCCTGCCGAGCAGGGAGCCCGATGCAGAGCTTGATCCCAGTACCCTGGGATCATGACCTGAGCCGAAGGCAGACGCTTAACGACTGAGCCACCCAGGCGCCCCTAGGCCCAGGCATTTTTAAGTTCTTTTCCATTTCCTCACAACTCACAGTGAAATATTCTATAATCAGAAGACATTTAAAAAGTACTAGTACCAATATCTTATGAAAGCACTCAGTAAAGCACCTTTAACTAACTGGGTTAGCTTTTTCAATTCCTCAACAGAATGGCAGTTTGCTTGAACAAACAACTTTGAGTCAAAGCTATCAAAAGGAGATCATAAAACATTGCTTATAGGCTTACAGAATTTTGCAGGGAAACTAGCGTCTAAGAGTTAAAGGAAGCATAAGTTTTAAATGTCTTCTGAGGAGTGTCATGGATATGCTGTGTTATCCAGACTTTGGATAAAGTGACTTAATTCTCTTAATTCTCTTAATTCTGACTCAATTCTCAAGACATTACTCTTCAATGGAACACTATCTTCCACCACCACTCCCATCTGCAAACAGCGATGGTATTTATCCACAACTCTTGGGTATAATGAAGCTTAACGAGCTACATAATGAACTTAAAATCTTAGATAAAAGACTGTACAAAGATAAAAAAACATTTTGATAATACAGTGCTGGTGAGGAAAAAGGCAGACTCACACAACTGCTAGCAGGAATATAAATTCATACAACCTCTACGGCAAGCAACTTAGCAGGATCTAACAACATTAAAAATGCACACATCCTCTGATCCAGCACTTCCACTAGGAATTTACCCAAAAGATACCCAGGTACCTAAAAAGCACATACAAGGAATTAATTTTAGCACTGGAAACAACCTAAGTATCCAATAATAAGAGCTGGCTGAATGGTGGTACATCTAAAGGAAGAGGTTTCCTATTACTGTATGGAATAATGGCCAACATTTACTAAGTGAAAAAAGCAAAGTGCAGAATAATGGCTATAGTATCTTACCATTTGTGTAAAACAGTAAATAAAAACAAAAATTTAAAAGGGTACATAGCTATATATGCTTGTAAAAGCACTATCTCTGGAAGGGTAAACAAGATAAGGGTAACAACAGTTTCCTTTGCGGAGGGCCTAGGAGAGTTTAACTGGATGGATGAAAAGAGGACAGAGAAGGAAGATTTTTCTCTTCCGGTGTACCTTTTGAATTTTTTCATGTGTGTTTTTTCAAAATATTTATTTATTTTAGAGAGCGAGAGAGAGCGCGAGGGGGAGAGGGAGAAAGGGAAAGAGTCTTCAGCAGACTCTGAGCAGAGCGTGGGACCTACACAGGGCTCGATCTCAGAACCCTGAGATCACTGACCTGAGCCAAAACCAAGAGTGGGATGCTTAACCAACTGTGCCACGCAGGCGCCCCATGTGTTACCCATTTTAAAGAGCCTTTTTAAACATGGCTCTGCACCAATACGAATTAATGATACTCATCTTAATCCTGAAAGCAATCATGCCTTCACACCATAAAAATTTCTGAATAAGGCTTCAGTAAATTCAACCAGATGAAATCCTTCCAGATAAAAACAAAGCACCACGGACGACAGAAACCTCCTAAGAAATGGCTACTTATTACCTCAACAGTTTTCTTTTAAGATTTTTACCAGAACCTGATGCAAGCCTGGACACAGGCAACAAGGAACATCTTCCAGTTCACTAACCACCATGAAGAGCTCTAACAGAAGTCACCAAAGTACCAAAGGACAACAACCATCCCCATCCTGAGTGTGGAGCTGTCACAATAACTTAATATTCCTCAGTCTTCATACAAGGAAAACAAGATGAGTCTCCAGCCCTGTCCAGGAAATAGGATGATATATGCACCCCCCAAATTCCTGTGCTGCTTCAGCGTCATCTCTTGGGTCCCACTGTAACCATGGCAACAAAAAACAGCACAAAAGACAGCTGGACCATGCAAAGGCCAAGGTTAAAAGGGGAAGTGAAAAAAAAAAAAAAATATATATATATACTTTAAAGCCCCAAAACATAAGGTCCTACAGTTAAGAATGGCAGCCAAAAAAGCCTTGGTAGACTACCGAAGAAAGAACACAAAGGGAAGAAAACAGAAAATAAAGTATTACCCATCCCCAGTTATCCAGATAGGAAACCGGTTTGGCGAAGATAACTAAAAAACAAACATTCGGCAAAGATAAATGAAAAACAAAAAGCTGCCTCCTGCCCCACCAATTCAGTTATTCATTTCATTGCTATTCAGTAAACCTTCTGTCTGTAAGAATTTACCGTTTCCTCACCCTGTTCTGATGGCAGAGGGAAGAAGCATCCAAGAATCCAAGAGTGGCCATACAGCAGCAAATTAAGGCCCATGAAGAATCTGCCAGCTGAAAAGCCTACATTCTAGATCACTGAAATACTGTACTTTAGAGTTCCTTATTTTATACTGCTCTTCGTTATTTGCAAATGGGCAAGAAACATCACTCCCACTGCTTAAAGTTAAAACCTCCACGGGGTAAGTTATCCTGCATTAGTAGTTTCAGATTGCTTTTGTTTTCGTGTGATGTTCACAGAGCATCAATAATGTACAGCTAAAACGAAAGTGCTAAGGAAAAATTTTTTTTTAAAAGGAAAGTCTTATACAAAAAAAGAGGCAAATAGGTCAAACGAAGTAGGAGGGCTGGAGAGAAGAGAACCCTGATGTCTTGATTTACAGTTACTGCCCTAAGCCTTATGCTGTGTTCTTTCTCTCTACCTTATCTAGTTCTACAAAGACAATTAAGAATTTTACTAAAAAGTAGTCCTTACTTTCTTTTTTGTGACCCTTAGTCCTCCTTAGAAAGGCCACCAAAATCCCCTGCCAGAATAATTGGGTTGGGGCACCTATTCCTAAGTTTAGGGGATGTCCGTATTTAAAGTACAGCATGACTGTGGGAGGAAAGAAAAGCAATGCTGGAATCAGAAGTTGCAGTGACAGTTTCAAAAGAAGGGTCAGCGTGGTGCACGTTGGCTCTGGAAGGCTTTAGTAGCCTGGGAGTCTCTAGGGCAACACCAGATGCAAATACTGCTTTGTCAGTAAGTCCGTCCAATAATTTAGACGCTCCCGTTAGGATAGGAGCAACAGGCGAACTATCTGGCAGCCCACTGTCTGGGAAGAAGGCGGGCGCGTGGTCAAGGGGCTCTTTATCCCGCAGGTCCCTGCAACACAGCGATGCGCATGCGCCCCGGGGGCAGCGAACAAGCACCCCTAGCTCGTTCACACTCGCGCATGCGCAGTCACCCATCTCGCCGCAGGCGACAGCTCACTATTTGGCAAGGGGGATGGGGCTGGGAAAATGATGGGGGGGCTGAAGGCAGGGGGCGCATTTGTGTCTCCTGAATGCTTGGGATTGGGGAAGGAACGGTTGATTAGGCTCTGGCATTCCCAGGCCACGTAACCCAGGATGTGGGATATGGAACAGAGAAGAGTATGTGTGTGCCGGGGGGGGGGGGGGGGGGGGGGGGTCAGTCACCTCTTAAGGGAGGCGCCCCCCCCACTCCGACAGGACAACCCTCTCCCTTGACTCTCCTCCCCCCACTCACCTGAGAACGGCGGCGACAGCTGCTGGTCCCCGTCCCCCTGCGCTCGCTTCATACTGTCCGCAACATCCGGGACCTGCGGGACCGCCGATACACAAATACACACACACTCGGAGCGCGCACACTCACACACACACACACACACCGACACACACCGGCCGGAGCGTCATGGCGTCAGCACGTAGACGCAGCGAGCGCGTACCCGCCGGGCCCCACCCCGCGCGGCCTCCGCCCCTCTTCTCCCCTCCCTGGGTTCTCCTGCCCCTCCTCCCTCTTCCTCCAGACCCCGCCTACCTCCCTTACTGCGCGTGCGTCCCGCCGGCCCCACTGGGCCGGGGAATTTGAGGGGAAGGAGGGGCTTGACTAGAAAGAGGCGGGAACATGGAGGGGGTTGCACGCCCGGCGCGGCGGGCTCTGAGGAGGCGCGAGGACCAAATAGAGGCCTACCGACGGGGGTTGGGAGGTGGGGGGTCGGGGGTCGGGGGTCGGGGTGGGCAGCGTAACAATAAAGGCATTGAACAATAGCAGTTTACATTTGCAGGAAGCATATGGATTACCCACAACTTTAAGTTGCATTCCATCACTTTTTCTTTTTTAAAAAAAATAATAGACCTAGCAACTTTATTTTATTTTTTTTTTAAAGGATTTTATTTATTTATTTGACAGAGGGAGAGCGGGAGATCACAAGTAGGCAGAGGCAGGCAGAGAGAGAGGGGGAAGCAGGCTGCCCTCTGAGCAGAGAGCCCGATACGGGGCTTGATCCCAAACCGTGAAATCATGACCTGAGCCGAAGGCAGAGACTTTAACCCACTGAGCCCCCCAGGGGTCCCATCATCCCATCACTTTTTCTGAGAACTTTGTGTCAGTAGACTATTTTTTGGACTTTATGATAATTCTAAAGATTTAAGTCACCTAGATTTTTGGCATTTGAAAACAAAACCAAGGACCATCCTCTTGGGGGAAGGCGGGCATGTGGGTGGCTTGACTGAAAGGGACTTAATTCAGTGACAACTTGTTGTCTTAGATACCTGAGTCCCCAGCCAGCCTCACATCCTGGCTCCCAAGGGCCATCAGTGACTCCTGAGTTGAATGAAAGGAAAAAAACCTCCAACATCTTGGCCCTGGGGGGAAAAAAAGTCATCCCCACCTTACAGTGATAATGTCAGTGACAGGATATTTGTTATTGCTGTGATCCTTTCCTTTAGCTTAAACTTTCAAAAATTGTTCCTACGAAATCAAGCCAAATAATCTGGAGCAGCTATTGTCTCTTTTCCACACTGAGACAGTATCATTACAGAGACACACGCACTCAAATGTCAGAGGCATTGGACCCAAAAGAGCAGCCAGGTGAACCTGCAGGTCATGGGGTGATGAAGTGTGGGCCCAGCCTTGGGAACAGCTTCCGGAAGCTTTGCTGCCATGAGACTGTCTCCAGGAGATTGTGCTCACTTGTCTCCTGCCACATGCGTCCTGGCGCCAGGTGGCCGGTGAATCTGTTCATTAGGGAAGCCTGGGAGCCCATGAGCAAAGCCACAGGGGTGTGGAAAGAAACCCCTGGCAGTGCCAGACTGCCTTCCACTTTCAGGTACACAAGCATGCCCTACCATCCCACAATTTAGAATGTCCTAGGAATCACAAAGCCCTCCAAGCTCCTAGAGCTTGCTCCAACTGTATTTCAGACAACATGATCTAGAAATGGAGGTCCTAACTTCCGCCATGATGTGAGTACTGGGCCTACCTTGCTTGAAACAAAAAGAGCTTTTGTCACCTAGTAGGCTGATGCTTGAAACTTGCCAGTGAGGTTCCACTCATCACCAGCCTCAATAAACATTCATTCCTTTAGCTGAAGCCAGCAAGGTTTTCGGTCCTTGTGATAATTCAGAATGCCCCATGGGTAACCAGGTAACTCGGTGTCCCTGAGGCCGTTCAGTTCCTGTTCCCTTCACTTCAGAGTTCACAGATTGGCAAGGCAGAAAGAAAAAGAAAGAAAAGGGGTACTCCTTGGAGGGAGGAGCACAGGGTGAGGAAGGGGTGCAGAAAAAGCAAACGGGAGGTGGGGACTGCATAGTTTAGTTACCTCACACTTGGGGCTAATCGATCCGGTGTAGTCAGATTCTGCCTGGCACCCGGGAAGGGACTCCTCGGGGCTAGTGAATCCGTGCTGGTAGCTTGTCCAGGCCGGCTCTGAGTCTCCAGAGATCTGGAAGGACATGAGTCCTACCCCGTCTGTAGCCTGGTACAATGGGGCTCCCGTTCTGCTGTGGGGACCATCCCGCCCACCTGAGATGTGATCCACCAGCCTCTGTACAAAAGGCTTTGATTTGGTGTGGATCTGATTAAACGCCTGTAGATGTCCTTGGAAACACTATGTGGAAGAATTTTAAACAGCTTCTCCTTTTTAATATGCACTTCCTCTTCGGTTTTAATTATTTTGTTCCTACATTTTCCCTTTCAATTTACTAAAATCTAGAAATGTAATTAGAGCAGAGGCTGGGCTCAGAGAAAGCTGCCAGGATTTCTACAGCATGATTAAATATACGAGGCATCCCTTTAGTGTGGGACTGAAAAATAGGATTCTCATTATTATCTTTCTCTTATCCAGGAAAGCATCAGCGCCACGTACAGATACGGATTTATTGAAAACGAAGCACTAATTAAAAACTCACCCAACCTCTTGACGAGGTTTGTGGGGGAAAGTGCAGTTATTTCATTATTTCCTCCATTTACTGTTTTGTTGTTGTAACTGACGACAGGCAAGAAGCCCCCTCCCCCACTCCTCTCTCTTCAAAATAAAAGTCTTTTCTTCTCTTGAGGGACTTAATGAGGGTTTTATCTATGCAACAACAATCAAGCTTACGATGGCACCAATTCAATTCACTGCTCCTTGTGGCTGTAGGAAACGTGCAGAACTCTGTTTTCTTCATTCCAAAACACAAATGACAAAGTATTCATTGGCCAGGGTGAGCCCCGTCTGGGCAAGGGCTCCGTCTCAAAAGACCGCAACCCATCTGGTCTTTATGCTGCCAATGAAGACCTTCGGCTCCATTCTACAGTCCAGTAAGCAAAGGCATGATTTCCCTTGAAGCTGTAGGGGAGGTGGATGCAGGCAGGGCTGAACGGAAGAGGACCCCCAACTCCCATCCGGTTGTAAGCACTGTAGCAAGAGACAGTCCTCTCCTCTCTATCAGTTGGCCAAGCAATGAACCCCAGCCCCAGGCCTGCCCTGGTGGAGCCCCGCAGGGACATCAGAGATGTGTATGCATGAAGGAATATCCTCAGCGGGGAGGCCTTGTCCTGTGCTCTGGAGGTTTCTAGTCTAAAAGAACGGAGACAGATGACAAACTCTAGGACACAAGTATAAAACCATACGCAAGGAAGCAGGCCAGCAAAACCACATGGATGAGGTGGTGCTGAGGCCACAAAGGGGTTAATGGAAAATGGGCAGTGGAGAAATGTCGATTGATTGATTAAATTTCATAGCGAGGTAGCTATGGCTGAATGAATGAGTTCCAGCCTCCTTGTCTGGAGACCCAAGTTCAACACGAACGCTTATTATAATATAAACTTGGACAAAACCTCTGTAAGCCTCAGTTTTTGCACCCGAACAATAGGGAAAATAATGGCCACCGTATCATATTATGTGGGTTAACTGAGATGATATCTGAACTCAGAAGAGTCCCTGGCACAGAGCAGACCCCGCTTATTTAGGGGTGTGTTACTGAATGTGGTTTGGGGGTAAGTGTTCATAGAGCTGCTGCTCGTCTCCAAGCCCTGTTTTCATTTGTACACCATGCTCCCTCCTTTTCTCGAATTCTCTCCAGTTCTTTGGGAAGCAGGGAATCAAGGAAACAGGACAAGCTTCTCAGCCAGAACATGGACGCTTGCTCGCTGGGGTCCGTGGACAAGACCTGGAGTCTATTTCCTCACAGATGGGTCAGGCTCTCTGGTTGTGAGAACCGCACCAGCTCCGACCCAGTTTGGGTCTCTCCCGACCCAAATTGGAATTTTATTAAATAAATAAAGAAATACCTCTGGTCTCCAGAACTGACAGGACCTCAAGAACCAGGTTCAGAAACCTGGCTGAAAACCAAAGGCTCATGGAGGAAGACCAGCCTTCCTTAGTAGGACACTGTGGCCGGGAGGTCCCACTGCTGGGAGCTGCCACAGAGGGCCACCACCGTACACGTGGCTTCCGCTGCTACCGTGGCAAAAGATGTCTAAACTTCTTCCAGCTTTGTGCCTCGTGCTGCAAACCCCAAACCCAGGCGGCAGCACCCAGTTGCCCACTCTTGGCCAACGTCCTGGGCCCTGACCGCCATATTGCTACGGTATCCATGGTAAGATGTTTAGCACTCCTTCTCCCTGATGTTATCCTCAGCAGAGGGCTGGCAGAGAAGATGCTGGAGACCAGTTCTCACGTCTCATCTGAGACGTGGGGCATCCATCAGAGGGGGATAAGCAGCCTCAGATGACGTGATATTTGTTCACAAGGGCTTGACATTCAAAAGGCATGAGGATACTTTACTTCCCTCTTTAATAACACGAAAGGCTTATAATGGTGTGGTTATCTGAGGAGTTGGCCGATGTGGTTAGAGGTCAATGGAAGTTCTGAGTTTGTTTTTAACCCGGAAAAATGGCTGGCAAATATGATGTCCGAGGAGTGGAGCACCAGGCAGAGAAGCAGCAGTGGGAAAGAGCAGAGAGGAAATGGCAAGTTTGAGTCCTAGCTTTCCTCTGATTTTTGCCTTGGACTGGCAACACAGTCGCCTCATGCATCTTTAACTTGGTCTAAAAATAACCCGAAGTCATCGCTTCAGCATAAGTTTTAGAGGGCTGATAGTTGTTTTCAACAAAGAATGTATTAGCGAATAGAGATTATTCACTGTTATGAATTATTTTCAGAGGAGTTTTTTTTTTTTTTTTGGTCCTATTCTGAATGGGATGGATGCACCCCACCTGTTGGCATTTGCCCTAAAATAACATATACCTAAATGTAGATCATTAGGTTAACAAAAACACATTTTTTTCTCTGCCTCAACTCAAGTAGAAATTACTTTGGATTTTATAATTTTAGATTATTCTTGCCATGGCTCTTCTTTATCAAGGTGAATTGATTTCAATTGCAAGTTTACTCTATGTTAGAATCCCATTTTTTAAAAAAAAAGAATTTAATCTAAAACTCATTTATAGAAGGTCTGCGCCAAAATGAACAGTCAACTAGCACTTACTGAATGCTCCCTGGGTACAGAGGTCTACCGATGTAACTACAGAAGTCGAAAGAAGTAGAAATATTTCCCTTATTCAGATAGGGTTTTAGTTTAGAATTTAAAGAAATCCAAAATTGGAAGGAACCATAAAGATTCGTCAACCTGGTGGTTTTTGAATAGCCCTTGCTTCTCAAGCTTTGGTCTCTTGAAGATCTGCTTCAGGGGCTCCAAGGAAAGGGGTAGAGGGACCAATGAGGCTGCGAGAGGTCAGGTCAAGCCAGTCTGGTTCTCTTCCCACTGAGTCAAGCCAGAAGTCAGGCATCATCCTTCAACTCCTTTCTCCCCCTGACACCTCACCTCTGATCCATCAGAAGTTTCCAGAAGCTCTAGTTTCAAAGTATCCCTTGACTCCACCCACTTCTCTCGATCTTCCCAGTCCCATTTGTGTCCTGGCCACCACCCTCTTTTGCCTGAACCACAGTGATCCTAAATCACGTCCCTAGTATTTGGCTTGTCCCTCCATCCATTCTTCACTCAGCAACCAGCACAATCTAATTAAAACTTAAGTCCAATTATGCTGCACCCCTGCTCAAAACCTTTGAATGCTTCTCATGGCACCAAGGATAAAATCCAAACTTCGTACCTCCGCCCACAAGAGTCTCAGGTTTCACCACATCTCCTGTCCCTCCTGTACGGCTCTGTGTCAATTCTCCAAACCGGCAAAGCCCATCAAGACAGTTCCTGCCTTCGACATTTTCAGTTACTGTTCCCTCTGCATGGAACACTTCCACCCTAGCCACGCACACGGCTAGTTCTTTCAGGTCTCAGTTTAATCTCACATCCGCAGAGAGCCGCCTCTGACCGCCCACCGTATCCCAAACAAGGGCCTCCCGTTATCTCTGATCACGGTACTCTGTTTACTTCCCTCACAGTACGAACAATAATTTTTAATTTTTTGAGTATTTACTGGTTTGTTACCGGTCTCGCTTAATCAACTGTTGGTTCCATAGCCGTCTGTTCTGCTCTCCGGAACGTCCCAGCGTTGGGCGCCGTGGGAACACGTGGATGGCCGGCGCTTGGTACACACTGAACAAGCAAAGGAGGGAATTAATGAACGACAACAGAGAGCCCTGGTCTTGTCTGGAATGGGTGGGAAGCCTTGAGCAGAGGTTGGAAGCCGGCATAGAAGGTTGGTAGGCTAGGGATTCGGACAAGGGGAATGAGGAAGGAAAACAGCCCAGAGATACAGAGATCCTCAGGCCGGGGGGAGCGTGGAGACTCAACGAAACTCAAGGGAAACGAGTAGCTGGAGACAGAGAGCAGGTGGGGGGGCTGTGGGAAGTGGGGCAGGAGGATTGGGCAAAGCCAGCAAGCCTCTTTCCTCTAGGACCCAAACCCCAGGGCCCAGAACAGGAATAAATTCCCAAAGGGAAGTGAGGGCACTCTTGGCAGGAGAAGGATGACCGACCGTTTCTCCTGGTTTTCCTTCTGCTTCTCTGGCTGCTCCTTCTCAGTCTCCTTTGGGGCTCTGCCTTTGGCCATCCTTTTTATATCCATTTTCCTTGGATTCTGTTCAGTTCCTCTCCTCCTCACACTGTCCTCACTTGCCTTCGAGATCGCTCATTCACTTTCATGTCTCCACTACCACCCGTCTGCTAAAGGATGTTCCAAATCCATCTCGAGCCGGATCTTTCTTGAGTTCCCGACTCGACACACCCAGCTAGCAGCCTGATGGCCTCACGTGGATGTCCCCCAGGCACCTCATACCAGATCTAAAACGTGCTCCTCTTTCAGGTCTCTCTGTCCCACCAAGTAGGTGAGCCTGGGAACTGGGAATGACCCCCGATTCCTCCGGCGCACTTCGGGGGCACCTCTAAGTTCTGACAATTCCATCCCTCAGTCGTGGCCCGGCTCTGCCTACTTCCTTCCGTCTTCACGGACACTTCCCCAATTCTTCCCTGAATGATGGCAAGGTCCTCACTAGCCTCCCAGCGTCTGGTCTTCCCTTTCAGTTCATTCTCTGCTCTGCAGCCAAAGTCAGTTTCCTAAAATGCCAATCCAATGGACTCACTTGTTTGCAGGCAACCCTTCCACAGCTGCCCATTACCCTCAGGATAAAGTCCATAGTCCTTAATAGGGCAAAAGGCTCTTTACCAGGGACGGCGCCTTTGTCTCCAGGGGCTCTCCTACCCTCCCGACCCCGCTTAGCAATACCGATTTCCATCACACCCAGAGTGTGTGTGATACTTTAAATTCCTGCGAGTAAACCAAGTTCTCTCTTCTGGCTGGGGCTGCTACTTTCCCACACCTTCCCCCGCCCCCACCCCCACCTTCGCCTGGCCAATTCTCTGCTGCTTCTCCAGGCTTTGATTTTATCCATCTGTTCCCCCAGGCAGCTGTGCGAGTAAGATCCCCCCCAACCCTGAGCTGGGGCTCCCCGTGGTTCCCCTCCCACTGCAATTTCCCCCTGACTCATGATCTCCCGGGCCCCGTCTGTGCCCCTCACTCGGTGGCAAGCTCCAGGCGGACAAGATTTCTTTTTCTTTTCCTCTGTCTCGTTTCTAGCACCAAGCAGGGTTTCTAGCACATAGTAGGTATTCAGGGAAAAGCTTGTGGCAGGCATACACAGATGAATGAGTGATGCAAACATTCCTCTCGGGCCCTTGGTTCCTGAGGTTTCACGCACAGAAGCCTCCAGCAGCTTCCTCTTCCTGCCTCCACTGTTTGGCCACAGGCCGGTCAGCAGGCTGGTCTTAGGCACTCTGAACACCCACTCAGAGGCCCTTTGACTCACACCCTCTGCTTGGGCACCCAGCCTTCCCTTAAAAGGCCACCTTATCGGAAAGTGCCTGTGATGGCATTTATGAGCTCTATTTTTATCTATGTTGGAAAAAGTCTCAGAGTTAATTCCCAAGCCAAAGACATTAAACTCAGGAACGTGGATGAGCAAGGAAGCATCTATGTGATGCCTTTGAGTCACGGCTTCGTTTTCTGTGGCAAAGGCCTCTCGTCCTCCCTGTCGATGGGCCCTTGTTTTTAAGGGCCAGCTGGCTGACTCTAAACAGCTTTTGATCCCACGTTCGTTAAAACTAGATCCTACAGCCCTGAATGCTCTGTGAAATGGTGTCCTCTTCCCTAAGATTCTCTTCTGGGGCCCTTGGAGTAGAAGGCAGCACGGATTGCCAAACATCTCCCAGTTCATTCCGAACATTTCTCCACCCCCATCCCCAAATGGAAATGAATCGTGGGTGACAGCATTGCCAGCAGCAGGGTGGCCGGAGGAGAGGGCTCCCCACGAGCCTGGCCAGAGAGATAATTGGATAGAGGCCTCAGAATGAGGAAAGTAACCCAGCAGGGCTGGCGAGCAAGTGGAGGGTCTGTGCCAGGGAAAGGATTTGCCATCAGAACTGCAGGGAAAAAAAAAAAAAAAAAAGAACTGCAGGGAAAGAGAGAGGAGAGAGAGAGACAGAGAGGGAGACAGAGAGAGAGAGAAGGTAGGAGTACGGAAGGAGGAAAATGACAGCAAAGGACCCAGGGAGGGAGGGCAGGGGGGAGGGAAACAGAGGCAGAAGGAATCAGGTAGTTCATGGGAAAGGTCAGGAGAGAGGGCACATGAATCTCCCTTTAACCCAAGTAGGTAATCTGGGGAAAAGGATGTTGCAGAGTCAGAGAGATGGTCAGTCACACCACCTCCACCCCCATGGCAGATTAGAAAGGAGAGCCAGGGAACATATCGAAGGATGTTCTCATTCCCAAATGCAAAGTACTGAATTAGCCACCATTGCTGCCCCCGGGAATGTGGAAAAGCTAGATTTCGTCAAAGGGTGCCGGAACCCAGAGGAGTCGGGCCACTGTTGAGTCCCCTTCCCCTTAGCAAAAGTCTAAACAACTCAGGGGCCGTGCCCCTCTGTCCCCTGCCCCCCTTCCCCAATTTCCTGGCAGTTGGAACACAGCCCAGGAGCACGGCACCCCTCTGCGCCTCTGGCTTCTCCGGGACAGGGACCAGACTTAAAGCCTAGAGTCTGGGCTGAGTCAGCACCGCCTGTGGGAGACATTGCTTCCTGGAAGTCTTGCTTCAAAGCTTCTGGCTGACCAAGCACCGGTAGGGAGCAAGAGGCACCCTGCCTAGGAGCTCCGGATTTCAAGAGACCTCTCACCAGAAAGAGAGTCATAGGGCAGAGATTTCCCTAGTCCCACTTCCAGAGTGAGTCCTATGCACTTCAGCCTGCCCTGACACCCTGCCCACTCTCTGATTCAGAAAATGGCATTTTCCGGACCTCACAGGAGGTTTCAGGACCAAGATGGAGGCTCTGATTCCTGAATGATCTAGTTACTTCTCCTGAAAATTAGACAAAATGTACTTTCTAAGCCTCAGATGTCTATTTTCCAAAGATACGTTCTTATTCATCAGGGCAGTAAGAATGCATATGAGATGCTCTGTGTGGGCACAAGGCAGACTCCTCTCTTGATTAAAAAAAAAAAAAAAAAGGGACAGCATGCCATTCGCGGAAATCAGCAGACTGCTCCAGGGGTTAAACTCCTGCTCTGTTTCTGAGGGGCTACAATGGGGAGTCTAAGCCACGCCTCCCCGTCCTTCTCTTTAACTCCTGTGTTTTGACTCCCTGATGCCCGGCGAAGGGTCATTTTGATTATCTCGCTCTGCTCGAGCGAGCCCCCGCAACTGCTTGCTATGCTGTGGGCACTCCAGCGGGGAGGCGGTGGGAGGCAGCAGCTGGTAGACACCTTCCCCTGAGGATGTATCAGTTGGTACCAAAAGCCTATATAAGCTCTTTCTGATCTCTGTGCCAGCGACTACAGGTCCTGGAAGGAAGCCAGGAGTCCACTAGAGCCCTGCCTTCTTCTTCTCCTCCCTCCTACCCACCAAGAATGGGAAGGGAGGGCTTGGGAGCCCACCACGAAAGGAGCTGATGGTTCTTAGACACATTTTCCAGCTATCGCACCTGCTAGCATGGGAACTCACTCACGCACACAGGCACGCTCAGCGATAAACTGTTTCCGGCTTCCTTGGTCTGTCTGTCCCACGCCCAGTGCAGGAGTAGTAAGAACTTCCATCAACAACCTGTTCCCCGTTTGTGTCCCTCCTCCCTCCCTTCCTCCCTTAGGTCCTTCCAGGAACATTGATTGATGTGTGGCACCTGCCATGAGCCAGTCACTGTGTTAGGGGCGAAAGACGCAAGGACGTAGTCTCAGGGGAAAAAATATCCATAAATATTAATCAAGGGCAAGGCAGTGATGTAGTGTGGCCATAGGGTAGGGGCCAAATCAACCCTATCGGCGTGTTTAGTTTAGCTGGCAAAGAATTTTAAAAATTGGAAGAGTTCATGTTAAAATCGGTATTTCCATCTTTTTTTTTTTTTTT
>CM053619.1:27200750-27232495 GCA_028646535.1 Procyon lotor | reverse complement strand
GGGGGGGGAGAGAAGCAGCAGGAGCTGAAGCAGGGCAAAACAGACTCTAGTGGGATCCCGAAGCCCTCTTTATGCCGCGCTCTGATGGTAACCGTGGACCCTTCGAAGTGATTTGAGGAGTGAAATAACAGGAGCTGAGTCTTGTTTCAGAGAGAAGTCTGGCGAGGTGTGAGGTGGGGAGAAGGGAAGGAAGGGAGGGAAGGCAGGAGCAGCAGATAGCATTCCATTCAACGCCCCACTTTCTCTTTCTGAGGCCCCGGAAGCGCCCTGGGGATCTATTTTAAGAAAATGGTGCCCCCTGCCGACGAGGTCTAGGCTTGCACCTCCCCGGGGCCAAAAGGGGAATTCTACGACGTTTGGTCCTGAGCAAAAAAGTACCCGGACACCCTCCGCGCAGAATTGCAAGGGGTGATGTATCTGAGAGGAAAAGAAAGGGCCCGTGAGAACGTGTGTAATAATGACTAATGCCACAGGCTTGTCAGATAAATACGCAACACCGGCTAAACTTGAATTTCAGATAAACAGCACCTGTAAGTATGCCTCAAATATTACACACATAATTTGTAATATAAGTATGTCCCAAGTATTAGATGAGACATACTTATACTAAAAAAAATTTATGTGTTATCCTCAATTCACACTTAGCTGGGCATCCTGTGTTTCTGGTTGCTGAATGGGACAGTCCCAGATAAAGTGTGTGGAGGCACCAGGAGAAAACCAGAAATGAACTTGAATGGGTCACTCTAGCTCAGCAACCTCACCCCTGCCCCTCCTCTAAGCAGACCCCGGGATGACGTTTTCTCATATTTTGCAGTGGTGCTCAGTTACACCGCTGTATTTGGGAAATCGCTTTTCGTTAAATGAGCCCCAGGATGATGGCAGATACTGTGCATGAACCCCTTTGAGAATCTGAAGAGAGCTATGGATCCTTTACAGGAAAATGAACTGACCAGCTTGACATATGCGTGAGCGCGTGTGCCCATTATGCACACGCACAGTGACACTTCTGTTTTCTTTTCTTTTTTCACGCACAGACGTTTTTACTTAAAATTTCAGGGAGTTCCGGGTGCCTGGGTGGCTCAGTTGGTTAAGCGAAGGCCTTCGGCTCAGGTCATGATCCTGGAGTCCCGGGATCAAGTCCCGCATCGGGCTCCCAGCTCCACGGGGCGTCTGCTTCTCCCTCTGACCTTCTCCCCTCTCATGTTCTCTCTCGCTCTCAAATAAATAAATAAATAAATAAATAAATAAATAAAATCTTTAAACTTTCCGGGAGTTCCAAGCCTTCACATAAGAGTGACACATTCCTTCTGGGACTGTGGTCTTGATGTGGCAGTTCTGGACCCTGAGTAGGAGGAAATGGTGTCCAGTCAGAACCTAAACTGAATCGCGGTGCTTCTGCTAGCTCCGGCCACCCACATACCATGACAAGACACAGAAGTGGGCAGCAAGAAACATTCAATCCCTCCCCTTCGTAAATGCCGTGAACCTCTTCCCTCTTCCACTTCTCCCAGAAATAACAGGGAATCGGGCATATTTGGACAGAAAACCCACCAGCCCTTGTAGACTCATGCCTCAGCCGAGCGGAAGGCACTTAATGAAATCACTCCCTCGTCCAAGACCCTCTTTGTTCCCCTTCCCGCCCTTCTGGCCACAGCAGGCATGGGCTACTGGTTCTAAGGACTACATCTGTCAGAAATTGCCTTTCATCAGTAGGTGAAAACCTTCCAGACTAAATTCTGGACACTCTGAGCTGGGTGATCAAAGCCATGGCCGGAACGTTTTGGGAGCAGGTCTTGGAGCAGGGTGTTCTAAGTGTCCCTCCTACAGCCGTGGCTGGAAAGCTCTCTGATCCCCACAGCCTGCTCTCCTCCTAACCCTATAGAGGGAAGGCAGAAGTGGCCCAGGGCAGGGGGATGTTGTTTTCAGACTCTCCGAATGTTCTAAATGATGTAAAATCTCTTTGCGGTTGCTTTCATCTTTGCCAGCATGTTTACGTGACATTCCAGGGTCAGTGGACTGCACTGTGGAACGCAGCCCCAAACCGACCTCGTTGTATTGTGTGAACAATCACAAGGATATAGCCTACAACGTATTGTCATAGAACATTTTATGTTGAACGTTTTCTGTAACTAAAAAATTATCTACACCGTGGTATGATTTCCAACTATAATTTCTTTGGAAGAAGGGTCCTTTACTTGGAGCTTTTCCTAAAATTTTTAGTCAAAATGACTTGTTTTAAGCCATATTGGTGATGGGTTTTTTGGTTTGTTTGTTTTTTGAATAGAAAGCCAGCCACCCAGATTCTTTGGAAATTCTACTGGACTAGGAAATCGAAATGGTTGGGAACCAGGGGCTTAGCTCGCTGACCTCAGACACGTGGGAAGTGAAGACTCACTTCCGGACCCTGCCTTCCCAGCCACAAGGCTTCCGGCTGATGCACTCTGGTGGGTTTCAGGCTCCCTATCCCAAATGTGGGGACTCTTGTCCTTGCGTAAGTTCTCCCAGGAGTGTTGGGAGGCCAAATTCTCAGGAACTAAAGAGCTTTGGGAAAGGAGTTCAATAAACATATGAGATTGTGGCTCCTGAGGACAGCTGGTGTTTTTAGTGGGAAGAGTTGAATGATCCCGCAGAGACCCAGGATAATTTCTCTGCCGCGGCATCTGGAGAAAGTGACCGGCACCGCCACTCATAAAATGTGCAAACTGTTCCACTGACAAGCAGGACCAGACAGCACAGGCAATGGGCCTCCTGAGGAGCTCTTCCTCTCCCCCTCTGGGGGCATAGGTCCAAGATGCCACTAGGACTTGGGGAACCTTGAGTTCTAGTTCATCTCATAGGCACACACCCAGGAACGTACTGCAGGTCACCCAGCCTTCCCTAACTTGTTTTTCCGTTTCTGTAAGGGACGGGGGGGGGGCGGCTTGCTCGGTCCTCTTCACAAGGGTGTCACAGGGCTGTGGGAAAACACATCATCTGCTCCTACAAGCTTCGCCTAAAAGATGGCATTAATTCCTGTCCCTTTAAAAACAATGTAGACTCTGGGGGCACCTGGGTGGCTCAGTGGGTTAAAGCCTCTGCCTTCGGCTCGGGTCATGATCTCAGGGTCCTGGGATCGAGCCCCGCATCGGGCTCTCTGCTCGGCGGGGAGCCTGCTTCCTCCTCTCTCTCTGCCTACCTGTGATCTCTCTCTGTCAAATAAATAAAAATAAAATCTTTAAAAAAAAAAAAAACAATGTAGACTCTGATCTCAGGGTCCTGGGATGGAGACCTGCATTGGGCTCTCCGCTCAGCGGGGAGCCTACTTCCCTTTCTCTCTCTCTGCCTGCCTCTCTGCCTACTTGTGATATCTCTCTCTCTGTCAAATAGATAAGATTTTTAAAAAACAAAACACGGTATCGACTCTTACTTTGTTTTAATGTTTAATTCCAGAATAGCTTTCCCTGTTTTCACCCCAGGTCACGTTGGTGGGTCACTGCCCTCGCATGAGGCTACGAGGTGCCTGGGAGATGGACAGACTGCTTTTCCACGAGTCTGAGCAGCGACAGCTGAGGAGGTTGACCTGAAGTTTTGACCAAATTTGGCATCAGGTACAGCACACCCCAAACTAAAAATACAGTGCTTGGGGAAACCGGTGTGCTGGCTCCCCGTGCCCCACTCCTACACATAGCTGAGAATTAACTACAGATGAAAAGTCCTTTGATCTTGAGAAACCTGAGGCATCGGCCGCCCAGGGTTAGCGATCAACGCTACTTTTGTCGGAACTTGCCTGGTATTTCACATTTACCAGCCCTTAAGCCCGACAGAGCGCTGCCAACGTCAGTCTAACCTTGCACACTGGGTCCCCGCCCCGCGATCCTGTTGGTGTGCGCCGCCGAGCACCGGACAGCTCCCGCCACGTCTTCGCCTGCTCCCCTTTGGGCTCAACGACAGCCTCGGGCCAGAGCCGCTGCTCCCACTCAGCCCGACTGAAGGCAGGAGCCTGTGGGGAGGCCGCGTAGTTGAAAACCCCATTTCCCACTTGGCACCGCTTCCTCCGCCTTTCATCTTCCCACGCGCTGCCGCTCAAGCCTCACCTTGCCCACTCTGGTTGTTAGCTCCGCGCGTCTGAGAGACAATGATTTGTTTACCCGTCTCCCTATTGGACTGTGAACCTCCCCAGAGGGTAAATACTGGTCCCTGGTCCTACTCAGCTTTGAACTCCCAGCAAGTTCACGGTGCGCGGCACACAGGAGTGATGGGCTAGCCGGGCGACGGGGAGGGGGGGCGGGGGGCAGAATAGACGCACCAGCAGCAGGCTCTTGGCACACGGCAGGTAGGACGCACTTGCTCTAGTAGCAGGTGAGCCACGCTGGGCTGCTGAAGGTTCTTGCTCCTCGTGCCTAGCACTGGGCATCTCCGAGACAGCTAGTTGGGAAGGGCAGGGACTGGAGGTGGAGGGGACTGGTCCGATGGTAGAGACGACAGGCCTGTAGGTCCCTGGCACTGGTCACACGCCCTAATCACCTATCCAGTCCACAGAAGACAGCTTGGAAGAACTGTCAATCCAGACAGGAAGGGGCTAGTTGATGCAAACTTTGGGATGAAAAAAACAGAGAGGAGAAAGGGGGTAGAGAAGGAAGGACGTTCAGCCAGAGGTACTTAAAAAACCTCTTCTCTCGTGGAGTTCAAAATGAGAGGGGGCCTTTGGGGGCAGAGCTGCAGCGACACCAGCGCCCCTAGAGAGCGACAGGAGCTCAAGTGAGGCTGGTTTGAAAGGCTGGGGAGGGGTGGCGAGGCAGCCGCTCAGGAGGGAGGCTGGGCTCCCAGCTGGAGAGCCGAGGGGCTGGGGCAGCTGAACAGATGGAGCAAAAGTTGCAGCTGGAGGAAATGCACTTTCATGTGTAAAGTTTGGTCCGTGGAGGGTTGCGATTTCCAGCTCGGAAGGCGGCCGTGCGCAGGTGGCTCGGCTCCACGCTCCGCCTTCTTCCCCCATCGCCACCCAGGAAGCCTGACGCAGGCTCTGTGCCAGCGCCCAGCCACCAAGCCTTCCGCCAGCATCCCTTTCAACAGGCAGAAGCTGGCATGGGGACACCCTGGCAGGGCCACGACGGCGGAGGACTGGCATGCTCCAGCAGCCGCAGGGAGCAGGGGACTAGGATTAACCCAGCCTCCCCAGGAGACCAGGCGGACCAAGAACAGACTCCGAGACGGAGGGAGGGCATCGGCCTTCCCAGCTGTTCGTGATACAGACACCGGCTCTGCACTCCAGGCTTGGCGGGGCTCCGGCTGGCGAGCAGGCCGTGGGGAGATGTGAAAACACAGCAGACTTTGAGGCTCTGGGCTCGTTCCCCCCCCGCCAACCTCAAGGGAGGTTTCCTGAGGAAAAGCTGTATGTGGAGTTTTTAAGGAAATATCTGCCCACCAGAGCTTGAAGAGATAAAGTCATTCTGACATTCTCTGGCTCTGCCAGCCAGCCTCCTGTCCTAGCAGATTTAGACCCTCACCTGCAGGAACGGAGGTGCCAAGGCCAAGCGCAAATCTATTCAAATTCCTCCCTATGATGCTTGGGCTCCGGGGGGGGGAGTGGGAATGAGCCACCCAGCCAGGTTTCCTGCACCCGAGAGGGAGCTTAGGCAAAGAGCATCAGGCTCTGCTCCTTCCCCCGCCCTCCTCTCTGTGCGTTAGGCCGTGCTCCACATCGTCCGGAACACAAACTGCCAACTCTGTCTTGTTAAAATCCAAGTGCTTTTTTCAGAATATGTGATTTTTGCTTCCTTTTCTTAAAAAACAAAAAAACCCCACAAAAACCAAAAACAGACTGGAACCCAGTCCTTTATCCCTATTGTGTCCATTTGCCCAAGAGATGTCCGTATTTGAGATAATAACTTAAATATTCTCGAAGTGGAGGTAGTCTCTCTCTTCCTAGTGGGAGGTCTTCTTGGCTCCTTTCCCAAACTTGGCATCGAGACCGAGACCTATGGAAAGGGAGAAGATGAATTTAGCTTTATGAGGAGAAATGAAACCTACCAATGATTTTGAGAGTAGCATGGGGGAGGGGAAGGTCAGCCTTGGTTCTCTAAAACTGGAGCTTTAAATAAAACTAAGTCCAAACACTGGTTTTATAGAACTCCCTCAGAGAAAAAGTACGGCATCAAATGAAAAAAATCACCAAGATACACGTGTGTGTGTGTGTGTGTATCTCATTACATATATATTATATAATTACATATATATAATAAAATAAAGTAAAACTAAAAGAAAAAATGTCAATACTTCTTGGCTAGTTCTCTCAGCTCATACACAGCAACACAGATTGGGAGTAAGTACAACAATTTTATCTGTTCGGCGTCTGAGGAAACCCAAGAACCCAAGTCGCTGGAGGAACATCACTAAAATGAAATGCTCAATAGGAAGGGTGCATTAGAGGCAATGCTTTCTTTCTTTCTTTTTTTTTTTTTTTGCTTTCTTTCCTTTTTTAAAAACATCTTCTCTAAAATTACTAAGTCAATTTCATAAACATGCACTTCAGGGAAAAAAAAATATCTAAAGTTCTGTCACAGGGCACCTGGGGGGCTCCGTCGGTTAAGTGTCTGACTCTCGGTTTTGGTTCAGGTAATAATCTCAGGGTCCTGAGACTGAACCCCGAGTCGGGCTCCATGATGAGCGGGGAGGCTGCTTAGGATTCTCTCTCCCTCTCCCTCTGCTCCTCCCCACTCCCGCCTGCTCTAAAAAAAATTAATTAAAATCAAAAAGAGACAAACAGGCTCCGTGACTGCTGCCCCCTGTGCCCAGAGGCGCGCTCCGCGGGGACTCACCCAAGAACACAAGGACGGTGCCCACCCACTGCAGGGGGCTGATAGGGTTGGCGAAGAGGATCACAGAGGCCAAAATGGTGAAGAACTTTCGAGTTGTGGTGATGATGGAGCAGGTCAGGGGGCCAAAATACACAACTGTCATGAAGATGAAACTCTATAAAGATCGAGAAAGTGGGGTCAGGCTGGCTCTTGGGGCTCCACCCCGAGGTCAAAGTCAGTGACAGGACACCAGGGCTAGTCTTGCCGCCCTCTTGCCCCAGCCGGGTCGCTCTCTCTTGGGGAAGCCTGGCTACCCGGTCTCAAGGCACTCACCTGACCCAGAGCACTGGTCAGGCCAAAGAGCAGGATGTTATAGATGATGGTTGGGTATCTTTCGGCAAAGCTCAAGAACTCCCAGAGCTCCCCAGTGAACAGGATTCCTGAGGAGAAATGGCAAAGGATGAACAGAGCACCGTGTGTGCCCGTACTGGTGCCCATGTACACAGCCTAGGAAACACCCCACAGCACAGGGTGTGGACAAATGCAGGGACTCAGTGAGTTCACACTGTCCCATCGGGCATCCTGCTCCTAGTTTCCTGATTAGAGAAACTAACTGAAGACTCTCCCAAGAGAGCCTTGGGAGTCGATTAGCTACTTCTGCCAGAATCACTGGAAGCAGAGATCCTCAGGTGTTGGGGAGACACTGACCCACACATCCCTGGCCCAAGGCAGCCCCAAGCACTGGCCACCAGCCATCGGCAGCCTCCTCCTTTAACCTTACTGTGCTGTACGAAAAACACTTCCTACGCGCGCCCATATTTGACAGGAGGTTAGGAAGCACTGATTAAAAGCACACGCGTTCATCTTCAAACTACATTTCGGTACCGACCAAACACTACTATCTCAGCTCTCTAAGAAGGCGCGTTCCCGAGGTACTCCCTGTGACCTGCCACCACGTGTCCTCCCACAGAAACTGGCACGGGTCTACCTATGATTGTGCCTGTCATGAGTAGCAAGCAGAGCCCGCCAGGGAGAGTTTCTTCAGGAAGGTTTTTCAGGGGCTTGGACAGAAGGGCATCTTGGAGCCGAGACAGGCCTTTGGCCTGGGCAAAGTTAGCAACCCGCACCCGTGCTCGGGATCGGCTGGAGGACGGCAGGCTGCCCTCTGGTGATACGTGGAAAGAACAGCAGAACCGCTCCTTACCGGCTCCCAGCAGCAATGTCGACCAAAGGTTGATATTCAGCATCATGTGGTTGGAGCCTGTTTGGTAATGAGCCCGCATGTGGTCCTGGGAAACGCCCGTGAGTCCGTCCAGGGTCAGAGACAATAACTGGAAAAGAGAGGGAGCACCCTGCAGTGAGAAGGCCACCAGGGCCCCTTCCTGACCCAGGACACGGGATTCTCACTTTTCTGAAACTCCTCACAAAGCTGCAATCTTAGAATCTTCAGAACAAAATGCTACCATTCGGTCACGGGTGGAGGGTCAGGGGAGATCATGCTGGAAGCCCGCTGCCCCGCCCGGCTCACTATCTGAGCCGCATAGTAAATGTAATCAGAGTGTGGTGGGAAGTCCAGCACTTCCCCAGGCAGCGCCACGAAGCCTGGAACACGTGCTGAGCCACGTATTTCCCCATGAGAGTAGCGAACGGACATTTGGTACTGGCCTGGAGGAGTACTCCGGACTAGATTCTCTGCTCCCACTGCCCGGATTGGAAGCCTGGACAAAGGGAGTGGCTACCTCTGCCACTTCATAGACATGTGACCATGGCAAGTGACTTGACCTCTCTGTGTCTCAGTGTCTTCATGCGGAAAATGGAGCTATTACATATGCTATAAGGTTCTTGTTGTAAAAATTAACCAACCAACTAGGGATGCCTGGGTGGCTCAGTTGTTTAGCGTCTGCCTTTAGCTTGGGTCATGATCCCAGGGTTCTCAGATCGAGCCTTGCATCGGGTTCCCCGCTAGGCAGGAGGCCTGCTTCTCCCTCTCCCACTCCCCCTGCTTGTGTTCCCTCTCTCGCTGTGTCTCTCTGCATCAAATAAATAAATAAAATCTTTTAAAATAAAAAAAAAACCTAACCGACTAATAGGTAAACCACTGGGAACAATGCCTAATACACAGTAAGCAAGAGCCACTGTAGGATCATATTTAAACTCTGGCTTTCAGGTTTCTCAGAAAGCCACAGTGAGAGACAAGCTATTCCTTCCCTATTTGCTCTCAGGTCTCTTCGGCCTCACGCCAGGATTTAAACGCAGGCCTCAGAGTCACCCCTTCCCCAGGAGAGTTGAGCTGTTGTTCAAGATTTTGGTCTTCCCACTGTGGCCTTAGCAGAGCCAGGGGCCAAGCAGCAAGGGACAAAGACCCGAAATGGGGGGGCGGGGGGCAGGGAGCATCGCGATCTCTCTCGACACATAACCAGCCTTTTGCATGCCCAGGTGGGATGCTCCTTGGTTGTGATTATTGGAAAAGGCTGCCTTTCCCACCAGGATCACATACCAGAAGCAGCTCTCCGTAGCCAACTGTGTGCTCTTCCATCCCAACTACTTTCTTGGGTTTGTACATGAAAAGAGCCACTCCAGCCACAATTAGCAATACACACAGGTACTTGGCCATTGGGTACTTCTTCTTCAAGAGGGTAACTCCAAGGAGCATGACTACAAGGAAGAAACAGTGGAAAATTCAGGTACCCACAGGCACTGATGGGCCCAACACTGTCCTCTTAGGAGACTCCTGGGAGAAAAGAAAGTCTGAGAAGGAAGACCTACAGAAGCTAAGAGGAAGGCGCGAGGCTGGCACCTGGATAGACAGGGTTGAGCAATGGAGGGAACAAAGGGTAGAAGGCAGGGAAAAGGCAGAGAACAAAGGTGAAAGATCCAAGAAGGAACGGGGACAAGATGGGGACAGTGGATGAGTGAGAGGTTGAAAGAAAAGACTGACGATCAAAATGGGACTCAACTCTAATGACAACATAAGCACACAGGACACCAAAATGAATGGCATGTAAGGAGACTAGGTCGGCCTCTAGCCTCCAGCCCATGCATACCCAGCACCACGGGAAGTGATACAGAGGACAGGATGGCAGGGGGAAGGGATGGAGGGCTGGCTCTGGAGATAGCTGTGATGGATAACAACCCCAAGGGAAACACAACTGTAGCAGATGGGTAGAGAGCCTACTGGAGGAAGACTGAGGATGGTAGGCAGAGGGAGACCATCTGCTTCTGCTTACCTGGGATGGGCTTACAGGA
This sequence comes from Procyon lotor, assembly GCA_028646535.1. NCBI lineage: Eukaryota > Metazoa > Chordata > Mammalia > Carnivora > Procyonidae > Procyon > Procyon lotor. Next base: position 27,222,476 of record CM053619.1, on the reverse strand, counting down.
TTTACCAAGGACCTGAAATGAAATTCAGCAAATAGTACGTGAGCCTCAGGGATGTGCCAGGCACTGTGCTAGGCGCTCTGTTAAGAAAAGTAACTGTGGGGTCTGCCCCAGGAACCACAGCCTATCATGGCCAACCCACCACCACTAGACCTCAGATCTGTGGTTCTTTGCCCTCTGAATTTCTCCCGACACGATCCCTTTTACTTGAGTCACAGACCTGAGCGAAGAGTTCTTAGTTCTTTACAAACAAGTTCTGAGCCAACCCTCATCACACCCTGAGGTGTCACCTGAGTCGGATAGTTGACAAACTGTAGTGCCGAGTTGCTGGAGACCATGGCACCCAGATAGGACACAGAACAGGCGGCATAGAGCCAGCTCCGAGTGCGATCCACCCTGGCAGCGTCAAAAAACTGGATCACTGGGAAGAGACAAAAAACGTATAAGAGAAACCTGGTGGGCCCCGGATGGGCCACTGAGCCAAAGTTGAAGCCACATGAAAGGAATGTGTCAAATAAGACGAGCAGCACAAGGTATTTCTGTCTTCTTAGACTGGGAAATCTCTGAAGGTTATTCAGCTCTCCAATCTCACCTACACCTAACACAAGACCGCATGCAGAGCAGGAATGGGGGCTCATTCAGTTCAAGGGACTACTTAGCTCTGCTGTAGCCCCCAGGGAACAAAGAGAGCAGCTCAAAACATGTTTGAAGCAGACACATAAAGGAGAATCAAAGAGAAAAAAGGGAAAAAAAAATTAAGTGTTCTCAATGGGGATCCGGCACACAGAAGACCCATTCTCGGCACATTTCTGACTCAGAAGTTGGTCTAATCTAAGGAAATAGGGTTTTACGCCATTCCAAAGCCATTAGTTCTAAAGACTGAACAGAGAGGCTTTGAAAGTGCTAAAGAGAGTGGGAGTGTTGAGAATTAAACCTTAAAAGTGGAACGGGATTACTAGATTACTAGATAGGTACTCACAGATCTTGGCAAACACAGCATTGATCACACATTGAATGAAGACCAAAGTTAAGGCAAAAGTGAACGTCTCCTGCTTGGCTCCCTCCCCATACTTTCCTCTTGTTCTAAGAATGAAATGAGAAAAAAAGGAGACGAGTTAGTGTATTTCGCCCAGTGTCATCTAGTATGTCTAGAGTCACCGAAAACTTTAAAATGATGTTGCTTCTCTAGATGTAGGGACAGTTTGGTAAGGTTCACTGGCCTCATTCACAAAAGGGGCTGATTTTATTGGATCTAGATGTCTGGCTAGTCATCCCAGCCTGCTGATCCGGTAGCCTAGGGAAAGAATATCCGTCAAAGGATGGAACTAGAGGCAACGTGGAAAATTGGACGGTGAAACGAGGTACCCCAAGCAGCAGATGAGGGGATGTGGGCTCCAGCAGCAAGGCCGGGGGCAAAAGAACAGCTGCCCGCAAACATCTGGAAGTAGCAAAGAGGAGCTGGCAAGCAAGGAAACCTATGTGTGCGTGCGGGGTGGGGATGGGGGTGGGGGTGGTGCGTGTGTAGTATTCTCAGCCTGTAAAACCCAAGCCCTTAGAACCAAAAGGGAGAAAAACAAAGGAAGAAAAACAACCAGGTCCCGAGAATCCGGAGACCAAAATCTAAGCAGGCTCAGCCGCGGCTGCAAAGACGTCGGAATGCTTGGGGGGCGGGCAAGAGGGAACACCCGGGTCAGAGGCAGAGGGTCCGCGAACCTGGCCACAGGGGCAAGGGGCGAGAGGCGGGGGGAGGAGGGCGCGGGGGAGTAAGTCTGAGCTCTGACCCCGGGGATCCGCTCACATCTTTTCCTGCAGGATCCCATAGTAGAAATAGCAGACAAAGACGCCGAAGAAGCAGAGCGGCAGGCGCAGCCGGTCGGGCACCAGGGAGCTGCTAGCGGCCATGAGACGCACGGACGACCCGACCGGAGACCCGCTCACAGCCGGCAGCTGCAGCGGCGGCGGCGGCGGCGACAGCTCCAGCCGGACATCGCCGACCGGCGACAGGGCCCTCATAGGAGCTGCATGCGACCGCCGCCCAGAAGGCCCCAGCAGCCGCCGCCAGAGCTGCCAGCTCAGGGCCTCCGAGAGGGAAACGCTTCGAGACCCAAAAACCGTTCCCAGGGAAAGGAGACTCGCCCTGGGACCTTAGCTTCTTCCCTGATGGCCGAAGGAGCCACCTGCCCCGACATCAGTGCCAAGCCCTCGGGCTCTTCCGATCAGGCAACTCCGAGGACAACTGCGACCCGGAGCTCGACGGGATGGCCTAGGAGCTACGCGGGCGAGGAGTGATGACGTATGAGGATGTGGAGGTCACCAATTGGCTGCGCTGTGCGCAGACAGACAGGTAAACTGGAAGGAGGCCGGCCGGGCTAATCCCAGTCTCTTCCCCGGTCGGCGGTCAGGCTTCCGCTGGGTCCTAACGCCAGGGAGTCTCAGTGGAACCTCAGCGCCCCCTAGCCGCTGCCCCTCGTCAGCGCCTCACCTCCTGCAAGAAGAGCGTTCAAGGCCGGCGTCTGAGAGCGGTCCTCCTTCTGAGGGCCCATCTCTAGGCTTCAAAGGGGTAGCCTATCCGCGCGACGGTTTTCCCAGCCTGGAAACTTGGGATAGACAATTAGTAGCAACCACTTTGTCGCCTCTCGACTGTTGAGGATTAAATGAGCTGAGGTTAGTGGAAGTGTTTCAAAAACTGTAAAGTACGCTATGCAAGTTCAAGGTATTATTAGTCATTACACTTTCTCAACTCTGCTCTTACTTCCTCACATCCTGGGAGGTGGAAATGGAAGCTTACTGAAGCGGATTTTCTCCAGGGTCTCCTCACCGACAACGGACAAACTCTCCTGCTGCCCCCCAGATTCTTTCCCATGGGTGACGTCCTTTTTGGACGCCCTCCCTCATCCAAGTGTTGGGCCTCCGCCTGAGGGCCCCAAGAGCTAGGGCCAGGACTTTCCGCTACAACCCCCAAGCCCGACTTAGTCAATGGACTCTGGGCCGCCATCCGAGGTAGAGGCTTCTTCTCTGCTTGAGAGCCCGCTTGTTTGGCACAGCCTCAGGCAAAGGAAGGAAACTCGGGGCAGCACCACACCCATCACTCCGGGCCTGACTCACTAAGGCTTTGGGGGTAGGCCAGGCATCTTTCAGGGGGAGGGGTAAGAAATAGAAGACAGGGTCTGTCCTCAAGCCTCTGTCTCCTTTCTATCAGCGGGGATAGGGACCCCGCATTTGCTCTCTCGCCTAGTGACTTATTCCACTGAATCAGCCTGTGATTCCAAGGCACCATACACTAGCTGGGGTGAGACCCGGGTTCCAGACCCAGCTCTTCCGCTTCCCCAGCTGGGACTTCCAACAATTCTCTTGACCTCTGAGTCAAATTTCCTCATCTGAAATTAATGGGAAAATAGTAACGAGCGGGAGAGCACGGTGGTCGGTGGTTAAAAGCATGGGCACTGGATTCAAGTGACCTGCTTCCCCATAGCCCAGCTCCCCCACTTCGTATCTGTGTCTCGGGGGTAAAGTTATACAGTCTTTCTGTCCTCTCATCAGTACAGTGGGATTTATCACACTTCCCTCATTGGGTTGTTGGGATATTTTGGTAACAATTTCTGTCAAGCACTAACACGGTATCTGATGCTTACTGAGCCAGTGATTGGTAGTTGGGAAAGCCTGCGTTAGGAGTTTGTCTTGAGGTCTTCTGATATAGAAACAATCATAGTTTTGGTTTGTTTTTTTAAGATTTTTTATTTGTTTTTTGACAGAGAGACAGGGAGAGAGGGAACACAAGTAGGGGGAGTGGCCAAGGCAGAGGGAGAAGCAGGCTTCTCCGCTGAGCAGGGAGCCCGATGCGGGGCTCGATCCCAGGACCTGAGCCGAAAGCAAGACGCTTAACGACTGAGGCGCCCAGGTGCCCCACAATCATAGTTATTATGCCTGCCCTTGGGGTAGTCAACTTTTCATGCATACAGTGGGGATAGTATGTCGTGAAAATGTTTGCAAATCGTAAAGCGCCATCAGAATGTCGGGATGGTTATTCCCATTTCTCCCCAGAGCCTCTGAGCTCTTACAGGTGCAGCACTTACTGAGAGGCTGCAAACCCCTCTGGACTGTGGGTACTCACGAGATGGAACGAATACTCCAGAAGAGCTAAAGCTTCCCTAAAACTGCTCCAAGAGATTCAACCCGATGACCATTCCCCGGTCCTGTTCCCCTTGCCGGTGCAAGGAGCACCCACAATGTCAAATGTCAATGTCAAATTCGGTCACCCTCACTTCCTCTCTGAAGCCCACTCTCCCTAGGGAGCTTTTCCAGACTCATCCAAGAATAAATGACTTCCCCACGGACTCCTTCACCCAACCTCCGCGCTCTTCATTCTGGACAGCTTCTCTGTGCTACTGCTCAGACATCCATCTAAAGAATCCAAGCCTGGTGACCCAAGGACAGGGACCCTGTGCATCCATGTAACGCCCACACCCATATAACATCCACACCCACATCATTCTGTGTTAAGACCCCTCTCGAAGACAAGGATGCTTAATATAACACATTCAATCTCCATCCCATTCCCTCTCCAAAAATGTTTCTCAGAACCTCAAGCTGCTGGGAATACTTATTTATTTGGTCTATTAACACCAAGATCTGCAAAAAACAACTTCTAAACACAGGATAAGAAAACTTGAACATTAACATTCTTCTCCAATGTTGTGTAAGCTCTGCAGTACGGAAAATATACAAACTTCAAACAGCTGCAAAAATAGTGTCTTTGGGAGAAAATAGAGTTTCTACATCGATACAAGAAAAATAGGCATTTTTTTCTAATCCAACCCAGTCCTGGGGCAGGTGGAGGGTGTGGGGTCGCCGCTTGCCACCTGGAGGAATGCCAGCTCTCCCTCTCCCCCACCACCCACCTGGGGCTGGACAAGCTGGGCTGCTGCTTAAGACAATCTTAGGGTGAAAGCGAGACGAAAATGACACTTGGGAAAAACGCTTGGTTCCCCCCTCTGCCAGCAGCTGGATTGGTCAAGTGTTATGGCCCTTTAGGGCTGCTTTGGTCAGCTCCTCCAGTGGGAGGGAGGCATGGGGCTGGGGGCCGGGGGGCGGCTGGCCATCTTCAGGTCTCCTCTTCCACGGCTGTGGAGGAGAGGGAAGGAAATCTGTGGTGTCCCCTCTCCTTCCATCATGGCCAGCTTGCTCCATGACAAGGCCAAGGGCCCCACAGACAGTCCTTTGGACTCACATCCGGGGGGGACCCAAGACCTTCGGGTGAGTTTTCCACCAAGTGAGAGAGGCGGCAAGAACACAGGTGTGACTTGTGAGCTGCCCAGCTGCTAGTGGAGAAGGCGGGTCCCCCTCATATTCGGAGGGGCCGGTGTCCCTCCAGGGAGAGGACCCAGGGCTTTGACACAATAAATGAAAGTGCTCGAAGGCCGCAAGGGAAGGGCTCCTTCATCCCCCACCTCAGGAGAGCTAGGGAGGGGCCTGCCACCAAGGCACTGGTCTCCATGGCGAAGTGGGGGGGGTGGGGGCCCTCAGACCACCAGGGAACTCTGGAAAAGCACAGGCTCTTCGGATGGCGGGGTGCGCTGCCATGGCTCGAATGGCAGCGAGGAGGCTTTGGGGGCCTCTGGATCCTTCCGAGGCGGTGGTCTGGGGCTGGCCGGGGGAAGGGGGGACCCCGGGCTTGAAGGGCAGTTACGGAAAATGAAGCCCATGCTGGGGAAGAGGGGCTTCATCAAGCTGACGGGGCAGAAGGCCGAGCCGGTCGGGTTGAAATGGACTTTGTTCTTGTCGGGACAGGAAGTCAGGAAGGCCAGGTCAGGGCCTGGGGACCTGGAGATTGGAGAGAGAAACAGCCGGTGAGAGGGGGTGGGAGATACCACGGCAGCAGGGGAGCGGGGAGCTACGGCTCTGTCCAAACAGGCAATTCAACCAAAACACTACGGGCTACCGAGCACCCATCAGCCCGCAGGCCCTCAGCAGTCCATTCATTAGGAGTGTGGCTAAACAACGGGAAATCTACTTCAGCTGGGAGCAGGAGGGATTGAAGCTAGACGGGAAGGAGAACTTCCTGACCAGGTGATTTTAGAAGAGGAGACCAAGGGATCTTTTAATCTGAGAGGTTTCATCAATACACAGTGCTTTGAGGGCAGATCACTTGCCTAAAAGCAGAGACCCAGGCAAAATGATCTCCTGAGACTTTGCATAGCCTGAAGTAGGGTTTCTCAGCATCAGCACTATTGACATTTTGAGCTGGAAAATTTGTGGTTGTGGGGGAGCTGCCCTATGTGTTGTAGGGTGCTGAGGAGTGTCCCTGGTGCCTCCCCACTAGATGCTAGGAGCACCTATGCCCTTCCTTACGTTGTGACAACCCAAAATGTTCCCTGACAGTGCCAGACGTCTCCTGGGGGCCAGGGGGGAATGTCTCCCATCGAGATCTACTGACCCTAAAGAATCTCATTCTTGGGACACATTTGAGAGGTGATTTTTCCAAAGCCCTTCTGAGACACAAGGGTAACCACCAGGGTGAGAAGGCAGGCCGACCTTCACGGGAGGTCTGGGCTCTAACTCAACACGTGGTCTTGACCCACCCTCCCAACCCCACCCTTCTGATCCCTCGGAAGAAACAGAAGGATGAAAGGAGGGAGGTCAGGGAGTTCTAGAGTAGGGAATCCCTACAATAAAGAACAGGAGTGTCTAGCCATACTTTGAGGGGGGAAGCAGCGGGGAAGCCGCTGGTTGGGAGGGCTCCTGGGAAGAAGGCCAAGGTGTGGTGTGATGGATAACATTTAGACAGGAAAATGCACTTAGCGTATAGCTTGGTAAACTGATGACCATAATTCCAAACCCAAGAAGAGCGAGACAGGAAGAGGGCAGGGGTGAGCCCAGGGCAAGAGGTGGAAGAAAGAGGTGAAGACCCCTGTGCTGGGGTTATCTGGGAAGGCCTGGGGTCCCAGCAGAGTCCACAGCGGCAAGGTCTCCCCTGACCAAGAAGGGTTTACAAGAATCCCAACTTGCGCCCGAGAGGGGAGTGCTCTCAGTGTGTGCACACCCAGGTGGGGGAGGTGCCCCAGGGACCACGCCCCACTCGAAGGACGTGAGAGTGAACAGCATGACCCTGAATGGTTTGATTCCCCTCCTGGGAAATCCAGGCCATCGTATAGGAGCAGTGGCTAGGAAAAGGAAAATGTGACAGAAGAATTGTGAAACACAAGAACTTTCCCAATGGGCAAGTTCATACAAGGAAGAGGCCCCAACGAGCTGAGGATTTCTCTCCCAGGGCCTCTTGGAAAGCAATCTGGAGGTCACCACCTCATTTTTTTGAGATCATGATCTGAGCCAAAATCAAGAGTCGGGTGCTTAACCGACTGAGCCACCCAGGGCCCCAAGAGTCACCGTCTCTCTCAAAGGATTAACGCAGGGGCAGGAAGCCGGAGGATACAGCTTGAAGACCCCTGCTGGCGTCACGAGTCTGTGCAAGAGTCAGGGAAGGCACCAGCCTCATTTCCACGAGCAATCCCAGGCTGTGGCCACTCAAACATAGCGTGGACTGGGGAGAGACACAGGAGCCCAGTCTGCTTAAGGGGCAAGGTCTGGTCTTTTTCCTCCACACCATCCTAGAACCTAGTGTCCTTGGGCAGCTACATAGCAAAGCTGGGAGCAACCACCCCTGGGTCCTCGGGCCCACTCTACGTTCTAGCCGTACCCTCTGTCGCTACCATGGACTGTCCTCTCGCTCACCTTCGACGCGAGTGGGGCTCTCGAAGCTCAGACCCTGACCTAGCGACATCTCAGCTCACACACCAGGACCGACTCTTCCTGGCTGAGAATCTGTCCTGCTGACTGTGAAGCTGGTGGGGGAAGGAAATAAGCTCTTCGGGGTGCCTGCTGCGGGGGATCAGGTGGGCATTTGGAAAGGTTCAGCCCTCGATCCTCTCTGCTGATGGGAGGGGACTATGGTGAAGAAGTCAGTCAACATCAGAATGGCTTCTAAACTGGGGCCCCTGGGTGGCTCAGTGGGTTAAGCCTCTGCCTTCGGCTCAGGTCATGATCTCAGGGTCCTGGGATCGAGCCCCACATCAGGCTCTCTGCTCAGTGGGGAGCCTGCTTCCTCTTCTCTCTCCACCTGCCTCTCTGCCTACTCGTGATCTCTCTCTCTCTCTGCCAAGTAAACAAATAAAATCTTTAAAAAAAAAAGAAGAACAGCTTCTGAACTGTCCCACCTGGTTCGGGAATATTCCACAGTCCTTCCTCATTAGGACTGCAAATTTCTGTCTGGGAGTTCATGACACTTGAACCACTAGAGCCCCAGGGTGAAGTCTTGCATTAGAAACAGGGAGGATTCAGGCCTCCCTGCCACTCCACTGGGGACAAGACAGAGTCCCCTCTTTGCCTGAAAAGAACTACTAGTATGTTCTCTCTCTCTCCGATTACCGTCTAGCAAAGTCACACCTTCCCCAGGGATGGAAAAAAAAATAGAAAAAACAAAGGGTTCGGATTTCAGATCTCTTTCCTTTCCAGCTCCCCCAGCACTTGGGCTGGCATGTGGGCAGGGAGCAGGTTTCCATAGAGATCATGATAAGCAAAGATTGAAGGGCTCGAGTAGGTAATGTCAACAAGTTTGGTTGTGGAAAAAGTGCAGTGTGGAGCATCTGAAGTTGACCGTGGCCCCAGGCCGAGAGAGGGTCCAAGGTGGGAGAAGGGCCTGTCAGGAAGGCCAGCGCAGGGCTGTCCCCCCCATCCCTGGCCCTGCCCTGTCCCGTCCACAGTGCACGGTCCACGGGAGGTACTCACACGGCCTCTTCGAACACACGCACTCTCTCGCAGCCTTCCGGGGGCTCCCGTTTGAAGACGTAGCTGTGATTGGGCCGAGGGGAGGCGGCAAAGGCAAGGACCGGAGACGGGCTGCTGTCTTCAAGGCAGGCTGGGCGGCCCGGAGAGGAGGCTGCAAACAGAGTGAGGCTGAGGCCAGTGGAACTGAAGGAACGGAGCCTCTCGGCTTTCCTGGGCTCAGGCTTCGGTGTAAAGGGGCGAGGCTGGGACCCGTGATGAGGGGTGGGCGGGGTTATGCTAATCCGGGTTGTCCCAGCATGCTTTACCCGAAAACAGCTTTGCGGTAGTTACAAAAGTCTGTATCTCGTTATACAGGATAAAAAAATACAGTTGAGGGGCGCCTGGGTGGCTCTGTCGGCTGGGAGACCAACTCTTGATTTCAGCTCTGGTCATGATCTCACGATGGTGAGATTGAGCCCCACCCAACTCGGGCGCCATGCTGAGCGGGAAGGTTGCTTGAGATTCTCTCTCTCCCTCTCCCTCTGTCCCTCTCCCTCTGTTCTCTCTCGCTCTCAAATAAATACATCTTAAAAAAAAAAAATACAGTTGAATTGATGGAAAAATCAGGTCTAACAGCAATTCTGTATTCCCAGGAGGTAGACTATAGTTGGGACTCCAAGTCATCATTAAAGGAATCCTAACTTCTGTCTCCCTGCCTTTTCCCAAGACCACACAGCCCTGGTACAAGTACCACGGCTTCATCCTCTCCACGATCTTGCAAAGCTATCCCTTCCTCCGGGAAGAGCCCTTGTACAGTCTTTATTCAACCCCACTCGTGGGATAAAATCCCCCTTCCTTTCCACACAGCGCATGTACTTGGCCTAGGCTGCCAATATTGACTTTATCTGTATTTATCTGCCATTTATTCCTCATTACTCTGTGCTGTTTACCTGTGCGCAGTGTGAGACGGGCCCTTGAGCAGCCTACCTCACAGGGCGCTGTGAGAATCCAGTTCGGGGAGGCAGGTCACAGTGCTTTAGGGGAGGAGGATCGCTATCGCGGGGGAGGAATGGCTTGGGTCTCATCCTCCCGGGAAGGAGCCAGGGCCCGGGACAAAGTAGAGATTTGGAGTGGGAAAGCGTGGGTTTCAATCTGGGTCAAGTAGCATGACCCTGGGGGGAGAGACCACATTCGCTCGTTGTCGATCTTTCCCAACCGCCTCGAGACCTGTTGCTGGTAATGCGCGCAGTGGACCAGCCAGACCCACAGGCTTTCCACCCGGCAAGCTGAACCTTAGCCAAAACGGGAGGACGAGAGGTGCTGCTTGCCTGGGTCCCGGTGAGACCAGAAGTGCAGGTGCAGAGAGTTTATATAAATTATAAATCAGAATCTGTGGGAAGAACCGTTTCTACGGCTAGTAGGGCATACAGAATAAAGACCACTGTGAAAATATTCTAATTGGTTAGTAAGGAGGACTCCCAGGCTTGAAATTGATTAGAGGGGGAAGGGCATGGAGGGATCCCCTGGACCTCAGGCAGGCCCCGGTTCCCCGGCCTCCCCTCCACTTACCTTTGTCATGGGGGATGGATGCCAGCTCCTCGACTGCACCCCGGTGTTCCTCGCGGCTGGCCGGGCCCGAAGGCTGGGGGGATGCCAGGGGCATGGAGGGAGAGCTGGCAAGGTTGCCAGGCTCCAGGAGGAGGAGGGGGTGGTCACAGCTGCCACTCTGGGCGGGAGCTGGGGCGCGGTGCCCATCAGGGATATCAAGGATCTGCCAGGGAAGAGGATGGGGAAGGACTCTTAGGCCCATCTCTGGCGGTGACCCTAAGCTCCTCCCTTCGCTGTTCTGGCCTCTATCCCTGACACACTGAGACACCAGGACGCGGCTTTCTCAAGTCACTGCTTTAAGGGAAAGCCCGTCCTATTTCTCCCCTGGCCCTTGCGACGCAATCCAGAATCACACGCTTAGTTGTACGGTCTCATCGAGGTGATGCCACTGGCAGGCTGTAAGCCTCGAGGGCGGGGACGTTCTCCGGGAGCACAAAGATGAAGACCATCTGGGGAGCACGCAGAGGGGCGAACCACCAGGAGCCTGACAACGCGAGCCCCCGCAGGACGGGCACACATGTCATTATCGTGTGAAATACCCGCTCCCTGCTCCTTAACTGTCACAGGTACTCGTCCCTGCAGCTCCCCAAACTGTGCGCAGGTGTCTGGGCGGGTATCAAGTCCTACGCGGACGTCGATTAAAAATCAACTAGCTAGTAACTCATAAACTGAGGAGTGTGCCCATCAGCATTATATTAATACTTCCCAGCTGGCATTCTGCAATCGCGGTGTGTCAGTACACGAATGTGCCTGAGAGCGAATGATTGAGCCTGGGAGTGGGGGGTGGGGTGGGGGGCAGCGGGGAGGCTGCCAGGGGCACCTGGGCACGAAGGATGAATGCAGGTCCCCAGGTGGACATGGGGGGAGAGGGGAAGGACACCGGCGACTGAGGCACGGACAGGGGACGGTGATGGGGATGCAGGCGCAGGGAGCGGGGAGCCGGTGCTTTGGCTGAAGAGCGGTGCTGAGCCCCTTCTTCCTGGCTGGGGAGTCTCCCCTCTGCCTGAGGCCGGCTCCCTCTTTCCGCCCAGCAAAAGCCTGCCTCCGCTCCACCACCCGGCTCTGCTGCCCCCGTGGCTAAGTCCATGCGAATCTAATGAACTCGGTCTGTGGAGAGCCGAGGTGCCACCGGCCCGCACCTGCACCCGCGCTCAGCAAGCCGCTGGCGGTGGCGCATGGAGGGCGCGCCCCACTCACCCGCAGCAGCTCCTCTTCACCCTGTTCTTTCACAAACACCTCCTCCAGCTCTTGGTTGAGCCCTTCCAGGCTCCGGTGCAGGCAGGGGCTGAGTCGCAGGACAGGCGACCCTGAGGGGAAGCTGGGAGGGGACGCCTGAGGAGGAGGTAGATGGAGAGATCACGGACCGCCCCCCCCCCCAAGCCGTGCAGAGTTACTGGTTCTGACCAGGTGGGTAATGTCTTATCTATGCCGCCAAACCAAGTAGGTATAAAGGAGGATCTGGGGACAGGGACCGACTGCAATAGGAAACTCAAGGGGCTTTTCTTCACAAGTTAGTGCTTTGAGAGGTCTAGAGCATGCTTCTAGAGTCTGCAGGCTCCCCACTGGGTCAATTAAGGGGGGCGCAGGATGGAGGGGAGAGCCACTGGTGAGGCCAAGAAGCCCTCCCAGCAACATTCAGCGAGCTCGAGTTGTCGCCCAAACCACCTAGGCAGCTGCGTGGCCACGGGGCGGGCAGCGTGACAGGCTCCGTCAGTGGCCGTAAGACCCTCGAGGACGTGCCCACACGAGGCCACCCCGGGTGACAAGAAGGGGCTCGGGCCCTGGGAGGGAGGCGGACACACACATACCCTCAGTGCTCCCCGCACGGCATGGTCCCCTTGCAGGGGGGAGCCCCGCTCCTTCTCTTTCCCGCTGCGGCTGAGCTTTGTCCTCTGCAGTTGGTGCTTCAACTTAGAAATCTGGCAGCCCAGGGACAGGAGGGGGGAGAGGCAGGTGAAGCAAAGCTAAAGGGCACTGGGTTCCCCCCCTGTGGTGCGGCTGCTACCCAAGGCCCACAAAAATGCCTAAGAGGAAGATGGAAAACTTCCCAGGAACGCTTGGTGAGTTCAGAACCAATATATATGCTCATCGGGCAAGCTTGAGACCTGATGAACTAGGTATTTGGTGTTTCTGAATTTCATGTATTCCACGGATCAGTTGGAAAAATGAATCGGATGGATCGGTTTCCAAAAAATTCAAAAGACGCAATGCCGAAACCATTTATATCTTTCACAGATTCCAAAGGCGTGGAATACTACTCTATTAATAGAAATGGGAAATGATGTTTTCGAATTCACTCTTCAAAGTACATTTACAGCCATCTCAGAGGCCCTGGGACCAGGAAGAAGTATTTCCCCTCATTTTAAATAGACTGCATTGAGCAAGGAGTCGACGCTCAAGAAGGAATATCAGATTTTGTCCTGACTTCCATATTTTGTAACAATTACACATTATTACAAACGGTTTTGACTATTATCCCTGTCACATGTGTAATTCTCCACCTACTCGTCCTCAGCTAGCAAAGGCTTGGGGAATGCAGATCTATTTAAATATGGGCCCAAACTGGGGCACCTGGGTGGCTCAGACATTGAGCATGTGCCTGCGGCTCAGGGCATGATCCCAGGGTCCTGGGATCAAGCCCCGCATCGGGCTCCCTGCTGGGCGGGAAGCCTGCTTCTCCCTCTCCCACTCTCCCTGCTTGTGTTCCTGCTCTCGCTGTGTCTCTCCCTGTCAAATAAATAAATAAAAAGCTTAAAGATATATACATATATATATGGTCTCATATGTGTATATATATATATATATATATATACACATATGAGACCGAATTAAATAGGATTCAGAGAGGAGATCTGCCATACACGTTACAACCACTGCCAAGAAGAAAGTGGTTTTAGATCTGCTCTCAGGCACCATTCACACCGTGACCACGCTCAGTGTAAACTTAACTCACTCTGATCATTCCGAACTTTACATACTCCGTATTTCTCACTAGTTTTTAACTTGTAGAGCATTCCCTTCACATTTTCTCTCCGTTCTTGCAACCAAGAGTGGCTCAAGGGGACTCTCAGGGGATCGGCCCTGAGGGGCTGCTAGCTGGCGTGGCAGGTAGAGGTGGTTTAGGGGCCCGGGACCCCTGTCTGTGCCGCTCTCTACTCAGCCTCAGTGACTGGCGTCCTCCAGAGGGGGAGAGCCAGCACAAAGCATCTGGGAACACGCAACTATCTTTCTCTTCTTCTAAAAATAAGGCTGGATGGGACGCCTGGGTAGCTTGATTGGTTAAGTGTCTGCCTTCGGCTCAGGTCATGATCCCGGGATCTTGGGATCGAGCCCCGTGTCAGGCTTCCTGCTCGGTGGGGAACCTGCTTCTCCGTCTCCCTCTGCCTGCCACTCCTCCTGCTTATGCACGCGCGTTCTCTCTCTGTCAAATAAATAAATCAAATCTAAAAAAATTTAAAAAAATAAAATTAAAATAAGGCTGGATGCATAGTTAACTAGGAGGTGAGGTTGGGGGCCTCCAGTTCCCGGAAACTGACTCCCTTTCTCCAGCCTCGGGATGGCTTATCTGGATACGACCCCCAAGCAAAGGGAGAATAACAGTGGCTCCCACAGCCTGGGAGGCTGGAGGGCACCCGTGGTCCCTGGCAACGCCCCCGCCGGTGGAAAGCTCTGGACCCCTAAGCCGGGCCACCAGGACGCTGACAGGCGGCTCTGAAGGAGCCAGCTCATTAGGAAAAGGCAAGTGAGACCGAAGATGTGAGGCCAGTGTGGAGCAGACGCATCCACGGCGCCGGGCGCGGGCAGGAGGCACCTACCGTGGCCCGAGAGCCAAAGGGGGCAGTTACCTCTTTCCGGTGGTCTGTGCTGCCCCAGGACGCCGAGCGCTTGTGTGTACAGGAGCTGGCCCGCTCCCCTTCCAGCTCTTGCCAGCACAGGGGTGTCTGCAGGGAGAGAAACCCCGTGAGACAGGCGGGGCTCCGGGGAAGCAGCCGCTCCCTGGTCAGAAGTGGTAGCTCTCTGAAGGCTTCTCTGTCATCTGGTCATCGGCCTCCCCAACACTGCCCGCCTTTTATTCTCTGAGGCTTCTCTACCTGCACTGCCTCTCTCCCAATCCACATCCTCCAGAAAGCCTTCCCTGATGAGCCAACAAGGCCAACGGGCTGTTTACTCTCTTGTGACTTCTACACATGGATTCTGACCCATGTGTATTCCAGGTGCGCCCCACGGGACAAGTCCTACCCCCCGCCCCGTCCCCGCCAGCTCCAGAAGGACACGGGCTCAGGGGGCCACCGGCACCCTCGATTCTCGGACCCTTCGTGGGGCCCGCACAGGTCTGGGTTCCTGGGGGTGTCATGAAAAGCAACTTACTAGATGGGACCCCGTTAAGCAACCATTACTTCCTAAACAGGAAAAATGTCAGTAGAGGTCCCCCGTCCTCCGTCTTTGACCGAAGCAGGAGCCTTCGTGATTTTTCCCTGCACACAGACTGAATGTTGGGGGCTCCAAAGTCCTCCTGAATAGGCACGGGAGGGGACAGTCTCAGCAAGGAGGAAGCCAGAGTTCTGAACTCAGCCCTGACCCTGACCCTCCTGGCTTTATTGCAGCTCCCTCTCCCGGGCCCTGTGCTGCCCTTTGTGAGAAAAGACCTCTCAGTTGGCCATATCCCCCTCCCCAGCTGCATAGAAGGCCACGCGCCCAAGATTGAGGCAGGGGGAGTTGCAGACCCACTTCCTGGGCCCCAACCTGAGGGAGGAAGCTGTTGGCTTAAGCAGGAGACAGAGGAGGACTAGATCACTTCCCACTACCGACACCCCCTGCTTCCATTCCAAGGGAGGGGCCCAAGGGGGAATGTTCCAGAGGACCCAGCTCTAACTTCTCTGCACGAGCTGCCAAACCATGAGGGCCTGGGAACCGTCTCCTCCAACAGATCTGCTGACCTCCCCCGAGAGGTTGTTGCAAACAGAAAAGGGGGAGGATACGAGTGGGGGAAAAAAACCCAACCACTCACCACCCAACAGCTGTGAAGAAGAGCGGGGGAGGGGGCAGACTGCCCTGTGCGACAGCTGTACAGAGGGGCCACGGGGGGCTGAGACTCCTCGGCTCTTCCTTCTCCCGGCTGCTGACCAGGACCTTTCCTGGGCCATGCGACACAGCCAGGGGGAGACGGCCACCCCACCCTCCTTCCCTGACCACGCCACAAGGAAGGCCGGCCAGGGCTCCCGTCTCCACGCCCCCCTCCAGGCCGCAGCCCAAGCCCTCGAGGTAGAGCTGGCTGTGACAGCAGATGGCAACCAAGCGGCTAGCTGGTCGACTTCCAAATGCCTGCGTCTCCCGGAACTGGGGTGCTGGTAGACAGGGGCCCAGGAAAGCTGCTGTGCATGCTGCAAATGAGGAGGTCCCCCTCTCCCAGAGTTTCCTCGGCCCAGCAGACACACAAACGCGGCCTCCCCTCCCCAGGCTCCAAAGCCAAACCTACAGATTGTTCGCTCTGCTCACCCAAGCTGAGCTCCGTGCAAGCCTGCTGTCCCTGGAAGGTGGCAGAGGCCACAGGGGAGGGATGACGAAGGCTAAGGTGGCGATGGCCATTTCCCTTCCATCGGGAAGGTACCACACTCACAACAGCCCCACCCAGACCACCAGAAGCTCTATTAAGATCTCTTGTGGACTCTTCGAGGGCCTTCTTTCTTCGGAGATGCGTGAGGGGGTGGAAGCAGAAACGTGGGCTGGCAGTGGAGTCTAGAAAGGAGGTGAAAATTCACGCCAAACAGGGATCATGTCTCTCGGTCCATCTTACTTCACCTCTCTCTACTCAGCTACGTGTTCTAGCAGCCGCGGCTGTCTGTGTAAACCATGCTACAAGGTCACTGCTTTCCCGCAACACGCGGCCACCCCTGGGCACAGATGTCACCATCTTACCTTCCATCCCATGGGCCCTCCATCCCGGGCCCTCGCTGCACCCAGGCCAACCTAGCTCTGCCTCCTTCCTCCCCTTTCTGGACTTCCAAGCCTGGCCTCTCCATCGAAGAGGGCCTGCCCTACCAAGTCTTCCCAGCCTGCACCTCGGGGAGCCCGTCGACATTGTCTGCCTCCTACTGCCGGCTCCTCCGCGCCTCTCCCCTATACAGATGGGCTCGGAATACATCACCCACGCACCCAACATATGGTTACTGAGCGCACACCGCGTGTCAGGTACCGTCCCAAGTGCTGGCGACACAACCACGCACAGAACAATAAAAATCCTTGTCCCCTCGGAGTTTATGTTCTAGTTGGGGACATAGTTTAAACGGTGATAAGTACTAAGAGAAAAACACAGCAATGAAAGGAGATAGGAATGCTGGGTGGGCGAACATGATTTTAAATGTCAGGGACATCTTCAATTAAAAAGTAACATCTGAGGGAAAACGTGAAGGGGACGTGGAAGCGAGCCAAGCGGATATCTGGGGTAAGAGAGATCCAGACGGCGGACAGGCCAGCGCAAGGGCCCTGAGGCAGGAGCGAGCCCGGTTTGTTTGAGAATGATGAGGAGGCCAGTGTGGCTGGAGCAGAGTGAGCAACAGGCAAAGCAGGAAAAGGTGAGGTCAGTCGATGTGAGAGCCTGAAAAGCGGCCCTACAAATATACCAGGTCCTCATTCCTGAAACCTCTTAAGTGTTACTTTATACGGTAAGTTTTTACAAATGTGATTAAGTTACGGATCTTGAGATGGGAAGATTATCCTGGGTTATCCAGACAAATTGGGCCGTTACAAGTGTCCTTATAAGAGAGACAAAGGACAATCGGACACACGGAGAAAGATAAGGTCATGTGACCATAAAGGCAGACACTGGAGTGATGTGGCCAACAAGCCAAGGAGCGCCGGCAGCCGCAAGCTGAAGATTCGAGGAATGGCTCTCCTGGCACGCAGCCCTGCCAACGCCTTGATCTTGACCCAGTGAAGCAGAAGTGGACTTCAGGCCTCTAGATCCATGAGAGAATCAAGTTCTGTTGTTTTAAGCCATGAAGTTTGAGGTCATTTGTCCCAGCAGCCCCGGGAACCTAATACAGCAGGTCATCCTGCGCTTGAAGCCAGGGACATCCGAGCATCTGTAAAGCAAGCCCGTGCCGGGGTGTGGGCTTTGGCCCCTCTGACTGAATGGGGCGTGTCAAGGGCGGGGCCCACACCTGCCCCCTGGTTCCAGGGCATCTGGGTAGACTGGTGGCTTCGCCTCTGGGCCCCACCGCAGAGGTCTAAGCCGAGGTCTCCCTGGGGCACAGGAAAGTCACAGCTAAGGAAGGTTACCCTTCAAAGAGTGTCCCCTTTTATGGCACAAGGATCACGCCATGCGGCAGGATGGCAACGGGAGAAGTCGTTCCAGATGATCCTTTGGAAGTGGAGTGGGGCTTGAGCTCAGCAGACCAAAGTGTCACGTTCGCCAAGGGGATTCAGGCACTGGAACAGATTTATTTTAACACCCTGGCACACGGGGAGCAGCTGGGAGAGAAGCAGGACCATGTACTAGCCGTGAGCGACATCAGCCCACCCTGCAGGACGATGCTCGGATTCTGCCAAACTGGATGGGGGTTGAAGCCAGGGAGCCTTGCCTGGGCTTCTGAGCCCCCAGGGCCACATGCGGGAAGGTAACTGGACATGGAGGGCAGAGGACTGCTTTCCAAAGAACAGCCCAACAGAACAAGAAGGCAGGGGCGGGAGGGAGCTGAAAACCTTCCAAACCGGAACCTGGTTCTCTGACCCCAACCCAACTGGGTTTCCACCTGGACTCCCAAGCAAGAGTCCGGCCTCACTGTCTCCAGGGACCTTGGCAGAGCCGGGCAGGCCCTGGGAACACAGCCCCATGTGCCTGTGCGGGAACCAAGAGCAGCGTGGTGCCTGGCCTGGTACAGGCGCTCGGTAACTACGTGCGGAACATGACATTCGGCAGGGAATCAGCCCCCGGGGGACTCTGGCGAAACACAGGCAGGAAAAGGCTCTCTGAAGGGGGTCCGCCGGCCTGCGCCGGGAACTCTGGCTGGAGGTGGCCAAGGCCGGGTGACAAGGCCCCGGCCCCTCAGGGACTATGGAACCCTCGGATTTTCCACCATGGACCCATTTTCAAATATTCTGTGCTGCTGTCAAGCCATATGCTGAACAACTGGTCCCGCTCGCCAGTTTGGAAACCAGGCACCATGCCCAGGCCCCACACCCAGAAGGCAAGCCTGCAATGGGCAGACTGGAGCACATGTCGTCACGAAACACCAAGGCGCTGGCTCGGGAAAAAGAGTAACGAAAGGAAAGAAAACGCAGTAGGTCAAAGTCACAGAAAGGGAGGTCTTTCCCAACAAAGTGTGCGGCCTCTGCCGCTGGCCCGCAAGACACTCCCTGAGATTTGTCAAGGACCTGGCTATTTCTTTTCCCCTGTAGGCTAAATCAAGCCTAAAGAAAGCAGTCCCTCCTGGAGGCTTCCATCCCTCGCCTGTAGCGTGTAGAGGAAGCAGGGCTGGGGTGAGCATCACGGGGGGCCGGGCAGAGTGGGAACCCGGGCTCCCATCCGCCTGCAGGATGAGACCAGCAGGGGAACTGGGCTCAAACAGCCGTTCCAGCTGTGGTGAGACCACTTCCTCCCTGCAGAAGAGCTCAAGGAGCCACTGAG
Source organism: Procyon lotor (assembly GCA_028646535.1). Classification (NCBI taxonomy): domain Eukaryota; kingdom Metazoa; phylum Chordata; class Mammalia; order Carnivora; family Procyonidae; genus Procyon; species Procyon lotor. Next base: position 27,203,485 of record CM053619.1, on the reverse strand, counting down.
GGCTTTGCACAGCGAGAAGGGAGGCGGAGACGGCAACCCCGCCCTGACCCAGCCAGCAGCAGGGCGGGCCCAGTGGCCGCTCGGGTTTACCAGCTGACCTGGGCACAGACTGGTCCAGAGAGGGGAAAACGTCTACAGATTGGCCTGGAGAATCCTGACCAAGTCCTCCAACACACGAAGAACCTCCTCCCGATGATGGTGACTCCGTCCAGGAGCCTTGCCGGTTCTCCCCAACCGGCCGCTCTAGGCCCCCCGCTCCCGCCGTACCCAAGCTCTTCCTCGGGCTCACCCAGCTTGTCTCTGGGAGGCCTGGGCAGCGCTCTCCCGTGGCTCTTCCGGGCTCAGAACATGCAGAGCTTCGGGGCGCCTGGGTGGCTCAGTGGGTTAAAGCCTCTGCCTTCGGCTCAGGTTATGATCTCAGGGTCCTGGGATCGAGCCCCACATCGGGCTCTCTGCTCAGCAGGGAGCCTGCTTCCCCCTCTCTCTCTGCCTGCCTTTCTGCCTACTTGTGATCTCTTTCTCTCTGTCAAGTAAACAAATAAAATCTTAAAAAAAAAAAAAAAGAACCTGCAAAACTTCACAGAACACCCAATTCCCCAAATAAGACTCATCCACCTCTCTTCCTCCCCTGCCCCAAATAACTTGGGTAACTATCTTGCGAGGAAGACTCAAGAACGCAGCATGCTTGGCTATCTAAATGACAGGTGCTCTGTGCCTGCTGCCCAGGTCTGAAGCTTGCTTGGAATGGGCGGGGTGGGGGGAGGTTGTTTTCTCTAGAAGGTTCAGCCTAACTGTGGCTGCTGCCTTCACTACAAGGCATGTCCCCGGGAATGCCAGGGCTGATGGGGTCTCCAAACACACATGCTCTAGCTGCTGGCTCTGGGGTGGGGGGCGGGGGGCAAACAGGAGGGCAGAAGTGAGGGCCTGCCTGCCAGACACAGCAGAAGTGCTCACACTGGTGTGTGTGGAAGAGAAAGGGCACAAGGCAAGGGCGGGACTCAGAGAAATGAGGGAAAGGTGCCGGCCTCGATCTATTTTTTTTTTTTTAACAACACAAAAACTTTCAAGGACTTTGGTAAATCCTGCCTCCCCACTTTCCCTCTCCCCTTGTCCACGTTCCCTTGTAGCTCCCCAACAAAAGCCCTCCCTCATCTCTAGGCCGTCCTGGGGATATGCCCGAGATGCACAGAGAAGGAAGAGCAATCTCTTCGGGAGAGGCCAGGAGGGCCTCAGGCCTTCCCGGTGTAATGCCAGGGTTGAAGGGGGTAGTTTGTGCCAGGCTGGGGATAGGGGGGTGCTCAAGCAGGAATTTAACCGGAGCCCCAAATCTAGAAGCCGAAAATTCCCGAAAAATGGGCAGAGTGCACATTTTGGTCTGGATGCCTATGTTGGTCAGAATTCTCCCACCTCTTGACTCCGGCCACAATATTGACAGGTTGCTAAGAGTTCCTCGAGGGCTGGAGCCCATCCCGGGAAAAGAGGAAAGCTGCACAGCTTGGCCTTGCCAGACCCACGGAGGCGCATCGCTGACCTCTGTCTCGCCGTGGCAAGGAGCCCAGACTTGTTATATAAAACATCTGGCCCGCAGCTGGAGCCCGAGCAACAACACACCGCCTAGAGCCCAGGCCCCGAAATCCCACCAGGGGACATCTGAGGCCAACCCTCCCTTGAGCTGACAAAGAGAACACTCTCCAAGGAGTGGGGTAGAGGCTTCCTAGAAGGTTGGTGGCCGGAAGGGACAGGGGCGGGGAGAGGTGGGGAGCCCACACCTGACAAAGGGGGACGTCACTCTTGAGCTTGCGCAGTAGCCTCGGGTCCTGTGCTCCTGGAAGCCCTGCTTGACTAGATCTGTTCTTTGGATTAAATCCTCCTCTCCGAAGAGAAGGGGGTGCGTACTCCAGGCCTGCGAGGGCAAAGAGGCCATCTCACTCAGCCCTCGCCCAAGGATGCAAGGCACAGCGGTGCCTGGGGCTCCAAAGACGCGGGCCCCCGCCATGCAGCCCTGGAGCGTGTCCTCCCTTTGCATTCTGTCTGTAGATGAAAACAGAGCCACTGATCTCAGCTGCGGCAAATTCTTGTTGGTTCAAGGTGGGGCATTCCCATGAGAATTCCTCTCCTCTAAACCGTGCCAAACATTTGGCCCCATCTCATCCCTTGGCTGGCTGTTCACTGGCCTTCATGGAACTGGCATCCAGACTCACAGAGGCCAAATCTTGTTCTCATTTCCTTATCCGTCATTCCAACATGCCGAGAACAGTGCTGGGCATTCAGATGTTCACTGGCAACATCTGAAAATGGAGCTCGCTAAAAAAAAAAATCATAAATAAAAAAAAGAGACTAACGGGGCCGCACACAGAAGAGGAGGCAGGGGGATGTAAATGCGCAAAACGCTTTCACGCTCGGCCGTCACCTCACTTGCGAGCAAGCCAAGCGGGCACATGCTCCCGGCTTGCAAAGGAAGAGCCGTCTTGCCCAGGACCCCCCAGGATACGGGCCTGCTTCGGAGCCCCTGTTCTTCCCACCCTGTTTTCTTTTTCCAGAGAACTCGTTTGCTCTGAAGTCAAACAGGAATGGGTTTAAACTGTGTCCAAAGGGAAGAGATTGGACTGTGAACAGCTGGTAAGAAAGCTCAAGCCCTGAATCAGATTAAGAAATATCTCTGGGGGGCGCCTCGGTGGCTCAGTGGGTTAAGCCTCTGCCTCCGGCTCAGGTCATGAGCTCAGGGTCCGGGGATC
>CM053619.1:27186124-27200250 GCA_028646535.1 Procyon lotor | reverse complement strand
AAAAAAAAAAAAAGAAAGAAATATCTTTGTATAATTTTACATAGGAGAGCACCCCTTGCTCAGGTGAACACCATCTTATTCAAAAACCAACCAATGGGCTGGGTGATCTGCGGAGATTTTTTCCAGGTTTAGGATTCTTATTGAAAAGACTGCCAGGAAGAAAAATACTGACAGAGGGGAACCAGGCTTCAAAGGGCTTGAACCGGCCCACTGGACTCCTACGGGCTCCTGGCTAGGGCTGCTGTCCTCACCATCTGAGAGCTTTCCACTCCTACTGCTCCAGTGGGACCTATCCGGGCTCGACACACTTTTTGGCCCCCTCTCCCAGCTGTCTGGGGAATGCAAACTCAGTTGAATGTTGGCCTGCTTAATTTTAGAAAGGTAAATCTCATCTTTGAAAACCTAGAAGAGATTCCAAAGTCAACTCTTGCTTACCTACACACAAATACTCAAAGCCAGGCTGGAAAACCCAGACTGCCTTCTCTCTTCCACCAGCCAGGTGGGATGCAAACTCGTTTTCACGTTGAGTTTACAGGAGAAAACCAAGCTGGTAAATATCAGAGGCTGAAAAGCCACACGGTGAAGACGTACAGCCAAACAGCCAGGGCAGATCATTTCAGTGACTGAGAGGCGGTAAGTAGACCAAAGGCCTCCTCAGCCAGCCCCCCGCCCCCCATCTTTATCCCCTCAGGAGAGCGTGTCATTACCTGGGTGGCCTTGTCATTGGTACAGCAGTTGAAGGCCCCATCGTGGGCATCTCGTGGCCACTGGCCCAGAAGGTAGGAGCTGAGGATCGTGTCCAGGGAGAACGTGCGCCGGACCTGGGGTGGCTGAGGCCTACACACTGACTTTTCTGGGGCCACAGAGCACGGGACGCTGGCTGGAAGAGAGCACAGCCCGCACACCTCGACGTCAGCACGGAGGAAGGAGACGAGGTAACCAACCGTCTGTCTCCTAGGAAAGCCGCACCTGACGGCCCTGATGGCCACGTCTTCACTTGCATTCACCTCCCTCCTAAAAGACTATTTCAAGAGCCCCATAAAAGCAAATACAGTCTGACCAGAGCTTTCCTGACTTAACCAGCTGGCCTTTATCACTGGAAACGATTTACAACATTTTACTTTAGACAAGCGGTGATTTTATACATGTCTTCTATCTTTTTCCTGTTCCTAGTGGACTGTGAGGCCTGAACTCCCAAGTCTCGGACTAAGCTCCTGAGAGCAGGACTATTTCCCATCATTAATGAGGGAACTCTAAGGGGCCCTCAAAAAAGCTTTTATCCCCTGCCCTGCCTCTCTCCAGCACCCACTGCAGGGCTCCTAAGGATCGCACAAATTCAACCCAATTAACTGAAGGACTTTTCATACTTCCTTCATGACGGGTTAGCTCAGAGAACCTAGGGGACTGAGACAAAGAGAACAATCTATTGTTCTCTTCTTTCAACCATCTGGGATGGAGGAATCCAGCTTAGGAAAATCAGTCTTTTGGTTCCCTCCTCTGTCTCCCCTCTTCTGGCTAAATGGGACAAAAATAAAGCAATTATAAATCCATCCACTTCATTTTTACCTTGGTTAAAGCTTTTTGGGAGATGGTAAAAATTGAGACTGCAGATAAAATGTAAGCGTTCTGGAATCATCGTTAAGTTTCAATCATCTGGGTTGACCCTGCTTTCCACGGGCACATTCAAAACGTTCTATTATCTTGGGGCGCCTGGGTGGCTCAGTTCTTAAGCATCTGTCTGTGTTCGGCTCAGGTCATGATCTCCAGGTCCTGGGATCAAGCCCCACGTTGGGCTCCCTGCTCAGTGAGGAGTCTGCTTCTCCCTCTCCCCCTGCTTGAGCTCTGTCTCTGTCTCTCTCTCAAATGAATCAATTAAAAACAAAATCTTAAAAAAAAAAAAAAATTCTACTATCTTAAGATCCGTAAAGGCTCTTTCCTTTCCACAGAGCAAAGCATTTTCACATCCGTAGCAATCCCTTGATAACTTGTGTGTGCATTAAGCACAGCAAAAGGAACTGGGGATCGTAGGTATAAATAAACTTGAAGAGCTTTATATTAAAAAGACACCAACAGGGGCACCTGGGTGGCTCAGTCGTTAAGCTGCTGCCTTCGGCCCAGGTCAGATCCCAGGGGCCTGGGATCGAGCCCCGCATCGGGCTCTCCGCTCTGCAGGAAGCCTGCTTCTCCCGCTACCATTCCCTCTGCTTGTGTTCCCTCTCTCGCTGTGTTTCTCTCTGTCAAATAAATAAAATCTTTAAAAAATAATAATAATAAAAAATAAAAAGACACCAACAGGTTGGCAGTTCCTCAAAAAGTTAAACATAAAATTACCCAGCGATCGCGCTTCTAGGTAAAGATACAAAAGAACCGAAAGCAGGGTCGTGCACACTCCTGTTCAGAGCAGCGCCATTCACAACAACCGAGAGGCAGAAGCAACCCAATGTCCATCGACAGATAAATGGATAAACCAAGTGTGCTGTATACACGCGATGGACCATTAGTCTCAAAGGCAGATGAAATTCGGATTCGTTCTACAACACAACCAAACTTCGGAACATTATACTAAGACAGACACGAAAGGATAAATATTGTATGATTCCACTTCTAGGAGGCAAACTCGTAGGGACAGAAAGTCGATTAGAGGTTACCAGGGACTTAGGGGGTGAAGGGAACAGGGAGTTAATTTATGGGCACAGAGTTTCTGCTTGGCACGATGATAATATTCTGGAAGTGGACGGTGGGGATGGTAGTACAGTATCGTGAATGTACTTAATGCCACTGAATTATGACCTTAAAATGGTTAAATGGTAAAATTTATGTTAAGCATTTACCATGATAGAAAAGGAGATGCTAACAACACTGTATATTCTCTAGATCTGTTTACATATTTACACACATTTTGACACAGTTGACATCAGTGTGAAATATACATTATGTTCTGCTTTGTTCTACTCATTTCATATACCCACTTCTGAGTATCAACAATTTACATATTTGTCAATGATTACATAATATCCCACTAGGTTGGTATACAGTGGTCTGCTTAGTCTCTCCCATATTTTTGGGCATTTGAGGGGGTCTCCCTGCCCACAATCTGGACATCGCAAATGTTACTGCACGGATAACTTTCAGTCTGTTTTCATCTAATTCCTGGCATATTTCTGAGTCCTCTCCCTCAGCTATCATACATGTTCATTTAAAAGAGAAGAAAATGACACATTGCAAAGTAGTGTGAATTGCAAAAAAGTCAGGAAATATATAAACAAAAACCTCGAATCTCAATACCCAGAGATAAGCACTACAAGGCTGTGAGAGCTACACCCTTGTCCGCCTGTCTGCTGTGTGTATGCTTTAAAATAAAAAATGGATGGGGCACCTGGGTGGCTCAGTTGTTAGGCGTCTGCCTTGGGCTCGGGTCACAGTCTCAGGGTCCTGGGATCGAGCCCCGCATCGGGCTCCCTGCTGGGCGGGAAGCCTGCTTCTCCCTCTCCCACTCCCACTGCCTGTGTTCCCTCTCTCGATATGTCTCTCTCTGTCAAATAAATAAAATCTTTAAAAAGATAAAATAAAAAATGGGATTATACTGTACATATTGTTTTGCAATATGTTTTCACCCTATACCATAAAAACTTTCCAAATAGTATACATTGACCTACAAGATACCCTTTTAAAAGATCTTTAACATTTCTGTTAAAATTCTTCAAAGGCTCATTTTCAAAGACGGTAGCCAAAGGCCTTATGTTCTGGTCCCACTTACCTTTCCTGTACATTTCACTCCTCTTCAAGGTCTCTGCATCCTGGACAAGCTGCACTAGGAACCATCAACCACCCATGTCCTGTGCCTTTCCTCCTCTGAGGTTTTGCACAGGTGCCCAGAGTTGAAATCTGTCCCATGCGTCCGAGTCAGCCTAATCGTCTCCACCTCCACAAAGCATGCTGGATTCCCTGGAAGAACCTTCCGATTTCCCCCAGCACTTTGTGCTCTTTTAGTACCTAGAATCTTCTGTTGGATTATGGGTATTTTAACTCCTAGATAATAAACAACCTGTGGCCAAGGACTGTCTCTAATTTATCTTTGTACCCCACACGGTGCCGAGAACACAGGGCTGGTGATTGGCAGATGCCTAAGGATTCATATAAAATCAAAAACCTGTTACTACAAGGGAATACCTGCTCTAATTAGATCATAGATTCGAAGTCTGTCTACCTTGCACATCCATGCTCAACCCCCTCCCCATGAGCAAAGCCCCCAGAGCTGCCTGTCTCTTCCTTTTCTCTGGCTCAGGAAGGCCTGGCCTCGCTCTTCTCCTCCCTGTGTCTTGGCACCCAGTAAGTCAGTGATAGGTACGCTGGGTTCAAGTCCCAACTTCACCTCCCCCGTTAGCAGTCAACTACTCTTTCTCCTATCCTGGGTTTAAGATTAAAAAGTGGCACTCCAGATATTTTGGGGAGGTTTTGACACACGCTGCCAGGCAGGTCAGACACAACACTGCTGCCCCGTGGGCCTCTGAAACCATCTAGGAGAGCCTAGGGATAAGGCGGGCGGCAGCCCCAAGAAAGCAAGTTTACAGGATCACGTGACAGAGCCACAGAGAGGCAGGTGGGAAGCAGATGAGGAAGAGGCTGGCATGAAGGCCAGAACACAGCGATCCTGACAGCTGCTTCATTGCTGTGCAAAAGAGGGCCAGGACCCTTGGGCGGGGAAAACAGTGAGGAGGAAGGATCTCTGGGAACAGCCTCACCCAGCCCTCCCCCAGAAACTGCCGCAAAAGCCTCCCAGAGATTTTTCTTGTACTGAGATCATGAAGTCTCTCTGGTATTTATATAGAACTTTTAAGTTTCGCCCCATCTGCACAGTCCTTTCCTATGGGTCTTTACTCTCCCATCAGCCCCAAAAGGGGAGGGGGCGGGGAGGGAATGTAAGGGACCCGAGGCCCAGAGAGGGCTAGTCTCACACTAGACTCAGTTGCCCACGAGGTCCTAGGTGGTCCTCCGCTTAAACCCAAGCCTCCTTCCCCCTCACTCACCCCACGCGGGCTCCTGGCCCTTTGACAACAGGAATAGTCTGAGGTTGCAGGGGACACCTGCCTAGACACCTGCAGGAAGGACTGTCTTTATAGCTCCTTTTAGGGGAAGGGAGTCTTTTGATGGCAGGCATTATCCAGGTTTCTGTACTGACTTTCTGTTTTTCAGGTTGGTTGGGTTTTTTTTTCTTTCTTTCTTTCTTTCTTTTTTTAAAGTCTTTGAAACCTTGGGATTCTACTACCTCCCAGGGACCATCTACCACACCCATCTGGTATCAGTTTGCATTACCCTTCATATCCCACCCCACTCAAGAGCTACAGTAGGAATCCAATCTCAAGGACAGCAGTCAGAGATGGGACCATACTCCCAGTACTCCTGAGGTCAGGGAGGACCCAGAATCCTGGAATTTGTGTTGAGAATCCAACTACCCGCTTTGGTCAACTCTACATGCTTTCTGACTACCTTTGACCAAAGTGATTCACAAAGACTCTGAGGGCAGCATGGGTCCTGACTTGCTCTTCCATATAAAAAAAAAAAAAAAAACACAATTTAAAAAAAAAAAAGAAAGAAAGAAGAAAAAAAGGGAAGAAAACAAGACAGTGGGTGGGAGATAGGAATGGAGAGAAACTGAACACCCCAATCTAGGACCAGTGACCCCTGATATGCCCTCCTCTCTGCCAGACCTACAAGGATCTCACTACATCAAAGTCAAACTTGAAGGTCTTGCCTCAGTTTCTTTTCCTTCAAGGAAGCAGCTGGGCCTTAGCCTTATTTCTAGGGTGACCACATCCTACCACTGGCACAGCTCCTACCAGTCACAAGGTGACAGAATCACCTTCTGTCTCAGAGACCTCAGCAAGTCCCCACATCCCCTCCCCAACCCCCATTCTTGGTATGTCCTGACACCTCTGAAGAGAGTTCAAATGCCATGTTTCCTTCATGCCCAGAAAATGAGGGGGGCACTTTTTGAAAAATTCAATTTTGGTAGGAAATGAAAACTCACCACTTCTTTCAGAAACCTCGCCCTAAGTAGTCTGGTGAGCACCTCCTGATGTGGGCGCCAGAACCGATGAAGGGCTAAATGGGAGGGTCAGGTTCCACCCAAGTGCAACACAAACCAAAGCTAGAATCAGACAGTGACGGGTCTTGTGCCATCCTCCAAGGGGCAACAGGCTGGAGCGGTGTGGCGCCCCAATATCCACAAGAGGCTCAGTTGTGAGGGACCCATTTCTGACCAAGGGGCTCTACTTCCCTCCTGATAGGACTGCAGCCAACACCATCCAACCTCCCCGGGCCTGCTCTCCCATCTGGCACACGGGAGTTCAGCCTCCAGTACTTCCTAGCGATGCTCTCAAGAACAGAAGGTGAGAGGTGAAACTGCTTGGAAGTCTGCACTAGAAAGCTTGGGTTGAACCAGTTAATGTCACTCAAACTCACCCTCCTCCACAATTCTTTAGGATACAAGGGGGGGTAAAGGAGCCTAGAAAAAGATTCAGCCCAGAAAAGACGCAGAGAGAGAGTTCCAGCCACACTGTCCCTTGGGACACCTTGACGGGGACAGCCTACCCCAGCAGGGACATCGCCTTGAGGAACTGGAGAGGCTGCCTGCGTGTGCCCATTCTGTGCACGGGGGCCCTAGCTCCACGGGGAACGTCCCCAAAGAAATGTCACAAGCAAGCGTAGTTGAAACAGGAGCTCCCGGGCTTCTTCCTCATGGAATATACCAGAAAGATCTGGGGCCTCGGTTCTGCCCTGCCATTACGGTCAATGAAGAAGCATTGAGAAGTCACAACGGCTGCTTGTGGTTGGAAGCTGAAAAGGTTTCATTTCTGGAAAGTACCCCTCTCTCAGATTTGGGAAATAGGGGCGGGGGCGGAGGGCAGGAGGGGTAAGGAGACCACCAGCTCCCCTATCTGAGCAGGGACGCCCGGATCCTGCCAGGCCATGACAAAGCAGCAGGCCGCCGGGGGCCCGGCTGGGTGCCCGCGGGAGGGTGGAGTGTCCTGTTTACGGCGCGGTGGGGTTTTATCGGCCCATCGCATGCAGCCGCCTCCACAGCCCAACCACCTGGCGAGGCTTCTGGCCCGGGGCCAGGCCATTTCACCAGGCAGCGGAGCAGCGGCGGATGCTTGGGTTCTTGGGCAACAGCAAATGGAAAAAACAAAACAAAACACACACCGGAGATAAGACGCCTTGGGTGCTATCTTCCAGAGCCACCCGGTTCTGTTCCCCAACTGCTGCATGTGTATGGCCGTGGGGCCAGGGGCTCTGAGTGCAGACGGCCAGCGGCCAGGTGGCTGTGCAACAGGGGAGGAGTCCGCAGGGCGGAAAGCCAAGAGCAGACCCGACACTGGACCGAGAACGGCCAAGAGGGGCCCGGCGCACCACCAGGGAGCGACCGATTCCTCCGGCGAGAAGATTTTGAGTGCCCACACCGAGCCGGTCTCGAAGCATTGGTGACACAGGAGGAGGAGCACCCGAAGCCGCCGACCAAGGTGAAGTGCGCGAGGCCACTACAAGCCCCAGGGGCCAGGCCACCAGACACAACCCCCGGGGGCCCCCCAGCGAATGCCGCTTCGCGAGGACCACCAAACCCTCTCCGCGTCTCCCTCCTGTCCCTGGCTCAGGCCTGACCACGCCAGCAAACCCCACCCCGGGAGCCCAGAAGAGGATGACAGCACCCCGAAGAAGGGCAGGAGCAGGTCAGGGGAAGGCGGCAGACGAGGCAGGAAGTGAGCTTCTGGGGCTGCCTTTCCCAGCGTGGAGTTTGGCAGCTCCCAGGGCTAAAGCGGCCGCTGGCCAAGGGGTCCCAGCTGGGCATCTGGGGGGCGACGTCACTCACGTTACCACCTTTGAAGCAAAGCAGAAGCCTGGGAAATGAGACGAGGCTACTCTCCCCCACCCTCCATGAACACGAGGCCTAGTGATCCCAAAATACCCAAGGAGGACTGCAGAAGGCAGAAAGACAGCCGATGAGATCATACGCGTGGCCCAACCTCAACAACTAGCTGGCCTAACAAGGGAGCTCCGAGTCACTTTCTCACGTTGTGGGGCTCTGAGGCATTATTAGCACGTCTTCCACCTCTCCTCTTAAACAGAGCTCGCGGCACCAGAAGCTGCACCTATACCGGAGGAAATAAGAAAATGCGGAGGAGCAAAAAGTGAAAAATAAAAACCGTGCCTGTCCCCGGCCCCGAGATCACCGCCTGTCCACATCCTTCCTGATCTCTCCCCACACACGCATGTACGTGTGTCTTCTTAATAAAACGAGATCCTATTATACGTATTTTTCTGTGATCTGCTTATTCCCGTCACTGATCTTCCTTCGGAAAAGAGGAGCAGGCAGGGGCGGGGCAGCCTGGGAAGCGGAGGCTGGGCACGAGGCTGGCCATCGAGGGAGCAGGCCCGGCCCTGTCCACCCCCCTACCCCACCCCAGCTGTGACACAGCCCTTCTGCTGGGGACCGGGAGGGAGGGGGGGGATATGTCAATCTGGAGAGGAACAAAGTAAACCAGGGCATCCGAATTTCTAAACATTTCCCCAATAACAGATTGGCAGTAAGCAGGGGAAGTGCCTTCCAGCAGCTTGACCAGGATTCTTTTTCCATTTCAGTCTGTGTGTTGGGATTAAGCACTGCAGGCAAGACTCTGAGCAATGTGTGATCCGGAGCCGCTGAACCGCTTAACTCAGGGACGTGTGGGTTCGGGAGGGAAGTTGTGGTCAAACTGAAATCCCCGATATGACGGTACAAGAGTTAGAAGCCCTCCTTGGAAAGCCCGAGGAGATCCCAGCCATCCCAGCTGGGAAAATGACACCTGGGGCTCCAAGCACTCTCAGCGCCAAGCAGAGAGCTCATTTCAGCTACAGCAGGGAGAAGCAGCTACAGAAACGAGAGTTAAAGAGAAAGAAGGAAAGAAGAGGAACATCGCATTTCCCTGACCAAGGAGGCTCATCTAAAGAGAGAAGAGTGATGACAGTTGTACATGCATGAAAAACTAACTCAGCCGGGCCCTGAATCAATGACTAATTCCACCACGGTTGAGGGTGCAGCTCACGAGAAAGGATTTCTGGGCTCTGCGTCTGACTTCCCAGCACGGAGACCACATCTATGGAAAGCTGGAGAGAAGGGCCAGGAGAAACTCATCTGGAGAGGTCACTGTGCGGAAAGAAATAAGGAACCCGCTCGGTCTGGATCAGCAAGGAGGGAAAAGGGCGGTCCCAAGTGCGTGTGCACGCGTGCGGATAAAGAGCAGACAGCAGTTCTTGAGATGGCCGTTCAAATCTCAAGAAGCTGCAGTTAGAAGAAAAGGAAGTGGTGTGAACTCTTCACCTTTTATCTGAATTCTCTGAAGAGTTCTGTAGGATTTCAACATCCTTAAAACAAAACAAAATACTAGCAGTTAGTGATTGGAGCAGGCTTTCCTTTGGGAGCCTTTCCTTTGCCTCTAGAAGAGCAGAAATAGCACAGAGCCTAGCCCTTTCCATCTTTAAAAAAAAAAAAAAATTCCCCACCCATGGTTATTTGGGAGTGATGAATCTCTGGGTGGCCTATAAACTCAGAGGACAGGCATAAACCCTTGAGGATCTCCACTTCTCCCAACAGTCTGATTCCTATCAAGGCAAGAAGAAATCACAACATGCAGCCAGCTCTTGGGTAGTCTTGGAAGATAAGTGAGGGAGAGGGAGAAACAGAGATCAAGGAGGTTCATTAATAAACCCTGTGAGAAGACAGCTGCAATTCAAACTTGCATATTCCTACTCCAACGGCGTGCACTCCATACTCTCATGAACTCATCTACGGAAGAGGATGGAGAGCTTCCAAGGGGTCAGATCTTTTCTCTCCAGACGGCTTGTGAGAATCGGATCCCCACCCCTGTGTTCCACTGTCACACTCAACCGTCACGACCGCCTGGCTGCTTTGGTTCAGAACTAGTCCAAGGGTTGGAAGGGTTCTAGTCCTTTTCCTGGCTAGGAACCAGGGTGATCATACCTGGGTCTCAGGAACCCTATTTTACCCACTGGGCATCTTGGGTGGGTCAAGGGGGAGAAGAAGACAATTAAAAAATGAGAGATTCCTTTTCCAGTGTTCTAAGTTCTAGTTCTGAACTCTAGAGAGCTTTCTACTGTGTGAACGAAAGAAAAGGAAATGAGAACAGAGTTACAGCTAACTCCCAAAGAGTCAAAATAATTTCTGCTTTGTGAACCAACTAGGACTTATTTTTAGCTCCATCCAGACTGCCTTCCCCTGACCTGAAGGAAACTGCCAGACAGCAATATACGTGTAAACAACTATTACTCAATTTAATATCGACACCAAGTCATACAAAATACCAAAGGGTAGAATTCAATTGACCCCGTTTTGTTGCCTTCCCCCCCAAACCTGTGATTTCAAAACCCAAAAGAAAAAAATTTTTATTCCTCTTTTGAACTTCTCATGTCCCTACTCACGTCCATTGGTGCTAATTCAGAACTAGCCTTATGCAACTCCCAAAGTAATCTCTTAGTCAGGAAGAGCCTCAGTGGGAGCCAAACCACTGGGAGAAACACTACAGGGAACAGAATATTTAAATAACGCCAAAGTATCACCCCATAAACCACTTATTAAAAGAATAATGTATTTTACAGTGGGAAATCCGGTGGTCACCACCTCAAGTGATCAAGTTTAGCCATTACTCCTAAGGGACACTCTGACCTAATATACCTCTGGAAGTGATATAAAGTACCCAACTTCACCAGGAAATGTTCTTGCTAGAAATGTTTTACCAGAACCAAATCACACCCCACACCTAACTTTCTATTTGCAGGAAATACAGGGAATAGAGGCACAAGTTAAATGCCACCAGAGAAAAACAGCCAGAAAAATCCAGAATATGGGGCAGCTAGAAGGCAGAACTGGTCCACACTTTTCAAAGTCCTTGAAAACCAAAAACCAAAAACACACACGGAAGGGGAATTCTAGATAAACTTTTTAAAAAGATATAACCAGGGCACCTGGGTGGCTCAGCCAGTGAAGCGTCTGCCTTCAGCTCAGGTCATGATCTCAGGGTCCTGGGATCGAGCCCCATGTAGGGCTCTCTGCTCAGCAGGGATCCTGCTTCTCCCTCTTCTGCCTGCAGCTCCCCCTGCTTGTGCTCTCTCACTCTCTCAAATAAATAAAAATCTTTTGGGTGGCTCAGTTGTTAAGCGTCTGCCTTTGGCTCAGGTCATGGGCCCAGGGTCCTGGGATTGAGTCCCGCATCGGGCTCCTTACACAGTAGTGAGCCTGCTTCTCCCTCTCCCTCTGCCTGCCACTCCCCTTGCTTGAGCTTGCGCTCTCTCTCTCTCTCTCTCTCTCTCTCTGTGTCAAATAAATAAATAAAAACAAGGGGCACCTGGCTGGCTCAGTCAGTAGACCATATGACTCCTAATCTTGGGGTTGTAAGTTCCAGCACCGTGTTGGGTGTTGAGATTGCTTTAAAAAAAAATAAAAATCTTAAAGAGCAAACAAAAACAAAACAAAAGAGGAGCCAGAGGGGAAATTTGAAAATGGGACTAGATACTAGATGATAAGGGATTATAGATAATTTCTTTAGGGTAATAATGATATCCAGTTATGTCGAAGAACGGTCTTATTCTCAGGAGATACCATTGTGGTTAAGGCCAAAAAGCATCATGATATTTGCAATTTGTTTTCAAACAGTTGAAAACAAATAAACAAAACACGCATATGGACACACATATAAGCTTAGACACACACATATGTAATACCCAGAAGGAGAGAAGAGAGGTTTGACAACGGTAGCAAAAAGTTTCGGTGAGTCTAGCTGAAAGATAAATGGGTGAGCACTGTGCTTATAACTTTTCTGTAGGTTTGAAATTCTTCCAAAATAAAATTGTGAGAGGGAAAAAAAAAAAAAAGAAAAGAAAAGAACTGGCTTAATTTGGGAGGATGGAAATTCAACTCACTCCTCGGCAAGGATCTAAAAAACCCTTTAGCGTTTCAATCTTGGCAGGTTGTAGTCAAATTCAATTGGGTCACTGCTCTGGACTTCTAATTTGGGGAAAGGGAAGGTGGGCAGGAAGAAACGAAACAGTGAATGAAGCTTAATATGAATTGAAAGATGTAAATCAGGACAAGGTAGAATAAAGATACCGAAGGAAGGAGGCGATGTTAAATTAAGAAAGATCACGTCATCCCGGGAGCAAGACCAAGACTGTGGGCAGAACGAAAGGGCTCCTGCAGGTCTAGAAACACAGCGGGAGGGGCACAGAACCTCGGCTCTGCCCGGCAGAGTTAGCACTGGGCTTTCATTGGCCATTACTGCTCTGCCACAGGAATGCAGAAAGCCGTGAGATCTCATGGAAGATGGGTAAACATGGTTGACAGGAAGGAAGGAAGGAAGGTAGGAGGGTAGGTTGGTCCCAGGCAATGGTAAAAGGACTTAGGATTTATCGGTCTTCTGAGTAGATGCAAAAATGAAGGGAAGAAAGGAGACTTTAGTTAGGAGAGAGTCCAACGAGATGAAAGGAAGACCCGCTTGCTGACCACAGTCGGATGAGGAAGACCATGTAGAGTCCGACCCTGAACAGCTCTGGGGAGAGAGAATAACGTGCCCCCTTGGATGTCTCAGTAGTGCCCCCCCTCCCTCAGAGGAGTCTGAGCCTCTGCTAGTTCTAGAATTCCCCAACTCTTATGAAAGGGTAAGTAAGGGATGGCCACTGACCCATTCAGCTTAATGGAAAGCTCAGGGCCCGTGCTATTATCTGGGGCGAGATAAGTGCAGTGGGAAGGCGGGGGAGGCACAAATTCGAAAGGAGATTTGCCTTACCTAGGCTGATCAGACAGCTGTGCTCTGGGCTCCCAGACCCAGCAGGAGGGTATAAACAGTGCTCAATTTACCTGTGGTGACCCATGGGCAGAAGGGCTGATCACATGACCAGGCAAGGGGACCTCAGAGCTCCGAGGGTGTGTCTGCTCCCTGGCCACACCTCACTAGGTTGGAACCTGTCAGGCTCTCGGCTCTGAACACTGACTGACTCAGCTTCATTTTGCTTGGGGCTGAGGGGTGGGGAGGGGGGCTCATAAGAAGCAACTACTCAGGGGCACCTGGGTGGCTCAGTGGGTTAAAGCCTCTGCCTTTGGCTCGGGTCATGATCTCAGGGTCCTGGGATCGAGCCCCGCCTCGGGCTCTCTGCTCAGCGGGGAGCCTGCTTCTCCCTCTCTCTCTGCCTGCCTCTCTGTCTACTTGTGATTTCTGTCAAATAAATAAAATCTTTAGAAAAAAAAAAAAAAGAAGCAACTACTCAATTATTCAGGACCAGGAAGTTACAGTCACAGGATCTGCTTTGCCTTCGGGGTCTAAAATCCTATTAGGGTCACCCTGCCCAGCCCTGGCCGCCTTGCAAAGCTGCGTGGACCATGCTGCCCCTCTTGCAGAAAGCCTTCTCTGGTTGCCTCCATCTCCTTCCGCAAATTCTACTGCGTCCCTGGCTGCAAAGGGGACAGACATCCAAGTCCGCTCCATCCCACCTAGTGGTTCCCTATCTGGCCTCTGGCATCTCATACCTGACCCAGCCTGACCTCAAATCTCAGGCAAATTCCCGGGCTGTCGCCCCACCGGTGGAAAAACCCCAAAGCATGCCGGGCAACATTCCGGGGCAGCCCCTTCGCTGCCCCCCTTGCAACTCACCAGTTGTTCTGGTCTCTTAAGGGAGGCTCAAAGGTTATGCAGTGCCTCCGGGGTAAACCTTGTCTGAAAAGCGAGATCAGATGGCCCCCTCCAGAAAAAGCCTTGAAAAGGCATGACTTTGGGAAGGTTTCTCCTACCATCAGTGTACGCCTGAGACCACGGAGGACTTCGGAGCAGAAGGACACTTGTCAGGTCACCCCTCTCCATGTGCTTCCGGGGGCAGAAGTGGAGAGGACAACACCCATCACTGAAGGGTAAGTCACACCCCCTCCACCAAGTACACGAAGGGGCTTTGTGCCTGCTCTTCAATCAAGAGCTTAACGGTACCAGTCAGGCAAAGAAAAGGCTTAGCCTCCTGAAACAAAGGAGAATTCGATCCAGGCAGAGTGCAGAATGTTCATCATCAAGACATCCTCCCTATACATTTAAGAA
>CM053619.1:27174018-27186024 GCA_028646535.1 Procyon lotor | reverse complement strand
ATGTGGTTTGGGGTTAGAGGAGAGGGGCCAGGAAACAAGCAGCAGTGTTTGAACCTCTCCTCTGTCAGCTTAGCAGGACGATCAGCTCCCTCCCTGGGCCCTGCGGTTGGCAGTTTTCCTGACTGACAGCGAGTCCTCCCTCTGCGGATGAAGCTGGAACACCCGACCCCTTGGTAAGATCTGCCGCACGAAACCACACGAACGTCCTCCCTCAGGCTCTGGTACCGCCACATACGGACGGGTGCGCAGCCAAGAAAGCTCTCTGGCCCGGGGCCCACACTCTGGCCTTGCTCTCGATGCTGCACCCGACTGCTTTTGACCCGTCCATCTTGGACATATAAGCTCCAACTAGAAGAACTCCATGGTTCTGGCGTGAGAGGCTTCGGATCTCACGCTCTTGAAGAAACAGAGAGAGGTGAGCAAAGAGCAGAGTAAGAGTGTTTCTTGGGATAAGGCAGCAGCTGTCCCCAGAAGGTACCTGGACATCCTGCGTGTGCCCGGCGCACTTCGGCAGACTGGGGGATGCCTGTGAGCCCCTGAGGGGTGAGTGCGGGCCGTGCACGGGGCACGCACTCGATCGTTCCTGGCATCGGACGCCCCCCCCACCCCCGGTCCAGCTCAAGGAGCCTGGGCAGGCCGCAGTCTAGTCTCCTGAGGGGTGGCCTCCCGCAGTGGTCAGTACCTGGGCCCAAATACTGCCTCAGCCCCAGGGTGCTACGTGAACTCAGGTCACTTGACTTCTCTGAGCTCCAGTTTTGCTGTTCAATGGGGAGAATAAGGGATGTTATAAAAGGAAGAGAAGAGAAGTCACGCTCTCAAGAACTCCTGGTACTGTCAAATTAGTCTAGCACGTACCCATTTCTTACGACTTTTTATTTGGAAGTAATTTCCAGCTTCTGGATCCGAGAACAAGAGCGGTACACGGGACATCCATAGAATTTGCCCAGATTCGCCGTTGGGCAAACATTTGTCCCACCTGCTTTGTCACTGGCTTTCTCTCATGTGTACTTTTTCACGGAAATGCTCACACTCGGGACGTCCAGGCTCACTCACACTTAAGACTCACACTCCCAGGGGCGCCTGGGTGGCTCAGTCGTTAAGCGTCTGCCTTCGGCTCAGGTCATGATCCCAGGGTCCTGGGATCAAGCCCCACATCGGGCTCTCTGTGCGGCAGGAAGCCTGCTTCTCCCGCTACCATTCCCTCTGCTTGTGTTCCCTCTCTCGCTGTGTTTCTCTCTGTCAAATAAATAGAAATCTTTAAAAAAAAAAAAAAGACTCACACTCCCACAGACTCAAATTCAGATAAACGCACGTTCCTATGGCCTTTGTTGGGTTTTGTGTGGTGGTCTGAAGGAAAACACAGACGTACCAGATGGTGGGAAGTTTGAGATGAAATGCAAACAGAGGGGGTGCCTTGCTACTTGGTGATGGCTCCAGTGCTCCTCTCCCTCCTCCCTGCCACCAAGGCAGATGGCTAGTGCTCGGGGCCCCACGGCTGAGGGATGAACCATCACATGGACAGGGACCAAAAAAAGTACTTGATAAAGAAGAGAGTTGGTTATTCTTTTTTCCTTAAACAAAAAAACAAACAAAACAAAACACAAAAAAACAACAACAAAGCACTGATATGAACCATGGAATCAGCTTTATTATACAGAATTGGTTTTTTGTAACGTTCGTTATAACGGCATTTTATCTGATGAAGTTGAGAAGTCACAGGCAAAGAAAGGATGCATATAAGCATATGGTTAGCTGGACATTCAAGAATTCTATACAGATTCTGATTTTGTAAGAGAAGTTAGTGGGTAAGAGCTACCCAGAATCCTCTCGGGAGAGCTAGGGGCTAGGTAACCTCTGTGAAGCAGGCCAAGCAATTCTCCATGATACCAAGTCCCTAGAAGGTACTTTCTCCTGAGATCAAGTCCCCACTAGTCCCCTTTACTGGGCACATGCTTGTTTCATAAAGGCATTACCATGTATCATAGTGACTCCACTCCCACATAACCTAAAGCTAGGAGGAGAACACATACTCAAAACAGAGTGTGGCAGGGAGGGTGGAGGTGGTTTGCACCAGGGTCCCCCCTACAGGGAAGACTAGTCTGTCATCAAGATGCCATGCCCCTGGCGTGCCTGGGTGGCTCAGTGGGTTAAAGCCTCTGCCTTTGGCTCAGGTCATGATCTCAGGGTCCTGGGATCGAGCCCCGCGTCGGGCTCTCTGCTTCCCCTCTCTCTCCGCCTCCCTCTCTACCTACTTGTGAACTCTGTCAAATAAATAAATAAAATCCTTAAAAAAAAAAAAAAAAGACGCCATGCCCCCTGAACCTACCTCCCCATCAGAGGAATGCACCACCCACATTTATCCTCAGGTGCTCTTTGGGGTTCCACATAGGCAGTCACGCATAAGAAAGACATCCTTTCCTATAAGCTCCATCTTGGCGGTATCTTCCTGACATGGCCCCAAGCCCAGTAATCATGACCATGACCCCACTTAAAAGCAGGAAAACCCTGCCTTCCTCCTTGGATCTGTCCCTGGGGTTAGCTTCTCATTCTACCTGGAAATTGCTTATCTCAAACCAGTGGGAGGTACTCAAGGGCTGCCACCGTGTCACATATTTACTGTAAAACCCGTCACCTTCCATATTAGCTGCACCAAGTGGACACTCGCTTACGGGGTGTTGAAGAAACAACAGGCTTCTTTGCAGCCCATCTGCCTTTCCAATTTTCTCTGGGTCAACTGAACAGATGAATTTTTGCTCCTGGGATCCGGGCATGCGAGCAGAAGGGAAACACGGGCTGGGCGTGTGCTGGGCCGGCCGCGTAGACAACGTCAGCTTGGGAGGAAATTCACAATGGACTCGCCCCACGTGTGTGGGAAGAGCCCTGGGATTGGGAGCAAAAGGGCTCTAGAGTCACATGGTCTTGGGCAAGTCACTTCCTTTCTAGGCCTCATGTACCTTCTCTGCAAAAACAAGTCCACACCACCTGCACCTGCGTGACTGTCAGGAGGACGAATGAGAAACATTCTAGAGTTCCGACCAGGAGCAACAAAGAGCTAACTGAATGGAACACACTGTTAAAACAAAAGCTCTCTATACGCTCAACTTCCCTGAAAAATACAACAACTTGTTGGGATTCCCAGGCTCTTTCTTTCCACTGAAGCAGCTGGTTTTTGCCTCCTCCCCCGAACGCACAGCTACCCAGGATTGCAGTCCCGGGAACACAGCCCAGGCGCTACTCTGGGTGGTAAGAAGCGCACACACCACTCGGCTGTGACTCGCACTGCCGTCTTCCCAATCTCTGCATCGGACCACGTGACCCTGCGACAGCTCTCTGGCTGCATCCCCTCCGTCTCGCCAAATGGCACCCAGCTCCACCCTCGGCCCCGGCTGGTCCTATCTGATGGGTATGAGTTACAAAGACAATCCCCAAACAGAGGCCGCGCAGCAGGTTTTCAGAGGGCTTGCAGGTGTGGGGCAAGGAGCGCACGTGTCATCAGCGGTGGTTCTCCCAAAGTGATGTGGGCGATCAAACACACACCGAGCACTGAAAACTCATAAAGGGAAGGTAGTGTGTGGGGCAGGGGAGAGGAGAAGGGAGGGTCAGGTACGAAGAGCGCTCTTTCCTTCTTCTCAATTGCAATTTTACTCTGTTCCAAGTCACCCCCAGCTGGGAAGGTTCAGAAAACCATTTGGCTAAACCACCAGGTGCATGGTTGGCAACCTGAACAACAGGACAACGTGGGCCCCATGGATGACTGGGTATGCGTCCAGGGGGTGGGGAGTGCTGATGAGCATCTCTTTCCAGCATTTCCCAACTTGCTGGTGGTGGGGGAGTGGAGGTGGGGGAGGCAGGCGTGGGGAGAGAAGGAAAAACAGGATGGTGCTCAGCTTGGGAAAGGGGGCTTCCAGCCCGATCACACCTCTGGATGAAGCCTGAAGCCCTGCCCCCCCACCCCCAACCCGCTTAGGCCGGTAGGCAGTTCTCTTCTCTAGCCTAGAAAATTCACTGATGCAGATTTCGGTTTTCTGCTTCCCTCTGCTACACATTAGCCCTGCTAAGAATTTGTTGTAAATCTACCTGGAGTGGAATGGCGCCCAGTATTCATCTCGCTGTCTTTGGTCTGTCCACCCTTATCCATGTCTAACCCTAAAGCCAGGTAGTCTGGCTTTTTAAAAAAAAAAAAAAAAAAAAATCCTAACAAAATCCTAGGTGTTGGCTGTTTCCATAGATCGACCTGGTAACCAACTGCCCAAGCTCACCCCTCTGGCTTTAAGTGCAAGGGGAAGGGAACCTCCAGGCCTAGCAGTGACATCCTAGCAATGACATCCATGGAAATGCCACGTCTTTGCCACAGCTGGGCTTCAAGCCCAATGACCAAGATGAATAGGAGACCAGTGATTTAAAGCAAGAGAACACTAACACTTCGGTGGGGGTTGGGGGGAGGTTGCCTTGGAAGTGGCCGCAGAGAGGGGTATTATAAAGGGGGCACAGTGTGTGGGGACCAGAAGTGGGGAAAACCATCTCAAGCGAGACTGGGGGAAGTGTGGCTCGCTCTCCCCACCCCTGCTGCCTTTCCAGCAACTCAATCCAACAAGTATTTATTGAGCACGACACTCCCCATCTGCCCTGGCCCTCCCTCTGCAAAAACACTCAAATCTGTTCAAGCTGCAGGGTGAGTTCCATTGCACTTGAACTTGAAACATGAGGTGCCTACCTTTTAAAAAGGCAGGCACACAATTTGCAGCACGGGCTGAAGGGACTAAAGAGAGCTGAGAAAGTGAAGAAACACGGCTGACCAGACAGGGCTGCACCAATGCCACTTTTGAAAGGGAAGGGAAAAGAGAAGAGTAAAAACCTAATCTAACCTTAGGGAGAAGAACATACTGGCCAATTAAAAGAATAATAAGAAAATTCTAAAAAGCTTACTGGAAATATCCCAGTTAAGTCTCCAATGAACCCTACCTAACACAAAAGGAATAAATATCCCTTTATTCTATGCTTCCTCCAGCTTGAATTAAATTTTATCCATTTGCAGACGTGTTAGTCATCTGCTTTCAGAGTCCTCTGTTTATCCTACCTTGCCCTCTTAAGGAGGTGAGACCTCAGTGCTCTCCTGCATGTTTTCATTGAGGATCAGATGACAGGGGCTCAGGTGACAGAGCTGCGGAGGGACTAAACCTATGCTTATTGGCATAGTTCTCGCCACCTCGAAAAGCCACCCTCCATTCACAAGATGGGGAGCTCGGGGTCCGAGAAGAGGCGTCCCAGACTTACAGCTCTGCCTGCCAAAACTCTAAGAAGCCACATCCAGGCGGCCTCAGAGAAAACTCCACCGCCCCTGGTCACAAGCCTGCTGCTTCAGATCAACCAAAGCCCTCAGAGGAATCTTCCCAGGCCTTCCCCAACCTCCACCCGTTTTCTCAGGGAGCTGCAAGCAGAAACTGCTTGTGTGCAGGCACTGCTCAGCCCAAGGCCCTCCATTGTCCCCAACGTCAGCCGGCTGGGGAGGGTGAGCAAGGCATATGGGAGGTGACCAGAGCCCCAACCAACTTCTGTTCCAGGTTCCCCAAGGGCTGGAGCTAAAAGAGTCCCTATTATGAAACACTTCGATAGCATTCTTTTAAGTTCATTAAAGCCACCCCTTGACTGGCTGTGGTTTTCTGACCCAGTAAAAGTCCACTGAGGCTTATTCGGGCCTGAGGATAAACATTTAAATGACTCTAAGCCCACCGTGCGGCTTTGTAGTGACCCTGAGGAAAAAGCGCGGAGGAGGAGAGCCAAGTGCCAGGAAGAGGTTTCAAAACCAGGTTTGGCGGGCACGATGAGCTGCAGGCCTGCGGGTGGGCAGCCAGCTGGAGACAAACTCCCTCCATCCAGCGGTTCCCACGAACAACGGCCCCTTCCCAAGCTTCACACCGCTGGGGAGGAACTGGAGTACGGATGGTTTATAACGTCAAATATAATCCAAACTCTTTTCTCCCAGAGATCAGGCTTTGTTTTTGACCTACCAAGGTGAACAGATTCGGCTCATGTTGGGTTAATTCATAACCCTACAAACCAAATAACGGAGCCCTCTATGAAGACTCAACTTAGCCCTCAGCCGGGGCGGGGGTGGGGTTGGGGGCGGGGGCGGGGGTGGGGGCACTGACCGGGCTTCTCACTCATCTTTTGTCCGTGTCCATTCTTCCCAGCCCTTCTTCTATCCCCTTCGAAGTGGGGTTAAAACTTATTAACCCAGGAAGAGATTGTCCACTCCCGCTCAAAGAATGTGCTGCTGGGCACTCACCTTCACCCTCAACTGGAAAGGACACTTAAGGTTTCCCCTCCCGGCCCCTTGAAAGGGTCCAAACTGCCTACAGAGTAAGGGTAAGCCCAGGCAAGCCTAGCAAAGCACTGGGGCTGGTGTCACATAGCGTTTGATAAATGTGATAGTGTCAGTGAGACCTCAAAACCAGACCCGCCTCCAGAACGCGTCACACCCTCAAGTGTGAATCCTTGCGGCACAAAGGCTCTATGTGAGAGGTATAAAAATCCAGAGAATACTTGATTTCTTTTTTCCTTCTTTTTTTTTTTTTTTTTAAAGTAATCTCTACTCCCAACATGGGGCTCGAACTCACAACCTGGAGATCGAGTCACCTGCTCTACCGACTGAGCCAGCCAGGCGCCCCCGAGGACGCTTGATTTCTAACAGTTCCATGAAGACCGAGGGATACACTGAGTAATGTACAGAACTGTTGAATCCTTATGTTGTACAACTGAAACTAACATAACACTGTAATTAAAAAAAGAATAGGGTGGCGTGGGTGACCATCACATCATTCAGTATAAACCAGCCAAAAATATGGGTAAAGTGCTCTCTGCCATTCAAGCCCACCAACCGCTCTGGCAACATTCACGTGGCCATTGTAAATGGAAGTTTTGCAATCCTGCCCCAAATCTTCTGGAGATCCATCTATATTTGGAATCAGAGAGAATGATGTCCTCTTACCGCCACACCCACTTTTGTTCTCACCCCTCCTCCACTGACCTCAAATGGTTTAAAATACCCTAGCTCTCTCTATGTTACATGAGCGGAGAACTTTCCGTCTCTATGGTCCTTTGCTATCCGAAACACGGAAGAACACACAGACCCATGCTCCCTTAGGTACCGAGAGGATAAAGCAGGCGTTGTGGCCCCCAAATTAAAAGGATGCTGTCCCGGGTGATAACATTTAAGACAGACTTCAGCAGTACCTTCTGGGACCACGTGTGTCTGGGGCGAGCAAAGCAGTCAGAAGCAAGCCAGCGACATCAGGCTAAGCAACACTCAAGGCTTCCCAAACAGAGGCTGCCTCGGTCAGAGCATTCAAGGACGGTTGTAGCTCTTAAAGGATTTTAACTGCACCCCCAGGCTTCATCATAGCAAGATGGCTCCTTGGCATTGAGAAGTTGGACTGCTTCTAGCTCCAGGGTCCAGGAGGACCATGATTTGAGGAGAGCTTTTTCTCAAGGTCCCTAATGAGGGGACCTCCTTTATGTGGTCCCAGACCCATCGAAACACCCATCCCCCAAGGACTAAGTCTTCAAAGCATTGCAAGGAAAGGAGTTTAATAATTACCAATAGCACTGCTAATAACAATGCTCCCTTATATTCACTGAAACAGCCATCCTGGAGAACCGAATGCGTGCCTGAAATAAACCCATCCTATGTCCCGGCGGGGAAGCCAGTATTTTAAGACTACTGCCAGCTGTCAGGGATCTGTTTGGAAAAATAAAAGGTAGCGAGAAAAATCCCGAACAGGACATAAACCTAAAGCCATTTCCAACTGATCTGAAATGTGTTCCCTGAAGTTGTGGGTGGGTTGGGAAGGGTTATGAGGGGAGAGGGTGCACATTTGCCTAACAGTCAAGCTTTCATGTAAATCCAAATTAGTTTATGTGTATTGAACACATTCCACCTGACAAGGTCGGTGGGGGGGGGGGGGGCAGCGTCCATTCACATGTGCAGATCCTCTACAAAGACTGAGAACTGCCTAGAAGCTAATGACGCCCCCCCCCTTTCCTTTTCACCTAAAACAGGAGTGGGAATACAGGCTTGTTACTTTTCTTTACCCCCTTAGAATTTGCTGAGGAGGTGTACATCACACGCATTGAAACTGATCTTTATATAGGAATATTGGGAAGGAACATTGTTTAAGACGAGGGTGGGCCAACTTTCCCTGTAAAGTGCCACGGTAATCAATATTTTAAGCTTTGTGGGCCTTATGGTCTCTATCATAACTACTCAACTCTGTCACTGTTGTGCAAAAGCAGCCACAGACAAAACTAAATGAGGGAGCATGGCTGTGTTTCAATAAATCTTTATTTATAAAAGCAGGCAGAGGCCTAGATTTGGCCTGCAGGCCATAATTGCCAACCCTGGGTTTAAGAAGGTTCTGGGGGGCAAAGGAGGTACAGAGGCAACATGGGACTCCCCCAGGACCCAGCTGACCCCTGGGAGGCCGGTCCTCTAGGGTGGAATTTGCAAAGCTCGATTGAACATTTTCTTCATTCTAGAGATATAGAGACAGAGACACTAGACAAGATAGTTAAGACCAGAACCCAGAACAATTCACCTCCCGGTCCCGTTTTGTCCATCAGTAGTCCTGCAAGAACATAAAAGTTAGCAGCCTCCCACTGATGTAAGACACAAATGAGAATTTAATTAAAAGGGGGGAACTGCCGTAAGAAACGTATCCTGGGTTGCTATTCCCCATGGGGGGGAACTTAGCTTTCTTAGACTTGATCTTCCTTTTTTTCACTGTTCTCTTGTGCCTTCCACACCCCTAGCCCGGGCTCAGAAAAATGAAGCCATTCCTCACTTTATAAAGACATGCCTCACAGATGAATGGCCATGGAAGGTAAATCCTGTTCTTTACACCATCACTCTGTTTTTACAAGGTCTAACATAGCTTGTCAGGAACACAACAGGGCGTGTGGTAGAGATAACTGCACGGCCCTGAGCACTACGTCACTTGGGGATGGGAAAGCAGTGATGGCACCTGATTGTCCCTGAAACACAGTCCCAGCTCACATGCCTTTTTCAACAGTTGGGTTCTGGAGCCCTGCTTAGAAAAGCTCATTTTATTTTTATTTTTTTAAAGATTTTATTTATTTATTTGACAGAGAGAGATCACAAGCAGACAGAGAGGCAGGGAAGCAGGCTCCCTGCTGTGCAGAAAGCCCGATGCGGGGCTCGATCCCAGGACCCTGAGATCATGACCTGAGCCAAAGGCAGAGGCTTTAACCCACAGAGCCACCCAGGCACCCAGAAAAGCTCATTTTAAAAGGTGAGGGAATAAAAGTGCAAGAGAAGACCTTGAAATTCTGAAACCTGCAGTACTGGTTTCAGACCAATGTGGGTTTGCTCTTTGAAGCCTGAAAGGCAATGAGTTTTGGCCAACAGTGCTCTCACGTTGGCGGGGTGGAGAGAAGAGGAAGGATATAAGCAGCGGCAAACACGGATGGCACCTTCTAGGTGCCACAGCACTTTAGAACTGTTAACTCAGGATACAGTTATGATTCACATTCTAACAGATGAGGAAACGGAGGCACAGAAGTTAAGAAATTTCTTCCACGCCACACAGCTAGTAAATGGCAGAGCCTGGAATTGAAATTCAGGAATCCTGGCCCCCAAAGCCAGGAGGACTCTCTTTAAGGGTTTATGAACATAAGGCGGTTCCTCCTATCACAAGTACGCCCCTGGCCTAGAGGAAACCCCTTCTGCCACTTCTCAAGTGCAAGGAATGGAAACCATCTGAACGCACACAGACAGTAAAGTTAACACGTAGAAGACCCAATGTGCTCCCAAATCAAAGGCCAGGTACATTCTGCTCATGAGGAAGTCCACAGGCTCAGACCACTCTTTCCTTCTATCTTTCCTCTCTCCTGCCTCACTGAAAATCTATAGATAATCCCATTATACACCAGAAAAATGTCTCATTAATGCCTCCTGAATACCAAAAGGTGGAGGGATCACTCATTGGCCCAACTCATACACAAGAGACCACTCAACTTGCCCCGAATCATCCAACAAGTTATGCAGAACTCTAGCTTCCTGTGGTTTTTACCAGGATCTTCGGGACTCTGGCCCTATGAAAAGGAAGAGGCCATCTAAAGAACCCAGTTATCCAAGCCTACACTCTTCTCCATTCCACGGCACCCACCAGTGTTTGTGCCTTTCATGTTGGTTCTACAGTAGACAGAAAATAACTGCTCTTAAAATATGACTGCTAATAGATTCCCAGCTACCGCATAGGCAGGCTTTCTGTTGATTTCTACTAAAAGTGACTAAGGTTGTCCTGCCTGCTGTTACTACTAACTTCCCTGGACTCCAAGGAAATCCAAACAAAACCAACAGGTTTGTAATCTTGTGGTTTGCTTTATAGCTCATGATAGGCATGAGTTTGAGCATTGCTCTGCTCTACACCACCAGAGTCTAGGCATACTTTGACTAATTGGTCACCATCTTGCTACCAGATTTGACCAAGTTTCTGCGTTCTAAGATGCAATGTTAACATTTACAGTGAGGTCCGGATAGAGTTGGACTTTCTCCTTCAGAGACCCTCTTAACCCCATTCCTAACTAGATAAGCGCTGCAGCAACTATACTTTCAGGGTGTACCACAATGAAGCCTAGTAATTCACAAAAAGCTCAAGACACTCGTGCAGAGAATGTTGTTAACCATTAGACGGACGGTGGGGACCATGACTTTTGTACATTTGGTGGACTCTGAGGCTTTGGAAGTGTGCAATGATCTTTTTCACATCTGGTGTGAATCAAATGCACGCCTCACTTTCAACTTACAGCCAACCTCCTCATGCAAGTAGGTTCCTTTTCCCATTCCTCACTGCCTGCCTTTGTGGGGGATCCATCACAGCTTTGAGTGTGAAAGCAAGGTTAATCTTGCTCCTCCCTCCGTTCCCCACACCCACCACATCAAGCTGCTATTAAGAAGCCCTTTCAGAGCTGTTCAGAAAATGGGGGTATTTGCCATAGTGTACTTGATTGTAGCCCTCACCCCACTGCCACGTTGGCTGGCAATTCCCGGGACTAAATAGCCTGAGTAGGGGTAAGTGAGAAAGGCGGGGGGGCAAACTGCCTAGGCCCTATACACACACGCACACGATGGCTGAAATGAGACAGCCATATTAAGCAGGTCAATGATCTGGGAACATACAACTTCTGGGCCACACCAAGAGGAATGTAGGGAATCGGAGCGGAGCGTCTGTACCGTAGTAAAAGCCGTTAAACTAACTTATTCCAAAGGCTCGGATGAAATCAGCTCCGGGAGGTGGCAATAGAGGGAAGTGCACGTGAGGTGGAGGCGGGGGGTAGGAACTCCACAGCAGTAGAGCGGGATGCTGGGGCCAAACTCAAGTTGGAGAAGTAACACATGGCTCCACGGGGCTCTCCTCCATGCCCCTCCCCCTCCCCGTGCAGACTTCCAGCGCCCACCGGCTCCTCGCTCCAGCGCAGGCCAGCACGGGGTACCCCCATCACGCGCCACTCACTCCTTCCTTACACCTCGCTGCCACCCCTGCATCTTCCACTAACCCCCACACGACACCTCTGCCCACTTTTCGGTTACGCCCCCAAAGCCAGCCTCCGTCTGCCATGTCCCTCCCCTCACCTCCCGGCCCCGACTCCCTGCACACTGTCCCAGCGGTGGACCCAGTGTTCACCACTCCCCGCTCTCGCTCCCTCCGCCCTCGCAGACTCTGCGCGACCCCCTTTCTCTTCCCTCGCCCCCATCCGCTTTCCCCCCACGCTTCTCCCCGCACCCCTCCCCCCCATCACGCGCCCCCCCTCCCCCAACGGCTCCTCCCCCGGTACCCGCTCCAGGCCCGGCTCACCTGCGCGGCCACCCCCGTCCCGGCGCTGGTGCGGCTGCTGCAGCTGGAAGGGGACCGTGGCCCTGAGCGGCTGCAACCCAGCCCGGGGGGAGCCGGCGGGGGCTGGGGGAGAGCAGCCCCGCCGGAGCCCCCC
>CM053619.1:27125840-27173518 GCA_028646535.1 Procyon lotor | reverse complement strand
AAAGTCTCAACCCGGGATCACTGGGCACGTTCCATCCTGGGGAATGAAGAATTTGGTCGTGCTCGAAGAAAAAAAAGGAAGGCTAAGCCCGGTTGGCTCAGTCAGCAGAGCAAGTAGCTCTTGATCTCCGGGTCACGAGTTCGAGCCCCCCATCGGGCTTAGAGCTTACTTAAAATAAAATAAATTTTTTAAAAAATGAAGGCCCATCCATAATGACAATTCCCCAGGCTTCTTGATAAGTGAATTCAGGCTTGGAGAAGCCAGGGAGAGACAGCCTGTTAAAGCAAACCCAATTACCACCCAGGAGCACCTGTCGCCCCGAGGCCTCTGCTGCCTTAACAACACTGTGTAACTATAACTACAGCCCTGGAGGGCTTTGGCCCTGTCAAATATGGAAAAGGATGTCTTCATCACACGCAGCCTTTGTGCACAGATTGACTTCCCTGGGGAGCTTAGATCAGGGAAGGGAGGTAGATAAGTGGAGGAAGGGGGGAGATGAAGGGCAGGAGTAGGAGAATTGCTAATGAATCAGGATTAGGGTGATTTTTTTTTTTTTTTTTTTAGCAATTCTCAAAATGTGGTTATTTGACTGTTTAGTTTTGGTGGTTATTTATAACCCCAGCTGCAGAGGCAGGGAGCTGCGCCTGAGCCTGCTGGGATCTGTGATGCCTTCCCCCAGGGTGGGGCTGGGGGTGGGTGGTAGATAAGGGTGAGGGAGGACCCGAATCCACACGTGGCCAAGGAGGTCAAGAGACATTCCAGGCCACCTCCAAGAAGAGTGAGACCGAAGGGATTGTTCCTGACAGTGCTGACTCCATGCTGAAGGCAGCTGTGAACGAAAAGATTTGACTGCGAATTACGGTCACATCAGCAACACGTGAGAGTCTCCCGATGGGCCGGAGACTGGACCAATGCTTCTACTCAGAGGTCAAGAGATTGGCCTGGCTATGCTCGCCACTCCGAAGGTCAAGGCAGGCTTCTCCCCCTTACGGGACAGTGGTCTGCACACACAGGAAACTACTGTCTCTAACCCCTCCTGGGCACATCCCTGGTCAAAAACAGGCTTCGAGGAGAGAGGGTGGCTGGTTCGGGGCAAGTCTTAGCTCACTGAGCCAACACTTGGCGGTGGCCGCTGCACTTACCGAGCCCTTGAGGAGGTCAGGGAGCCAGGGAGAAGCTGGGAACGGGCTAGCCGGCCAGGGCCAGGCAAGGCTCCCAACCTCAGAAGGTCCCAGACTTTTGAAGCAAACGACAAACTCCACTTGGCATTTGGAATACGGTACCTATCATTTTACTAGCAAGGGGGGTATTTTAAAGGAAACTGAGGGATCTTTTAGGGAGCTTACAAATGTGACTGAAGAGACAGGATACAGATACAAGAAAGAAAAGGTGCAAGAACATACACAAAAGATCAGCCCCACGCCCCCTGCCTGTTCAGTTCCTCTTCGACTCTGGGTAAGGTTATTTGTTACAGCGGGATTCTCACTGGTCTCCCTGCCACTTTGATGAGTCCCTCTCACGGCTTCCAGAAAGAGATCTCTAAAGTGCAAGTATGATTGTGGGACTATTCTGTTTAAAGTCGTTCAGGGACGTCCCATCAGCACTGCTTGCTCCCTTTGCATGGAAAGCACCTCTTCTCCTCACCCACTTGCAAACTTGCCTGTCTTATGAAACTCCATTCTTCTTTCCCTATTCTAGAAATCTTTCCCTTTACCCTCCAGACAAAACCCTCTACTTCCTCCTCTCTGTCACTTCTGACCCCTGCTCATCCTTCTAGTTTCCCACAGTATTTGGGGACCATGAGATGATTACTGGCTTGGAAAGACATGGTGTCTTGGCCCTATTGGGTGGGACCCAAAACCTGGAATAGAATTCCCGGGGTAATCACTCCGTGTTTCTTGAGCTGGGGTGAGGTTGAACAACAATCGCCAGACCCCGTATAGTCACTGACAGTAGGATGTTAGCCATGACTAGGGTGACTGGAACTATAAATATCAGTAACGACAGCCATTTACAGAGTATTTACTGAGGCAGGAACTATGCTAACTACCTTAACAGCAGTCGTCTCCTTGAACCCTTACAATAATGTGTGAGGCGGCTATTAGTGTCTCCATTTCACGGACAGGAAAACCGAGACACAAATTCAAAAACCTGTCGGAGAGCAATGCAGACAGAAAGCTGCAGAGCTGAGTCAGTTCCCGATCTGACATCGGAGCCCTGGACTGGGTACAAGTAGAGAGCTATGACTAAAATAAATAGGAGTTCCTATTATCTGTTTGGAAAGGAGAAAGGGAAACAGGACATCAACCAAACTGTATAAGGAAAAGTAAAAATATAACAGTAAATGTAAAATAATGTATCACTATGCCCTATTACCTTAGGATGAATAAATTGGGATTTTCTCTCTCTCTCGCTCTTTTTTAAGATTTACCTATCCATTTCAGAGAGACAGAGAGAGCGAGAGAGAGAGAGCAAGTGGGGGGAGGGACAGAGGGAGAGAATCTTCATGCAGACTCCCTGCTGAGCTCAGAGTTTGAGGTGGTAGGCTCCATCCCAAGATCCATGAGATTGTGACCTGAGCCGAAACTAAGAGTTGTGGACACTTAGCCATCTGAGCCATCCAGGCGCCCCAATCAGGAAAGACTTTCTGAAGAAAGTAAATGCTCAAGAGAGTTGGGAGATGCATCTGGGCAGGAGAAAAAGCCTGTGTGAAAGTGTAAAGACAGGAGAAACAGCGGAGCTGAGTGGCTTGTGAAGTCTGGCAAATGAGGCCAGGGGCCTTTCTTGACTAGGGGCAACTAGTCAAGAAACTTTGAAACCAACATCAGTTCCTGCTTCAAGAGCTAATTGTGCCATAATGAAAATGACCCTCAAAGTAAAGATTATAAAAAAAAAAGTAAAGATTATATTTGATTCAGAAAAAGAAAAGAAGGGAGAGAAAAAAAGCTTTTAGGGTTCCCTCTTCCCCATTCTAAATATACCTAGCTGTTCCACTTTCATCTTAAGTACACGTTTTCCTTTTGATCATCTCTCCATCCTATTGATGTTAGTTTTTTTCATCTTCCTTCCAGAGTGCACACTTTCCACGGACAAGAACCATGTCTAAATGAAACTGTAAATTCTTCAGCATCAGTTGCAGTGTTTGAGAATTCAGTGTAAGCAATTAATGTTGAACATCTGCATGCTGGTATTTGTATGATGAATGGTTAAGTCAGGATAAGATCTTATTCTAAAATACTAATTTCCAGGGAGGGATATTTCATCATCTTTGAGTGCCATACATTCAGAGACCATGGACTGGTAAACATGTTCTGATTGACTAGCAAGCATTTAGTGTGGGCAGAGCCTGGTCTGGGCACACCATTAAGGATGATACACAAAACTGAGATATGCTCTTAACACAAGGGCTCCTTACCCTCGTCTGGGAGCCAGAGCATCCATGACTGACCTCAGGAACACACCAGGAAGGGCAAAATAACCGTAATAGTGGGAAATTAAATGCTGAAAAGATACAAGAGGAAGAAACGTGAGCCCTTTTCCAACAAGTTCTTATGTGCAGTTTAACCTTTGGTAAGTTATTCAGAGGTATTTATACAAAACCACTAAGAGCTAAATACTAAATACCGAAAGCTGCCCGTGTTACCACCGGCCCAGAATATCCCAAACAAGGACAGTGCTGGTTAAGGGTCTGGAACTTTAACTCTTCAGAGTCCTCTGTGTTTCTCATCAATAAGATGTTTACCTTTTGCTGTTTTGTTCTTTAGCTCCGCTCCAGGGGAACTCAGGTGAAACTGGGGTCCAGGATTCTAACGTAATGACTGAGCAAGCCTGGATTCCACCCCATCGCTTTCCGCCAACCTTTGGTCCTCTGAAAGCATTTCCTCCAGCGAGATTAAATCCTCAACGCCTGCTCTCCACTTCCCAGCTTTTTAAAAATGGCTTTTTTAGCCTGACATCCTTGACCAACTTTTCCTTCCTCTCACAACCGGCCCTATTATTATTATTGTTTAAATATCCATGTCTTTTTTAAGCTCCAGCTTAACTAAAAATATTCCTTCCTCTTCTTCCCTCCCCCAACTCCTGGCTCAAGCATTTAGATTTCCAGAGGTCACTTGGGCTAAATGGGGGTCACTGCTTCTCCGACTCTGGTACCGCACTGGCACCCGCCCCCACTCCCGTGGGCTCTCAAGCACCTACAGAACGGGGGAAAGGAGGTGGGCGCTCACCATTGAGTAAAACTGGGAATTCTTTGGAGCTACAGCTTCTGGAGAACGATTTTACCTCTTTCCGCGACGTGAACGACTAATTTACTTGCTGTTCGCAAGGGCAAGGACAATGTCTCCTCTACCAGAGAACAAACTTCCTGATGACGGACGCTACCCTTTAGTTCCTTTTACAGGCCCCCATTCGCACCACTTTGAGATACAGAATGGCTTTTAGGATACAATTTCTTGTGCAAAATATCCCTTCCCAACTTCGAGTTTATACGATAAACAGAAATGTCCTTTAGCCAATTAGGCAACGAATGGGTTAAACCTCAGCCACCTGATGGATTCTGGGGGTTTCCTTCCCCGACTTCAGAAATTAAAACGACCGGGAAGGGAAATTTTGCCCAAGGTAAAGATGAGAACCGCTAACTTCAATTGTCAGGCTTCGGCCCCAAACAAGAATGGCCGCCCACGTCCACATAAAGTGCCAATCCCCTAAAAATGGCTGGCTCGGATTTCTACTACTGTGCTACCCTCTGCCCAATTCCAAAATGACGCTCACTAGCCTCACCAGGAGGAGCGAACCTCCCAGCACCCTCTCTGGCTCTCAACGTCATGTGACGCGAGCCCCAGCCGGAAGTGAAGGAAAAAGCGCCTCAGCCCGCGGCGCCTGCGCAGAAGGGTCTAGACGCTGTGAAGCAGGAGGCACTTGGGATCGTCCGCAGGATTGGGACTGCTACAGAGGCCGCCACGGAGCCCGCCGGAGCCACCGTTCCTCCTGCTGCTGCCGCCGCTGCCCGAATCGGCACTGTCGGGCCGCAGCCGCCGGCAATGCCGCGAAGGAAGGTGAGAGGAACGGGACAGAAGGGATGGCGGGTGTCTAAGGACAGTCGATTGAGCAACGTGACGCAGTTGGCCACGCCTCACAGTGGTTGAGTTCCAACTTCCCGCTCCCCCGAACCTAGCTCAGCCAGCCTCTCTCTTCTGTCCGTACCCAACAGAAAAATGTGGGCCCGGTCCTGGCCTCGGCCTATGCTTGCAACTATTCCCGCCCTCTGCTTGCCTGGCTCGGAGGCGTTCTTCTCGTTAATTGGTCGCTGAAACGCCTAGAAGCATATTGATTGGCTGGTGGCACCGCCCATTTGGGTCCAACGGTCACCTCCCCGCGTGCGGGGGCGGTGTCGGGGCCGGGCCCTAGGGCTCTCCGACTGGCTGTGAAGAACGATCCCTCCTCTCTTGATTGGCTAGGCTTGGCAGTCTGTCCCGTGGGGGCGCGGTGTAGCCGTAGCGCCATTGGGTGGCACGAATCCCCGCCCTTCCGGCCGGTGATGCTGATAGGTGCATAGGCGGGGTTTGGGAGCATCCTTCCTTTCTAGGCGGGGGGCACAACAAAGCAGAGGACTGGGTGGTAGGGAACCAGCGCCCACTCCCTAGGGATCTCATTCAGGCCTGTTGCAGCTAAGGCGTAATTTTTCCTTATTTGCCCAATTGGACAGCGGTCAGAAAACGAGTTCGTAGAGGCAAAAACTTCCCAGAGTTAGATAGGATTTATAAGGTCACCTAGGGACACCCCCATCCCTTTTCTTTGCAGCTGAACAAACAGAGACCTAATGGAGTTCCCCAAGCCACTCCTTAGGCAACAACGGAGCCAGGACTACAGAGCAAATCTAATTCAATTCAACACATGTTTATTAACTACTCGCTACTGTGCTAGTTGCTGGGAATTCACGAATTAATTAGACATGATCCCTGGCTTAAGGAGATCACAGTCTGATGGGGAAAGCAGACATATAAATAACTGTAGAAGGAGCTAGTAAATTTCCTCCTTGGGGGTATACACTAAGTTTTGTGGGAGGGAGGTGAGGGAGCAATTAAGTCTGCTGTGGAGTAAGATGGGAAGTAGTCGGTGAAAGCCAGAGAGAAGACCTGAATTCCAGGGTCAGACCAGGAGGGAATGGTCAGGGGTTCAAATATCTGGGTAATGGACTAGACGACCTTTAAGACCCCCTCTTCATCCTGTGGATTTTCTGGGACTCTGGAGCCCCTGCTCATTTCTGGGCAGATTACCCTTTAAATATTTGGAAAGCTGTGTGGTATTCTTGCTCATTTCTGCAGAAATCTTTCTTTTCACAGAGGTTTTCAAACATTTGTACCTTTTATTTTCTCCTAAAATGGCCTACACTCATAGGTGGTATTTATGTTAAGGCTCACCAAATGCTGGAATAGTCTTGGTGCCTTGGAATAGGTCCACAGTCCCCTTTCTGCAGTTCCCAAATACAAAGAGCTTTTGAAAATGTAAGTGTTTTCAGTAACTTATTTGGTTGGCAAAACCTGTCTTAAACTATTCTGAGCCTACTTAAAGTTTTTGTGTGTCTCATTGGGTGATCGTTTATATATTCTCTAGAAATATTAATATGTTTGATGATGGGGCGTTGCTTGCAGGGTATATGCAAAGTACTCCCTTTCCAAAAAGCCCAAAAGTTACGAGTTTCAAACACAACTGGCCCTAAGGGTTTTGAATAAACAGGGGGCTTCTAGCTTGAAGTTTTGTAGGGCTTTCTAAGCAAATACTTTTTCCTTTTCTGGCTATAGTGTTAATGTTCAATTGTTGAAAGTTATCTGTATGACTAATCATGCTTCAGGAAGCTAATAATTGACAAATAATTATTAATTGAAGAGATGATAAAATCTCTCTTCTTAAATATCTACAAGTCTTCATGTGCAAGCTACTTTTTTTTTTTTTAAAGCACTTTTGGTATTCATGTGGAGAAACTTCATAGCTAGATAACATAAGAATTTTAGTCTTTTTCTTTAAGTTCTCTTGGGATCAGAGTTGTTGGATCACGATATTTTGAATTAGTATGTGGTTTTAAAAAATGTGATGGCCCTTTGTGGAGACTTTGAACAAAGCTACTCTAAAATTAAAAGGAGACTAGCACTGATATTTTTCTCACCACCGTGGACTTTAAGTGCCTGGTATTGTCGGCCAGACCATTTTGAATTGGGTACTTTTATTTCCGGTTCGTAGTACTGACCAATAAATGAACTTGTTTCAGAATTAGTGTTAATGAAGTAAGAATTAATGCTCTCTTTCATTCATTTAATAAAGGTGCATTATTTGTAGGTCGTTCCATTTAAATGCCTTAAGTAAAGGGAATTTGGCGATGGAATCCTTCCTTAGTGTTTTCGGGATCATGGTTCATTTTATTTCCAGTGTTAACACAAACCCACAGAGTAAATGCTTCTGTGCTAACGTCTGGATCTATGGTGTTACAGAGGAATGCAGGCAGTAGTTCAGATGGAACCGAAGATTCCGATTTTTCTACAGATCTCGAGCACACAGACAGTTCAGAGAGTGATGGCACGTCCCGGCGATCTGCCCGAGTTACTCGCTCTTCAGCCCGGCTGAGCCAGAGTTCCCAAGGTATAAGAATTCATTCTTCCTGACCATGCCTCACAGCATACTCACTGGTCACCATATTATTGTGTTAATGTAGAAACTGGTCCCTTGGCTTGGTGTAGGTAAAACGCAGAGCGAATGACTGCAGAAGTATCAGGTCTTTAAAAATGCTTCTGTTGGGGGTGTTGTCCAATTTGTAGACCCAAAGGAACTATGATCCAATGGCTGTGTGACACATGGGTGTTTTATGTCGCTTCGCTTTGTTTTAGGCTACAATTTTTCCATCAGTAAAATGGGAATGCCATCTCTTCACTTTCTGTTGGAATGGTTTAGACTTCGGGACTTAGAATAGTCTCTTGAACGTGTTTTTGGAGGAGGTTCAGTACTTCTCAATATTTCCAAAACTTAGATTTAATTCTGTAATGTAGTCAGACACAATGAGTAGATATAAATAGTTGCACCCAACAGTCAGTTGTAAATACCTAGAATTTTGCTTCGTAGTAAAGAATGGAGAATCTCTGTGTTGGAAGGTAGTTTGAAGGTTCTCTCTTGCAATTGAACTGTCTCGGCTTAGATTTGGAGGGTACCCCTGATCCCTGCTGGTTCTGCTCTGGGATTCCCTGGGGAGGAAGGAAGATTGCAGTCAGTGCACAAAGCTGATAATCAATAGGTGATAACAGATTAAGGGGGAAAAACTGGAATATGCATCGAGCACTTAAAAATAGTGCCAGTTTGGTTACTGCTTCAGGAGCACGTTGCAAAACGAGAGAAAAACAGTTTTTCAAGCAAGAAAATGGGAGCATTCTCAACAGCTGTTCTTTATTTTATTTTCGAATTTAACATTTCAGTTGAAGTCATGCTGTTGTTTCTTGAGTCTCAGTTTGTGTTTGTTTATTCTTTTTTTAAAGATTTTATTTATTTATTTGACACAGAGATCACAAGTAGGCAGAGAGGCAGGCAGAGAGAGAGAGGGAGGCAGGCTCCCTGCTGAGCAGAGAGCCCGATGCGGGGCTCGATCCCAGGACCCTGAGATCATGACCTGAGCCGAAGGCAGAGGCTTTAACCCGCTGAGCCACCCAGGCGCCCTGTTTGTGTTTAGTTTTTAAGCACAGCGGGAGTATCGATAAATGACTGCTGTAATTCAGATACTATGCTGTGTACTGGAATGCCGTGATAGAAAAATCGTAGTTGCTGCCCTTAAGGTGCTCACAGTTTAATGAAATGTCAGTCGATCATGGTCACGCATTGTGGTAAGGGCTCAGAGATTTCCATAGCATACTTTGGAAGCTCAGAGATGGGGTCGGCAACTTGGGGCAGGTTTCCAAGGTGGGATTCCTAAAGGATCTAGTAGGCATTTACAATTTGAAAGATGGGAAAATGTTATTCTAGGCAGAGGGAACAGTATATGCAAAGGAAGGGTTGTAATATTCTTACAAAGTGTAATTGGTCATTGCCCCGGACACCTGAAAGTTGTAAATATTCGAAACAGCTAGGAAATACTCGGGCCCTGGGTCTCTTCCTAGTTGTTATACTTCATAACTGGGGCGTTGCACAACTCCTGGGGATATTGTTCACAATGTAGTCTATGTAAGGTGGCCTTCTCAAAACCAAAATCTAGACTCTGTTATGAATTGAGCCTTCTGGAGGTATGCAAGCCAATAATCTAGCTGTGTGCTAACTTTTTTTATCGAAAAGTTTGAGAATTTCAGTTTTCTTCTTAGGAGAACCTGTGAGGTTTATGTATCACCTTTAGATCTTTTGTCTTATATATGCTTTAATCTCAGCTTTGAATCTTTAGTTTTTTTTTTTTCTCTCTCTAGTTCTTTTGAAAGTGTCATCAAATTAGAGATGTAACAAGGCTGCTGGGTGCTTCAGAATAGGTTTTGGTGTCTAAAAAGAATTCTAAAAACTGTGTTCTTGGCCTCACTCTTCATAAATCTATTATGACTTTGCTTCAGAGTATCAGAAGGCATAATCAGGAAGAACACAAGAGCTCGGGACTTAGAATAGCCCTTTATTTTTAGTTTTTATTATTATTTTTATTAATAGTCCTTTCCTTTCCTTCAAGAAAGGAAATATTTGTTGTTATACCTTTAGTAGTAGAATATGAATTTTATGGTGGGTTGGACTAAGGGAAGAAAGAGAGGATGCAGCTAATATTTAGAAGGCACTAGATCTTGGTGCCAGGGATCGTGTTAAATGAAGTGTATATGAAGTATCTCACTTACTTCTCCAGCAAACATGAGGAATGTGCAACTAGTATTTTACCTTTTTTATAGATCAGGGAAAAGGCTTGAGGAGATGAACCTGCCCACGATGCTATAGCTAGTTGGTGTGGTGGAGCGGAATGGAATGGAGTCAGTCTTCATTCCAGAAGCTAAACTGTTAATTCTGTACTATATTGCACCTCTACGTCTGATCTAGGCTCTTTAGCTTATATTTTATTTAATAAAATAGATATTTTAACTATTTGTTGGATTTTGTGAGGTATGAAGAGGAGGGCATACATGCTAATAAATCATATGGAAAAGAAATAAAACACATTTCCTTCTTTTCTCTTTAATTATTTTATTATCTTTTACTATTGGGGATCAGATTCCAGTCCTGTTCGAAATTTGCAATCTTTTGGCACTGAGGAGCCTGCTTATTCTACCAGAAGAGTGACCCGTAGTCAGCAGCAGCCTACCCCGGTGACTCCAAAAAAATACCCCCTTCGGCAGACTCGGTCGTCTGGCTCAGAAACTGAGCAAGTGGTTGACTTTTCAGATAGAGGTGAGTGAGTATGGGGTCATTTGGTCAGTTACAGAGAGGATCTCGTACATTTCCTCTTAAGGAAGGCTTGGGGCTGCTGCAGATGGAAGCCCAATACTGACAAAATTCAGCGAGGTAAATGCTGTTTGCCTGATTCCTTTCTTGAATGTCTTGCTGAGGACAGTTTTGTACGAGAGTACTCTTAAAGTCTAGAGTAACAAGTGTATTAAATAGAACCCATAATAGGCAAAAGGAGCTAGAGTCCTTTAATCCTTAGGTGAAGAAGGCTTGAACCAGATTCAAGCTTAGTCACATAGTCATGCTTGTCAGTCCTCTTACGTCTGGATTTCTGAGGAGGAGTGACCTTGGTAGTGAGGGTGGTGAGCCGTTGAGATTGTGATCCACCAGCCCTTAGAGCACGGGTTAGGACGGGGGCATCTAGCCTGCCAACATGCTCTGTTAGTTTGCTTCCACAGTGTTTACCTTTTTTTTTTTTTTAAGATTTATTTATCTCGTAGAGAGAAAGTAGGGAAGCAAAGGAGGAGGGAGAGGGACAAGCAAACCTGAGGGGCTCGATCTCAGGATTCTCGAGATCACAACCTGAGCTGAAACCAAGAGTCAGACGCTTAACCGACTGTGCCACTCAGGTGTCCCAGGGTTTACATTTTTAAAAGTTTGTTGCCAGCATTTGAAAATACAGAATTTCATATTTCATTAAAAAACAAAAAACAAAACAAAACAAAAAACAGAAAAAAAAAAACAACAACAGGGTTCCTGGTTTCTTTTAAAAGCTGGAAAGCCCTGGGAACATGAGGTGGCCATTCACTCAGTATTGACTGGATTGGAATAGTAGTTGTCTTCTTGAGGTAGACAATCAGCTCTCAATTTGGCCTTCCTCAGCCCTTGTAGGCATTTGGCTTACAACCTATGATTTATAATCTGAATTGTTAGATTACTAAAAAGCTAGCTGGAGAGTCAAGTTCATTCACTCTCACACCAAGTGTGTCATCCAGAAGGACACC
This sequence comes from Procyon lotor, assembly GCA_028646535.1. Lineage (NCBI taxonomy): Eukaryota > Metazoa > Chordata > Mammalia > Carnivora > Procyonidae > Procyon > Procyon lotor. The sequence continues at coordinate 27,162,137 of CM053619.1, read as the reverse complement.
CATTTTCATTTCTCTTCCATCCTGTCTATCTCTAGGAAGGAGAGTTGGAACGGTCATTTTATTTATGTATTTATTTTTCAAAATAAATTGATTTTTCAAAACAAATTTCAAAATAAATTTCAAAGTAAATTTATTTATTTTTCCAATTTTATTTATTTATTTGAGAAGGGGAGAGAGAGAGAGACCACACAAGTAGGGAGGAGGGTCAGAGGGAGAAGCAGACTCGCCACTGAGTAGGGAGCCCGATGTCGGGCTCCATCCCAGGACATGACCTGAGCCACCCAGGCATCCCATGGATGGTCTGTCTGTCTATCTATCTATCTATCTATCTATTTATTTATTTTTAAAGATTTTATTTATTTACTTGACAGAAACATAGCAAGAGAGGGAACACAAGCAGGGGGAGCAGTAAAGGAAGAAGCAAGCTTCCTGTTGAGCAGGGAGCCCGATGTAGGGCTCAATCCTGGGACCCTGGAATCATGAACTGAGCTGAAGGCTAATGCTTAATGACTGAGTCACCCAGAAGCCCTGGATGGTCATTTTAAAGAAAAGCTTCTTCTGGGGTACCTGGGTGGCTCAGTGGGTTAAAGCCTCTGCCTTCAGCTCATGATCTCAGGGTCCTGGGATCGAGCCCCGCATCGGGCTCTCTGCTCAGCAAGGAGCCTGCTTCTCCCTCTCTCTCTCTTTGTCTGCCTACTTGTGATCTCTCGCTCTGTCAAATAAATAAATAAAATCTTTAAAAAAAAAAAAAAAGCTTCTTCTGTCTGGTTTTGATTACCCACGATGGGGGGCTTATGAGAAACACAGATAAGTGAAATGTATTAGGGTAAACCCCAGACTGAATTTTACTCAGAATGTAAAGTTGCACAAAGGAATGATGTTAGTTTCTCTTCTTTTTCCTTGTAGCTTTATAGCAGATAGGTGGTTAAAAGTCACTGGTTAGGGGCACCTGGGTGGCTCAGTGGATTAAGCCTCTGCCTCAGCTCGGGTCATGATCTCAGGGTCCTGGGATCGAGTCCACATCTGACTCTGCTCAGCAGAGAGCCTGCTTCTCCCTCTCTCTCTGCCTACCTCTCTGCCTACTTGTGATCTCTCTCTGTGTCAAATAAATAAATAAAATCTTAAAAAAAAAAGTCACTGGTTAAATGACAGCATCTGGGAAGCCCGTAAACTCTTCTGAATATTAAACCTCTGAATAAATGATCCCCACTCATGAGCTCTACCAATTGCTTTTGCTTTAGAAACTAAAAACACAGCTGATCACGATGAGTCTCCACCTCGAACTCCAACTGGAAATGCCCCTTCTTCTGAGTCTGATATAGACATCTCCAGCCCCAATGTGTCTCACGATGAGAGCATTGCCAAGGACATGTCTCTGAAGGACTCGGGCAGCGATCTGTCTCATCGCCCCAAGCGCCGTCGATTCCACGAAAGCTACAATTTCAATATGAAGTGTCCTACTCCAGGCTGTAACTCTCTAGGTGAGTGTGACTGGTTTCCTGACACGTGTGTTCTGTGCTTCTCACCCTCTGGAATTAGGATCATGAAGAGGTGTTTCGTGTTCTCCTGTCATCTCGCTTCTTAGGTTCTTCGGTGGCACTCAGAGTATCGCTGAGTTGCCCACTCAAGTAGAGAGTATCTTTGCTTCTTGGCCTGTTGTCCATATTAATAGATCTGGCTGCAAGGACAAGAAGTGTGACGCTTATTTTATTGAGAGCTTCTCCCTGCGAAAAATTTCCTCCTTTTTCCTGCAAAAACAAGACAGAAGACTGGTTATCTCCAAGTGGCTTATCGTGTGGTGCCCAGTTCCAGCTTGGTGAAGAGCGTACGCTAATGCAGAACACGGGTTGTATGGCCAGAACTGTTAAGGGAATGAGAAAAACATTTCTTACTGCGTGGCCACGAACTAAAAGGGCACAGATGAGCTGCTGGACTTTTGTGACTTCAGTAGTTTTAGGTTTTGTGTACTTAGTAAGCGTAGACCAGGCAAGTATCTCTTCTCAGGTAAATGAATATCTCCGTTTTCTAAGGACTTTTACCTCTTACTGACAGATTCTTATAATGGTTTAAACCTTATTAATGCCCCGTAAGGTGAGCTTCAGTGCAAATGTTGGGGTTAAGCTTTTGTTTAGAATTGGAAGGCGCTGATTGACACACTGGGTCTACTTCTCAAATTTGTGGGCTTTTCAACAGGGCCGTCAGGTTCAGAAAACAGATAGAACAGAGTAAGCTGTTCCTTTACAGGCCCACGGTATGTTTTCCCTAGCATTTCATTTATTCGGCTCTTTTCCTGGTCTCAGCACCAATTTCTCTGATAATTTCAACTCCTCAGAATGCCTAGAGCACAAGTTCCCCTGAACATCACACCAGTCATCACTCAAAGAAGCTCATCGTTTCAGGCCTAAATGAGTTTCTTTGAGTAAATGATGAAAAACTAAGCATAGACATCATCATACAAACACTAGTATCTGAGGGCTAGCTAATGTGCTTCAAGAGGGTAAGGGGATCTCCTTGTCACCTGGCAAGGAGAGAGACTCAAGCTCTGCTAGTCACCCACTCTCCATGCTCCTCTAAATTGTTACTTTTGTGTGCTCTGTTTGCCACATGCCAGGCACTGTTTTAGCTTCTGGGGGTGTAGCTGTGAACTTGTCAAAGCTTCTACCCTCTGGAGCTTACAGTCTTTTTTTTTTTTTTTAAGATTTTATTTATTTATTTGACAGAGAGAGAGAGATCACTAGTAGGCAGAGAGGCCGGCAGAGAGAGAGAGGGAAGCAGGCTCCCCGCTGAGCAGAGAGCCCAATGCGGGGCTCGATCCCAAGACCCTGAGATCATGACCTGAGCCGAAGGCAGAGGCTTTGACCCACCGAGCCACCCAGGCACCCCTGGAGCTTACAGTCTTAACTGGGGAAGGCAAAATGAGTGGATACATAAGTCAACTAGAGATAATCTCCTTGAAGGAAAATTAGGGAGTGCTGAGAGGGTAAGGTATTGTGCATATATACAATGTGTCTCTCTCTCTCTCTCTCTCTCTCTCTCTCTCTCATACGCAGACAAGTGCTAAGGCTGTGGGACAAGAGAATGCTCAGTTTGAGGCCCACTTAGGTGCCAGGATGCTGCCTAGGCCAGAGCAACCAGAATAGACAGGAAGAGAGGAGGTCAGAGTCAGGCCTGACTGTATGTTATTAATGTCAGCACTTAACCCCCTTAGTGGGGTAGACGAGAGGATAAATGTAAATCTGTTGCATCAGAGGAAAGTTTACTTTGATTTTTGGTATTAATGTACGTTTAAGAAGTATGAACCTGAGCTTCCAAAATTAATTAATTAATTATTTTAAAAGATTTTATTTATTTATTTGACAGAGAAAGAGATCACAAGTAGGCAGAGAGGCAGGCAGAGAGAGAAAGGGAAGCAGGCTCCCTGCTGAACAGAGAGCCCGATGTGCGGCTCAATCCCACATCGAGCTCTCTTATAGCCACCTAAGTGCCGCTGTTACTAGCATCCTTAAGAAAGGGAGCCTTTCTTAAGTAGAAATTCTTCTAAATACACTTTTTATTTATTTATTTTTTAAAGATTTTTTTATTTTTATTTATTTGACAGAGATCACAAGTAGGCAGAGAGGCAGGCAGAGAAGCAGGGGGAAGGAGGCTCCCTGCTGAGCAGATAGCCAATGCGGGGCTCAATCCCAGGATCCCAAGATCATGTCCCAAGCTGAAGGCAGAGGCTTCTACCCACTGAGCCACCCAGGCGCCCCCCCAAAATTATTTTTGGTAACAGGGTGCCTGGCTGGCTCAGTGGAACCTGTGACTCTTGATCACAGCATTGTGAGTTCGAGCCCCAAGTTGGGCACAGAGATTAATTTTTTTTTTTAAATATTTTATTTATTTATTTGACAGAGAAAGAGAGATCACAAGTAGGCAGAGAGGCAGGCAGAGAGAGAGGGGGAAGCAGGCTCCCTGCTGAGCAGAGAGCCTGATGCGGGGCTCCATCCCAGGACCCCGAGATCATGACCTGAGCTGAAGGCAGAGGCTTTAAACCCACTGAGCCACCCAGGCGCCCCACAGAGATTAATTTAAAAAAAAAAATTACTGAAATTATCTTTGATCCTGTTCCACTCTATGTTCAGCAAAATAATGTCATTAATTTTTTTAAATAATTTTGGTATAAAGTAGTCTGTGCTTGTGAAAACTTAAAACCCTACAAGAGCCTTGAAATGCATAAATAAAAGTTTTCCTTCACTCATATCCCTGGATATAAAACTATTCTTGGTAGCTTTTTATGAATGCTTCTAGTAAGTTTGTGTGTATGTGCACACATACATGTGTATATATACATATATTTCTATTTTGTTATTCACAAAAGGGAAAATACAGTGGTTTGGCATCTTGGATACTTTACATTACTTAGAGTTCCATCTGTTTAAAGAATGCAGAGAATTCCATTATATTGATAGTTTATAAATTTTTTGAATTGTCCAGTATGGATTGACCTTTAGATTATTTCTCATTTGTTTCGAGTAATACTGTAGTGGATAGCCTTGTATGCGTGTATTGTGGTATCTTCCTAAGAAAAGGTGTAGGAGTAAACTTATAGTAGTAGAACTGCTAGATCAATAGACTAGCTGTCTTTTTAAACACTTTGGATATAGACACATTAGATCGGTTTTAGTCTATATATTCCAGAATAAGACATGACTTGAATAATCTGCCCAGAAGTTATAGATGCGTAATATCTTAGAAAGAAATATTTATGGAAGTATTTTTAAGAAATGTCTATAGAAAGAAGCTTTCTGTAGTATCAGTGATTTACATTTTATACATGGTGTCTGATCACTGTGTTTGATCACTGTGATTTCTGTGCAAGATAAATTGAATGGATCTCTAAAATCATATTTTCTATAATACAGTTCTGGAGAAATGGCAGCCTGCATATCATATATTAATTCCTCTCTCCCCCAGTACTTGGATTCATTTCATCCTTTAAAGCTTCCTCCGTACATCATGTATGATTTTTTTAAATGCCAATGTCTCCATTACCCAAAGGTTTTATAAACCTTTTGATTAAAGAGATGTGTAAAAAGGAAGTAACATTCAGTTCCCTGTGTGTTTCCCAAACCATGTGAAAAATAGAAAAGTGAAGAGATAACCCTTCAGCTAAAATGAGCTTTCTCTATTGTTATTGACTAATGTTGTCCCTTCATAAGAGTGCCTTGTGCTAACTTCCTATTTATTTATTACAGTGTTAGATTAGTTTCAGGTGTACAGTAGTGAATCACAGTTCTATACATTAACCAGTGCTCATCAAGATAAGTGTACTCTTGATCCCCTTTATCTATTTTACCCCTTTCTCCCCTCCCCGCTTTGGCAGCCGCCAGTTTGTTCTCTGTTTATTTGTTTATTTATTTAAAGATTTTATTTATTTATTTGACAGAAAGATCACAAGTAGGCAGAGAGGCAGGAAGAGAGAGAGGGGGAAGCAGGCTCCCCGCTGAGCAGAGAGCCCGATGCGGGACTCGATCCCAGGACCCTGAGATCATGACCTGAGCCGAAGGCAGAGGCTTTAACCCACTGAGCCACCCAGGCGCCCCTGTTCTCTGTGTTTAAAAGTCTGTGTTTTTGTTTTTTTTTTCTTTGCTTGTTCCTCTGCTGTTTCTTATATTCCCCATATGAGTGAAATCATATGGTATTTGTCTTTCTCTGACTGACTTATTTCACTTAGCATAATTCCCTCTAGGTCCATCCGTATCACAAAGGCAAGATCTCATTCTTTTTTATGGCGAAGTAATATTCCTGTGTGTGTGTGTGTGTGTGTGTGTGTGTGTGTGTGTAGAACACATTTCCTTTATTCACTTGTCTCTGGATAGACACTTGAGTTGCTTTTATATCTTAGCTATTGTAAATTCTGTTTATTTAAAAGTCTGATTACAGAAGAAGCCTAAATCTTTAAACAAAATCAGTCCCCCTCCAAAAAAAATGAATATATTTAATCTGGTTCAAAATTATCAAAACATGCTTATTTGTAGATTAGAAGAGCCCATTTTCTTTATTTTCCACAAGTTTCTTTTGATTATTGAAAACTCAGTTCAGATTGGATAGCATTGCCTAATAGAAAAGAAGGAACACTTAATATACGTATAACTTAAAAATTTAGCATAGGAAAGTTAAATTTCACTGAAAGGAAATGTTCATTTGTTTTTGTTCCTTTATTATAAAAGTATGGCTTTATGATTTTTTTGGAATTGAGAAATACGTTATCAGAAGAACAGAAGGAACTACAGTTGATACCGAACATACACAAGTATGTCCAAAGATTGCCAGATCCATCCTATGGAAGAAAAGAATTTATTGTGGGTGCAAGTGATGGCCCTGACATCACTTACCTTTGGTGGATTCGATCTGTCGTCAAATACATATTGGCTAAAAATGATACAGCAAAATAACATGGTTGACATACAGAAAATTATCATTTTATGAGCCTAAATCTTTTATCTTGAGATTAAGTTTTTCCCTTTTTTAACAGGACATCTTACAGGAAAACATGAGAGACATTTCTCCATCTCAGGATGCCCACTCTATCATAACCTCTCAGCTGATGAATGCAAGGTAATTGTAGTCATTACTTGACGTGTACTTACCCAGCGAGTGCTTACTTAAGGTTTGCAGGCACTTGGCTAAACACTGGGGATCCGATGTGAACAAAATAGACAAGGTCCTTTTTTTTAGTTCTATTCTCCATTCTAGTGGAGGAAACATAATAAAAATACAGTTGTTGTTTTTAATAGTTAAACAGATAAAAGAATTGTAGTAGGTAATGAATGCTTTGAAGGAAACTAATAGGGAGATTATTTATGGAATATTTGGAATATCGTCTTTTAGTGCCTTGATACTTCCTTTGAAAATTGACTTCAACAACCGCCAGGGACTTTTTCCATTAGGAACTAATTTGTATAAATAATGTGATCTCAATATTTATGCATTAGGTTCTCTTCTCACAAATCTATGATGACGTTTTGCTCTTTAAATTTTTTCAGAATTATTTTCCCGTTTCCTTTCCGTGGAATATTTTTCCTTTTTGCTACTCTCAGTCACACCTACTCTTGGCTAATTCTTGTTTTAAATTCTTGAGAAATATGGTCCTAAATAACCTTTGGGATTTGGGGGTAATGGCTTTGGGAGAGCCTAAGATCCTATTTTGTATGTTCCTGTATGGGTTGCTGCTACCAAGGATGGAACTAATAAAATAAAGAAGCAGGAGTTGAAACATTCTTAAGTAAATGGATTGTGTGGATAGTATTTGGACAGGTTATCCAAGCTTATTGGATCAAAGTATTAACTGTTGTTCTTGTGGCTGTTATTTTCTGACAATGCCAAGGTCACAGATTTATTCCTGCCTGAGCCAGTTTCATCCTATGAAAAATTAGAATCCCTAGGCGACATTAGTTCTTTCTGATTCAGGAATTGGGTCTCTTACTCACAACTAGACCACACCATGGGAAATTTCTTTGTGTTTAGTCTTTCAGCAAAGTAGTATACCTTGAATGCTTATATGGATTTTAAGGTTGAAGACATTCTTATTTTTCTTCATTCCAAATCTGTCGTATAAGGAAAGTCATTTCTTCTGCTCTGTGTAAGAGCGAGGGGTAGGTCTTCCCATTATCTTGCCATTTGCCTGAGACCTGATCAAAACAGGAACAACTCAGCCAACATCTGCATCGGATGTCGACAAGGTACTATGTCTTTCTTTCTCTGAAAAGAACCATGATCTCTCTTTTGAGAGTTGTCCTCTGCCTCTTGTCTTTAAATATGATCTGATAATGTGGATGGTCCCACATAGAATTCTTCCTGAGGTACAACTTGTTAAATTGTTGGCTTGTGGCAAAGTGAACAAGTTAAGCAATTTATTTTTTAAAAAGAGGAAGAAAAAAAATTCAGTGTGGGGAAGAAAATCCTGAAAAAAAGGAAAGCATTTCCTGAATCTTTCCTCTGTTATGCTTTCTTCTTCACGAGAGGAGTGAGGCTCCACATAATCCATCTCTACTGCTGGAGCTTGGAGGATCCGGGCAGTTTCTGAAAGATCTATATTTTTATTACATTTAGAATCCCAAATAGGAAAAATGAGACTAATTCCTGCATTTACTGAAAGCTCTGTAATTTTTAATGTACTTGCATATACGTGATTACTCTTGAGTTTCCTGGTAAACGTTTGTAATGAAGGACATTGCCGTTTTTATTCAGTCACAGGTTGCCGTGACTGCATACCATGACAGGTATCCGAGGATTCTCTGAATTAGATAAAAAGACTGCGTTCAATGAGTGAACTTTCTCATGGGGAGAGCAAAGCACATACAAATGAATAAGTAGAGAAGAATTTCATGCAGTAATAAATGCTGTGAGGAACAGAAAAAACCCAAAGATACAGAGCGGCTGTTTTGGGAGTGACAGGGGTACGGCTCTGCTTTTGCTCAGGTCGTTAAAGAAAACCTTCCAGAAGTTTGGCATTTGACCCGAGTCGTGGCTGAGGGCAAACAGACCGTTGTGTCCAGATCTAGGAGAAGAGATGTAGGTCGAAGGACGGGCAAGCACAAAGGCTGTGAGGTGGGGATCAGCTGCTGGGTTGGAGGGGCCGGAAGTAGGCCAGTGTGCCTGGAGCATGATGGGGAATGAGGAAGAAAGGTCCAGATCCCGAAAGAGCGCTAGGCCTTGGCGCGCGAGGAGTGTGTCTTTATTGTGACGATGATGGGAAGCACTTGGAGGGCTTTTAGCAGAGGCGTGATAGAATTTCCTAAACGCTTTTTAAACATCGCAACTTGTCGTGTGTGGAGAATGGACTTGTCGGGGGCAAGAGTTGGATGCAGGCCGACCAGTTGGAAGGCTACTCCGCAGCTCGGGCCGTGGCCGGTGGGCCGGACTAGCGCTGTGTCTGTGGAGGTAGTAGGAGCTGGTCGGATGCGGGCTGTATCTCGGCAGGGAGCAGCCCGATAGACTTGCCGCCGGACGGATGAGGAGAGAGGGAGAGAAGCAGCAAGGACGACCTTCAAGTTTTTGAGCCGATGAGTTGTTTAGAAAGTGTTGCTGTCTGTCTAGAGGGAATGTTCGGGAGGAGCAGACCTGTGGGGAAATACCAGTCGTTGTGTTTTGACCGTGCTGCGTTCTGGAGTGAAGCGGAACAGGCGGTTAGATAGGAGGCCTCCCTTCCAGAAGGTATAGCGGAAAGTGTTGGAGAGCTGAGGTGCTTTGTCTTAAGATCATGGAACTGCGGAGTTCAGTTTCCCCAGAGACTTGACCGCCACCCCCCCCCCCAGCTATCCAGGCTTTTCTGTGCCCCTCTTCACCCTGTTCTTGCACTTCTCACGGGTTCTCGTTGCTTACCCGTAGTGCAGCTCGAAGGGCCCAGGCTCCCGAGTCCTTAGACTTCATTAAGATCTTCGCCTTCACCACCATGTAGCTGCGAGGATTTTGCTTCTCTGATTGTCGGTTAAGGGCTGAGAAGGCAGACCGTGAAGCCTGCCTTACCCGTTCTTGGAGAGATTGTGGTAATGAACGTGAAGACCCTTCGAAAGTAAAAGCGCGCCCTGCATTCAAGGGGTGACCATTGTATTCTTATGCTTTGAAGTAAACTTAGTCTTAGCAGCAGGTGGATTTATTGACGTTGTTGATGGTTGCAGGTGAGAGCACAGAGCCGGGATAAGCAGATAGAAGAGAGGACGCTGTCCCACAGGCAAGATGACAGCAGCAGGCATGCGACCCGGCACCAGGTACGGGCCTTGAGCGGGCTCTGGCCGCTCGCAGTCTGGGAGCCAAGGCTTGGGTCTCCTCTGCCCGGGAGTGGGCCTTAGGTCTCTCCGTGCCCCTCGCTCCCTGTGGTATTTCTAAGTAACTCGTCTTACCTCGCCTTCAGGTGTACGCTCAGGAGCGTATTTGCTTTCCAGAGAGTAAAAATTCCTGCAGCGAGCGCCTCTGCCTCGTAAATAAAGGAATCGTGTCGTTGATGAAAATAATAGCTGTCGCACATGATCCTGATTATTTCAGAGATGACACTTGCTGCTCCGCGTCCTCGTGTCACATCTCCTTTCTAACCCTTTGTTACTTCCAAACCCCCTCACCTTGCTGTCATGTTTCCAAGGTCACCAGTGACTCGTACTTATTAAGCATTTGACACTTGGGGATGGGGTCGTTTTTCTTCTACTTCTCTCTTGCCTTGGATCCCAAGATGCTGCTTGGCCCTACTCTTTCCGCTTCTCTGAACATTCCTGCTTTGTTGATGGCGCTTAATTCCTTGTTCCTCCAAGACTGCCTTGGTTGGGTCTTTTGCTCTTGCTGTTTTTCTGCCTAACCCCATGCCAAGAAGGGATCGTGTTTATCCATCAAGGCCTTGAACAGTTTTCAGCTGTTGTAGAAATTCTTCTCAGACCTCCTACCATTGAGGAATTTCTTCTGTAGGTATTCTGCCGTAATGTTCTCAGGGTGCTGGCTTAGCCCTTGTCACATGTTACATGTACATGGCTCGTCATGGATGTCCGTTTTTGTGGTTAGATTGTAGGTGGATAGCAGAGGAAGCCTGGTGAGGAGGGAAAGGTTAGGGATTGGAGCGAATCAGATCTGGATTTGAATACTGTGATTCTGTGATACTAGCTGTGTGGTCTCGGGCGGGTCAGCTAACCTCCCTAAACTTTATTTCCTTGTTCATAACAAGGAGCAAATAATACTTAACCTGGCAGTCAGCTGACAAAATCCCCATCCCTGGTGCCCGGCAGGTAATACAGGTAATACACATGCCATAGGTGGTAGCTGCTCTTGTTTTCATGGTCTGTCTGGGGTTCTAGTCTTACTCAGTTTCAAAGTTTTGTTCATTCTTGTTGCTTGGAAAACAGTAAACATTTGCTTGGAAAAATAGTAAACATTCAAGAAATACTGAATTGACATATCTTTATTCCTGTTGCTTTGGTGGAGTCATCCCTCCTTAATTTATGTTCTGTTTGGTTTAATACTAAAATAAGTACATTCCTGAACCCATATTAACTGTCAGTAACCATGGTGGTATGGGAACGCAGTTTGGGATTTTAAAACCCTGTAGTACTCGCGGGGTGGCGGTCACACGTGGGCATGTTTTCCTTCCCTGCCCAGGTTGTGTTTTGTTTGGTGGTGTTCCTTTCATTTTGAAACTGAATGACATAATACATTTTCTAGCTAGCTTGTCAGTGTCCTCTTCTTGCCTTTTAGGCACCAACAGAGAGGCAGCTGCGGTATAAGGAAAAGGTGGCTGAACTCAGGAAGAAAAGGAATTCTGGGCTGAGCAAAGAGCAGAAAGAGAAATATATGGTGAGAAAAAAGTTAAATAATTAAGACGAATTCTTGCAACCACATTTGATTGCTTTTGGTTTCTGAGCCCTGTTTTTCAGATTTGCCGTTTGGTATTCTCAAGTAGAAGAGCCCTCCGCTGGCCCTTAGAGTTTGCCATAACCCGCCCCCCGGTCTGGGTTGTTAAGAGTGGAAACAGGAGGCTTTGAAAAACAAAATGCCGTTAGAATTTAGATGAAAAAAAAATTCAGTCCTGTAGTTGTTTGTGAACCTCACTTTAGTTGGAAAGGGTTAAATTTAGCCACTCGAACAAATAGCAGGATGTTGGAGATGGTCTGTATAAGGGAAAGTATTCAAACTAAGTGATGGTCTGTATATTTTAATGGGGAAACAAAATTCCTGCATGATAAAAAGTATTGATTGGGTGATATATTCTGTAAGAAGATTTTTTGGGTAGTATTTTAATTTTTTTTCTATATTTAAAAATAATCCACTTTTTTTTTTTTCTTCAAGATTTTATTTATTTGAGAGAGAGAGCATGAGCTAGGGGAGAGGGAAAGGGAGAAGCAGAATCCCCATTCTCACCCCCAAGCAGGGAGCCCAGCGATGCTAGGCTTGATCCCAGGACCTGAGCCAAAGTCAGAGGCTTTAACTGACTGAGCCACCCAGGTGCCCCAAAAGTGATGCACCTTTGTAGTAAGAAATACAGAACACAAAAAAAAGATATAGAAATAAACATCAGTCCTACTACCTAAAAAGTAGCCATGTTAGCATTTGGGGATGTTTCTTCCTAGCCTTTTACGTAATGTCTAATTTATGGAATTTGGATTTTACGGTAAGCACAGCTTTGGAGTCTGTGTTTTCACTTAAATAACTTGAACTGTAATTTCCTCATTTCATAAAAAATTCTTCAAGAAATTTTTTGCATAAAATTTAACTGCCGAGTAAAGATTTATTGTAAACATGATTTATAAACAAATTGACACATTTATAAATGTGCTGAATGCTTCCTATTGAAAATACTAGAGAAGAAAAATTCCAATAAAAATCATCCTCTGCAATAGGAAGCCCCTCCCCCCGCCACGTGTTTTGCTGTGTGATCTCTGGCTTTTTTCTGATGTGTATTTTTATTTTTATTTTTTTATATTTATTTTTTCATGGAATTGGCTTACTTAGGCATTAAGTTATTTAATGTATGGCTTGTGGATGTTCAGCACGGCTTCCCTGAGGCAAAAATATGCCAAACCGTGTGTTTACTTTTTTGGTCATCCTCACTGCCTTGAAAATGATAATCTTATGAATGAGATGATAGGCCCCCGGCAGGAAACAGGGTGGTGGGCGGATTTGTAGCTAAACACCTACAGCAGACTGTTGGGTTTGTAGAGGGGAAGGTTCTAGTAGTGGGCTGCCAGGTGCAAAGTTGTGTGCTTCCTTCTACCTTGGTCAGTGTTCTTATCTACAAATTGGGTAACCTGATAATAGCATTTATTGAATGCTTGTGTGTGTAGGCCCTAGGCAGGGCTATGTTGTTCCCACTGTCTTTATGATGACTCTTTGTGATGGGCGGTGTCTTACCTATTTCATAGATAAGAAAACCGAGGTTTCGAGAAGTAACTTTCCCAGAAATCATATGGGGGTAGAAAGAATGTCTGAAGTAAAAGCTCCGAAATTGAGTTTACAAACATCTGCTTTCCAAAATTTGAGCCAGGTTATTTGGACCCAACCTTCCTGTTAAAAATGATGGATAGGATATTTTTTGTAAGCTTAAAACAATGTTTAGGAAACCAGAAGAAATAACTTTAATGCTGAGAACCCGAGTCTCAGATGACAGAATCCAAAAGCAAAAGACACAGGTCTGATGGGCCCAGAGGAACCGGAAGAAATTGTAATAGGGGTCGAGGTACCGGTGAATAGTTTTTTCATATGATAATATGCATGTGAATTCTGTAATGTTCTCCCGGGGCTGAGCCATCCACTCCACTTAAGAACCATTATCTTCTATTCTCTGGGTGGGAGGTGGAGTCTAGGATGGAGTGGGAAGGGCTAGAATCAGAGGTTTAAAAGGGAAATTTCCATTGTGGCCTTTCTTTCCGGTGCCAGGATATTTGTCCTGACTACCATGGTGAGATTTGGTAATTAATTACTGAGAACTGGCTTATTTTTATGCTTCGGATTTTCTATGAGTATTGCCCCTTTCTTCTTGCTTAATATTTAGTAGAGTGTTTTCTCAAGGGGCCAGCCTGTGTTCCCCATGCGCTGGGGCTGGAGATCTCAGGCGGGGTCTCAGGCCTTGGGTGGACAGTGTCATGGGCGCAGCGACTTCGGGGATGGGGTTTTTAACAAGACCACGTAGTGCGGATACCCCTTCCTCATTGAGGCTTTTCCTTTCAGTCTAAAATGTCAGACTCTAAGTCAAAAGAGAGTTTGTGTTTGGTGTTTTGTTTTGCTTTTAAATATGGGAGTATCCACCAAGGTTCCTTTCAGATCTTAAGATGCTAGGATTTGCAGTGCCTTTGGATTTGTTAAATTTTATTTATTTGTATTGTCATGCACATTTTCAGATGAAGAAATGGAGGCATAGAATTCTGACCCTCGAGGTGCTCATTTAGAGAAGAATGAAACTCCCTTTTGAAGGTGTAGGAGCATTTTCTTTCTAGATTCACTAGGGTGGATAATGGTTGTTTTGGCATTAACCTGGTAATAGCGTGTCTTATGCTCAGTCCCAAGTTCCTAGTATAATGCCTGGCATATAGTAGGCATTAAATAAATAGCTTATAGTTGTGCTTGGCCCTCTGGTTGGCATTGACTGAAATGAAATAGATTAAGTTCTTAGAAGCAGAAAGACTCATGCTCTGGTTATTTTCCTAGGAACACAGACAGACCTATGGGAACACTCGGGAACCTCTCTTGGAAAACCTGACTAGCGAGTATGACTTGGATCTTTTCCGAAGAGCACAGGCCCGGGCTTCAGAGGATTTGGTGAGTATTAAAATCTTCAAGCTTGTGGACGGACCACTTGTGAAGCGCTTGAAGAACTGCCAAGAAAAGTGATCAGCAATCAGTTGTTGGGAAATAAATGTTCTTCGCTGCCTGAAAATCTCTTTCTCCTCCTCCAGCTATCCTTTATCGAGATGATCCTCCTTCCCATTCATATTTAAAATTAATTTCCCCTCCTCCCTTTCTCTGACCATTTTTCCCTCTCCACCTCCTCTCCCAGAAGGGCCTGTTTGGTGGGAGTGTTGAAGCTGAGGCCGGCCGGGTTAGACAATAGGTGCCCCTCGGTCTCAGTCAGGCAATTTGCAATTCTGAGAGCCTCTAGATTGGTGGCTAAGCCTCTCTTGTTCTCTTAACACCCCCCCCCCCCCAGGAGCTGGCCTTTGCAGGCTTTCCTAGGCCCTCCAGTCTAGCTTCAAAAGAATTAAGAGAATAGTGAAGAGGAATAATGGAAAAGGCTGTGGCCAGATGTTTTATAAAGGAAATTAATCTTTGACCCAGCCACGTTTTTTTGTTTTTAAGATTTTATTTATTTGACAGGCAAAGCGAGAGAAGGAACACAAGCAGGGGAGTGGGAGAAGGAAAGCAGGCTTCCTGCTGAGCATGGAGCCTGATTCGGGGCTGGGTCCCAGGATACTGGGATCATGACCTGAGCTGAGGGCAGACGCTTGACGACTGAGCCACCCGGGCGCACCTGTTCTGATATTTATTTACAGTTAGTTTCACTTAGTTTTCATCCTGTAGGGAGAATTTTTAACAGGGTTGCTTTTTAAAAATTATGGTACGTCTGATTTAACCTATTAAGTGTGTTGAGGGAAATTTAGCTTGTAGAGTGAATATTTTCTTTACCATATATTTTTTTTTTAATTATGTCAAATATTTGACTCACAAATCCTCAGATAGACTTGCTGGAAACATGGAGGAGGCAGGGTTTGGTAGCTGCTTCTCTCTTTCCTGCTCTGGAGGACCATTTCATATCCCAGCTCCACCTGCTTAGGCTCGAAAAAAATTTTTTTTTTTTTTTTTTTTAAAGATTTATTTATTTGTGAGAGAGGGAGAACACAGGTAGAGAGGCAGGCAGAGGGTGAAGCAGGCTCCCTGCTGAGCAAGGAGCCCGAAGTGGGACTCGATCCCAGGACCCTGGGATCATGACCTGAGCCGTAGGCAGCTGCTTAACCAACTGAGCCACCCAGGCGGCCCTAGGCTCGAAAATTCTTATAGTCAGCACCTAGCCAGAGCGGAAATTGGTATCCAAAAATATTTTCTCCTTCATCCGGAGTTCGGAGTTCAGTATTAAAGCACTGTCCATGTTTCAAAAATACTTTGTCAGGGACCTACTTCAAGAGGATGGCCCCATATGCCTGTGGATTTCTGTCACAGCTTTAGAAGCAGATAGTAAAGCACATTCTAGATAATCTTTTCTGGTTGGTTTTACAGTGTTTTGTAAGGGTGGGGCATTTGTTTTTGTGGTAGATTGCCTTTATAAGACGGTTCGGTGCGGCCTGATGAAAACCAAAATTTTACCAAGGACTTGGTATTGAGGTTCTGGAGATGAGGCCCACCCACAGCAGAGGAAAGCTGGGTTGAGACCTGCGCTTCCAGGAAGTGTAGGTCGGGAGTTTTCTAGAAGCCATCCTGACTGTCCACGTAGGTAGCCCGCTTCAATGCAATTTTCTCATGCATTAGAAGTCAATTCCATTTTTTTCTCCCAGCGTAGTATGGTGGCAGGCGAACGGACAAGCATACTAGAGGCTTTTTGAAAACAAAGACGATTAGTCGTAATCCTCTGATTTTCTAATTTCTTCTCCCCGATAGGAGAAGTTGAGGCTGCAAGGCCAAATCACGGAGGGGAGCAACATGATTAAAACAATTGCTTTTGGTCGTTACGAGCTCGATACGTGGTACCACTCCCCCTATCCCGAAGAGTATGCGCGCCTGGGCCGGCTCTACATGTGCGAGTTCTGCTTGAAGTACATGAAGAGCCAAACGATACTCCGCCGACACATGGTACGCTGTCTGGGCTTCTGGTCAGGATGGTGACGGTGACCTCTCCCTGGGTGACCTCCATCTCTAAGCCTCCCTCGGTGGTCTATAGTCATGGCACAGAGGCATAGGAAATGGAGAACGACATTGCAGCGTGGGGCCTGGCTGGTGCCTTGTGGCACCCGAAGCAGCTGATGTCCTGTAACCACATCCTGTCACACACACTGTCACGTCTTTTTTTTCTTGCCGCCCGCTCTTTACCATTTCTCCTTGGGATATGCGTGACCTCTACCCACAGTTTTTATGTGTCTCAAACTAGATGAAAACAAGTAGACTTCATTAGACGGGGAGGATAACGTGACTCACCTTCTAGCCCAAGCAACCAGTGTGGGCGGGAAGGGCCCTGTAAAGGTGCTGAATGAGTGCGTATTTAAAGGAGACAAATTATGAAGTTAACAAAATGGGTCCTTTGGTGCCTTCTCCCCAATTTAGTGCTTTCTGGTTCCTGAACATTGTCTTTCCTGTTCAAATAGGAGGAAAGACGCGACACTTGTTCTATTCGCATATATGCTTGCTAGGTATTTCGTAGCTTTAAGCCGTTTCTCATTGCCTAGCTGTAGAGTGAAAAATCTTGTCTTAAATAAGGGAATCTCGGGGAGCAGGGATGGGGAAGAGAGGAAAGAGTGTTTGGGGCGGGCACCTTCTTTTTCCTGTTTCTGGCGTCCCAGTGTAATTTGACTCTGACTTTTTAGGGTGTCCCTCCTTCCGTCCTCTTTCCCCTTTATTTCCCAGGTTTTCTGTACACTGAGCTGCTGTGGCCCAGGCTTTCCTGGAGTTCCCGTCCTTCTCTTGTCCCCAGTTGGGTTGGGGGTAACTGCATTTTGTGTTCTCGGGAACACACACTCTGAACCACCCAGATGAGTTCAGCCCTCGGGACTCCTGCACGCTTGACTGGGGCTGGGGGTGGAGGACTGGGGACTGGTGGGGACCTCGGGCCCCAGGGGAGAGGGTAGCAGAGGACTGCTCTCCATGGTGGTAGACCATGGAGATAAACCAAAATCCGCTTCTGCTGTGTGCAAGTAAGGCTGGTATTTTTACTGATGTGAACTGCTCACCATTTAGGTTTTACTTCTTCCTTTTTATTTCTGGTCATTTAGTGTCGTTAACCAGTGAAATAGCCCAAAAGAGCAAGGCCTAGTAGTAGGCGGGGAAAACAGAGGGTTTGGATAAATCTGAGGGTCAAGTAAACATTTTGAATATTTGAGGGCCTGTAGAACGGAAGGGACAAAAACCGATTTTCAGGAAATGAAACCTGTTTTCTCATCCAGGCTTCAGATTCCCATTACTTTGCTAAAATGGGCCACCTTTGGCCATTTTTGCCTTCTCTTTCTAAATTACTGCGTTAGTTGGGCTATTGGGAAGAGCCAGCACGAATGAACAGGTGGGTACAGGAACAAACCCAGGGGTGGAGCTTTCTTGAAGCAACTCCAGTTAGTATTTGGATTCACACGTGACAGCCGAGGCATGATTCTCTTTTTTTTTTTCCGAGGCATGGTTCTTGAGTTGACCCAAAGTCACAGTAGAACTTAGTAGAAAATGTTCCATATACATATGCTTCTTAAATGATTTTTTTTTTTCTTTTTTTAAGATTTTATTTATTTGACATAAACACAGTGAGAGAGGGAACACAAGCAGAGGGAATGGTAGCGGGAGAAGCAGGCTTCCTGCTGAGCGGGGAGCCCGATGTGGGGCTCGATCCCAGGACCCTGGGATCATGACCTGAGCCGAAGGCAGACGCTTAACGACTGAGCCACCCAGGCGCCCCTTCTTAAATGATATTTTTAAATGTATTTACGTAAGACCTTGTAAGAATTCACGCGTTTACAGCAGTGGCTAACTGGCTGCATGAAATCCTTTGCAGTTGAGGGTGAGGAAAGGGGTACTTTGTGCCCCCTTGTGGCCAGCTGCCCACCCACCCCTGCAATTTCTTGCTACAGAACCAGGCTGCCTTGCCTATTTTTTAAGCCATGGAAGGACTTCCTCATATAAGAAAGGGAAAACTTTGGTGGGGGTTAGTCTTTATGGTCATGGGCGTCTTTTCTAATCTGAAGAAAAGACTAAGGGTGAGGTGGTGACAAAGTTTACTGGTAAAGGTGAACGTCAAGTATTCCTACCTTTCCTTAGCAACTCTAAGCTGCCGGAAATAAGCTGCTTAAGAATTTCCTCTTGGCGCAGGGCATTTTAGAATCAAGGGTATTTTTTTATTTATCTGGCTTTTACGTAGTAGATGATTTTAATCTCCTGGGTTGAAACGGGGCCAGAGCATGATCTAGAAAACTTGTTCTAAACTGCTATAAAAATATCATAAACACATTACTATAATTTTAGAAGCCATTAATTGTTTTACTTCATTTTTTTTTGAAGACTTTATTTATTTATTTGACACAGAGAGAGATCACAAGTAGGCAGAGAGAGAGGGGGAAACAGGCTCCCCGCTGAGCAGAGAGCCCGATGCGGGACTCGATCCCAGGACCCTGAGATCATGACCTGAGCCGAAGGCAGAGGCTTTAACCCACTGAGCCACTCAGGTGCCCCTAATTGTTTTACTTTAAAGAAAAGAAAAGAAAAACAGCTCTTGCAGTACATTCTCAGGTGTGTCCCGCTGTCTGTCTTCTCTGCTAACTAAATTTGACCTGGGTGATTTCATTTTTCCATTTGAGCAGCAGTCCTGTTGGGGAAGGTTTGTTTCCCTGATGTGAATTCCGTTCTCTTACAGGCTAAATGTGTGTGGAAACACCCACCTGGTGATGAGATCTATCGGAAAGGCTCCATCTCCGTGTTTGAAGTGGACGGCAAGAAAAACAAGGTAAGAAGGAGAGGTAGTGGTGGCGGGCGTCTAGTCACAGGTCTTCCGAAGTACTTTGTTCCATCTCCATCTCCTCTTGTAAAAAAGATAGGGCTCTGCTGTTGACCAAAGCACACGTTCTGCCTCATCAACTATGATATGATCTTTAGTTCTAGGCCTTTATCTGAGTTTAGGAATCTCTGGCTCCCCACATGAATTCTGTTTCTCTGCTTCCAGATCTACTGCCAAAACTTGTGCCTGTTGGCCAAGCTTTTTCTGGACCATAAGACGTTATATTATGATGTGGAACCCTTCCTGTTTTATGTTATGACAGAAGCGGACAACACTGGCTGTCACCTGATTGGATATTTTTCCAAGGTCAGCAGGATCTGGAGATTAAGAAGCTACTGGCCCCAGCAGGGTGATTGATGTTGGCATTTGGGTACCTAGATCACTGACAGGAAGAGGCAGTACCCTGGGCGATGATGGCAGCCCTTCCCTTAAGGGTTGGGGGGGAGGGTGTCTCAGAAATCCGTGTAGCAAAGATTGTTTAATGAAGTATGCAATTCTTTATTAGAAGCTTCTGATTTATTCCTTTCTGGACTTGTGGGTTAGAGCTGCCTATTGATTACCGGCCACGGCCCTGCCTGCTAACCCTCAAGCCCACATTTGTAGTCAGGCCAACGGTCCTGGCTTTGCCCTCTGTTATTAGCCTACAACCAGGAATATATTCCTTTCGCCTGGTTTTCTAGCTGGGCTTATTCTGTGATAACGCCACTGTGCCTTGAAGGCTGAAGGCCAGGTTTTGCTTCTCACTTTTTAGTAAAAACTTTTCTTGAAATCTGATTCACATGCCACACACTTGGCTCCTTTAGAGCACGTTCATCAGTGGCTTTTGTATGGTCAGAGTAGTGCAGCGACCACACAGGCCCCCTGCTCCATTACCCCGGCAAGCAACCCTGCCCATTGCCCCTCAACCACTGCCAGCCCCCCGGCTCTGTGTTTGCCTGTCATGAACATTTTCCATAAACGGAACCGGACGCTATGTGGTTGCATTGTTTGTTGACTTCTTTCCAAACGGGTGGCGGGGGGAGGGGGGGAGCTTCCCGGCGGGGATCCTCTCTTTTCCAGTAGGCAGCCTCCTTTTGAAAAATTACATTTACAGAGGGTTGCCCTGACTCAGCAGTCAGCACCTCCTTGCCCTGCTCTGTGACTAGAAAAAACTCGGTCAGCCCCCTTAAAATGAGACTGGTGTCCAAGCGAGGGGGAGCCTGGCGCCCAGCATGGCCGCCTTGGGCCATCCTCGTAAACGGCGTGGCCGGAACAGCTTTGATTGTGACAGCCTCTCCCCGGGACTGCTGGCACCTTGGGTTCCAAGCCCTCCTGACATGCTTTCATCTGTTTTGCTTTTGACTGTAGGAGAAGAACTCATTCCTCAACTACAACGTGTCCTGTATCCTCACCATGCCGCAGTACATGAGGCAGGGCTACGGCAAGATGCTCATCGATTTCAGTGAGTGGGGCTGCTGCGCCTGAGCTCCGCGAGCCGCGGGGCGACGGCCACAGTTGGGTCTCGGGTTCCTGGCGCGCAGTAAGCGAACAGATGTGGGGACGGAGTCTGAACGTCCCCGGTCAGCTAGGTATACCTGGAGCCCTCAGTGACCGCGGGCTTGCGTTGCTCCCTGGTAGCGGGGGAAGGAGGGGGTAGGAGAGAAGGCTCTCAGTTGTCCCCGTTTGAGACTCCAGAAAAGCACGTGCACGCAGAAGCCTTCAAACCTGTTCCTGGATTAGGGAGTTCAGTTTCGTAAGGACTTGTCCAGGGGCAATCTGTATACCTGATAGAGGCTTGGGCCTCTTTAGTAGTGTATTCTGTTTTTGGGAATTTGCCTGCTCGAATTTATTTTTAATCGCCAAATTAGTGCTCTTGGCACCTCTGCCCTCACTTGTGGACGGGCACCCAGCCGCGGAAAGGAAGTCACCACATGATCTCTGCTCCACCAAACAAGCAGGTGCCTTGTTTGGGCTCTCCATGTGAACACGTGGTTTTTTCAGTCTATTAGTGCCATGCTTTTCATACTTTTGTGCATTTTGTTGCTGATTTTAAATTTTTAAGGATTTTATTTATTTGAGAGAGAGCCAGGGTCAGGGAGGGAGGAGGGAGAGGGAGAAGCAGGCTCCCCACGGAGCAGAGACCCTGACCTGGGGCTCAATCCCAGGACCCCGGGATCATGAGCTGAGCCAAAGGCAGATGCTTAACCGACTGAGCCACCCAAGAGTCCCTTGTTGCTAACTGGCCTCTAGGTGTAGTGCCAAAATGCCGTCTACAAAGGCTGTGGGGTGTGTCTTACAGAGAAAATACCGTAATAGACAGGCTTCTTTCAGGCTTAGGTGGTTGTGCTGTTGGCTAGGAGTTCAATGCTAAGGGGTCAACAGTGTATGTTTTTTTTTTTTTTTTTTTTTTTAACAGTGTATGTTTTAAAAGGTATTATTTAACAGAAACAAGCAGAATTAGGTAATCTTGATGACGAATTGACGACAGTACGACCAGGGGCTTACAGAAACCTAACCTGGATTCCCCTAGGAGCGGTGGTTCAGTGTTGGCTACCTCGGTGCTTGCCATGACCTTCTAGAACGTGACACCTACAAATGATGAGAATCAACTTCCTTTATTCCGTGTTCACTGCCTGACACTTTAGTCTGAATTCTAATTCTTAAAAGTTAGCCTTCCAGTCCCTCACTTTCCAGCTGTGGAGAGTGATGAAATCAGAAAGTGGCACAACCCACAGAGGAGGGGCCCCTATATCTTTTTTATAAACTTGATATTATGTAGATTTTCAAACATATACAAATGTGGAATAGTTAGATATTAAAAGAGCCCTTGTATGTTGAGTGTTCCACAGTCAGTCTTGTTTTATCTCTATTCTCAACCTCAATTACTTTCACATCTCTAAAAGATAAGCTCTATTTCATGTTAAAAAGAAATCCAAACCTCCCCAAATTACTTAATACCCTAAGTTAATAGTATTTAAATTAGCCTGATTTTGAAATTTTTGTTCCTTTTAAAGAAAACACAAATGTAATTATTTTTACTTAGCTCCAAATAGAATTAATACATTGGGATTGATAGATGTGGCTTGTAAATCCCTTTTAACCTGGAAAGTTCTCGGTCCCATCTCTTGTATTTCTTTCTTATTTATTTGCTGAAAGCCCATTAGTTTTCCACCAGCGTTTTGCGGAGCTTGGATTTTGCAGGCTACATCTCCATTATATTTAACGTTAGACGTTCGGGCTGCAGGATATTCAGTAGTACTGAGATAATATATTCTTAAAATTGAAAAATTACAAAGTACCTGGGTGGCTCAGTGGGTTAAGCCTCTGCCTTCAGCTCAGGTCATGATCTCAAGAGTCCTGGGATCCAGCCCTGCATTGGGCTCTCCGCTCAGCAGGGAGCCTGCTTCCCTGTCTCCCTCTGCCTGCTTGTGATCTCTTTTCTCTCTGTCAGATAAATAAAATCTTTTAAAAAAGAAAAATTAAAAAACATAAAAAACGACAATGAAATGACTCCCCATGGGGCACCTGGGTGGCTCAGGGGATAAAGCCTCTGCCTTTGGCTCAGGTCATGATATCGGTCCTGGGATCAAGCCCCGCATTGGGCTCTTTGCTTAGCGGGGAGCCTGCTTCCCCCGTCTCTCTACCTGCCTCTCTGCCTACTTGTGAGCTCTCTCCTCTTTGTCAAATAAAGAAAAAAAAGAAATGACTCCCCATCTCTTCCAGCACATGCCTACCGATTACCATTGTTATTAAAGTTTTTATCTTGTGAAACCTTCCAGTTTTCTTAATGTCTATCAACAGCTAAATGTGAACGTGCCATTTTTCCCCGTTGGCTGAGCCCAAGGCAGCACTCTGTGCAGCCACCGACCCATCCTGAATGTCTGACCCCTAGTTGGTACCGAGAAGCAGCCTGTCCTCAAACCTTTCAGTGTTGGCACAGTGGTGTTTGCGATTAGGATGAAGTAGTGTCTGCATTTTGTTCCTCGGTAGGTTACTTGCTTTCCAAAGTGGAAGAAAAAGTCGGCTCCCCGGAACGTCCGCTCTCCGACCTGGGGCTCATAAGCTATCGCAGTTACTGGAAAGAAGTGCTTCTCCGTTACCTGCATAATTTCCAAGGCAAAGAGATTTCTATCAAAGGTTGGTTTTCGGCTCTTGAGGATAATTGGTACACAAGATGTTAATGGCACTGGAATTCCAGCTTTTCTCCTTGGCCCTGCTCTGCTTGGTTCCCTGCAAAGAGAATGCCCCCTTCTGTGCTTGGTCTGAACGCGGGAACAGAAGGCCCACTGGGTGCGGGCCACTGCAGAGACCCTCCCGAAAGTGCCTAAGGATTCCAGAGCATTTGGCCCTTTGGGAATGGCTAGATGGTTTTGGTTTCACAAACCTGGGGTGGTTAACGCTTTAATTCTTTAACGAAAGTCAAGAAGGAAGAAAAACGTGAGTTCCCCCCCAAGTCTTGGCAAACGTGAGACCTGATAAGACATACCTGTATATTTTTGTTAGGGTGGAAGAAATTAGGTCTCTCTTGGGCCGTGATTTCTGTAGAGGTCAGAGTGATTTCTTGCCATAGTATTTCTCTTTCATAGTTATTAGGATTGCTCAAATAAGTGCTTTGTAAGCTTTTTCTGAACAGGTGGTTAAGTATCTGATTCCAACCATCGGGGTTTCCTCTAAGCGGCCTGAGGGGCTGGGGTTGGTGGGGATCGGTGAAGATGGGGGTCTGCACTTTGGCCTGGTTCTCAGTAGCGCTTCTATTTCAGAAATTAGCCAGGAGACAGCTGTGAATCCTGTGGACATTGTCAGCACTCTGCAAGCCCTTCAGATGCTCAAGTACTGGAAAGGAAAACACCTAGTTTTAAAGAGACAGGTAAGGCTTTTGCCAGCTGCTGGCTCAGTGCTGAATGTCTCTTGAGGCCTAGCAGAGAGCCAAACGGGCCTTAATAGCCTAAAAGTAGCAAAGTAGCCTTCTCTTCTTAAGGGAATTTGCCTACACCTTTTACCGGGTCTTTTTTTTTTTTTTTTTTTTTTTTTTTTTAGCTGGTAGCGTTGCCTGTTGCGCTTATCTCTTATCTTATCCTTATCTGAAGCTTTTAGTAAGCTCCTGTCTCAGCTGTGGATGACACCAGCCAAGGAGCTCAGTTAAGCAGCTTTGTGTCCCACAGCACTTCTGTCCTGATGATTTTCTTAGATGGGAGCGAATTGCTCATCCGCTTGAGGGGAATCCTCATAAACTCCAGCGCTTGTGCACTTTTTTTTCTTTTTTAAAAGTATCTAAAAATATCTTTGTGGAAGCGCACTTAAAAAAAAAAAAAAGATTTAAATATATAGCTGAGCTTGGATCCTGATGCCGGGCTTGATCTCACAGCCCTGAGATCACCACCTGAGCCGAAACTGCTGAGCCTCCCCGGTGTCCCTCATGCAAGTGCCTTTAATTTGTTTTAGTTGAGTCACCTTTAAGGGCAGGTGGATAATAATTTTAGTTCTTTCTGAGGACAGAGTCGGAAGAAATGGTTTCTGCAGGGAAGCATTTTCTAAATCAAAAGATAATTTTTTTTTTATATACCTGTTTGCCACCTTAGTATATCATTACACCTTTGGTGATTCTTTTTTCACTAACAAGCATTCTGGAATCCGTATAGAAAGACATTTTCTTTTCACTGAACGCGTCTAGTCATTCTTCTTGTTGTTCTCCCGCAGGACCTGATTGACGAGTGGATAGCCAAAGAGGCCAAAAGATCCAACTCCAATAAAACCATGGATCCAAGCTGTTTAAAATGGACCCCTCCCAAGGGCACTTAAAGTGACATGTAACTCTGAGCCAGCGAACCCCAGCAGTAGGAATCCGTACCCTAGGGATCTGTCTGTCATTTCTGTTGCCCTTGTGATTGGCAAGTACAGTACCCTGTGGGAAGGCCACTCCCCTCAGGACTGTCCTGGCTCCGACCCTCGTGTTCACTGCAGACGCTGGTTCTGAGGAACTGTTGTTTCGGCCTCAGTGAGGTTGCCCGGATGGGATCTCTGTTAGACTCGAGAGCAGATCCCTCGTAGCACTGACCCAAGGTGTTCCGTCTGGTACTGTGCCTGTCCAGTCACTGGTCCTCCTCATGTCCTCTAGCCCCTCGAGGTTGTGTCGTGTCTTCTAAACCTTGTACTAGTGCTTCTTGCTGCCCAGTCACCAGACTTCCCAACCATGGTTTGCCACCACCAGAACCTTCCAGGACCTTACATGTGGTTTGTTTGGGGGGGGGGGTTGCGGTGAGGAGAGCAGGGAAGAGGTAACATTTCTGACTGGACTGGGAGGGGTCCATGCCCTTTGGATTTTATCTCTTTAAATTGTTTCCGCCATTTTTATTGAAAGGCCGGGTTTTGATCAGTGTCAAGCTGACGAGAGACCAGTATTTTTTTAAGCCTCTCCCACGGACTCGTCCTGGTAACTGCACATAATTTATCCCAATGAAATGGAGAGGAGAATCGACAGGTGGTGATTCTGTACTGTGATTTGAGTTCACCGGTGGGCGGCGTGTTGGTGGAAGGAAACGAGTCCTTTTTGCCTTGCCAAAAAAGTGCCCAGCCCTAAACGTTTTCCTCTCTCGTGATCCCCTGCCCCTTTTGACATTTGCAGGGGCCAAACAGTGTCTGGTTTTCCTTTTCATGCTGCATGCCAACCGGTTCATTAGACTGCAGAAACCTTCCCGCCGCCCCAATACATGTCGCTCGGATCTGGCACGCCTGTGCTTCTGCCTCGGTTGCATTGATTTTTGCCCGAACCTCCTCAGAGAAGTGGGAAGTGACTGCACCTGACTTCCAGCTCTGCTCTGCTCTCAGCCCCTGACTTAGCAAGGCAGGGTGCCCCCACCCCTGCCCCTTCCCAGCGTTTGCGACAGTGCCTCACCCTCCCTTCTAGAATCAAAGTGCTCCGGCCCTTCAGGAACTCCTCCGTTTCCTTTTTGGGACTTGACACCGGTCCCCGCCCCGGTCTCCGCCCCGGTCTCTGCTCTCCTATTTTTGGTTTCAAGCAAAGGAAGAGGCGCCCCCTCTCATTTCTCTCCAGCTCATTCTAACCCGCTATCTTGGGGCAGCTCTGGACGTAGGACACGTGCTCCCCTCCCCGACTCGGTCTCCGACACTGCTGTCTGCGCGTGGAGCCCTCCCCACTGTCCCGACTCTGGTCATTTGTGCCTTTCTCTTGTCCTCTCTGTACACTACTTACACTCACTGTGGGTTGGGGGGAGCCCCTCTCAAGCATGTTCGGTGGCAGCTCCCCGCCAGTTTCAGTGTCACTGTTAACGTTTATCCAAAAGCGACTTCACTGGGGGTTTTCTTAGGGGGTGAAGGTCTTTTACCGAAGCTAACCCTTCCCCACACGTGGTAGAATGTGCTGTTCTGTATCTACTCCTCAATAAAGCATGTTCTCTGCTCCAGCCCGCGGCACTCGGGGCTCTTCTTTAAGTCGGAAAACGGGGCAGCCGACCTGCGACTGGTGGCGAGTGCGCCCGGTGTTGATTCCCCCCAGCAGTGAGCTGCCTCTGGAGGGATGTGGTTTGTGCCTCTGGGATTTTGGCTCTGATGCAGGCTAGGCAGGGAATGATTACTTTGAACTTGTCTGGTTGGTGGGATGGATTCTCTCTGCCTCACTTGGTTGCAGCTAATAGGTTTGCATAGCAATGACAAGACTGTTCCTTTTTTTTTTTTTTTTTTTCAACTAAATGCCCAACATGGGACTAGAACTCACAACCCCAAGATCAAGAGTCGAATGCTCCTCTGACTGAGCCAGCCTCGCGCCTCTGTTACTCATTTTTAAGTTCATTTTCCTGTGATTTCAAGGGCAAAGGCACGGCAGGAAGTTAGGATAGATGGGGTGGGGACAGGTTTATTCCTCCTTGTCTCTAAGTTCATTTGCCAGCAGTGAGCGTTGTCCTCTCCAGTCATGGATTCTCCCAGTTGAAGAGGATTTCTGAAAGCTGTCTTGTCCTGTAGAACTTACCCAGGGCAGGCTGTTGGGGGGCCGGCACTTACCTGGACGCCAGAAGTTGTATTTGCTGGGGTTGTTTTGCTCACCATGGAAGGGGTGAGAACCCAACCCGGTGGATAAACTAAGGGTTCGCTTTTGTAAGGTCAGAGTCCTGTGTGCCACTTACTGGGGGCAGAGACTGGGTTGGAGAGAAGCTTGAGGTTACAAAAACCCTTTTTTCACTGTTGGGATGATGTACGCCCAGATCTCCCCCTTCTAGATACTTGTTTCAAAGGGAAATTCTGCTCCCTCACATTTTGAAAACAACAGGGTAGATGACATGAACCGTGCAATTGGGTGCTGAGAGGTCAGGGCACCTGAAGTTTTGTGTGGGCCCCCAAGACTCCAATTGCCACCCGACTTTCCTCACCAAAAAACAAAAGGAAGATTTCTCTGGTTTAAATCCCTCAAGTGTGGGAACAGTGTTTATTTAGCAGTGTCGTGTAAGGCTGTTCCCGGACTCTACCTGCAGGAGACCAACTCTGCTGTTTGACTCCTTCCTCAGCAGAGTAAGGCCAGCGCTGTTCCTGTTCCAACTCCCAAAACCCTTGAGTTGGAAGCGCCTACTCTATCCGGAGGAAGAAGGGAGCCCTGGAATGTTCCGGTTGCTTCCTGTATGCTTGGCGCTGCTGGAGCCTTCCCACTGCCTCTTCTGACTCCCCTATCACCCCGGGTGCGGGAGACAGACACCCTGGTGTGGCGGGAGGGGGCAGGGGAGCCTAAGGTGACAGCCCTGAGGGCCTAGAACCTTGAGCACTTGCACCCTCCCCCCAATTTGCTTTCTCCACTTTTTATCATCCTTTCCTTTTTAGTTAGATGTCCTGGCCTCAGCCATGGGCCCTCGTGCTTCTAGTGGCTTCCATTACCAGGAAAATGATGACACTGGTGGAAGCTTTCAGATGAAAGACTTCAATTGATCCTAGAAGAAGCATCCAGGGCCCGAGACCCAGGAAGCAACCGTTCCCCACTCTGACACTGCTGCTGATTCAGGAGTAAGCTGATCAGCAAGCACTGGCCCTTGGTGGGTTTCTCTCCTCAGCACACCTCTGTAAGGGGGGCCTTCTCTGCCTCTAACTCATGGGAAAGTTGGAGGCTCAGAGGTCTTGCTCTCTGGGTTATGGAGGCCCTGACTCTGAGATTCTAAACCCATTCAAAGCGCTGTCACGAGGCCTCTGACCCTGCTGTGTGTCCCATTTCTCACAAGGGGGACAGTGAGTCAAGTTAACAAGCTGGTTTACCCTTTATGGGGCAAGAAGACGCTTTTGACTTAGCTTTGTTTTGTCCCTGCAGTTTTGGGCAGAGTGCCTGCCTCCGGTTAGGAATGACCTCATGGCATCAATGTGAAGGCAGTTAGTTCAGAGCAAGGTCGGGGTTCCTTGTGAAAGGCCAGCAGAAAAGACCACAACTTGCTTCCAGTACACATTCCTTCTGGAAGAGAGAATGGAGTGGAACGCATCTTAGAGGCGTATTAGTAAGGCTAGTTCTAAACCTGCCCGCCTTCCTCTGAAGAGCAGTCAGTAAGCCAAAAGGCATTCCAGAAGCAGGGTTTGTGCGAGCGGTGCCCAGATCAAGCAGCTTAGCTCTCGGCAGTGATCCTTTCTACCTTGGACCTTTTGAGAAGAATCCTAGCATTGGACCTTGAACGCATATCACGCAAATACGCACACTTTTGTCTACAGCTCAGGAAATTGAGCCTTTGAAGTCCATTTCTCAACTGGGGCCAAATAAGAAACCTTGGTTTGGGGCACCTGGGCTGCTCCCTTTGGCTCAGGTCATGATCCCAGGGTCCTAGGATCCAGCCCGGTGTGAGGCTCCCTGCTAGCAGGGAGTCTGCTCACTCTCTCAAATCTTTTAAAAAAAAAAAAAAAGAAAAGAAAAACCTTGGTTTGAAACAAAGCTTAGGTAAGCGGGTCCGAACCCTGCCTTCGCTCACCCCAAGGTCCTGAACTGGCTTGTATGTGAGTGAAACCGAGTGGCCACCTGGAGAGCAGGCCTGGCTCCCCGCGGCTCTCCACTTACTCCTGGGGCCTCACAAGTGTGCGCATATGCAAAATGCAGCCCAGGGTGCTGCATGTAACTAGAATAAAATGAAACCTTTGCTAAATGTGTGGTGTGTGCTAGGAATTCTAGAACTATCTTGCTCTTTACTGGGATCCCGGAATGCTAGTACTAGACCCACAGGTTTTGCCCCAGAACTTTTCTGCTACAGACTTCTATGACCGCCCCTTCCAGACTATTCCTGCTGCTGGGGGCAGTGTAATTGCCCCCTTCTTTTGTGGCATCTTCCAACAATGCCAGTGAATGTCACCGAGAAGGAAACAAAGGACTGCCCCGTGGTGACGAGTGTCCCAGGTCCTGGCTCTCTCTCCTGTCTCCTGCAATCCCTGTCCCTGCAGGTCCTGCTGCCACCAGTTGGGGGCTGGACGTGGGAGGGGTTTATTTGTGCCAGGAGTGCAGAAGGTAAGTGCCTGTTGTGCTCGGCGGCCCCTCCTGGGTACTGCCCGTGAGGTTTAAACACCTTTATCCTTGACAAGTCCGGTTCATTCCAATAAGCTGCTCTTTTGTTAACCCTGTGTTGGTTTCTGGGAACACAACCGTGTATTTATTCCAGAACACCACCATGTATTTATTTATTCCAGAGTCCTTAGAAATCTACACTCCAGGGGCGCCTGGGTGTCTCAGCCGGTTAAAGCCTCGGCCTTCAGCTCAGGTCATGATCTCAGGGTCCTGGGATCGAGCCCCACATCAGGGTCTCTGCTCAGCAGGGAGCCTGCTTCCCCCTCTCTCTCTGCTCTGCCTCTCTGCCTACTTGTGATCTCTATCTCTCTGTCAAATAAATGAATAAAATCTTAAAAAAAAAAAAAAAAGAAATCTACACTCCAGTCTCTCCCTCTCTCTCTCTCTCTCTCTCTCTCATCTCTCTCACACACACACACACACACACACACCTGGTGTGGTAGGTTCTCTCCAGAGCGGCCACCAGCCATTTCTCCCATTTCTGGGTATGTGTTCTGCTCCTTCCAATAAGAGATTTTTCCTTCTTGAGTGTCGGCTGGACATTTCGCTTGCTTTGACTAATCGAATGTGGCCAGAGTGATATTCTGGCAGCTTCCACCTTGGCTGTTGGGAATGTTTCCAAAGCAGAAGCTTGAGCTATTGTGAACAGTGAGGGCTGTTAGACCACGCCGGGAGAACCAAGGAGCTCCGATAGCACCCGAATCCCAGGCCTCAGCGGTGACCCCTGCTGACCCCACAGGAAGCTAAAGAAATGCGGCCGAGTCCTGCCAGCCTCGGGAACTGAGAAAGACTGTTGTAAGCCCTTCATTGTTTGGGGATGGTTCGATACACAGCGATGGGGAAATGCAGGAAGAGAACTTTTGAAACGAAAGAGCTGGAATTCAGTTTGGGCTCAGAGGTTCCATCAGCTGATTGCCTGTGATTGGGAACCAGATGGGCCCGGCGAGGGCCGCCCCCCTGTGTAACTTGGGGGGGCGCTCTTCAATTCCATACGGTGGCACCCTGGGAGCCAGTTCGAACCCCGGTTGGCCGTTCAGCTTGTCTGGCTGTCGCTCAGATTGCTTCTGAAGTCCCCGTCTCTGTCCCCTTCCCTGTTTTTGCTGGGAAATCCAACACTTGGAACAGCACCCCCCACCCCCAGGTGAGCCGCATTGAACAGGACAGTATGGGCAAATAGGACCCTGCAGTCCTAGAAAGCCACTCAGTTAAGAATTATCCATATGTTTCTTGACGTCGGAGCTTCTCAAAACCTCCTCCCTCTGGGGGTTTTCCTAGAGGAAGACACAGTCACATTTCCTAAAATGATCTCTGAAAGGAGCCTCCCAACAGACTGGCACACTGGAGGCAGGTGTTTGGAAATCTTCCTACCAACTGACGTGGCCCCGCTAAAAAGAAATTCTCTGTGAAGTCTTTTTAAGATTTTATTTATTCATTCGACAAAGAGATAGGGAGCGCAAGTAGGCAGCGGGAGAGGGGGAAGCAGGCTCCCCGCTGAGCAGGGAGCCCGATGCGGGGCTCCATCCCAGGACTCTGGGATCATGACCTGAGCCAAAGGCAAGATGCCTAACGACTGAGCCACCCACGCACCCCAACACATGCGATTTCTAACTGTGATCAGTGCCACCAAGGGAAAGGGACAAGGTGTGTGAGCAGAACTAGCAGGAACCCTGTCTGAGGAAGGGCCTTTATCCTGGGGCCTGAACAATGAGGAATTAGTCCAAGGAGGAGTGGAGGGATGGGAGCAGCGTTCACACAGTGGGGGGCCCCTGGGTACAGACCCCAGTATAAGTGGGCCTTGGGGGTGTGTGAGTGCCTTTGGGAAAGCCTGGCTTGGGCGGGGCGGGGGGGGAGGACCTGAGAACACAGGGCCTTGGAGGCCTTCCCAAGACTGTCAAGTTCATCCCAAGAAGCTAAACCATGGCCAGCAGGGGATGGCATGACCCGATTTCTCCTCGCAAGAGGTCACGCTCCTGGTGAGGAATGGACGGGCCAGGTCTGGCAGTGAGAGGGGAAGCAAGGAGGTGTCCCGGGGCTGCCTCCCTCCGGAGACTGGGGTTTGTATTAAGGATGGTGGTGGAGGGGGAAGGAATTGGAGATGGATTTTGGAGAAACCAAGAATGAGGGTGTACATATTCCATGTGGGGAGCAATTCCCAGGTTTCTAGTTGGAGCATCAGGGCACAGGGAGGTGCTGTTTGTGGGGTACCCACGACGGTGAGGAGCGGCTTCGGGGCAGTAGGTGAAGAGTTCAGCGTTGGGACCCAGGATACGCGTTCCAGAAGCGGTAACTGTATTATTTATTTCAGGCGCTTGCATTCAGTATGGCTGTCTAGAGACAGAGACTCCCCGAGGACAGGAAGTGTGTGTCCTTCCTTTGTCAAAACACCCTCCAAGGACCTCTCATCGGCCAGGCACGAGCGCTGGCACTGGGATAAACGGGATGTGGTCTGTGTACTTGAGAGAAGCTGTGAATTGGAACATCGTATGTTAAGTGCTGGTGCTGGTGCGGAGGAATGTTCAAGGGGACTGGGGAACTCGGAGGAGGGAGCAACGAACGGGTAGTTCCCGGCTTGGGAAGGCGTTACAGAGACATTGACGTCAGAGTAACAATTGCCCAGAAGAGCATGTGCAGAAACCAGAAGCTTGAGGGAACGTGGATTTGAGAAAGATCAATGGAGAGTAAGGCGTGGGCTTTGCACATCTCAACTCCCTGTTATGGTCGTTAGGTCTTCAGGGACAAATGTGTCCCCTACTTCTTCCATCTTCCCAGTGCCATCTGAGTTCCCGGCAAAGTGCCGGCACAGAAAGGAAACTCACCAAATACTTGGTGACTCCAGTTTCTCTTAAATGCCCCAGTCTTCAAACACAAGAAGAAAATCTTCACTCTTCTTCGCGCATCCTTCAAGTTTGGTAATGACTGAACTGCCTCTTGGGCCCACAGCACCGGGTGGGGTGAGCTGGGGAAGGCACTGGGGGCCCCCGGAGTGAGGGGTTTGGGAGTGGACGGCATGAGTTCCTTCGCTGGGGGATTCTGCCGGGGCGTCCGGACAGGGCGCGCACCGCCCTCACCCCCGGATGGCTCGCTGGGCATGGGTGAGGTGGGAGAAGGAAGACCGGGGAGGCCTGAGGTTTATTCAGGGCTCACGCCAACAGTCTGTCGTAACATAAGGGCTATTTCATTACGGGACAAACAGAGGGATCTTGCTGGTTGTGCTGACACCCGGCCGCTCCTGTTCTCTGCTGTCGCTAAAACCTTCCCCGTCGCCCAGGTGAAGGGCCTGCCTCTCCTCCAGTGCTGCCTTCCCCTCCTTCTAAAAGAGCTTGGCCACCCCACTCTCAAAGGATCAGACATCCCCCCCCCCAAATTGTCTAACCCATTTCCTCTTTGTGGAGAAAGGGACATAGAGGCCAAATGTCACTTAGCCTGAAGAAGTCACGAATTGTCCCCTCCTGCTGCACCCACCCCACTCCCGGCTCATTCCCTTATGTAGCCCTCCACACTAACGACCAGCTTGGCCTTCCATGATTTCATTCTGGCTCATGCACCTCTCTCCAAGCATCCTGGGGTCCTCTGTGTCCTGCCTCATTAGTCACGGGGGCAGCGACAGTGGTGTCCCCGTCAGACAGGGGGCTCCCTGAGAGTAGGAAGTGTTTCGTGCCCCTGGAACTCTCCCCAGTGCTCAGAGCACACCTGACTGCCTGTGTCCCAGAAGCAAAGCAGTTAAAGAGCCACTTTACACATGAGAATTGATGAAGGACCTGGGACCCAATTCTCCAGGTCAGAAGACACAGGGATTTGGGGCGTTGAGATGACAACTCTGAGTAGGGAGAGGGTTATCTGCTTTGAGGCAGGGGCTGTCCTCCTTAGCTGTGTCCCAAGCCTGGTTTCCCACCCGAGGGTAGGGACCAGGGCTATTTACTCTTTCCTTTTGCAGTTCTGGAAAAGCACCCCCCTCCCCGGCCCGCCCTGCCGCTCTGGGGTCCACTAGGCAGGGTGTAGTGCCCAGGCCATCCCTGCCCACTCCTCTGTACCAGAGAAGAGACTATTCACTGTTTGTCCATTTATTGAGCCCCTCCTGTGTTCCCAGGACAGGAGACATAAAGTGGGTGACACTCGGCTCCCCGTAGCAGCGAGATGGGGGCTGAGCGCTGAGGGAGAGCAGGGTCACGCCAGCTCACAATTCCAACAACGGTGCAGGTGTGCATCACCATGGCTTGGGAGTGAGAGTTCTAGAAGGAAGCGCAGTGAGTTCAGTGAGGCCAGGTGGGACACACCAGTGTCGGACACAGGAGACACACGGAGAAGAGAGTTGGCCTGGTGGGCTGTCAGCTGTATCGTCCGGGGAAGGAGATGGGGGGGGGGTTTCGTCCTCCAGGAAGGGCACGGTGGGGGCGCTCACTCTGACCTGCGGTCCTCGTCCACTCTGCCTGCAAAGAGTTCTGTACGTGGTGACAGTGCTTTCAGGAGTCTTGTCTGTCTCCTCCACCCTTGGGGGCGCTTCCCTAGTCACTCCTCCCTGGGCCCTCCATTTCCCTAACTCGCACTCTGGATATTCAGGGCGATCAAACTACAAGTTCATCTGCCACATCTATCAGTTCTCAGCCGGAAGCGCACCCAGGATGCGCTTGGATGAGCCAGTCTTCAGCTCTTCTCTCCAAAAGCAGGGACGTGGTGATCCAGTATTTGCAAGCCCACAGGCCCTCCGAGAGACGCAGAAGGTGCTGTGGACTAGGTCACAGGAGACCCAGCTTTAGCCCCCGCTGTCCTCGCCTCACTGTGTGACTTTGGGCAAGCTGCTTTCCATCCCTGAAAAATGGGATTCCTGCCCACACTCTGCATGGAGGGACATTCATTTCCATTTGGGTACTGAGGTGACTTCCGTAGCCCTTAGAATGGGATGGCTCAGACATTTAGAAAAGAATCTTGTTGGGGGGCGGGGGGGCGCCTGGGTGGCTCAGTGGGTTAAAGCCTCTGCCTTCGTCTCAGGTCATGATCTCAGGGTCCTGGGATCGAGCCCCGCATCGGGCTCTCTGCTCAGCGGGGAGCCTGCTTCCCCCTCTCTATCTGTATGCCTCTCTGCCTACTTGTGATCTCTCTCTCAAATAAATAGAAAATCTTTTAAAAAAAGAAAAGAAAAGAATCTTGGGGGCAACGAGAGGACTTGCCAGCTTTAGTCCCAAGAGCCTTTGTTGGAAGGAGCCGGTGTTGGGTACGGGAAGCTAGAAAGGCATCCTGCCAGAGGATGCGCTCTGGGGGAAGAGGTCAGGCATGACTGAAGGCGGACTGGAGCTGTGTCTCTGACCCCCTCCCGAGCCGCCCGGCTTGAGCTTCTGATCTTCCCCCCACTGCCCTGCCCCTGCCTGTGTCCCTTATCTACCTTCAAGCCTGCTCATTCATTTACTGAGTGTACCCTTGGGCCCCTTTGGGGTTGGGGCCCCTGCCAGCAGGGGTTAGCTGGTAACTGCTTAGGGTGTGATCCCTTCCGGAGTGATTCACACAATTGCTGAGGACACGAAATACCTCAAGGCTAAAGGCATGACTTTCTAACAAGCACTGATCGCTTCGAGAATAAGGGAGCTGTTCCAGGGTCTGAAAAAACACACACGATTCTCTGTGGCTTCAGCTGGTCCTAAGAGAGGGGGGCAGAGTGTGCCTGGGTGTGCTGGGGGTGGAGAGGGCACAGCTTCCGGACTCCAGCGGTCTCAAACCTGGATCATCGAAGGGACCACCTCCCTGTGCCTCAACTGCTCTCTTCTATGGGACATCTGCCCGGTGGCTTGTGGGGAACCTGCTCCGTCTGTCCACCTGCCTGGCCCCCGCCATGGAGACTGGCAGCGAGGCACCCGGTCGCTTTCTCCTGATGCCCTTGCAGACCGCCAGAGGCTCTCACCTACCTTCTGTAGATGGTCCAGCCCTGCCCACCAGGCCCTGCACCGTTTGTCCTTGCGGATGCTCTGGGGGTGGAGCTAGAAGAGATGGAGAAGAAAGGGGGCAACACAATAGGGCCGCGCTGGGACCCAAGAAGGGCAGGGCCCGGCCAGGAAGAGCTGGGGCCTCGAAAACGCAATCATTCCTCAAGCATCGGGGGAGTTGAGGAGAAACCGTGGGTGGGTTCATTCATTCATTCACTGAGTCATTCACTGACTCCCACCCCCTTCTGCATTCTCCCTCCCTTTGCCCTTCCCTCCGCAGACACCTAAGGGTACCGATTACAGACAGAAACTGCTGGTGTTATGAGTACAGAGGAGGCGGCCCACCCCCTACTGTCTGTGGTCGGGAGGGGGTCTACCCTGGGGGCACCAGCCAGGTGACCTGGGGGTGAGGGGGGGCAGGGCAGAGTAGGCTAGAGACAGATTGGCGCCCAGGCCTTGGAGACCAGCTCAGTCCGGGTAGGGCAGGCAGTCAGGGGAGGAGAAGAGGGGCCCAGAGGACATGGTAAGTGGTCAGAGCATTGAACTTGATCCTGAGAGAGTACTGAGGGTGTGGTGGGTAAGGGTTGGTTGGTTTTCTTTTTTTTTTTTTTTCCCTTTTCAAGGATTTGGGGCAGGGTACTTAGCTGCTCAGATCTGCACTTTGCAGATCCTTCTAGGTATAGGGTGCG
>CM053619.1:27098083-27113471 GCA_028646535.1 Procyon lotor | reverse complement strand
GGCAGGGGGGTCCTGTGAGGGGCAGATGAGCCTGGGAGTGGCAGGAGGGGGTTCGGACGAGGGCAGGGATGGGGGCAGAGAACTGAGGCAGGTGCACTTAGCCTGGGATCCCGAAGACGTATGGGTGCCTGGGAGGAGCTGCTTGAAGGGAGCACCATCACCCACAAATGTCTTCTGGTGACCGACCTCTCCGGGTGGTGGAGGTGGCCACTGAGGCAGGAGAGCTGGTCCCAGAGTCAGCAAGCCTGGCCTCTGTTTCGGCTTTGGATCGTACTGGGACCCCAGCCAGGTTCCTGGCTCCTGGGCTTTCCCACCTGTTGAAATGGGAACAGTAGGTTTTTTTTTTTTAAGGAATTTTTAATTTTTTTAAGATTTTATTTATCTTTAAGACAGAGAGAGAGAGCGCGCGCGAGCGCACAGCCGGAGGAGCAGCAGGCAGAGGAGGGGGGAGAAGCAGGCTCCCCACTGAGCAGGGAGCCTGACGCAGGGCTCCATCCCAGGACCCTAGGATCATGAGCTGAGCTGAAGGCAGAGGCTTAATGACTGAGCCACCTACGTGCCCCGGAACAGTAGTCTTGACGCTGCGGGGCAGTAGGACGGGTTCGGTGGGCTGCCGTGCAGGGAAGCCCCCAGTGGGGAGCAATCTTCAATAGGGGTATCCCTGGCCCGAATGGAAGTCAGATTCTCACCTGGAGCCACATGGCAGATTTGTCCTCTACCGGAGCCTGCACGAGCCAAACGTACTCACAAGACCTCGCACACCATTTAGACATCCCCACCCCTTCGCTCTCCCGATATATACCCACACACATGCCTGTGTGTCACACCTGTGACAGCAGAACTCCTGATCTTCCCTTCCCACAGATTCCCACGAGGGCGTGCATGTCTTTAAACCCCCAGCTATACACCCAAACAGAGGCCCACGAAGCCACCCCAACCCCAACACCAGCACAGTGTGCATGCTTGTTAACCGTACAGAGCCCAATCCATGAATAAAGGGTGCTGAACTTCATATTAATTGACCCTTGAACAACATCGGGGATCAAGGTCACTGATTCCCCTGACTCAGTCAAAATTCTGTGTATAACTTTTGATTCCCCCCCAGAACTTAACTACTAATATCCCACTGTTGACTAGAGGCTTTAACTGATAATACACAGCACACATTTTGTATGTTGTATTTATTATACACTCTATTCGTGTAATTAAGTAAGCTAGAGAAAAGAAAATGTTATTAAGAAAATAATAGAGGGGCTCCTGGGTGGCTCAGTCAGTTAAGGGTCTGCCTTCGGCTCAGGTTATGGTCTCAGGGTCCTGGGATCGAGCCCCGCGTTGGGCTCCCTGCTCAGTGGGGAGTCTGCTTCTCCCCCACCCCCCCCGTGTTCTCTCTCTCTCAAATAAATAAAATCTTCAAAGAAAATAAAAGAAAAAATCGTAGAGAAAATATATTTATGGTACTGTACTATATTTATTTTAAAAATCTGTGTGTAAACAGATGGATGCCATTCAAACCCGTATTAGGGCCAACTGTATACCTGTGTATAAGTCCACCCATACATACCTGTGCAAGTGACTAAAACTGGGAAACGGGGCTGAAGGATCATTGAGGCCCGCCCCTGCTCTAATACTGGAAGCCAATCAGCGCTTTCATAGCTGATGATTATCCAGTCACTGGAGATTTCTGCTCGCACACACTTTGTATGTGTGTTCACACGCACACACACCCACCGGGCATTCAGCCGATATAGTCATTGGTCTCCTCCGCTCCACATGCCTCCTTATTCCAATCCCGTCCAGCACAGCGCTGCTGTCTGATTCATCTTCCTGAGCCCGAGCTTTCCCCCATATCTCTCTGTTGCTCCAACACCCTCCATGGCTCCCCATTGCCCTCTACCAAAGTCCAAAGCTCTTTGGACCCCGCCATTCTTCCTTCCGGTTCTTCAAGGGCTTTCTCGGCTTCACGGGACCCCAGTAACCTTGGACGACATCAGTAGTATTCCCCAATCCAGTCGGTGAAGACTCTTCACAAGCGGTCGTCAGGCTTCCCAGTGAGGTCCCAGTGAGGAACTCACTGCCTTCTGAGCTAGCCCATTTCATTTCATGCAGATAGGCTGTGGTTATTTGGGTTTACTTGGGTCGAGATAACCCAGGCGGGTTCCACCTCTGCTGCACCCTGGGAGTTTTCTGTAATCTGTGGCTCCGTGGCTCTGCTTTTGTGTCCATTCGATGGCACGCACCCCCACGCACCTTCGTATCCCAGTGGGCACGGGCTGATCCCCATGCATTCTGGGGACTCATGGAGACGGCGGGTTCTGACACAGGGGGCTGTCACAGATCCTTTAGGGAGGACTCACTGTTCCCACTCTTTGCCATGACGCATAGTCTCAGGAGCCACCCAATCAGTGGGTCTGCTCCCCAGGTCTCCCTCCTACCTCCCCAGGTCTGCTCCCCTCTCCCTCCAGGGTCCGAGGTCCTCTCTTTACTCTCCTGGAGCCCTCAGGCTGTCACAGCCCCAATTCATTATCTGTACTCCCCCCAGATCCCACATTATTTTTCTCTACAGCCATGCCTTTCCACAGGCCATATTACTTGCTCACTTCTTTTAATGATTTTCTGCTTCCCTTTTCTGGAATCTGAGCTCTGTAGGGCTCTGTCCATGTGCGGCTCCTCAGTGCCCAGCACAGTACCGGGCACACGGGGCTCACCTGTAGAATGACTGACGGGCGCTGATTTCTCCCCCATCACCTCCACAGGACGGGGAGCCCCAGGAGGGTGAAGTTTGCACCCAGACCTGTCTGCCAGGGGCCCAGTACAGTGCCGGACACGTAAGGGGAGCTCAAGTCCATGTCTGTTGGCCGAATGAACAGGGGCCATCAGGAGAGTTTCTATCCGTTCCTGGCCCATCGTGTGGGCGCAGCCAAGGGCAGGATGAGCCCGAGGGCAGAAGCAGAGAGGAGGAAACCCAGCTCCCTCTCCGGGGAGTCCGCACGCACACCCGGCTCCAACAGCTGCTCTGGTTGACCAAGTTGCAGCCTTAGGGCCGGGGCAGGACACGGGCAAGGGCATGGCAGGTTTCCCAGGTGTTCCAAGGGAAGCGAGAAGAGCCAGGGGCCGTGGCTCAGGGCTACTAGAGATAGGGTAGAGCTGCTGGCTTTATGCCCTTCCGGAAGACCATGGCGTCAGCCCCTTCCTGACACTTTCTGACCTCAGTTTTCCCAGCTGAAAAATGGAGCAAATAATAGTGCTGGCTTATAGGCAGCTGGACACACAGAGCAAGCACCCAAATGTTCTCTTCGTTGCTGCGAGGATGTGGATGACCATGATGATGATGAAAAAAATAAATCGGGGGGCGCCTGGGTGGCTCAGTGGGTTAAAGCTTCTGCCTTCAGCTCAATTCATGATCTCAGGGTCCTGGGATCCCTACTCGGCAGGGAGCCTGCTTCCCCCTCTCCTTCTGCCTGCCTCTCTGTCTGCTTGTGATCTCTCTCTGTGTCAAATAAATAAATAAAATCTTTAAAAAAAAAAAAAAAAGAAAGAAATAGTGTAAAACCCTTTCCAGTCCTGGACATTGTTTCTGAATCCCGTTCTGGCTTTGGGTGGAGGAAGCAGGATCCCAGGGCGCGGGGCCTTCGGGGGGCTGACGGCGAGCTAGGGACTTGGAGACCGAGAGAGGAGATAGCCAAGTCAGCAGGGCGCAAGGCCCAGGGAGCCCAGGGTCTCCAACCAGTGGGAAAAAGGGGAAACCGAGGCTGAACCAGCTCCTAGTTCCTTTGCCGCTCTGCGTTATGGACCAGCTCGGGGTGGGACGCAGAAGGTGGCAGCGTCGGGAAGCTCTCCCACGGGGCCTGCCGCCTTGCTGGGG
Organism: Procyon lotor; assembly: GCA_028646535.1. Taxonomy (NCBI): domain Eukaryota; kingdom Metazoa; phylum Chordata; class Mammalia; order Carnivora; family Procyonidae; genus Procyon; species Procyon lotor. The sequence continues at coordinate 27,109,609 of CM053619.1, read as the reverse complement.
CCTGGGGATGTGTCCTCATGGCAGGGGCTCCGGCGGCTCGGGGCAGAGAATGGCCTTGTCCCGAAGATCTCGGGGTTAGTGGGAGAGCAGCCCTGACACGGCGTCTGGAGACTCAGACCCCAGCCTGGGCTCTGCCTCCCACTCACCTTGTGGCACGTCACCCCCCCCATCTCTGAGCCTCAGTTTCCCTCTTCTGTCCAATGGGAGGATGGGACGAGACGGTGTCTAATGCCTCCCCGACAGACAGGCTGTGGTTCTCTAGGGAAGTGAGGTAACGCACATCAGCGCAGTGTCTCGAACGTAGTTAGTGCTCAGTAAATATAGGGGCTCCCACACATTTGAAGCTGTCCTCTGAGGAGACAAGGCGGGGCTCCCCTCATACTCCACCTGCCCCCCCATTTCTGCCAACAAGGGAGCCAGAGATAATGATGATGAAAATACTAGTGGGGCTCTTCGGGTGACCTCTACCTCCCTCCGGCCACCCTGACCCCACCGCCCACTCCGGCTACTCCAGGCATCTTGCTGCCCCTGCCCCTATGCTCCCCGTGGCTACGGGGCGGCCCGCGGGGAGGCCGGTGGGGGTTCCTCCCAACCTCCTCAGAGACAGGACTTGGCTCTCTGGCATCTCCTCAGGTGGTTCAGAGCTGGGCAGAGACCAAGGTCTCAGCTAGTTTGTTCTAGAATTTTTTTGTTTCTTTAGGGCCCAGGTTCTACAGACTTCAGAGGTATCAAACCCTCGGTGGTCCCGGCGCTGATGGTCACAACTGAGCTCTGGTCACCACACACGGCCTGTCACCTTCCACCGAAGCCCCTGCCTCCTCCCGCAGCCCTTACCCCTCCCTGCCCACAGGAGGGTCCAGGTCCATGAGGGAGGCAGCCTGTGAGCCCCAGCCTGAAAGAACTGCTTCAACAGGCATCTTCCATACAGTGGGGCCCCCAGAAGGGCACCTGTGTGCCAGCTGGGGCCAGGGGAGGGCACACGTGGGCTCAGACTGGAAGGATGAGTTGGTATTTTCCCACTGAAATAATGACAAGGCAAGGAAAGGTCACCCCAGGCACAGGGCAGGCACAGAATGTTCTCCTGGGAATTCCCACATCTGGGCCGCATGAAGACATCGGGAGGCACGATGAGAGAAGCCGGCGATGGCCGGGCCGTGGCAGCCTTTGTGGGTCACGCTGCTGAGTCCTACAGGAAGAGGGGAGCAATGAAGACTGCCACCCCTAAAATGTGTGGGGATAAGGGGACAGTGCAGGCCCACAAACCGAGAAGCCAAACTCCTAAGTACGATATGTTCTTCTGGCCTTCCTCGGTCTTTGTAACAACAAGATTTAAACATGGTCTAAAGCCATGGTTTTTATACGGCTGGATATTTACGTGACTAAAATATTCTAGTGAAACTATCACAACTGGAGGCGCCTGGGTGGCTCAGTGGGTTGGAGCCTCTGCCTTCGGTTCAGGTCATGATTTCACGGTCCTGGATCGAGCCCCACATGGGGCTCCCTGCTCAGCGGGGGCCCTGCTTCCCCCTCTCCCTCTGCCTACTTGTGATCTCTCTCTCTGTCAAATAAATAAATAAAATCTTAAAAAAAAAAAAAAAAAGAGCTTTCCCCATTTGGCCCGATCAGTGTTCATCGTGAGAGTCCTGGGTTGTGCCATGCAGCCCGCGGGACCAGACCCTGCCCGACCTAGGACCGTGAGGGGTTCCTTCCCACATGCAACATCAGTGCCACGTTTCCATTTGGGGGGCGCCTGCAGTGGGGGCCCTCTCACTGGCTCTCAGGGCAGTACCACAGGGTAGGCTGCGGAGCCGGAGAAGAGACGTAGGTGGAGTCTCATGTTAGCAAGACCCGCTGTGGAAGCTCCAGGGGAGAGAATTAGAGGGCAGTGAGGAGTCTGGGGGTGCTTCGAGGGGGGTCACTGCTGAAGCGATTCCTGGGTGAGAAAAGATGGAAGATGGAAGAGGACGTGGGTATAGGCGGTTGAGGAGAGGTGCCAAGAAGTATTTAGGGAGCAAGAAAGTTCCTTCTCCTTTTCTCTGTGGTCTCTAGAACCTTCTCTCCAAGGTTGGGTGTGGGGGGGACATGGATAAATAATCGGACAGCTGAAGGAAAGGAAGTTCAGAATCAAGGACAAAAGGGGATCGAGCCCGAGCTATTTGCCATACTCGAGCAGTTAGCGAGTGACTGGCCAGGGGCCAGGGTGGGTGACCCTCCCCAGGGAGGGCAGTGCTAGAAGGGTCCAGACTTTGGGTGCGGGCACCGCTGGGGCTGGGGAGGAGCAGCCGGGCCCAGAAGAAGCCATCCACAGGCAGGGCCTGCTTGGTTTGGGGCCCAGGGCCTGGAGGCATCGGGTTGGACAAGATGACCTCATAGGGAACCCTTCCAACTCCAGGCTCCTTGCCCTGATCCCAAGGGCTAAAACCCCGTCCGCGTCCTCCACACTCCATGTCTACACCTGGCAGCCCTCGCAGATGGTTATCGTCCCTCCCCCCACCCGCGCCTCCACCCGCCCGCCTGTCCGGCTGCCAACAGCCCCACTCCGGGGCCTTTCATCTCGTGCCACAGCAGCCGGCCGCGACGCTGCAGTCCCCCGCCCCCCAGGCTGTCCAGCTCCACGGCTTCTCCCGGGCTTGGGCCCCAGGGGGCTGTGAGCTGGGTCCCCCAGGGCCCCGGTTCCTGTGGCAGACCCTGCATGGGGTGGCCTGGGGGCGCGCTTCCCCTGGCGCTGAAGCCGGAGCGCACCCCCCCACCCCTGCCTCTCCTCCTCCCCTCCACCCCTCCTCCTCGCTCCCAGGAGCCCTCTTCTTGCCCTGTCTTCTCTGATTGGAGGGCCCCGGGCAGCCAGGCGGAGGCCACGAGACCACACGAGAAGGGTCCACCATCGGAGGGACAGCCATTGGGAGTGACAGGCACCCCTTTCCCCACAGGACTTTTCTTCTCTGCCTGGGATCGGCGGCGGAGGCAGGGGGATGGCTGAACTGACCAACTTCTTAGGCAGACGGGTTTCCGCTGTAGGCATCGGCCCCCTCCAGTCCCAGCCCTCTGCCCGAGGCCCCGGGGCGTGGCGGGGGAAGTGTGGGGTGAGGCCAACTGGCAGAGGTGGGGAGGAGGGGCGAGATAAGTTCTCTGTGATACTGGTGGGCGGCAGCAGCCCTCTGGGAGGCCGGGAGGGAAGCCGAAGATCCTCTGATGGGGGCAGGTAGGCTGGAGCAAGAGCTCTGAGTTGCCCTCTAGGGCTTGCTGTGGATGGAGGTACAAAGGAGACAGAAAAGGCTGGAATGAAGCCTTCTCCTCTGGCCCGGGGTGAGTTGAGGCTAAGTCATACCCTGGCCATCCTCCTGCCATCCACAGAAAACAGAACAGAAGCCACACCTGACAGGGGGGCCGAGGCTTTGTCCAGAAACCGCATCCCACCCCCAGGCTTGGGCACCCTGTGTGCACGGACGGGTGAGCCCGGCATGAGCTCTGTGCGCCATGGTCATCCAGAAGCCGAGCCAGGATGCAGGGGTGCCACCTGCACGGGCTGGGGGGCTCCTGAAGGCAGACATGCTGGGTCTGCCAAGCCGCAGGACTGGGGGCGGCTGCCCACTGCCCGTGACATCTGGGTGGCTTTCCCGAAGCCCCCGTTCACTTCTCCGTTCACAGCCTCGTTGCAGAGCAGCCCCTGCCCTGGGCATTTAGGAGCTGCTCAGGGAGCAGCAGAGTGTGGGAGCACTGTGTTCACCACCAACTCTTTGTAGAACCTGGGAAGAGTAGCCAGGGCAGCCGGGACGAGGGGAGGCCCGATGCCTCACCGCAGACGTACTCACCGCCCGAGCTCAAGACCCACTGTCTGGGGAAAGGGGGCCAGCAAGAACACGTTTGTGCATGGTGGGGGGGGCAGGATTACCCCTGGGGAGGGAAGCGTCTGGTGGGTGGGGGAGGAGGGAGATCCATATGGTGCTGTTTATTTTCCTACAGTATTGAGACCCATTCATGCAAGAATGTCTTCACCTATTACTTGTGGAATTAAAACACACAACAAATGGTGAAATTCAAATAAAGTGTTGGGTTTCGTTAATAGAAATGTACCCATGTTTGCTTCTTGGCTGGGGCAGAGCTACCCCAGTGATAGAGATTGTTAGCAATCAGCAAAACTGAGTGGAGGGGCTCCGTCTTTGCAACTTTTCTGTCCCTCTAAAGTTATTCCAAAATAAAAAATGATGTTTAAAAATATAGTAAGTCCCCCCTCAAAAGGAGTGCCACTGAGAAAGTCCATTTGCTACCGCGCCACGCTGGGGGCCAACCCTGGCCTGCTTGGGAGGCTGGGGGAGCAGGCCGGTGGCAGGAGAGGGTGCTGGGTGGGGTCCTTCCACTGAGCACAGCTGGTTGGGGCCCTCAGCGCTGGACCAGAGGGCATCAGGGAGGTCTGTCTTGGTGGATGAAGGGACTTCTAGCAAGTGGTTAATGGCAAGCCAACCAGCCGGGCAATCCAACCTCGCGTGATGAGGTTATGCTGGCAAAAGGCCGGACTCGAACCCAGACTCAGGGGGAGGTAACATTTCATGCCTGAAAAGTGAGTAGGAGACAGACAGTGGGGGAGAAGAGAGGAAAGTTTTCTAAAGGGCAGAGCTGTCCGCGGCTCCTTCCGGCTGGAGTGCGGAGTGGAGGGTACGGCAGCTCAGGGCCACGGCCAAAGCCTGGACCTTGGAGTCCAGACTCCTTACTCGTGGTGTTCTTGGGCACGTCGCTGACACTCTTGGGGCCTCAGTTTCCTCATCCATAAAATGGAAATTATCGTTCCATCTGCCCTGCCCGCCTCCCAGAGCTGTTGTTAGCGTCACCTGAGAACCGTACCACGGAAGGGCCTGGTGGGGAGAGCGAAGGCCCTGGGAAAATGGGCCGGGAGTCCGGGAGTCCGCAGGGAATGGGGGGCAGGCGCACCTTCTCTGCCCTGCACGGTAGGCAGCGATGGCCGTGCACAGCCCTGGATGCGGACCTTGGAGGAGCTCCCCGTGGCCCTGGTAGCCAGGGTCTTCCCAGAATTGTTCCCCCTGGAGAAGCCAAGCCCCCCGGGAGAGAGGCCCAAGTCCCCCCACGGTGGGTGGGGGCGGGCAGCGGGGGCCTGGGAGAGCAGGCTGCCCGGGCTGGGAAGATGCTGGGTTGGGGATGGAGGTATCTGTGAGGGCCCGAGCCCAGGGGGGAAAGAATTCTTGCCGGAGCTGTATAATTAAAATCCTATTAAGCGGCGCCTGGCAGTCTCCTATCAACCCCAGCAAGGCTCCACGCAGAACCCTCTCCCAGCTGCGGCACCCTGCTCCCTGGGCACCGGCTCGGGGCTGGCTCTGCTCGGGATATGGCTGGCCCTGGGCAGAGCCGGGGTGGGCCAGGATGGGCACCGGGGAGGGGAGTGCGGTCAGGGATCTGGGCCAGCCTGCCTCTGGGCCCCCAGCATCTCTTCCACCCCTCCCCCCGTCCTGGGAGGGCTCAGCGTCCTCCCTCCACCCCTTCAGCCCCTCTGCCCGGGGCCACGGCACCCGTCTTCTGGCCTCCTGGCCTCCTTCCCCTATTTCCCAGGCTCCCAGCTCTGCTCTGGGCAGCTCCCATCCTCCTCAGCTCAGGGTGGTCATCCCCTGGTGCTCCCCCTTCTCCCAAGCCTTTCCCCTGTCTCAGGCAACATCCCTTCCCCTCTCCGGCTCACGTTCCAAGCCCCTCTTCCATGCAGCCTCCCATGACTCGGGACCCAAGTTCTATTTAGCCTCCCCAAAGCGCCCAGCTCTCTCAGACTCACTGGGCTACACTGGCAGCTGTCCTTCTCTGGATCTACACCCTGAGTACCTTGGTGTCTTGCCTCCCCCATCAGACTGATTACTGTCACCCCTTCCCTCCGGAGGGCTCTCTGCCAGCCTCGAGCCAACTGTAGTTTGACAAGCACAGGGATTAACTGGTCTTTCCTCAAGGAGGCCTTCATCCTGAGAGCCCTGGGATCCAGTCAAAGCAGTAGAATCCTGGGCAAAAAGGGGCACCTGGACCTAGGGGCTCCCTACCCATCCCCTCTGACCGAATGGCCTGGAGAGGAGCTCTAGAAGCAGCACTGATGAAAGGTGGAGGATGTAGTAGAATGGAGAGGCCGGCTGGGCCCTGGCGTCAGCCCCTGAAGAGTGCGTCCTGACATCTTCCCAGACGCACACCCCCAGTTTCGGAGCCCGGTCCTCAGCTTCCCCCTTGGGTCTCCAATAGGAGGGATTGCTCTAATCCCTTCTGTAGGGGTGAGGGCCTGCCATAATCTGACCCCCCAGGCCTCCCCCAGGCCCAGCCCTGGATGACCAAGATGGCGGGCACGGCGGGAAAGGCGTGAGGGAGGCAGGCTGCCCGGGATGCCAGCCCCTGGAGGTGGGCCCCTCTCTGCGACTCCTAGACTCCCGCCTGGGGGTTCTGAGCATCCCGAGGGCCCTGTCTCCCGCCACCACACCGGGCTGAGCTCACCAGGCTTCCCCTGATTCTCCAAGACTTCTAGAGCAGAGGCTCTCGCTCCCTTGTTCAGAACCCCTCTGGGATCCCAAAGGAAGGCAGGACGGTGGCACGCTGCCCTTTGACCTTCCCAACCAGAGTCTGAGTCTTTCGCAGTCGGGGACCCTCCTCCCCGTCCAGAGAGACCACGCCTTCCCGCGGGTGTCTGGCTCCTTGTATCCGAGAACTGAGGGCGGCCACTCTTCTAGTCTGAGGGGAGGTGACATAGGACAGGGAGAGCGCCCCCCCCCAACCAGCCCGCTCCTCAGATCCTCCCTCCAACCTCTCCGTCACCAGCCTGGCGACTCAGGAGCCAGAAGTCAAGGGCACGGGTCCGAGCCTTGCCTCCTGGCAGGGCGTGTGAACTTGAGCAGCCGTCCTGTCCCTCTGGGACCCCATTTGACCACCTTGATGAATCTTTGGATGCAGACATTGACTCTCCTCCCTCCCTGATGCCCACCAACTCCTCTTCTCAGTCATCTCTCTGGCCACTTAATCTAGCGCCGGCTTGGTGGTGGGTGATCGGGTCACAGAGACAAGATGTGGTCTCTGTCCATTGCGCCCGATCCCCGGGATTCATGTCATTTAGGGGAGACGTGAAACCGGAAATCGAAGCAAAGACCTCGCAGCCAAGAAACAGAGAGGGCTGGATGCTCCGTACCGGTGTGTGCAAATGAACGAAATCCACTCAAGGGCATCTGTGGGACCCGATGAGTTTCTGAGCAGAGATTTGATGTCACATTGGAGGTGGAAGGGACTTTGGAGATGCCCTGGTGACACTGAGGCCCAGGCCTGGAGCTTGTAGCATGGGGCCCATCTGTCTACCAGACCAAACAGAAGAAGCTGGGCCTTCTGGGGGATGGGGGGGGGCCTTCTCCAAAGTCCCCCGGGGTGGGGGTGGCCAAGAGAGGTTAGCAGCCGGGCTGCATGACTCTCCATCCCCAGGGAATTCAAACGGAGCCTCCCGATCTGTCCCTGAGAAGCCTGGCTGCCAGAGGTGGGGCTGGACAGCAGCCCCCTGACAGTAACATGAGGCGCAGGAGTCTCGTCCCAGGAAACTCTGGAGCTTCTGCAGCAAAGCGCGGAGGAAGGAAAGATTCATTCTGGCAGTGGGGCAGTGGGAAGCCTTTCCCTGGGGTGGGCACAGGGAGAGGAGGCCCACCTGGACCCCACCCTTGATTTCCCCAGCCCACGTCTGCCTAGAGCTGTCTTCTGAGCCGCCCTCCTAGGCGGGTCTCAGCACTGTGGAGTCCTTACCAGCGGGAAAGCTGGTGCTCAGGTCAAGGTCCCGCGTGTGAACACAGGAGACCGAGGGTCCGAGAAGGGCGCCGACACCCCCACTGAGCCATGCAGAGCCAGGTTCCCCGCCTCCTCTTTGCTCTAAATCACTTCATCGGGCTGTGGCCGCTAACGAAGAGTCGCCAGGCCCGAAGGACCCCGAAGAGACACATCCTGTTCTGGAAAGAGGCCCGTGAGGGAGACAGGGTGGGGACAGAAGGGAGGAGCAGGAGCCAGACTCTTGATTCCGGTTCCCTCCGCTTCCTGACGCGGCCTCTCCCCACAGCTCCGCCGGAACATCTCAGCTGAGACCCTCACCGCTGCAGGGGATGAAGGCTCAGCCTGGGGCAGCCACACACCTGGTCCAAAGCTGCAGTGACGTCACCTCCCGTCCTCCCGGGTGTGGGATCTTCCCATGATGGGAGAGTCTGTGAGTCTTTCCTTCAGAGTCGAAGACAGTGTTGTGGGGGCAGGCGTGGGGGGAAGCCTGGGAGCCCCTGGACCCCGGGAAAGGATCTAGGGTTCCAGGCAAGGCAGAATGCCTGCTCCTTTACAAGTTAGGCACTTTTCTTAGAGGCCCTGATCCATGAAAGGGCACGGTTCTTCCTGAAGTCTACCCTCCATCTCTCTTGCTGCAGTTCAAACCCCTGTGCATTCCGGAGTCATTAGCACCAAACAACTCAGCTAGTAAGCAGGGAAGTATTTCTCTTTCGCCGAGGTCCCAGCACAGCCATGAAAGAAGTTATCCACAAGATCCCAGCTCTCGGGAAGCTTACGGCTTCGTGAGCAACACATTCTCCCCGGAAATCCCCCACACCTCTCAGCCATTTCCCACTCCCAGCCTTTGCTTTTTCCTTAGGAGCCCGGAATTCACTGACCACATTCTCCAAATTCTGTGCTTTTCCCTCTGCACTGTGCCCTCCCAACTGGCCAAGTCATGCCCCCCTCTAGACCTCCCGTCTATAAAAAGGAAAGCCTTGTCCTCCTTTTTCGGGGGTGGGGGGTGTCTCTTGAAGGTCTCCCAGGTCACTAAACACCTGTCAGCAGAGTCAAACAGGGTCAAGAGACTGGCCTCGCTCCCAGATCACAGAGGGTAGCCTCTGCCTTCCCCAGAAGAGGCTGACACATGGGGTTTCTCTTGTCCTCGAAGGCAGGGCCGTCCTCAACACCGGCAACCGGGTGCCTCCCTACCTCCTGCCGGTGTCAGCACCCTTCCGCCCGCCCCCAGCTCATCCCCCCCAGCACCCACCCCAGCCCAGCCCCACGCAGGGTGACAGCATCACCAGCCTCACAGCGGGGGCCTCTGGCAAGTTGACAAGCGGCAGGGTGGGGGTCCCTCCGCTCCCCAAGTCCTATTACCTAAAGTGCCACCGCCCCGACTCTGTAATAATTGGGGGACTCATTTGCATTTTGCCTGCGTGCAGTTTCAGAGAGGCTCCCTGCCCACCCCATGCCAGGGCTCCTCAGTTGTCTGCCCAAGCCCACAGTCAGCTTCCAGAAACAGAGAGGCACTGGGAAAGGACAGGAGGCTGGAGCTGGAAGGGGCACCGTGCCCCAGTTTCTCCCAGGAAGGGGAGACTTGGCAGGGTCCCCAGACCTCACGCCAGTCCTGGCTCTGGGGCCAGGGTGGGGATGGTGGGAGTGACGTCCTCCACCGCCCTCTCCGGTCTCAGTTTCCTCATCCGTAAACTGGGACTAATAACACTTAACGAGCGAGGGAGGGTAGGGGGCGTGTAATTAGCGCCTGCTGGCTCTGGGCTTTGAAGTGGGGGAGAGGAGGGGGCTGGGCAGGTGAGAGGGAGTGGGACCGAGCTGGAGGCCTGAGTGCACCGGTCTGCAGCGGGCTGCAGGGAGAGGCCCAGGACCCTCTCCCATCCGGGGGAGATCACCTATGGGAGGTCTTGGTGAGCAGATCGAAGGTCTGGGGGCACGGAGAGTTCCAGGTGTGAACCAAAATGCCCCAGGCCATCTAAGCAAGGAGCTGGTGCCCCACCTCCCCCTCATGGGGGCCAGGGCTGCCAGGTGAGGAGGGGGTCGGCTGGATCCAGACCGTGGGCTCTGTCCCATTATGCGCCTTGAGCCCCAGGACCCCTGTTCTTGGCACACGCCTGTGTGCACACAGGGCGGGTCTCCAGGGACGGACCAACAACAGCTCTGGGCACATGGGCCCATGGGTAACTCATGAGGAGGTTAGAGAGGCTTGGGATGGTGGGAGGGAAGGAGGTTTTGGGGACTGAGCCCAGGGAGGTGAGGACAGGAGGGAGGGAGTACCACCTCCCACGCCCTCGGCCTTTCCGCTCGCCCCACGACGTCAGGGCTGAGTCATAGGGAGAGGTTGCTGTCCAGCAGGGGTGGGAGGACCCTGGAGACCAAGCCTGGACACTATCCCAGGCCAGGCAGTGCGGGGGGCACCTTTGGCCGGGTTGGCACTGTCCAAGGGTGCAGGCTTGGGCTAACCATCCACGGTCCAGCCTCCCACGCCTGGTGGGCAGAGCCCCTGATGGGTCTGGGAGGCCCCAAAGGGCCATCTGGGAAGGTCAAGAAGTCATCTCTGGTATCCCCCTGCCTCTGGACTGGTTGACAATGAAACCATCCAAGATAGATCAATATATACTGGAAAGTCCTTCTCGATGTCAAATCATGAATCTTCTTGCTGCAAGCTCCGCCTATCAGGCCTCCAGGACGGGCAAAGACCAGGTGGTCGTCACTCTTCCTGGGACCCGTCTCTACCCCACCATATTTTCTCTCTCAAGCTCTTTTTGTGTCCTCCAACAGGTGGTGCGTGCGGGTCGTTGCATTTAGCCAATGGATGGAGAAAATCTGTTCTACTCACTGATGCACAAATCCCAAGGCCCCCAGAACTGGCAACCTAGCGACTCGTGTGGTGGATCCTTAGAACCATACAATACAAGCACCGATTTGTTCTCCTGAACAGGAAAAGAACTGTTCGTTCATTCATTCGTTTTATAAATACTGATGGGTACCTATGGGGTACCGGGGTACCAGGCACTGTTCTAGGCATGAGGAGACACTAGGGAAGGAGTCAGGGAAGGCGGTGCTCCAGCCAGATCAAGAACGTGGGTAAGGGGCCAGAGCCCCTCAGAAGAACGGGGCCTGGGGGTTGTTTCCAGAAAAGGCCTTAGGGGGAGAGGAGGAGTTGAGCTGTCCAGGGAGGCCCTGGGGAGAGACCCCGCCTACCGGCCATCCCAGAGGCTCCAGGGGCTGTCCCCCTGCGCTCTCAAGGTCTCCTGAACATGGTGTGGGACACCCCGACCTGTTGGGGACCCGCTTCGCTCCATCACATTCGGCATCTCGATCCCCTGGCCTGTTGTCTCCGGAGGACTCGGCATGGCTTATCTCCCTCCCTGTAGCTTGGGGGCCTCCTCAGTCCCTGTGAGCTGTGGGTCGGGGGGCTGGGGGCAAGGAAGAACCCCAGAAAGGATGTTAATAGGTCCAGTGAAATTTGGAATACAGTTATATGGATGGTCGATTAGATCAAATACTGAACTGAAGCAAACTTACGAGGTTGGTAACGACTGTGGTTAGGGAGAGAGCATCCCTATTCTTAAGAAATACATAGTGAACTATTCAGGGATAAAGGCCCGTGATACATGGAACCAGCCCTCAGACTGTCCAGGGGAAGAAAATACACACGCACAAATGCATAGAGAGAGAGAGAAGGAGACAAAGAGAAAGCAAATGGGGGGCGCCTGGGTGGCTCAGTGGGTTAAAGCCTCTGCCTGCGGCTCAGGTCATGGT
>CM053619.1:27061900-27090040 GCA_028646535.1 Procyon lotor | reverse complement strand
AGGAGGGGCAGAGGAATGCTGGCCAGGGCTTGGCAGGCCCCACATGAAAGCACACAAACCTGTGAGGAATTTTTATCCTCCTGGGGGTGGGGGTGGGAAGGGAAGAATGTCACCTGGAAGCCATCCACCCTTTCCTTCCCTCTCAGGAGTCCTGGGCATCGAAAAATTAGGAAATCGAGACCCCCCCCCAAAACCAGGTCCTTTTTATAGACTTGCCTGGATTTCCAGGCCTCACTTTTTAAAAAGCTCTCTCTCTAGTAATAACAATAAGTAATAATAATAGCATTTACTGTGCACCGGGCACGACTCCAAATTCTGCAAACTCTTCGCAATTCAGTCTTCTCATTATCCCTAGGAGCCTGGTACTCTTATTTCCTCATTTTATAGACGTCAGCGCTGAGGCACAGAGACGTTAAGTCATTTGCCCAAGGTCCCACAGCAAGCAAGGAGCAGGAAGGGAGCCTACAGCTTTGTCCACTTTCCAAAGGCCAGCTTTACCCCATAACTCATTTCCTCCAGACTTGAGCAAGAGGGGCCTGAATCTCCAACGCATGACGGGCAAGAGCGGACGGGAAGCTAGATTCCTAACTTGTCCAATTTCCTCCTGCTGTCCCAGCACCCCCAAGATGCAGAGCCCAGGCCAGTCCTTCTCCAGGAGGTGAGAGGAGGGCAGAGGGCAGGCAAGAAAGGGTTTGCTCTTCCAATCTACCTGGACCCCAGTTCAGGGAGACGAATGGGCAACTGTATGGCCAAAGGGAGTGGTATAGAACTTACAAAAGAGGATTCTGGAAAAAATCTTACCTCTACTGCTTCAAGCTATGTGCTCTTGAGCATTACTTCATAGTTCTGAGCCTCAGTTTCCTCATCAGTGAAGTGGGGAGAGCGATAGGACTTATCTCTATAGGGCCATTAAGAGGATTAAACATGTCATCTGCTGAAATGTTTCCCCCCGGTCCTGATACGCAGTGGGTCCGCGGGGGAGCTCGGCCTGTGCCCGCCTCGCCCACGGTGCCCGCCTGCCGGCAAGCGGAAAAGTGCGGGATCAACAAGAGGGAAGCGGGCCAGCCTTGCCACGGGCCCTGCTTCCCGGGAGGGATCCGGTCAACACCACAGCCCCCTTGTGGCGCTTTGGGCTCTTCGTGCGTAAACCCGTGGGCCAGAGGCAGGGGCTGGGGGTTGGAAGTGGGGGGAGATGCCCCGCTGGGGGCAGACCCCTAGCACCTCGAAGCCAGAGAAGAGCCAGATTTGGGGCCAGAGCAACGGGCATCGAGTCTTGAGGTCTGTGGGACTTCAGGAGGGCGCCTGCCCCTGCCTGCGCCAGTCTGCCCTCCGGACAGTGGGGAGGTTCCCACGTTCCCGAAGGCTAACACTCGATAAGTGTTTATCTTCTCTCTTCTCTCTGTCCAGCCTCCTGTCTCCTTAGTGGGGAGGGATGATGTCTGCAGGCTCTGTGCCTTTGGGGAACAAGGACAGGCCTCCCGGAGGAGAAGAGCAGATGTTTCCCTCCAGCTGCTTGCAGTTAATCAGCCTGGGTGGGGGGATCGGCTGGGGCCCTTCCCCTGGGGGTTCAGCCTGAGAGCAGCTGGAAGTGGCCTCCAGCCTGGAGCGGAGGGCTGAGCGGCTGGTGGGAGGGGCCGGGAAACAGGAGAGTCATGGGATGGGCCCTCTCGGCCCGTGGGGGTCTGAGTCCTCAGACACCCGAGCCCCTGGGCTGCTGGCGGAGAGAATGCAGCCAGACCAGACTCCCTTCGTCCACCCTGCCCGCCTTCGTCCCTCCAATCCTCCATTCTCAAGCGAGGTCACTTCCCTCCGAGTATGCACCCTGCTCTCCAAAATGGCCACGTCTGCAGGCACCCGGCTGGCTGGGCAGGAGGAGTGCGTGACTCTCGATCTCAGGGTGGTGAGTTCGAGTCCCACATTAGGTGGAGAGATTGCTAGAGAAAACAATTAAAATTTTAAGCAAAACAGAACCAACCCACAAAATGGCCATGTCTCCTAATCTTGAAATACCTTCTTCCCCTCCCTCCCCTTCTACCTTCTGTGGCCTGTCCTCTACTCCTGGATGCTCTCTAGGACCCAGAGGAGGACAGATGACTGTGGTCTTCATAGCTCATTCCTTCGCTAGGATCCACCCCTCCCACCTGCTGCTTTCCCACAAGAGACACTGAGTCTGGTGATTTGCTCAGTCGGGGACCCTATAGAGAGCAGGGTTCAGGGTCACAAGAGCTGCAGGAAAACAACTAGGCAAGCAGGGTCTGAAGTCAGACAGACATGGGTTGGGTTGGGAGCAAGCTAACTTGCCCTCTCTGTGCCTCGGTTGTCCCCCGTGGAGCAGGAAATGAGAGCAGAGGTTCTAGAACAGTGCCCAGCCCTGTTCTTACTAACCCTAGGCTCCCCTATGCTCAGGACCCCAGGGCTACGGTCTTCGGGGTCCTCTCCTTCTCACCTTCTGGTTTTCTCCTCCAGCCCGCTCTTCCTGGAACTCTCACACCTGAGTTCCCAGGAGCGAGGCCCCCCTCTGTGATAGTCACTGTCCGTGGCACTCCCTCTGGGCATTTTGATGTCAAAGACGGCCCAGGTGGGTAAGGAAGTCTTCCTGTCTTCCAGTCTTCCTGAATCCCTCTCCCCAAAGTTCCATTCCTGGCCCCAAGGAGGTGTTTGAATCAGGGGAGTCACCCCCAAGCCCATGCTGAGCCTGTCGGCTGGAGGCGAGGACCTGGAGAGGCCTCTCCCTGCTGCTCAAAGCCCTGACCCCTAGGATCCTGGGGTGGGCGAGGATAAAACAGGACACGGCCTCTTTCAGGTCTGGCCCACTGTGGGGGCTGGAGGCCAAGTCCTCATGGGTATGTGGCTCCCCACGTCCTCATCGCCGCCCAACCTGCCGGGTTTCCTGTAAGCGGTGGGCTCAGGAAAAGCTTGTTCATGGTCTGAGCGGTCGGCGGGTGTGTGCAGAGGACAGTCTGGGCTCTGAGGTGTGGGAATGTGGAGGTGGGAGGGTGGAGGCTGGGGTAGGAGGAAAGTGGCAGGAGAGACACTCTCAGAGGGCTTCTGGTGGCCCCCGGCTTGAATGGGAGATGGAGTCCTGTTACTATTTGGCCACTAATGCAGAGTGTGGTGTCTGGGAAGCTTCTGGGCCCCTGTTCCAGAGAGAGGTTTGTATCCGGTAGATCCCAGGCCTGGGAGTCAGGGAGGCTCCCTGAAGTTGGCCAGCTCTCCCATCGAGGGTGGCCCAGCCCTAACCAGTCAGGTCACTTCGGACAGTCACCACCCCCCGCCCAGCGCCCCCGTTCTCTTCCACGGCACCCCTGCCCTGGGCCCAGCTGGCACGTGCGTGGGACGTGCGGGAGGTGGGTAGGTGAGTCGGCCTGGGCCACTGGGTTCTGCAGCTGCTCAGGCCAGGGGACGAGGGAAGAGAGGACAGACAGACCTTTCCAGTCTGTGCCCCAAAGCTCACTGGTAGATCGCACCCCACTTGCTTAAATCAAAGTCCTCTCTCTCATAGGCCTTTGAGACACTTTGGGCTCCAGAGGAAGGATGGGGCCTGGAGGGGCGTCAGAAGGGGGAGAGGACTGGAAAGGAACCCCAGTTCCGTCTGACACACGGCCCGGCCTCTCTAACCTCCCTCCGCCCTTAGCCTCCCCCTCCCCTTTCCTCCCCTTTCCCCCCCTTTCCAGGGACGCGCCTCAATCTCCATTTCAAGAAAGCCTTACCGATTCTTCTTCCCTCTGGCCGGGCTCAGCTCTCAGCTTTCAAGTGTGAAAGCGTTTGGTGCCCCGAACAGGATGCTGCTCCCGTGGACTTGGCTCCCGTGGGTTTGGCTTCCCATACCTGGCTGCCCACTGGGAACTTCCAGGAAGTAGAGCAGAAACATGCGGTCTTGCTGGGTGTGGAACAAGTGCGCACGTCCCTGGGCACCAAGCCTGGCAAACAACCTCCTGATGCTGCCATTGGAAGCAGAGGAAACAATGAGCAAAGCATCCTGCACCTGCTGCTCTGAGCCCACGAACCAGCCTCTGGGGGCCCAACGGCCTCAGGAAAAGAACCAGCAAGGGGCCAAGGGCAGCTCCCCACACTCCAGGGCCAACAGGATCCAGGGATCCATGGCTCTCACCACCACCAGCCAGGGCTGCACGAGGTTCTACCACCAATCTGTCCTCCCACGAAATGTGTCAGCCACCACGTGGGCAAATGGCAGCTCTTCCCAAGCCACTTCTCTGGCTGCAGGCCCCAGGCAGGACCTGTTCATCTTACAAAGCCCTCTTGCTTCCTGCCTCCTTCCTCTCCTCCTGACGTTCCTTCAAGAGGCACAGACATGTCTCTCCTTCCTCCAGGATTGCTCCCTTCAGGCCCTCCTAGCCCAGCTCCACATTCCCCTCCTCCAAGAAGTCCACCATGATTTACCAGTTCCACACGGTCGTTGGGTGCTTAACCCCTGCCCCACCCCATCCCGAGTTCGGTAGATTCCCAGCACAAACACACCCGTGTTCAAATGAACTCTCGCAGTGAAGAATAGGAGCCGTATTGTTGGTATTTATTATTCCTCAGGTGGTTGCAGAGCTTCACCGGTTTCCTAACACTTCTCCGTACAGTTGGCTCAAATCATTAAAATAACGAAGGGAGGTAGAGAGGCTTAAGCATCTACTTTTTTACAGAGGGCCCAGAGAAAGGAGGAGATTTGCCCAAGGTCGCCGAGACATCAGAGGACCCATCTCACACCTCCTGACCTTCTGACTCAGGGACGCCCAGGCTGTCGGGGCTTGTTAGTCTGGGAGGGCCTCCAGGAGGAAGTGTGCGCGTCTGCCAGCGCATGCGCCGCCAGGGGAGGGCGGGAGAGCCTCAGGTGGAGAAGGGGCGAGGGGCGAGGGGCGAGGGGCGAGGGCTGGGCAGCGTGGAAGCAGGCCGGGAGGCGCGGGGCCGAAGCGCGGGGAGGGGGCGCCTCGCTCGCCACAAGGTCCGCCCCCCGACGGGAGCAGACAATGGGGTCGCTGTGCCCGGCCGCCCCCTCCCCTTGCTCGGCGGCCCGCGCCCGCCCCCTCTCCCCAAAGCTGCTTTCAATTTAAACGCCTCCAACCAGCGGGCGCTGCCCCGGGGGGCGCGACCGCAGCGCCGAGCGCCCCTGTAATTTCCGCGGGGAGCTGACCGGCTCAAACACGGCCCCGCGGTGCCCCGACCGCAGGCCCCGAGACCGGAGACGGCGCCCAGACAGCCTTGCCCGGGTCGCGGGAGCGCCACTGGGGCGGCCTCCTCGGCGCGCGCAGCCCGGCCCCGCCGCCTCCTCCAGGCAGCCCACCGCCACCGGGGAGCCGCTCCTCCGGGAAGCCCGCGTGCCTTCCCCAGATCCTTGCTGCCTTGTGGTCCCTCGCACCTCTGCAAGTTCAGCTCCCTTTTAGGGAGAGGCGAGGAGACAGGGTCGGGGCTGTCCATTCTGTTTATCTATTGTGTTCCCCCTCCTCAGACTGGAGGCACCTTGAGGGCAGGGGTTCATTCGTTTCCGGCGGGGGGCAGGGGGGCAGGGAGGAATATGAGTGACGCGAACTGTCGTTCCTCTCTTGGCTTGCTGGGCCAGTGGAAGGGAGAGTCCTGCCCCCAGGCTGGAGAGGAGGGGACCCAGGACTCCTGGCCTCCGTAGAAGGCCCTACCGTGAACTGCGCCAGGGGGAGTGAGTGGGGGAGGGGGCCGGACGGAGCGAATCCGTCTAGGCAGAAAGAGCAAGGCACATCAGAAAGAATTTTCTGAGTGCCTGCAAGGGGCTCCAGGGACTCCTCCAGGTTGGGCCCTCAGCTGTGACTGCGGCCCTGCTGCCGGGCTCTTCTGTTCCCTGAGGCCCTCTGCCTAGAAGCTGTGCCCCCCTCCCCTCACCCTGGAACTCTGGAGGGGACATGTCAGTAAGGGTGAGTTGTCTAAAGGGTCAGATTCCCCTGGATCTGGATCATTGCTGCTTTTAGGCCTGTGTAGATGGGGCTCTGTTGGAATTTTCCAGACTGTGTGTGTGTGTGTGTGTGTGTGTGTGTGTATGCGCGCACGCTCAGCTGGGGGCCCTGGCTTGTCCTGAGTGCACTGCTCCACCTTGTCCCCTCCCCCCATGTCCCAAACACCCCTCTCTTTCCAGCCTGGCTGTTGTGGTGAAGCTAATCAGAAGTAATTATGGGGGAAGGAGGGATCCCGCGAGGGACCCCACAAAGACCACCTCATCCGCCCTGGCCCAGCCCTGGTGGCCCCGGCCCCCAGGGCCTAGGCCTGGCTCAGCTCTGCCTGGTGAGGCTGAGCCCACCAACACCACCCCCGCCCAGCGCTCTCCCCTCGCCCCTCTCCCTGCCAGCCCCAACCCCCGGGGCCACAGGGAAGCTCAGACGCCTGGGTTTGCCTCCATCTCTCCCCTCATTCCCTCCTGTCCTCATTCCTCCGGCCCACGTCCAGTGGGCTTCCCCTGCGAGCCAGGGCCCGTGCTGCCCTCACGGGGCAGCTCCTGGGACTCAGGTCAGTGTGGACCCTGCAGAGGGAAAGGC
Source organism: Procyon lotor (assembly GCA_028646535.1). Classification (NCBI taxonomy): domain Eukaryota; kingdom Metazoa; phylum Chordata; class Mammalia; order Carnivora; family Procyonidae; genus Procyon; species Procyon lotor. The sequence goes on along the minus strand of CM053619.1, from coordinate 27,083,534 downwards.
CCCTGGGGTCAAAGCCACTTCAGGGAGGCCCTCTCTTGCCACTGCCTTGCTGACGAGGGGCGTCGAGGGGCAGCCGTGGGCAGAGCCCACCAGGTCCAGCGACCTGTGAGGGACTCCCCCCTACCTGTGCACTCCCTACCTGGCCGGGCGCCCAGTCCCCCCTCCCACCCAGCCGTGACAGGTGTCCTGCCCTCCCCCGGTTGCCTCCTCCACCTGCGTCCTTCTCCCCACTTCTTTGCTTGGGGGTCCCTCAGCACTGCAGAGACCCGCAGTTAGTCCTTCTCAGTCACCTCCCTGGGGTTCAAGGTCTCAAGAGCCAGGAGAGCCCTCAGAGACTGTGGACATCAGCTCCTCCTCTCTTTCATGTGACTGGAAACTGAGGCCCGAATGGGTGGGGACAGGCGAGCAGTAGGGCTCTGAACCAGACCCCAGTCTTTGACTTTCGGTCCAATGCTCTTTCTGGGGAGCCCTCCCTGACCTGCACCTGAGGGCAGCTAGGTCTGCCCCTTCCTCCATCCTTTCGCTGTGCCCAGAGGACAGAGGATCAGATGGGGTCTCCGCCATCTTGTCTTCCTGCCCTGCCCCATAGCCTGGGCCCAGAGACAGGGTGGTGGGGTGGGAGGGGACGGGAGAGGGGCTCAGCCGAGGGTCTCTAATTTGCTCCTGCCCCTTGATGTCCAGAGGAAAACAAGTCTCCTGTGCCCAAGAGATTTCCAAAGCATAAACGGAGGTCAATGCCCCCCTCGCCTGCCCCGGAGGTGCCAAGGTGGTAATTAGGCTTGGGGGTGGGTCCTGGAAGGGTGGGGGTGGCGTGGCCATTATCCCCGGGAGCTGAGCTGGGCAGGAGCTGTGTGGTCCGGGCAAATGGGTGGTTTGTAGGTGGTCTGGGGAATGAATGAGGGAGTGTTTGGAGGGAAGCTGGTGGGGAGGGAGCAGGGGGAGGGGAGGGGAGGGGAGCAGACAGATTGGAGAGCGAAGCTGGGTAGTCTTGCCCTGGACTCACTGGTCTGGGGCCCTGCCCATGTTCTGAGGCATCAGCTAGGAGAAGACCAGGAGGCAAACAGGGGGCGGGGGGTGGGGAGGATGGACTACTCGAGGATGCTTGACCTCAACCTGTGCAGTAGAGCACCTGGGCTGCCATGGGCTCCCTCAGCTTCAGGAAGGGAGAGGAGGGAGAGGAGAGGAGGCGGGTGGAAGTGGTTCAGTGCAGGGTCCCTGGAAAGGTGTGGGGCGCTGGGCTGCTGCCCCTCTGTCCCCATTCCCAACCCACGCCTCTTCCCTCTCCCTGAAGGGGAAAATTCCTTGTTGGGCTTCAAAGGACTCTTTGGTTGAACCCCTGGCCCTCAACCTCGTGGGGGCTGTGGGCCCTCAAGACCATCTCTCCTGGGGGCGCCTGGGTGGCTCAGTCAGTTAAGGATCTGCCTTGGGCTCAGGTCACCAACCCCGGGGGTCCTGGGATTGAGTCCCCAGCTGCTCCTTGCTCAGCAAGGGGTCTGCTTCTCCTCCACCTGCCCCTCCCCCTGCGTGTGTGCTTTCTCTCTCTCTCTCTAACAAATAAATAAAACCTTAAAAAAAAAAAAAATCTCTTCCTCTGACCCCCAGGATCCGCCACCCACTGCTTCTCCGTGTCAGGCTGTACAAGGTGAGCCTACCTGTGAAACAGGAGGGATCCCGGATTTAACTGTGGGGATTAAAATAGCCAGTCCGATATGGACTGGAGGCCAAGTCTCTTCCCGGAATGGGGAGCTGGAACCCAGGACTTGGCCATGACCCCTGGCATAAGGACCAGGACCAAGGCGTGCAGGTAGTGGTGTGAGCAGGTCACGGGGAGGAGGCGGGGTTGCTGGGACTGTCCGGTGGCATCCTGCCTGGCCTCAGGCACATTCTTCCTCCTCCGCTCTCCCCACCTGCCACCTGGCCTCTGGAGCCAGAAAGAGTGTGGGGCGGGGGGGGAGGGAACCACCATGCAGGGCTCCCCCCAGGAAAGGAATGAACGGAGGGAGCGGGTCTGGTTGGGACTGCCTGCTGGGGCTCCCTAGCTGAGGCCCCACGTGGAGGGGTGAAGCCTCCAGGGTCCTGGTTTTACCCTGTTGCCCCTCTGCGCCTTGGGAGTATCCATCCTTACTACAGGGCTAGGTCATGCCCTCGGAACGGGGGGCTCCCTGAGGCAAGGGCTTGGGCTCTCGCCATCACCTCTCTGGGTCCCACAGCCTCACCCCACTGCTTGTTCAGATCCAAGAGTCTATTAATGGGAAAGTCCCTGGGGAAGCTGGGGAATTGCCTGGTGTCCTCTGATCTGGAAATGGGTGATGTAGGGGGAGGGGGCTGTGTGCGGAGAGGCAGCCTGTAGATTAGGGTCATTCCCAAATCAACGTCCCTCCGCCTTCCCTCCTCAAATCCAGGCAGGCCTACCCCTTCTCTCCCTCTGTGCTCTGCCGCCTCCCCCCGACCCCAGGGAATGTGTGGCGTTTAATGGCGGGGATGCCTCGGAGGGAAAGACCTGCGGAGTGGCCAGCAGAGCCGCCTGCAGGGGGCAGTGTGCGGGGGCGGGGGCCCCGTGGGGGGGGGGGCGGGAATGCTGCAGGAAGCCCAGATTTGCTGCTGTTGACACCCATACTCAGTCCCCCATCAGGAAAGAGGACCCCCTCCACACTTCTCCCCACTCTATCCAAGTATGGATCATGGGACAGGGTGGTGGTGAGAGATTAGGGAGGCGCGGAGCTGGGCTAAACGGAATGCTGTTTCCTAGGCCCGACTGGAAGGATTCCGAGGCACTTGGGAAGCTGGGAGTCATTCGGACAGAGAGTGGACTGAGCTGGAGAGCCAGGCGACCGGAAAACCCTCTCGGCCACCCCTTGGCCACCCCTTGGCTTCCGGGCCAAATGTCACTGACTGTCTGCCTCTCAGATTTAAGGTCTGCTGCCGTGAGCGTTCAATGCTGAGGTCGCCACATCCTCACCACGCAGAGAAAAACGCCTACATTAAAGGCCTGCCGTATATCCAGATCTGCTGTGCGCCCCATGGCGGTGTCTAAGCTTGACCGAGCGGCACTCCCCTGCCCCAGCCGCACACCATCTAGGGACCGCAGCACACAAGACAGATTCCGGCTCAAGACCGAATGAAATACAAGCTGGGCAGAGATGCCAAGAAATCGGGGTGTTACCAACAGGGAAATTCATCCCGACCAAAGATCAAAGATAACCTCCCCAAGCGTCAAGAAGCAAAAGGTGACTAGAATCCGACACCCAGCCGTACCTCTTCTGCCCAGCAGCTTCCTCTGTGTCCCCAGTCTACACAGGTCCCACCCCCATTATAGCTTCTCCTTGTGTTCCTAAAGACACCCTCAATTTATCACTGTTTGTAAGGATATATTTATTTATGGGATTATGTGATTAACCCTTCTCCCCCACAACACCCTAAGTGCCAGGAACAAGTTTGTCTGTGAGCCAAGGCGCTCGGCCATGGAGGTACACGGCAGGACTAGCGTAAAACGAGCCACTGGATGGAGCTGGAATTTAAGAAGGTGAAGCACATAGCAGGGGGCCCAGGCTGGAAAGGTAAATTGGCACTGGATCAGGGCGGGCTGTAAATACCAGGCAACGTTGGGACTTTATCCTGCTGGCAATGGGGAGCCATCAAAGGTTTTTGAGCATGAGAGTGGCATGTTCCAACCTGTGTTCTGAGATCCCTCATAGTGCAGTGTGAAGGAGGGACGGGGCGGGGGTAGGGGGAGTGCTCCCCTGGAGCCGGCAGAACCAGCCGTGGTTGCAAGAATCTCGGGGCTGGTTTAAAAAGACCTCAACTGGGTCCAAAGTAATCAAAGCAAAAAGAAAAGTGGGCACCTTCGAGCCCACGAATGCCGCAGGAAGGGTGAGTTTCGGTGAGCTGTTGGATGGCGAAGAGGGGGTGCTTCTAAACTCTAGCGTGCTGTCTTAGAGATGGGACGCCTTTAGGCTGGATAAGGCATATCCAAGGCGCCATTTTGGAGGAAGATGAGTTCTGTTTGGATGTGCGAGGTCAGACTCGCGATCCTTCCTCATAGCTACTCTCCAGTTGTCCCACTATAGCCAAAGCCTCCATTCCCTTGCCCTTCCAGAACCCCAGCTTCAGGGTGGCTTAGCTCCTGCCGGGCTGGTGAGGCTCGAAGAGACCACTGGAGAGTGAGTGGGTGGGTTGGTGGGGGTTAGACCCAAGCCTAACTGGGCCTCCTAGCTTCCTGACCCCACTTGGCGCTGCCTCCTGGCTGGACCTCCCACTTCCTGCCCCTCTTGGAGCTCCCAGCCTTCACTGGAGGGGAGGAGGCTCCCCAGGCAGGCTGGAGAAGATAGGGAAGGGGCCCGGGAGCTCCCAAGCAGAGGGTCAGTTAGTGAGGGTTAGCAAAGTGCTTCGGTCTCCAGGACATGCACTTGTAATTAGGAAGTGGGGAAGTGGGGAGAGAGCTAAACTCTGAGGCAGGTCTAGCTCCAAGAGCTTTGCCCTCTAACCCCTGCCCACCGGATAGCCCCCGTGCATACCTGGATTCCTGCAACTCTCAGCAGAAAAGCAAGAGAGGAGGGTCTGGGAGACACCCAGGGGCGGTGGGGAGGCAATGGGTCCAGCACCATGCTGAACACAAGCCCCAGGGCATGGCCCCTGAATGGTCCAGGGCAAGGCCCTCTGTGGAAAGCACAAGACACAGCCCGGGAGCCAGACCTCAGAGCATCACAGAAGGCCCCCACAGCCAGCCCTAGCGCAGGAGCAAACGCCTGGTTGGCAAACTCCACGCCCCCCCCCCCCAACAAAGATGCGTCTGCGTGACCCAGCAGATGCAGACAAAAGGAAGAGAGGGCTGTCAGAGCCCCAGAGGCCGCCCAAGACCTGCACGCTTTCCAAACTGTGTTCCCTGAAGTTCTCCCTAGGCGGTCTCAGGAGTTGGGTGGGAGGGAGAGTGGACCTCTCTCCCTACTCCAGCCAGAAGCCCTCCACTTTACCTGAGGTTCTGCCTGGGGGGAAAAAATGTAGGCTGCTACTAAGCCAGCCACAAATAAATAAGGCTGACCCTGAAATGCTACACACTGGAGAAGGAGCATCCACGTTCCCTTGCGTCCATCAGCCCAGCTGACCCTCTCCGCTCTTCGGATGTGGGTGTTGAAGGCACCTGGATTTCTGGACTCTCTGTCCAGTGCTCTTGAGCTACAGGGACTTGCCAGGAGGGGGCACATCGGCACCGAGGGGAAGTTTGGTGGGGGAGGGGTTGATCGGCTGGGCCGCTGGGCTCGGAGCTGGGGCGCAGCCCCCTCACCGAAGGGGCCCGGGGCGAGGCCGCCCACTCACCCGGGCGCGGCCGGCCTCCCAGCCGCAGCCTCGCGCCCCCCGCGGTCGGCGACCACCCGGCAGGCGGCGGCAGCGAGGTGGTGCGGCCAAGAAAGGGTTAATCTGCAGCGCCTTTCATCAGCAGCTTGGCGGGCTCCCAAGGCCCACAGGCTGGGTACCTGGGCGCCTACCTCCGTCGGTGGGGCGGAGACGTGACCACAGGGCAGCCCTGCCGTCTGCATTCCTCCCGCGTGAGTGCGTGAGTGACAGCCGCCGCCGCGCCTGAGCCTCTCGCGGGCCGCCCGGCCTCCCGCCCCGCCAGCCGCGCAGGGGTGGGGGCGGCGGCCGTAGGGAGGGCAGTGCCGGCTCGAAGATCCCCCTCCTCTCAGCGGGTGGCTGCGGCGGCGGCCCGGCGCTCTGCAGGGAACCCTGTGCTGGGAGAGGGGCCCGGACAGCCCTGCTGGGGGACAGAGGAGGAGCAGGACGAAGACTTGCCGGGAGGTCGGGATTCAGGAATGGAGAGATCCCCGGGCTTCCTGGAGGAGGGGGTCAGAACAGGATAGACACAGCGAGATCAAGACCCAGGGCCCTGGAAAGTCGGCTTCTGTCCCCCGTGTCCTCCCTTGGTTCCAGCTAGTCACATAAATTTCAACCCTCCCATTACACGGTGGCAGAATGGCCATCCTTGATTTCTCTTCCCTGAACTCACCAGCCCTTGCCTTTGATCTCTCCTGGGGCCTGTTGGTGGGAACAGGAAGTCGCCTTTGGCTTGAAGCAAACTCAAACAGGGTGTAAACAGGCAAGCACCCCACCTTCAGGCTCCCCAAGATGGACACCAAGTGTCCGGACAGGAGGGAGTGTCCTTCTCTCTGAGAAGATGGTGGAAATGTGCTTCCTCCACCCCCTGGGCCTGGGGGTTTTCCAAGAAGACAAACAGGACTAGTGAGAGACAGTGGCTTCATAGCGGGGTCCCCTCCTAAAGAGCTTGTCCCCAAAGTGGTGCCCCCCCAGGGCTCAGCACCCCTCCTCCAGACTAGTGTGCGAGGCTGGACCCTTGCCTCTTCTGGGGGCCGAACCCCCTCCAGTGACAGTTTGCCCGCCCACGCCCTCTGCGAAAGGGGCGTTTGGGGCAGCCCAGAGAAAGGAGCTCGGCCACCTAGCCCTAAACCACAGTTTCCTGAATGCCTCCATAGCCAGAGTCATCAGACCCAGGAAGCCAGCCGATACCCTCCCGAGAATGTTCGAGAAAAAGGTGCTCCCTTCGAATTGGCCCTTCAAGCTCAATGTGAAGTACAAACTCAGCTCTGGCTTCCAACATCTCTCTCTGTTTGGGTTCCCAGGGTGCTGGGCACTTGTGCAGAGAACGGGGAGGGGGGCTGAGGGGGAAAGGGGCGTGTGGAGGGAGGTGGGTGAGGGCAGGAGCAGGTGGGGACCAGCCCCAGAGCAGCCGGGGCCCAGGACAGCCGGAGCACAGCTCTGCCTGCTCATCTCTCTCCCTCCGACGGCTGATTCCCGACCTCAGGGAAGCAGCCATCTCAGTCCGAACAGGAGATGGGGTGAGGAGCCGGGTGGGGCGGTGCGATACCCCGGGGACCCTGCTTCCCTCTCCCCCCAGCTCAGCCCCGGGGGCCCATGACTCCATCTCCGTTCTCTCATCTCTGAAATGGGATAATAATGCAGAAACCACACACAGTGGGTGAGCTGAAGGTTCAAGTGTTAGGTGGAAACGGGTGCCCCCGAGAGCGAGCCAGCCGCGCTGAGGACCCCAAGCCCGTGGTCCCCAGCATGAGTGAGATGGACGGCCAAGCTACATCAGCCCCCCAGGTCAGGACATCTTCCAACTCCTGATGCACCGCCTTGAAAAGAAGGCTACAAATAATAATAAGGCGTCAGGCTAAAATCAGGTAAGGATGAAATAAAATCAAATTAGCAATCAGGCAAGAGACCTCAGAAGAACCGCTCTGACCCCCATCCCTCTGCCTCATCTCTGGGGCTTGTCCTGAAGTCGGGGTGACCAGCTGTCCCAGCGTGCCCTACTGTGGCTTAAGCACTGGAAGTCCCACATCCCGGAAACCCCCCAGTCTGGGGCAAATGGGGACAGTCAGTCCCCCTTTCTCGGGGCAGCTTTGGAGATTGGAGAGATTACAGGTGTCTGATCCCCTCACTCTGCCTGGTTTTCTTTCGATGTCTATGCGGCAGTGGAAAATTGCCGGAGGCCTTAGAAGCTTTTGCCTGCTCCCCAAACAATATAACCTCACAACAAAAAGCAGCCTCCCGCCCTCGTGCACCCCAAGCTGAAGTCTGAGACCCCTTCCTGCCCGCAGAGATCCCTCTCCCAAGGAGAATTCTCAGCCGAGGACTGAGGTCCTGGACCCCTGTCCCCTCGCACCCGCGCCAGGCAGCAGCGGAGCCTTGGTACTCCTGAGCAACTAGGGAGAACCTTCCAGGAGACCAGCCCCATGTTGCCATCTGGTGGTAATTCCCCAGGGAAGAGATTTGCCCAGGTGACCTCCAGGTCAGGCTTCTTTAAATAGCCCCAAATTGCCTTTGACACAGGCAACCTGGGGTCGCCGCTGGGGGAGGAAGACCCAAGGCTTTGAGGGCCACACCCCCCAATGGCACTACCTTGAAGCCACCTCTGGGGGCCCGCCTTCCAGCTGTGCAACAGCCGGCCCGGGGCATTCCGGAGGGGTAGCTGTGGCGGGGTCTCTGGGAGGGCCAGGGAAGGGGTGAGGGAAGCGGGGGTGGGCCCTCCCTTATGCTTGCCCAGCTGTTTTCTTTTAGGGAACAGCAGACCCCTGCCTCCCCCCACCCACCACTGACACACGCACACACACACATACACACACACACAGCAGGGATGGGACCTGCAGGTGCCTGGGCCCCGTTTGGAGCATGGCATCCGTCGTGGCATCAGGTCGAGGGGGTGGGCAGGCAGCCCAGGCCTTGGGCCTCTCCCTCAGAGCCAGGCCTCCCAGGCCGGGCAGGGAGCTGTCAAATCCCCCACTACAGAGACAAATGGAGCCGTCAGAGAAAATAGCTTCTAATGGGGAGCAGGAGCCAAGCTGGGGTGGGGGGTGGGGGGTGGACTCTGCTGGCCAGATGTGAATTCTTCACTAATCACACCAAATTGGCCCAATTTGTTCACTGACACGTGGGGGGACCGGCTCCCTCTTTCTCCCACTGAGCAGGCTTCCCCCCACCTCCCGCATGGAAGCACTTTTGCTCTAAGGGACGGGGCTGGAGGAAAGGGGATGAGGACCCCAAGAGTTGGCTTAGGCTTGCCTCTGCTCCATCTCTGCCAGTGTCCTGGGCCCTGGATGCTGAGGGCCACACAGTTCAGGGACCCTGAGGGGGGCAGGGGGTGGAACAAGGACCGAAGGGGGCTAGGCCATCTGCTTCCTTGGAAGTGGATGGCTCTGGTGGGAACTAGGGGGTCGGAGATATTCTCGAGAAGAGCAGGGAGGGGAGAAGAGGCTAGGGGATCATTTAAAGCAAGATGATGTCGTCTCTTAGAGGCAGCGGAGTTTGCCGGGTCCCGTCAGGGCCGCAGACTTGAGCATGCTGGTGAGGGGAGGCAAAGGGGAGTCCTCGCCCCTCACTCCAACTCCGAGCCAAACTGACCCTTAAATGCTCACCCCGAAAACCCGTCCAGAAGGTGGGACTCCAGCCGGAGGGCTGCTGGTGGACTTCAACTCTCACTTCGTCGGGACCTCTTTTTCTCCAGCGCAAATTAGAAGGTGATAAAGAGATGGGCATCTACTGGGGTTTGGGGGTTCCAGGAGGTAGGATGAGGGATGATGGGGGGGTTGGTCAGCCAGCGTGGGAGCATAAAGGGAGGCCCCGCCTCTAGAACTCTCTCTTCTCTGTCCTGGACGGGAAGGGAGCTCAAGCACATGGGTTTGGGTGCCCTAGCCCGTCATCCCAGGTCCACCCTCCCCCTGCTCCTCCAACCTCACCCACCTCCCAAACGGCCACCCGGGGGCCAAGAAAAGATGGAGTAAAGGAAAAAGCCCGTGTGGACCCTGAGAGTGGGCTCAGGGAATTCTGGGGTTGTGCCACACTCCCCATTGGTTTCCTGGAGTCCTCACTCTTGTCAGGAGGGATCTGCCTGGGAGAGGGCCAAGACAAGGGTATTAAGCTTGGGGCCCAAGGCCCAGGCCCCCATGCCCAGTGGCCACTGTACCCCAGGCCTTCACTTCAGGCTGGAGAGAAGATGAAGGGCATCCAGGTGCCCCAGCCTGGCCCAGGGCAGAGAACGCCTCCCATCTCCGTGCCCCCTTCCTTACTCTTGATCTCCCCCACCCCAGGGCTAAGCCAGTCCCACCCCTGGGCATGGCCCTTAAGAACTTTCCAACACCACCTTTCACCCTAAATCCCAAACCTTCCTAAGGCTCATCCCTGTTGCAATCACTGCTACTCCCTTGGGGGGAATTCCACTAGTGGAAACCAGTGGGGGAGGGGCCAGCCCTGCGGGGAAGATGGGCCACCAGGTCCTGGGAAGGCAAGGAAGTCACCTGGTGTGCTAACCTGCAGGACCAGGTGTGGCGTGCCTCTGGCGGGAGGAGCAGGACAGAGCAGGCGACAGGGGGCTCAGGAAGCAGAGAACGAAGGCGGCCCACCCTGCGGGCGATGTCAGGGGCAAGCTAGGGGGAGAAGGGGCAGAGGGGAGAAGGAGCCAAGTGCTGTCCGGAGTCCATCCTGTCCCATCAACAATGGGATGTTGTTCTGTAATCACTCCTACCCCTCCCTCCCTCACCTGCCTCTCTGGTCCGCCCTAGCTGGGCAGAGCTCCCCCTGCTGGCAGGGTTAGAGACCGGGCTTCCAGACGCTTCCAGAGAGCTGAGCGCAAAAGGGAAGGGACGCATGCAGGAAAGTCCCTGGATTTCTTTTAGAAACACACTCTACCTCCTATTTCCCTGCAGTTGCTCGCTGATTTGTGGGCTTATGTGCCCTAAGAACGAGAGCTCTTCCTCAGGCCCAAAGAGTCACCCTGGCCCAGCTATGGATTCTAGTCCTGCTACTTACTTGCTCTGTGGCCAAGATCTAGAATTGCATAACTTTGAGCTCTCAGGTTACCCCTCAGAGCCTCAGTTTCCACACCTGGAGAGTGGGAGAGCTACCACAGAAGATGGTGAGGGCTCCAGCCGGTCACAGACTCCCAGCCCACGGAGCTGGCGGACCCAGTATCAGTCCAGTGAATCCATGAATGAACAAACAAACAAACAGACGAATGAACTCGAAGGGCCCTCTGCTTCTATCTTTTGCCTGATTTCCTCACAGATTCTTGGATACCATCTGGATTTCCAACAGACCAGGGACTTAACCCTTCCATGTCTCGGTGTCCTCGTCTATATAATGGGCAAAAATAAAATACCCGCCTCGCGGGACTGTTTTGAGAATTCAATGAATGGATCCACGTAAAGTTTCTAGAGCAGCGTCTGGTGTGGGTAGGAGTCCCAGGAATGTGGGTATTGTGGCCATCCCCCAACACACAGAGCAGGGCCCTTCCCTCCCCCATCCCCCAACACACAGAGCAGGGCCCTCCCCTCCCCCACACCACCCGCTCTTCAACGGCTAAGGAAAAGATGCCCCAGGGCCCTTCCTCTTCCCCTAATCTAATTGTCCCACAGGCCCAGTCCTCCCACCTCGGAGATCAGGAAGCCCGTGGCTCAGTAAACGCCTTCGCTCAGAAATACTCTCTCCAAGACTGGAGAGAAACTCCAGGAAGTTGCACGTTCCTCAGAGCCTCCCCAGCCCCACCCAGGCCCCAGTTTGCGTGGCTTTACCCTCCCCTCCCATCCTGTCTCCCTTTCCACCCTGTCTCCAGGACTGATCCTTCCCTCATCCCTGCCCTGCGGTCAGCCAGTGACCTGCTGCGCTCTCGGCACTCCTCCCCTGGCCGCCCCTCTGACTGGCACCTGGGCCGGGCTCCCCGGGCTGGCGATGGTGTGCAGACTGAGGTCCACGGCAGGCCCTGGGAGGAGCGCCGGGTGTCGGGACCAGCCCGGGCCGGTGGCTCAGGCCTCCTCCTGCTGAAACCCGCCACCTCCCAGCCCCTGTGGACACACGCTCCAGCTCCTTCCGCCGCTGCCGCCAGGAAGCCGGCTCCAAACACCTTTACCTAGAAACCGACCCTCCCTGCATCCCCACTCCTGTCCCGGGAGGGCTCCACCGGCTGGTCCGAGAGTGTGGCCCATGGTCACTGCCTGGGCTCCGGCCCTCTCCGGGTAGTCTTTCCGCGCTGGGGCTGACCTGCCCCCAATCGGAAGCGAGCTCCGTCCCCAACAGTGGGACGATGGGCAAGCTGCATTTCTCAACGTTCATTCCTCCTGGGGCACCTGTAGGAGCAGAGGCTGTGGGGACAGAAAACCCCCAATGCAGCTCGCTCAAATACTTTAATTTCAGGCCTCTGCTTTACCTTAATGCATATTATCTCCAAGTTGGTTTTAGTATGAAAAAGCAAGCTCAGGGGACCTGCGTGGTGGCGCAGTTGGTTAAGCAGCTGCCTTTGGCTCAGGTCATGATCCCAGGGAGTCTGCTTCTCCCTCTCCCTCTGCCGATCCCCCTGCTTGTGCTCTCTACCAAATAAATAAATAAAATCTTTTTTTTTTTTTTAGAAAAAAAAAGCAAGCTCTAAAACATATTCTTTTTTTAGAAAAAGATTTATTTATTTGAGAGAGAGAGGGAGTGAGAAAGCACGAGCAGGGGGAGGGGCAGAGGGAGAGGGAGCAGCAGATGTCCCGCTGAGCAGGGAGCCCACCTTGGGGCTCCATCCCAGGACCCCGAGATCATCACCTGAGCCGAAGGCAGATGCTTCACCAACTGAGCCACCCAAGCACCCACTTAATAGGTATTCTAGTTCTAGTTCTATTCTGAGTTCTCTTTTCCCCCCCATCCATAAAACCTTTGGGTTAAGAGAACGTGTCAGAAAAATGCACAATGGCTTTGGGTATCCCCGTGCGGCCAAGGGCACATCAGGGCCTCTGTTGGAGAAGCTGGGGAAGGGGGGTGGAGAACAAGGGGAGGCGATCTGGGATGGGGAATGGGGGGTCTGAATAGGGGGTCAGGAAATGTGGGGGGAAAGCTCGACCATCACCTCTTCCCTCCCCTTGCTAATCTGACCTTATCTGAGACCACACTCCCAGCCCTGACTCCCAAGCACGCCGCTTGTCTCAGATTTTTTTCTGCACTGGGGTTTCCCTCACGGCTCACTGCTCCCAGTTCTAGCCAATCCCAACTCTTCAATCCAGAAAAGAGCCTTTGGCAGGTCCAATTCTGGGGAGCACCAACTCGGAGCCTGGCACAGCCCGGCAGGTTCCCACTGCCTGTGTGCTCAGCCGCCGAGCGGTGGGGTTGAACTCTGGTCTCTAGGGATGCCTCCCACAGCAAGAATCTTAACTTCCTTGTAGAAACTGCAGGCCTCACTAGAAAAATCAGTCTCTGCTTCAGGAGGAATATTCTTCCACTCACTCTGCCAGCACTAAACTGAGCAACTACCACATGCCCGCCTCTGTGCAAGGTTCTGGGGCTGCCGGTAAAGCGAGGTTCCCACCCACACAAAACTCAAATGTGGGGGCGCCCGAGTGGCTCTGTTGGTTAAGTAGCTGCCTTCAGCTCAGGTCATGATCTCGGGGTCCTGGGGTCGAGCTCCGGGTTGGGCTCCCTGCTCAGCAGGAAGTTTGCTTCTGCTTTTCCCTCTCCCTCTGTCCCTCCCCCCATTCTCTCTCTCTCTCAAATAAGTAAAATCCTTAAAACAAAAAATCCACTCAAATGTGGGCATTAATATTACGTTGGAAGCCTGCCTTTCTTTTTTTCTTCACATACACTTAAATCCTAACGTACCAGAGCCTGTGGAGGCCCCGTGACCCAGCCCCGCCCCGGCTTGTGCCCCAAGTGAAGACCAACATGGAGGGGGTGCAGGAGGGTGCTATGATTACGCACTTAGGCCTAAGTGGGGGTAACCCAGTTTCCGCACTTGGTACTTCATTTCTCTATACCTCAGTTTCCCCATGTAAAATGGACTTAACAATACCGCCTTCCTCATAGACTCCTCTCCTATTGTCCTCCTCACCCCGCCTAGCCTCCCGCTACTCATGCTCCCCGGAGCTCCCCCTGCCCCCCCACGCCGGCCTTCTTGCTGGCCCATCCCAGCCAAAAGTCACGCAAGCACCCACCCCAAGGCCGTTACCCTGGCTGTTCCTCTTGCCTTGATTGCTAGGCCCCCCCAGCACTCAAACGGCTGGCTCCGTCCTTTCACGCAGGTCTCTGCTCCGGTATCACCACCTCCAGGAAGCCCACCTCATCACTCACTGTCCCTTTATGCTGCTTCAGTTTTCTTCAGAGCGCTTATCACAACCTGACATCACACGTCTGTTCTCTCACGTGTTTCTCTCCTCCCCTCACCAGAATGTAAGCTCAAGAGGGCAGAGGTTTTGGCGGCCGTGGTGATTATTATTATTACTGTATCTCCCCAGTCCCGGTACCCAGAATAATTAGGCCTGGGTCATAGTAAACGCTCAATAAATACTCCCCTGAATTAATCCTGAAGGGCAGAGATGTGGAAACTGAGCTAGCCAGAGCCTCTCACAGGCTTTGCACAGTTTCTGGCACATGATAAGCAATAATAAATGGAAACTGTGATTATTGAGCACACACTAATGAGCCTGACTGAAAAAAGACTGGAATTTCATCAGGAGAAGGACAAAATTCAGCCAAAATTATGTATATTGCTTCATGGAGTAAACATTTCTGTGGCCTTTGCTGCCATGCCATCCATCTTGATTAGAAGATGGCCGACTCCACTGCGTTTGCTCCAAAAATTGAGCCTGAGCCGCCATTGCCCATTCTCTTCCTCTTCTTTTTTTAAAGATTTGTTTATTTATTTATTTGACACAGGGAGAGGGATCACAAGTAGGCAGAGGGGCAGGCAGAGAGAGGGGGAAGCAGGCTCCCTGCCGAGCAGAGAGCCCGATGTGGGGCTCCATCCCAGAACCTGAGATCATGACCTGAGCCAAAGGCAGAGGCTTTAATCCACTGAGCCACCCAGACGCCCCTCTCTTCCTCTTCTTTAAGGGCTCTTCACCCCACCTCTGAGTGAGCAATCCGGACCATCAGTGAGATGTCACTTCCTTGCCACCCAGGTCTGTGCGAGGACTCGTCCCTCAAAGCTGCTAATCACTGATGACAGACGCTCAGAAGCCGACCTCCTCCTCTCTGCAGGGGCCCTGAATGAAGAGGGGAGGACAGAGGAAGCCCTCCTGAGGGGGTCTTCTGCTGCCCTTTGGGGGTTGCTCCCCTCAATCTAGAGTCCTGTCCACCTAAAGGTCTGGGGAGAAGGATGCCACGTCCCCTCCCCACCCTCCATGGGAAGAGATGCCCATCCTCTTACACCGGGTCCTGATCTTGCCTTTCCTTTTCTTGGCCAGTAAGGACAGGAGGGGAAAAACGTCTATGCGGACTTGTGAGGCAGAGAGGTCACTCCCCATCCTCGCCCCTCTCCCAACGTGACCAGCGTGGGCACGAGCTGGAAGGCGACAGTCTCTGACCAGTTTGGAAGCGAGGGAGAGACAAGTCCCGGCCCTTGGCAGCTACACCATAAGATCACCGAATACTTATGGGCAAAGCTCATCTAATACCCTAACTCGGCAGGTGGGGTTAATAGCCCTATTTACAATCGGGCAAACAGCCTCGGAGAGGTCAAGTGGCCTGGCTTGCCCAAGGCTAGAGCACAGGCCAGGTCTCCCAATGCCACGGGTGAGCAGAAACGTGGACTACAGACCGTGGCAGAAACGTGGACTACCTGAAAGAGAGGACGTGGGGCCCTCGGGGGCAGGCTTCCCGGAGGAAGAGGAGGAGGCCGGGGGCTGAGAAGCAGAGGCCGGGCAACTGGGGAGAGAAAGACCGGAGGCCGACTGGCACCCCTTCCTGTGATTCCTGGGCATCCACGGAGGGCTGGACGCCGGCCAGGCCCCAGAGGAGCTGCCGATACTAACTCGAGACCCCAGCCCTGCCCACAGCGGGAATGGGAGGCCCGGCACATCCCCCGCCACCCCAAACCACATCCCTGGCTGCCCCAAACCCGAGGCATGGGGAGGGAGTGGCTGACCAACACAGAGATGGAAAGGCTGAGCTCCTCCCCCAGCGGTTGGTGGGGGGGGTCCCCAGCCTGGGGGCAGGGGGCGGTGTCTAAGAAGACGTCCGCCTGCAGTAGAAATCAGGCAGGGGACACAGAGGGGTCCCTCGGCCTGGCGCCCAGGACTAGGACTGCAGGGTTGGGGCGGCGTCCGCAGGGAGCCGCCGGAAGGGGTGTGGGGAGGGCAGGTTGGAGGCCCTTAGGGCAGGGGCCCGGCTGCGTAATGGTTTTCGGAGGAGGCTCCTGGCGGATTAGAGGTCTGCCCCAAGCTGGAGCCAGGCGGGGCCGGCGCCGCAGCCGCTGGGCTGCACTGAGCAAAGGGACCTGGGTCTTGCAGCGGGCAGTGGCCAGGGCTCTGCACGTGCCAAGTCCTGCAGCTCTGGGGTGACTGTTTTGTGCCTGCCAGAGCCCCCCGCAGCTGTGCAGACAGATACAGGGGCTGAGGAAGGAGGAAGGTTTGGAGTGAAGGTGCTGGCGGGGAGGGCGTATCAAGTTTGTCTTAAAACTGCAGCTGCCCAACACCTTCCAAAAGACGGAAATGCCAACTGCAGAGCAATCCATGGGGTAGAGGGTAGGGGACAGGCTAATGAAGATGGGAGGGGGCTTAAATACCCCAGACCGGCTGCAGGCTGCTGGAAAGGACTTTTCCCTGGGCTGAGGCCAGGTGGGCGGTGGCAGAGAGTGCCTCCTTGCGTGGCCTCATCACACTACCAGAGCTCCCTCCCTGTCACCAAGCTTCCCCCCACTCCGAGCCCTCTGTCTTCATCAGCCCCCTCCCTTCCCTGGTCCTTCACTGGTCCCCTCACTCAGCCTCCTTGGCCCGGCCCCTGCCAGTCCCTGTGGAGACAGATCTAAGCAGGCTGCCACCTCCTCCAGGCAGGCCCAGGCCTGCCTCCCTCTCCCGCACAGCACGGGAGCCGGCCCCAGGCAAGAGGAGCTTTCTCCCGAGAGGACCCCAATTCTTTTTAGGGAGGTGACCCAGAAGAGGGGCTAGGCCCTGAGTACAGGCTGGATGACTTCAAA
This sequence comes from Procyon lotor, assembly GCA_028646535.1. NCBI lineage: Eukaryota > Metazoa > Chordata > Mammalia > Carnivora > Procyonidae > Procyon > Procyon lotor. The sequence goes on along the minus strand of CM053619.1, from coordinate 27,067,084 downwards.
GGGCGGTGGGTGGGGTTGGCACCTGGTCACAGGTGCCACTCAGGGTGGGCCAACCTGCCCAACCGGGTCAGGGCCTGCGCCGCACCGCACCCTCTGCCCAGAACATCACGACACAGGCCTGCAGCAGCCCCACCCACCAGGGACTCCCCCGGGCCTCACGAGGAGGCCTGGGACACAGCATCGAGGATTCGAGGCCCAGAGGGCCTGGCCGTCATCTTGGCCCTTCTCCCACCCCGGAGCCGAGAGGCTGTGCGTGCCCATTCCCCCGCCGGCTGGGCCCCAGAGCCCCGTGGCCGGGCCCACCCAGAGCTGGGGTCCACAGCCTCACTAGGCTCCACCTAGCTTTGTCCCAAAGTTCTCCCTGCTACCTTCTCCTCCTTGAATTCTTGGGAAACAAGCAGAGGGTAAGCCAGTCCTTGGTCTGGCTCTGTCTCCTCTGGATTCTGGAATCCCCAGACCTGCGGGAGGAGGGTCTAGGCCCACCTCTCTTCGTGGAACCCTCTGCTACCCTAGCCAGATTTGGTGTCAGATGAACACCTGCTTGTTCATGCTAAGCACGGGGGCTTAAAAAAAGAGTAAGTGTTTTTTCCCTTCCCGTGGGAAGCTGATGGCCTCAGTTTGCTCCTCTGTAAAATGGGAATCATGATAGTCCTTACCACATAAGGTTGTTGCTTATGGAAAACCATGTGAAGTTCTTTTTTTTTTTTTTTAAAGATTTTATATATTTATCTGACACAGAGAGAGAGATCACAAGTAGGCAGAGAGGCAGGCAGAGAGAGAGGAGGAAGCAGGCTCCCTGCTGAGCAGAGAGCCCGATGTGGGGCTCGATCCCAGGACCCTGAGATCATGAACTGAGCCAAAGGCAGAGGCTTTAACTCACTGAGCCACCCAGGCGCCCCCATGTGAAGTTCTTAGCACAGAGCCTGGAATGGGGTAGGTGCTCAATAAACGGCAGGGATCACTGCGATGGATATTAATGTTACTCCAGCTGGGGAGACCACATGGAGAGAACCACATCTGCCATGGACCAGACTAGAGCTTCGCAAACCGAGTGGCTCCTGACCTTGTATAAATCCTGCACCTGCTGTTCTCGCCGTAGCTCACCCCAGAGGAACACCCAGGGCTCAGACTGACCCAACCCCCTACTAGAGGGGATTCCAAGCCCCCAGGCAGGGGCAGGAATGGTCAGCGGGGTAGGGGGGCGGCACTCTTACAGTGAAGACTCTCTGGGGAGAAAAGGGCTGCAGAGGAAGAGTCTCGGGCAGTGGAGTTTCAGGAAGACTTCGGGGAGGAGGGAGCTCCCAGGAGCCGTGGCAACAAACAGAGGGAAGAGGCTCTGTGTATCCCGAGCCAGAGACAGCAGGGGGACGCGGAGAGTTTCAGGAAGAGTGGAGGATGCTGGGCTGATGGGGGAAGGACACTAGGAGGTAGGGGATGAAGGGTCGAGAGGCGCAATGGGGGCGTTGGGGGAGGGCTCCTCGCTCCGGCTTTCTCCAGGCCCTGCACCGGCAGGGTCAGGCTGGGCACCGAGGAGCCGCGTCTGCAGTGGTGGGCACCAACCCGACCCCGCCTGCTTCTGGCCGATGTCTTTGTCCCCAGGCATTGAATTCAGCAGTCCGGTAGGCAGCTGGGTATATTTCCTGGGCACTGACTGTGCCAAGTCCTGCCAAAGTCAGGGTCCCTGAGCCTGGGGCACCTCCAGTCTGGAGGGGGCAGTGCCTTCCTCAACCCCAGAAGGGCCCCTAAAGGCAGATGTCAGGCTGGACAGAAAGGGAGGAGGAGGAAGGGGGCCCTGGGCTAGAGAAGAAAATGTGGGAGGACAGACTAGGCCAACCGGACGACCTCCCTTGATCAGAGGCAAGGAAAGGAGCGGTGGCCTGGCCAGGTTGAGTGGGCACTCTGGCTGCGTAAGGGAGGGGACCCGAGGTGGGAGGGATGCCGCTGGCCCAGGTTCCTGGCCTGAGTGGGAGGGGATATCTCTCGCTGGCCCTGGACTCTGGCTACCTCCAACCTCCCTCCGTCCCAGCGGCAAGAGCCAGATCTGCCACATTCCAGGGAGGCCCAGGTTGCCATCCTACTGGGCTTGGAAGAGCCCCCAGGGGCAGGCTGGTCTCAGGGCTGGAAAAACTGGTCTTCCTGCCCCCCCCACCATCCTGGAGTTCGAGGGGCGTGTGTCTGCAGGAACTGGTGGTTCCCTGTTTCCCCAGGAGATGGGAACGGGAGGGGAGCCCTGGAGGAGAGAAGGCAGGGGAAGCACAGGAGGGGAGGAAGTGGGATCGGAGCAAGGCAGGAGCCTCTCCGGCCAGGAAGGCTTGACTTGCTGGTGGGAGCATTCTTAATAGACTTCGGATTCAGGAGAAGAATGGGAGTCAGGTGTCTTTATTCCTCTCAGTCTGAAAAGGAAGATGGCTTACTTGTCAGCAGGAAAGCTTGCAGTCAGACATCAAGAAGAACTTCCCCAATGGATGACTTGGATGATCGTCAGGGAGGAGTGAAGTATTCTCTAAGGAGAAAAGGCGAGAGTGGCTTTCAGCTTGGGAAGAACCCAGGAAGTGGGGCTATAGGCTGTGACTGTCCCCTAGCCATCCCCTCCGTCCTTACCACGGGGCAGGGGTGAGCAGCCACATAGGATCGGGGTGCTGTCCCACTATGCTCAAGGATCCCTCCTGCTTCCTGGACCCCTAGGCTGTGTTAGACCTAAGAAAAAACTCCAGCCCCTAGCACCATCTCTATAAAAATATCTTTTGCAAAAAAAAAATATATATATATATATATACACATATGTATACATACACATATGTATATGTGTGTGTATATATATATATATATATATATATATATATATATATATATCCTTTGCAGCAAGAGAGATTTAGTGTAGACTCAAAGAAGGACCCCTGGTGGCCAGAGGTAAGCTTCCGAAGTCCCAAAAGTCCCACAGCAACCTGTGAAGCCCAGCTCTCTTCTCAGAATGGCCTCACTCTGTTACCTGGGTCCCTCCCTCTTCTCTGGGCTGTTAGCCCCACGCCCATCCTTCCGGGGCCCGCCGTGGTCCTGGTGCCGACACACAGTAGGTCTCAGAGAGGGTGGGAGGGGCTCTGACCACCAAGCCCAGGCCCCTGAGGCTTCCGTGGCTCCACAGATCTTGCTCTCTGGAACTAAAACCCACCCCCTCTTGGAGAGAAAAAGACCAGATTTCTGCTCAAGGTCATTTCCCAGCATTCAGGGGGATAGGCACTGAGATTTTGCTTTTCAAAATGCAAGGCATGGATCAGAATCAGGGGAGCCCTTGTTCAAAATGCAGGGCCCCACGGTCTCCGCATTGAAAGCCACTGGACCCAGGAACCTTTGCAGCCTTTTATGCGGCTCTCCTGTCAAAGTCCCCACCCCCAAGCCCATCAGAGCTTCTCAGAAGTTTAAGACTTTCTGCAGAGACCAGCCGGATGAGCAGTTCCTGAAGGATGCTGTTTGGGGGACTCAAACCAGGGAGGGAAAAGCCTTTAAGCCTTTTGTAGCCCCAGAGAGAGCAGTGGGACTGGGGGGGAGGGGACTTGCCTGTGACAAGTGGCCTGAATGACAAAGACCCTTCCCCAATGTCTGGTTCTCCTCCTATGACATCTGCTGAATGATATTTATTGCAAACCCACTAAGGGCCAGGCCCTGTTCTAGAAGCCGGTCGTTTTAGGAGAGGTCCTGTCCAACTGTCTGAGGGGCAAAGGAGGAGCACAGTGACCTCTTAAGTCCCCTCTGGGGCCCAGAGGCATCCCTGCCCAGCCTTCCCACCCCCGGGTCTCAGGAAAAGCCAAGCTTCTCTCTGCCTCCTCATGGGACTGCTCGGGGCCAGGTAAGAGGGCAGATCGGGGAAGGTGCTGGACCTCAGGAGGCCAGGCGGCCCCCAGCCCTGTGGTTTGGCTTCCTGCGGAGATGTGCCCGCGTGGACCACACATGAAATAAACACTCGCAACCGAGGCCATTCAGGCGCTTGTTTGCTCGTCCAGTCATCCACGTACCAAGTGTCCTAGGCCTGACCCCCTCCAGCCAGCTCTGTTGTCTAGGGTGGGCCAATGCAGGCGGCTCACACAGCCCTGAGTTCGAACCCCGCCTTCTGGCTCCTGGCGAAAACCACCTAGGGCTTCGCTCCTTGTGCCTGGGACTTCCCCTGGCTGGTTAGAGCGCCAAGAGCAGGGTCAATTAGGGGTAATTGAGGTAACCACATCAGTGAGTGAGTCTCTCGCCATCCGTTTCTCCTGCTGCTGCTTCTCCAATCAAAGCACTTATCACATTGTGTGGGCTTTGGCTCTCGTCTGCTCTGAGACACACACACACACACACACACACACACAGAGCAGACAGGCCACTGTGGGTCTCGGTGCCGTAAGGGTCTGCGGTGTGAGTGCATGGAGAGCGGAATCAGCACCAACCCCTGGAAGGAACTGGGTTGTTCTGAAGGTCCTGGCTCGTCTTTGGCTGGGAACCCGCAGTTCCACTAACACGCCAAGGGTTAGTGCTGACTCCTCTGACCCTCTGACCCTCTTCATCCCAGGGACCCGGTATCTGGAGCTGCCGGGTGAGCATGGAGACAGATAACACACATACGGGAGGCTTCCACAGTCGTCCGGGCTGAGCCGCAGGTGGGGGGCGGGGAGGGCGGGAGTCCGGGCAGGAGCTAATGCCACAGGTCACTAAGACGAGAGGGAGGGCCGGGCTTCTCCCAAGCTCTACCTCCACCTGGCTTCCCAGGAAGAGACAGCGCCCTGCTCCCGAGAGAAGCTTTGGTCTGTATCTGGGAAGTGCTTTGAAGCGACTAGCCCTGAGAGGATGTCCAAGCCTGTCCCAGACGTTAGGCAGGAAGGTGCCTTCTGAGACCACCAGCTCCCGCTCTCATCGGATCCATAACCGGCCATGGTAATCCAGAGCCTCGGGGGTCCTCCCAGGAGCATGCTGTCCTCTTTCCTGCAAGCAGCTTCCAACAAGGAGAGAGGAAGTTTCTCCTCCCCCTCAGCAGGCACACGGCTCTCTAGTGGGAGCGAGCAGCCTTCCCCAGCCCACCCAGCCAGCTCAACGCCACCCTGCCCGCGGGTTTGAGCGGGAACAGCCCAGCGGTTCCAAACAAAGCAGCGGGGATTTGGGTCAGACTTGAGGAAGGATTTCCCAAATGGGCAGACCCACCCCAAGATTGTATCA
>CM053619.1:27048089-27061400 GCA_028646535.1 Procyon lotor | reverse complement strand
GAATGGAATGGTCCCCGGGTGTCCCCACAGACTGGCGCAGGTTGGGGCTGCTCGAAGAGTAAGAGGAGGACCCCTCGCCCTGCAACCCCCCTATTCTAGGACCATTGTAACCCCGCAGAGCTTCCTAGAGTGGCTGGGCCTGGGGGCAGGAGGTGATCAGACCTCGCGGGGCAGCGTGGCAGCGCGGCAGCGCGATCCTGGAGCAGCCGCGAGGGCCCGCGCCGCCGGGCGATGCGCGCTTTCCGAACCCGGGCCACCATCCCCTCGAGCCGTGAACCCCCTTGTGAGTGTGGCGGGCGCAGGAGGGCGTCTCCTCAGTCCCACCGGGCTTCTAGGGTCCCAGAAAACCGTCTGCCCCAGCCTGCCGGCCTTGGGGCAGGAGAGAGCGGGTCACTTTTCCTGCGGGGTGCGCCCCGGGAGAGGGGCTGTGCCTTGCTCTAGGGGATTGCAAACCCTGGGAGCCATTTCCATACTCCGATGCTGGGGGATGGCGGGGGGTGCGCATCCTGGCCTTCAAGCCCGCTTGGTCCGGCCCTCTGACCCTCCCCTCCTCTGGCAGCGGGGAGGCTGCCACGCAAACACGGTCTCGGGCCTCTGAGCATTGTTCTGGCGTTCCCTCCGCCTGGAATGCCCTGCCCGCGTCAGCTCTAGGCCTCAGCCCGGCCCCCGGCCCAGCCTTTCGGCCCCGCCGCACCCCAAGCTGGCGCCACCGCACCTTCTTGAACTCTGACCTCCCTCCCCTGGCGCCACTCGTGCCCTCGCTCCGGCCCTTGGCGCTCTCTTCCTGGGGTCGCAGAGCCCGTAAGAGTGGGAGCTCCCTGAGGGCAAGGACCGTTTCTCCTTCCACCTGGCGCACTGGGCGCGTGGGGTCAGAAGGGGGCGTGGAGCGGAGGGTAGAGGAGGGCGGAGCCCTGCACCTGCGCTGCGGGCCCTTCCGAGGCCTACATGCAAACGCGATGCAAATGAGCTCCCGAAGGGGCGCGTCCCACCCTCTCACCTTCCCGTACACACCGCCCTGTGCCTGCCCCCCAGCCTCGGAGAAGCCGCCGCTGTCCCCGGAGCCCTCGGAGCAGCGCCCGCAGGCCCCGACCAAGAAGCTCCGCAAGCCGAGGACCATCTACTCGAGTCTGCAGCTGCAGCACCTGAACCAGCGTTTCCAGCACACGCAGTACCTGGCGCTGCCCGAGAGGGCCCAGCTGGCCGCGCAGCTCGGCCTCACCCAGACCCAGGTGAGGCCGCCCCGTCCTTCCTGCAGCTAGCCTTCGCCAGATGTGTTCTCTGGGGACTCACCTCCCTCCCCGGGAGGGATGCCCCAGGAGTCCCCTTACCCTGTCGTCGCAGGTCTCCCGGGGCGTGTTAAGAGCCGGGCCTCAGTTTCGTGTTGGGGGGAATGTGTTAAAAGGTGTGTTTGGGGAGGAGGGGCGGATGCAGGCAGAGGAGGGCGCCCTGACGGGGAGAACTGGATCCTAGCTCAGGGGCAGGACCTTGGCCGACTTCAGGGACTCTGGAGGACTGCAGCATGTCCCAGCCTCGGCTGTGCTCCCAGGACTGTAGGTGTGGTTGAGTCCCTTTCCCTGGCTCACCGCCTCCCACACACATACTCCTGTTCATCTTCCCTCTTTCCTTTCTTCTCTCCAAAGGTAAAGATCTGGTTTCAGAACAAACGCTCCAAATACAAAAAGCTCCTGAAGCAGGACTCTGGAGGGCAGGAAGGGGACGTCCCAGGGAGACCCCCCTCCTTGTCTCCTTGCTCCCCACCCCTTCCAGCGCTCTGGGATCTGCCCAAGGCCACGGCCCTGCCCCCCGGTGGCTATGGCAACAGCTTTGGAGCCTGGTATCAGCATCACTCCCCAGATGTCCCGGCTCCTTCTCAGATGATGTGAGTCCCGGGGAGGGCGGGTCGGGCCCCATCCTACACAAAGCCCAGGACGCAGCCCACCTGCACCCCTTCTGGTCCCAGAGGAAACCAGCTCCAGATGGGTTTTCTCAAGCGGACGAGGAGTTAGAGAACAAGGTTGGGGTGGAGTCCCGTCTGCCCTGCCCTGTCACCCAAACAGCCTAATCAAGGACTTGGGTCTCAACCATCACCCTCCCCCCAACCACGACTGCGAACTGGATACATTCCCTCCAGCTGATCAGAGGTTCTGGAGGGAGTCACTGGCTGAAGTTCGGACTCCTCCCAGGACCCTGAGTCTTCCCTCCCCTTCCCTGGACTGCCGTCTGCCACAGCCTGGAGGCGAAACCAAGAAACACTTGAGTATCTTTTCCTCTCCGTGTGCCTTGGGCCTTGCCCAACCCTGTTACTCGCAAAAGCGGAAGTGAAGCGGGCTTCCCAAGTCTTCACGATGAGCACCATCCGGTGCCCCCCACCATCGATTTTTCCCGGCCGTTGGCCCATTAGCCCCATGACTGATACACCACCTTACCATCTCGTGAGGTCAAAGAGATGCCAAAAATGTAGGATTTGTGGACCTGTGGGGAACTCATCCTCTTCTCCTAAAAAAGCCTTCTCCTTCCCACGTCTGTTCAGTTGTAATAGATAACACATCCCATTATCCTTATAATCCAACGGGTATTTATTAAGAGCCTATTCCCTCCTTTCCCACCCTTAATACCTAAGAACCCCACAAGCACACCCTCTTGGGAACCTGAAGGGTAACACTTTGGGGAGCATGGGGGGCAAACAGACTCTCTGGATGCATGTAAGTGGAGACACCCCTAAATAGGGAGGGTGGGCTGGCGGGTCAGCTCCTCACAGCTCTCTCTGTCCAAAGGAAATGCTTCTGTTTATGACCCATCTAGTGTCCCCGACACCGCGAGCTTTTGGAGATTAGATCTGTGCAAAAGCCTGGGCCCTGGCTGTGAGTCTGTTTGTTTTCTGACTTCTAGGGGTGGGGCTGGTTGTTCCTCTCCCATCTCCCATCGGACTCTTCCAGCGCTGAGCTAGAGGATGGCTGTGAGCTTTGCCTCTACCACTAACTAGCTCCGTAATGGTAGCTCTGGAATGTTCTTTTTTTTTTTTTCTGGAATGTTCTAATGACCATTTTCATATGCTCCAGTGTGAAACTGGAAGATGTCAATACTGCAAATGACCCAAGTCTGAGTGGTCCTCACCTGCAAATTCTGGCCTGGCTCAGATCTGGAGGGAGCCAGGCTAGGAGCCCCTCGTGCTCCACCTTCCCGTCCCGGCTCACCTGGCAGGGGGACGTGCCCACTGAGCCAGTCCTGTCCTCCCAGTGTGCTCCTTGGGCTGGAGAGGCCTCAGCCCACCTAGGGGAAGGGGGAGGAGGAGAAAATCCCAGAAGGGGCTGGACTTCTCCTCCACCCAACAGACATGTGTGAAGCCGACGTGTTAGATCTTGGAGATCCTGGGTGGCTGAGGCATATGTGGGAGCCGGATGGCCCCTTGCATGGTAAGGGCCAGGTTAGAGGCAGTAGTATGGCATAGTCAGGGGCTTCAGCTCGCCCTGGACCCAGCCATGGATTCATGGCCTCCACCCCCCACCACACACACACACACACACACACACACACACACACACACACACACACAGCACCCAGTGGCAGAGACACCCAGGAACAGGGCTGCGAACAATTCAGGGAATCCAGCCCAGCTTTGGCCCAAGGGATTGGGGGAAGGGCCTCCCGGTCCAGGCAAAAGTTCCCGAGTCATCGTCCCTTTTACTGCCTAAACCTGTTCCCAAGCACTGCGAACTGGGGGTGGGTGTGTGGGTGTGTGTGTGCTGTCTTCGTTGGAAAAGCCCACCCAGGCACTATGAGCCAACCCTCCTGGCCCGAGAGAGGCCCAAGTTGGGGTTTCTGTAGAGTACAGGGGGTACAAAGTCAGTGGAAACCCCTACCCCCAAGAAGCCTGCCGTCAGCCCCTCCTCAGCCCCTTCTGGGTCGGTGGCCACCCCTACTTGCCGGGACACACCTGGAGGGTTATCCTGGGGCCAGCAAAAGGCCTGGAGGAGGCCAGAGCCAAGATCAGAGCAGTGAGGAATGGGGGTGCCAAGAGAGGAAACGCCCCCTCTTCCTCTGGTCCTTCACCTGCCCGTTGACTGCAGCTCCAAGGCCCAGCCCCAGGTCCCTCCCCTGGGTCTTCTCCGAGGCCACAGGCCCGCAGGGAGCCTGTTCCTCCCACTGCAGGTTGCCCTCCTCTTTCCACAGACCCAAGATAAGATCTACCACCCCATCTCGGAAAGCCTCCAAAGGCGAGATTAATTGGACAGCCCAACACGAGTCGCATCGTTAAAACAACAGCCCGGGTTGTAAAGTTAAGTAGCAGAAGGAGTGTAATTACTCTCCCAGCCAGAGGCCAGCTGCCCCACTTCCCTGCCCCCATCCACCTGACCTTTCCAGGGGAGACAGGAGTCCTTTCCACTTAGGAGTTGGTCCAAGCTCCCTGGGCTCCTGGGGGAGAACAGACTTGAAACCCCAGGTCGGGGGAATTCGCCCCACTCACCAACCTCAGGCCATCTGAGCTATAGAAGGGGAACCTGGGGGTCCCCACCAAGACTCCCCTCTGGGAAAATCGGGTCCATCATGGAGCCGGGACAAAATCGAGTGGGTAAGAAAGGCAGTGTGGGCCTCCAAAGCATCCAGCTCTGCTGTGTGACTTTTGGCGAGTTACTTAACCTCTCTCTGAGCCTGGTCCCCCCCACTCCCCAGATGGGAACGCTAATAGGACCTGCTTCACAGTGTAGCCGTGATGATGAAGTGAGATAGTGCTTGTAACACGCTTGACACGGTGCCTGGAACATAGTACGCGCTTCACAAACGGCATTTATGACTGCTGGGTGATTGTCGGGGAGGACGGGTCACGGCCAGGGTGAGTTCTTACCATCACCACCATCCATTCACCTCTCACCTCTCTGCCTCCCGAGGGAGGAGGAATGGGGCTGGAGCCTGGAGAGCCCCGTGCATTCCTCCTCCGTTGGAAAGCAGGGCACAGGGCGAGGTCCTAAAGGCAGGAGGGCATCTAAAATCAGCCCAGGCTGGAGAATGGGAACCGGGAGGCCAGGGCCCACTCTCTTACCTATAAGGGTCTCAGCGGGAGAAGCCGACTCGGGGCTTCCCTCCCCTCTTCCCATATGCTATTTTAAGACAGGCCCCCCATTCTCTCCCCCAACAAAATGAGATTCAATTAATTTAATTAAAGCAATTTTGGGAGCAGCTCCTGAAGGTTTCCAATGTGAGATAATTACAAGTAATTTGCTGCCGTGAAGAGGAAGAGAGTGCACGGGGTCTGGGGGGGAAGAGGGCGGCCCCTCCCCACCAAACGCACGCAGATCTAGAGGGATTCCACACTGCGATCTTAACCACCCTCCCATTGGCCAAATTACTTGCAGGTGGGAAGTGGGAGAAGGCAGCGGTGGGAGGGGGCTGGGAAGACACGGAGTGACAGACCCCCCCTCCCCATCTCCAAATCTGCTGTGCAAGGTGGGGGCGGGGAGCGGGTGGTTCCCCCCGACAAAATGTCTGCATAGCCCTAGCAGCTGATTACTCAGCTCCAAACCTCATCTGAGTCTGGATGCCTGAACTTGCCTCTGGGATTGGATCCAGAGGCAATGGAATGTTATCCGGGGTAGCTGAGACCTGTGTAGACGGGGTCTTGGAGATGCAGGACTTCCGCAGAAAGAGTCAGGGATGCAGGTAGAGAGGAGGCTACACTGACTTCTGGGTTCCAAGGTGGTGATGGCGCACCCATTCTCCCTCCTCCCCTGATCAAGGCTTGCTGGTTCTGCTGGAGCCCGGCTCCACTCTTCCCGTTGTGGTGGTGGCAGGGGTGGGGGCCGGGGGGGCAAATCTCCTCTCGGCTCTCAGTCCTCAGGCCCACAGAAGCGTCTTCCTTCAGAAAAGCATCCCCGCAGGTGTTTCCCACCCCCATTCACCTGGATAACTCTTTCCTTTGGTCACCAAGGGGGTGGGACGGGGGGACTAGAGGTAGCCCGGAGGAGTGGGGAGCTGAGACAGGGGTGAGGGTCTCTGTGAAGCGCCCCCTGAAGCCTGCCCACAGACAGCTTGTTTTCAAGGGACTAGGGTCCCCCTTTACCTGGGAGTTCCGATTCCAGGAGATGAGTAATGTTTTTTGCAGTAATGGTGGAAAAGAAAATTTCTCCGAGCCCCCAAATTTCCCTTTCATGCCTTCCCTTCTCTGCCATCTCTTCCCTTGTTTCTCTCATCCCAAGGAGGGGTGAAGAGGAGGGCCTCCAGCTCCTGTTTTTCTCTCCTCCAGCCCTCGCCACACCCCTTTTCTGAGGAGCCATTGAGCAGGGTGACTACTGTCTCTCTCCTTCCAAGATAAAAAAGCCTAGAGGGGAGAAAAGGGGCCGCCTCTCCCCCTTTCCTGGCCAGCTCAGATGGGTTCAGAAGGGGGACTCAAAGACCTTTCCACCCCTATCGTCAAGATACAAGAGCCCCGGACAAGGCACAGGGCCCGGCAGACGTGGGTCCAGGCACAGGGAGTCCACAAGCGCACGATTTCCACTGAAGAGGGTGCGCACACAGGCAGGCAGCCACACGGCGGGGCACACATGGTTGGCAGAGCCGCACACAGACACGAGTGTGTGCACATGAGGTCCCGCCGCGACTGTACACGGACACGTGCCCTCGCAAGTTATACATTCACAGAGAGAAGGACAACACGCAAGGGTGAGCCAGGAGGAGGCACGGGGACTTAAACACAGGCAGAAGCAGAGAGAAACATACCCAGAAACTCACAGACTAGCTTCCCAGGGTGTGTGTGTGGATGTGTGGATGTGTGTGTGTGTGTGTGTGTGTGTGTCTGTCTGTCTCTCTCTCTCTCCCCCAACTCCTCTCACTCTGGCCCTTTGTCCCAGCTCTCTGTCTCCTATTTTCAGGGAGTATTTCCCTAGTGAGCAGCTGGGGAGGGAGGGAGACTGAATGGCCACAGAAACCCAGTAATTTTATTAGGACTTTATTTTCTTTGTTCCCTGAAGCCTTGCCTCCTTCTCTCCCTGAGCTCTAGCAGGATCCCCTGTGTAAGCCCTCCCTGGCACATTCCATAGCTCCCAGATGTGGCCATTGATTCCAGCCAAGGTCCAGGAACCCAAACAGTGTTCTCTCTGAGATCTCCACGGATTCCTCCCGCCCCTGCTTCCCGGCCCTGAAGGCAACTCCAGCAGCCAGGAGGGAGGAAGGAGACCTGCACTGCTCTGTGACCTTGGGCAAGTTACATACCCTCTCTGAAGCTCAGATCAATTCTCTTGCCCAATTCTCTCTGTGCGTGCGCACATGCGTGCGCTTAGTGGTGGAAATGTCTCCACCACCACTTTCCACTCCGTTCTGGAGCTGTGTACGGCAGAGTCCGTCTCCCATCAGACCGGAGGCTCCTGCATACAGGGCTTTGCCTCCCTCATCAGAATAGATGCATTCAGCCACTATTTCCAACCCCATAGCTTGATGACTCTAAGGTCCTCAGCCCACTGGCATCCTGGGGGACATGTCTGGCCAGCCCAGGAAGGGAGCGGAGTTGGCCCCAAGCTTCCTCCAAACATCAAGGATTCTGATTCAACGCCTCACAGTGCCAGACCTTCTGCTTCTCTGGCCCAAAAATGGGGAGATGACTTCATTTCCAGGGGAGGGTGCCGCTCTCTATGGAATATATGTGGAATATATTCCTCTCAGCTTCCTCTGAACCATCCCTTTTAGAGTTCAGTTGAACTTGAGGTCAGATGGAAGAAAGACCCTTTGGCCAGCATGAGGAATTCCCCTCCGGTCTGTGGCCCCCACTCTCTCATCCTCCCCACTGCAAGCTGATCAAGAACATCCAGGCCGAGTCATGATGAGCCCGGGAGCAGGGCATCGGACTCTCCAACAGAGATCATGGGGCTCCCTGGGGGGCATCATTCTTTCCCTCTGAGCTCAGGAATCCCCTCGGCCTAGAAGCCCACTCCCATGATCACCTGCTCTGTCTGTTTCGCCTGACCCTTCGGGACTCGGACTCCGCCCTCAGACTGGATTGCTGGAGAACAAGGCACTAGCCTCTGCTCTCAGACTGGGGGCTGCCCCGCTCAGTGGTTCCTTGCTCTGCCTGACCACCCCTCTCCCAACCCTGGTGCGCGCATTCTTTTTGGGGTGGAGGGCCCGGGGCTGCCTGCAGATGAGGGCACGTGATTCTGGCCCAGGTCCCTCCCCTCCCACTGCCCACCGTGCAGGCTGTTGCTTTGCCACCAGGCCACTCCTCTAGGGCTGGACCCAGCAGTTGCTCTCTCTGTCTCCGCAAGCCAGGGCCTGTCGCAGACTCCTCCTCCCAGCCCTGGAGCCACCGGGAATTCTTTGCTCCAACAGATCCTGGGGGAAACCAGACTGCGGGAGCCTCCTGACATGCCCCTGCCGGGCTCCTGTCACATTCCCCAAGCCCAGGGGGGATCAGCTGGGTCCACCAAGGCAGGCTTCTCCCGTCCCTTGTGACCTCTGCCAGTCCTCCTACCTCCCTTTCCAAAGCCTGAATCTGCCCTGGGACTCATCTGCCCTGAGCTTTCGATCCTTCCCACTCCCAGCCCCTTGGCAGCCCCATCTGCACAGTAAGAGTAATTCCTCCTGGCTCCTTGAAAAATAAAGTTTGTCTTCTCTGGGGAGGGTTCATGGAGTCTTTGGAATGCAGACCCGTAGCTCCAAGGCCTTGGGCTAGTCACTTTACCTTCCTGGGTCTTCCTTTCCTCACTGATGCAGTTCGGATAACGATCAAACTATCTCAGGAGGTCAGGAGAGACAGGGAGAGTGTCTCCTTGGTATGCTGTGAAATATACCAAGCATGCCAGGGGATATGGGGACTTGCGCCTTCACCTTGGCCATACCAATTTGGTGCCTAAAGTGTCCCTCTTCCCCCCACTCACCTAAATTCTCCTCTGCGTCACTAGCTTACCATGCAGTGGTGAAGAGGACAGTGCTGTCTCCAGGAACACAAAATAATAAAGAACCAAGGCCTGAGTTCAAATCCAACTCTGTGACCTTGGGCTAGTTTCCTAACCTCTCTGTACCTCACCTTCTTCGGCTGGAGAATTAAGATAATGATAGCATGGTCGTCACAGAGTCGTGGTGCAGACTACATGAGTGAAAACACCAAAGGTGTCATCATAAAGTTAGGATTCGGGAAGGATTAATTATCACCGCTATCTCTGACCAGAAAAACCTTCTCTGCCCAGAAGAGATCTTGCCCCAGCAGCCCTATTCGTCTGTTCCTCTCCACCTGGGAGCGGGACCCTAGTCCAGTTGTCTCCCCCAGAAACCCAGAAGCCACAGAAACATGAGCAGTGGGCTGCATTTCCAGGCTGCTTTGAGAAGAAGGAAGGAGGTTGTGCAAGAGGCTGGCAGGGTGAGGATCTCTGATTGTGCTTCTAGGAACCCCAGAACCCCAGTCCCCAGCCCTCTAGGAACGCCAGGTGGGGAGGCACCTGAGGAGGTGAGACCGCCCAGCAGCTGCTTGGCTCAGGGCTAAGGCAGAGGCCCCTGATGTGAGACCCCTGACTTGGGCATTCACGAAAGCTTACCCCTCCTAGAGCCTCACAATTCCTTCTACCAAGCTAAGAAGAAGAGTAAAACCATTCCTTTTTACTGATATTTGATTCTTTTTTTTTTTAAGATTTTATTTATTTGACAGAGAGAAACACAGCGAGAGAGGGAACACAAGCAGAGGGAATGGTAGCGGGAGAGGCAGGCTTCCTGCCGAGCAAGGAGCCCGATGCGGGGCTCGATCCCAGGGCCCCAGGATCATGACCTGAGCCGAAGGCAGATGCTTAATGACTGAGCCACTCAGGCACCCCTGATATTTGATTCTATACCTAGAAAACTCGAGAGACTCTCGGGGGGGGAAAAAAAACCCAGAACTAAGAACATTTTGGTATAGTGGCTGGATATAAGATATGTGTACGACGTCAGTAGCTGTTTTCTAGCAATAAATAAGGGAAAATATTCCCATTAGAATGTAAATACAAAATAATACAATAGTGTAAGTACATAGTTGGGGGGAGCAGCTCTTTAGCTGACTAGTAACTAACAAGTATCAACCCCTGCCCTCTTAGCTTGCGTTGGCACCGAGGCCCAGCACGTGGCTCTGTCTTGTTGGCCACGCGTCCATTACATCTGAAGCATGGCAGACTTAGACCGGAATCAAGAAAGCAATCTCCCAGGGCGCCTGGGTGGCTCAGTGGGTTAAAGCCTCTGCTTTCGGGGCGCCTGGGTGGCTCAGTGGGTTGGGCCTCTGCCTTCGGCTCAGGTCATGATCTTAGGGTCCTGGGATCGAGCCCCGCATGGGGCTCTTTGCTCAGCGGGGAGCCTGCTTCCCCCTCTCTCTGCCTGCCTCTCTGCCTACTTGTGATCTCTCTCTGTCAAATAAATAAATAAATAAATAAATAAATAAATAAATAAATAAATAAATAAATAAAATCTTAAAAAAAAAAATAAAGCCTCTGCTTTCAACTCAGGTCATGATTCCAGAGTTCTGGGATTGAGCCCCGAATCGGGCTCTCTGCTCGGCAGGGAGCCTGCTTCCCCCTCTCTCTGCCTGCCTCTCTGCCTACTTGTGATCTCTCTCTCTCTGTCAAATAAATAAATAAATAAATAAAATATTCCAAAAAAAAAAAAGAAAGAAAGAAAGCAATTTCCCAGTAGGAGGAAAAATTCCCAGTATGAGAGCTCTGCCCCACTCAGAGGAGGAAGGATCAGCTTTGGGCCCACACTGAGGGGGCCTAGAACTCTCTAGGCCAACTGAGAAGGGTCCTAGAGAGGACCACATGGGCTGGTTTCATTGAAAACTAATAGTATAATTTGTTGAGCACCCATCAGGTGCCAAGCTACGTGCTAAGCCTTTTATATGTATTATTTCATTTCCTCCGCAGCCCTGCAAGATAGGTATGATTAGCTCCATTTTATAGATGAGGGAAAGGGAGGCTCAGAGAGGGCAAGTGACTTCCCTGAGGTTACACAGCTAGTAAGTGTCCAAAACCAGGGTGTGAGCTCCGGAGTGTGCATACATGTGCCTGTTTGGACATGTGTGTCCTAGTCACCAGAATGACGATCCTGCTGTCTCTAAGGGCACAGGGCAAGTCCGCTTCTGAACAAGCAGAAAGGTCGAGCCTGGCCCCCAACACTATCCTCTCCATTTCACTCTTGGAGACTGTGGGGTGGTAAGAGGCCCACAGACCAGGCATTCAGAAGGCTGGACGCTGTTTCAAATTCACGGGGGGGACTAGAGGAAGCTACCGAACCTCTCTGAGCCTCAGTGATCGCACCTGTGGAATGGAATAAAAAGTGCATTAACTTTTCCACGCCGTTGAGAAGATCAAACGAGACAATGCCTGTGAAGGCTCCTGGCAGAGGGTTAGTTCACAGAACGTACTCAGCATCTTCTCTGCCCAGATCTTGGGGGGATCTGAGTCTGTGCTTGGAAGCAATTTTCTCTTTGCTTTCCTTCCTTAAACCGGCCAGCCTCCTACTCCCTCTGGCCTCCTGTTTCCCTCAGCTTCCTCCCTACCTCTCCTCAGCCAAGGGTACATCACTCCCCCCACCTCTCCCATGGGTGATTCCTGAGCTCAGGGCAGGCCTGCCTGGCCCCAGGGGTGGGTGTGGGACAGTGCCACACGCATCGCATGACGTGGCCAGGCGCTCTCAGTGCACAGGGAAGGGCACACTGCTGCCTTTTGCCAGGTTCAAGGTGAACTGCCCAGGGTGGGGGACACCCCCTCCCCCATACCAGCTAATCTCCCAGGGTGTGGAGTCTCCATGCCCTGCTTACTCAGCAGACGTCTCCAATCCTGCTCCGGTTTGCCCCAGGACAGAACCAAGAAGTCTGATCCTCTGGGCTCCACCCCACCCCCCACCCCATAAGCCCCCTCCCCAGGTCGGCCTCCTCCCAGGGTGCTTATCTTGGCTGCCTCACACCCGCCCCTAAGGCCCTCCTCTCTCAGACCACCAACCTTGGACAGAGCAGCCAGCCGGACTCCAGACCCTTCCCAAGTGCTTCCGGGGCCTCTGAGCTTTTCAGGACTCCAAGGGGCCCAACAGACCAATTCCATACTCTCCTCACCCCCCACCCCCAGCAGGAGCTTCCAGAATTCGCCAGCCAGTGGACTGGACCCATCGCAGCCCCTGGGAGGTGGTTGCTCAAATCATTAGGTCGGGCCCACTTGTCATCCAGAGAACATTTTTGCTTCTGCAGTCTACAGGCTGGGGGTTCAGAGCCCACTGAGTAGCTCCTGCCCAGCTGTGGCCGGCGTATGGGCAGGCGAGCCCCCATCGGCCCTCCTCAGCGCTGCTCCACATTTGCTGTGTGACCCTGGGCCAGTCACCTGATCTCTCTGGGCTCCTTCCCAATGATTAGATGAGATGGTGCACAGGGAGGGTAGGATTCCTGTCGGCCTCTGCCCTGACTTCAGAGCAGTAATTGGGTGTTGGGCTTTCCTCTCCTTGAACCCCCAAGAGCCGAAAGGGATCTTTCCCTTTCAGGGTCATTCCTCTCAGGCTTCTCCTCATCTGCTGGGAGCAGAGGCCGAGGCCCAAGAGGCTTTGTGTGAGGGACCCGAGAGCTCTGTCACTTCCATAGTCAGGCGCCCCGTGCTCACAGGGCAGCCTGTGCTGGGCTTCGGAGGGGGTGGCACAGCCCGTCCCCACCCCGTCCTCGTCCTGGGGAACGTGCCCAAGTCCCTGCCCTCACCCCCTGGGGCCCCGGCTTCAGATCCTCTCCCCGCTCTTCCTCCAGGGACCTTGGTATAAAGACGTCCACTTGCCCTCCAGCCCAGGGTGGACAAAATATTTACGGGGTCCATGCCCCGTGCTGTGAGCTGAGGACAAGGCAGTCAAGACGGCGAGATGCACGGATGACTCCACAGAACTGGGAACCGGGGCCTGGGAAGTCACGCCGTCTGGGGGGTGGCAAAGGAGAAAGGGGGGTTTCTGGGGACCCAGGCTGGGCAGCCAAGAAGGTTGGCCCGAGGAGCTGACTCCGGGGCTTGTGTGGGAGGGGGCTGGGCCTCCTCGAGGAGCTGGAGGCTGGCCTTCTGGACTCCCTGGCCCCAGCCTTCTCCACCAGCCCCCACCTGCCGCCCTGCCCCAAGCCCCCCCACCCCCGCCCCCAGGGTCCGCCAGTCAGCACTGCCTCCCCTTCCCCGGGGCTGCCGGGAAACTCATCTCCAAGCACTTTCTGGCTGCTAAGTTTCCCAGTCTCAGGCTGCTGGGTGGCTGGTAAACAGCTTATTAAGGTGATTAACGCTGCAATTAAAGCTAGAAAAACAGAGGCCAGGGTGCTGGCAGCAGGAGCCCCCTTCTCCTCCCCCCTCCTTTCTCCCCCCC
>CM053619.1:27016059-27047989 GCA_028646535.1 Procyon lotor | reverse complement strand
TGAGGGGCTGGGAACCGCCAGACCCGGACTTTCTCTGAGCCCAGTGTGTGGAAAAGGACTCAGGGACCTTCTGGATCCCGGCTGCCCCTTCCCTCAGCAGCCCTCTCCCCAGCCTGGAGCTCTCCCATGAGCCTCCTGCCTCTCCACCCTGAGTTCTGCGAGGCGAGTTAATCTGTAGCTTGTGCTGGAGGGAGTAGGTTTCCAGGCCCCGCTCTGCCTGCCATGCTGTCATCCATGCAGGGCACAACTCAAATGCTGCCTCTCCATGGAGCCTTCGCAGGTCTCCTGACCACCCACTGTACCTGCCCTTTCCCGGACAGCCCCTCCTGTCCTCCCAGACTGGGTCCAGTCTGCCGGGGCTGCGGGGGGAGCTTTCCATGGTGGAGCCCGCTTTGGCCCAGAGCACCTGGGACAGGTGTGTCCCTCCCTTCCCCAGACTCGGGGCCTCTGCTGAGCCAGCTCCAGGAACTGCTCAGCAGGGGCAGGTGCTCAGTAAATGCCGGCTGCTTTACTCCTTTGGGGAGCGCACTGACTGCTCTTCTAGAGGGCTGGATCAAGGGCAGCCTGAACTGGGGGTATGGAGGGCGGGAGGGGGCAGGAATGGAGGTGGGGAGTCAGCCCCTTGTCCCCGCCCCCATCACCCTCCACCATGTCAACAGCAACTCTCATTAACCCAGCAGGACTCCCCGCAAGCTGGGTACCTTGTTAAGCATTTTACTCACATTATCCTATTTAATCCTCTCAACAGCCCTACTAGGCAGGTAGCATTATCCCCACATTACAGATGGGGAAACTGAGGCTTAGAAGGTTAAAGTGACTTGTCCAAGATCACCCAGCCCCTGAAGTGGTGGAGGCTGGATTCAGTTGAGGTCAGCTGACTCTAGCACCACATTCCTGACCTCGGACTAGCCCCCTCCCCCAATTCTCAGGGATGAGGACGAGGACGGTTGGCGGGCTCAGGGTGGGTGGAGCAGGCTCCAACGCTCTGCCCTGGGGCGCCTTAGTAAATTGAGTGGCAGAAAAGCCCATTAAGAGTACCCAATCTCCAGACAGACCTGGGTGCAAATCCCGGCATATTAGTTATGGGACCTGGACAGAGACTGAACCTCCCTGAGCCTCAATTTCCCCGTCTGAAGAAGGGGTCCTATGTCACCCACCTCCCCGCCTGTGGTGAGAGTCCCATGCCAAATGCCTGGCACAGAATAGGACTGTAGGGGTCATCAGCTCTTACTGAGGTTTGGAGAACAGCGACTCCCCCGGGGCAGACTGGGGTTCCCTAGCCCCCCCAAACCCTCGCTTTCCCAAAACTTGTCAAGAAGCACCCGGCAAAAGACGGGCTCAATGCCCCCGGCACCGTGCCAGGTTCCTCACCCGAGCCCTTTCTGTGCGGCCCCTGCCCAGGGCCGGGGAGGAGGGCGAGCCAAGTGGCCCGGAGGTGAGGAGAGGAGGAAGGGGAGGTCAGGGGTGGGGCTGACCCCCGCGGGAGGTCACCCGGGCAGTTAATCCAGCCTGACAGAGCAGGGATGAGCAGGGAGGAATTAGGGAGCTTACAACATCCTTTCATCCCGCAGCAGCCAGCCCGCCCGCCAGCCTGCCTGCCCAGCCTCCTCCTTCCTTCCTCTCTCTTTCTGCCCTTTTTTTCCCTCTCCCTCCCTTTGCTGGCAGCCCAGCCCTAATAAAATGCAGTGTCTCCAGCAAGTCTGCCCGGCTGCCGCCTCGCCGCTCCTGCCTGCACGCAGCCCTCAAACCAAACTGCTCAGTACAGCCCTGCCTGCAGCTGCCACTTAACCCTTGCCAGCCCGGCTGGCGTCCGTGGGCGGAAGGCCCTCCTCCCTTCCGCCTCCCTCAGGCCTGGGGGGAGGGAAGGCCGGCCTCCGGAGAGGGAGAGGGGTGTAGGGTGGCTGGGTACTGGGTGGGGACTCCCCACCATTCTGGAGCCCAGCCCCGGAGAACACCCCCCCTCCCCCAGGTCAGGTGCCCAGGACTGCTGGTCTACCCGGGTCCTCGGACCCTTTGGACTTCTCATTCACCTTGGGCTTGGTGCCTCCCAAGGCCAACAGGGCGGAGCTTGTTGTCCCCATTGGACAGATGAGGAAACTGAGGGCCTCACAGGGAGGTTTCTGGCTGAGCTGGGTCGCCTCGGCTACTGGGTGGTGTTGCTGATTCTCAATCCAAGGCTTCTTCCAGGACGGGGAGCTGCCTCAGTCTCGCTGCGTGCGCGGGCGCGTCCCCGTGTGTAACCCCCGGGCCACGGGACGGTTGCGCGTGTGTGCACCTGCATGCTGGGGCCTCCCAGCTGCACTAGCGCGTGTCCCTCACACCGCCCCCCCCATTCTAGCACCTCCAGCTCCCTGTCTCCAGTCTCAGGGGTGAGCAGCTAGAAGGGGCGGGTGGGAGCGGTGCTGGCCTCAGGTCCGAGTCAGGGCCAGAGCCTGAGAAGGGAAACACAGAGCCCCCTCCATCTGTCTGCTTCCCTCATCCTGCTTGGCTCCCGGGCATGGGCTGGGGTCCCTGCCAGCTGGGGGCACAGTGGGGTTCCCCCTGCCTGAGGCCCCACCCTCACCCCAAGCTGGAAGGGACAGACCAGAGGGTGAGGGACCGGGGAGCGCCTGGGCGTGGAGGCGGGTGGGGGGGTTTACACGCGTGTGCAAGCATGTCTGCGTGTGAGCCAAGATCAAAGAGCAGCCCTGAGGTGACCTGGCGGCGGCGGCAGTGGCGGCGGTGGCGGAAGGCAGCTGGCTGGCAGGGAACGCCAAGCCGCCAAGCAGAGTGGAGTCAGGGAGGCCACGGCGGGGAGCCTCCCACTCCCCCGGGACCTGCCCAAGTCGGGGGCAGCCACAGGGTCAGGAGCACCTGCCACCGGGGGCTGGGCCCAGCCCAGCCCTTGAGCCCGGAGTCCCCACAGTGGCTGCTCAGGGCGCTGAGTCCCCCAGGAGCCCCTGGAGGCTCCGAGGCCTGTGCCCAGCACCTTCCCCGACTGCCAGGCCCTCCCCAAGAGCTGTCTGCCTCCGGCCTCCAGTTCAAAGAGCTCAGCGGTTATTTTCTTCTTTTTTATTAACATTATATATAAAGATGGGTCCAGTTAAGAAAGCAGAAATGAGAAGGATGGGAGGGAGTGGGGGTTGGCTTCGTTCCTGCCCCGCTCCGTGGGACTCTGAGATCGACCTTGCCTTTCCGTGCTCCCGCACCTCCCCATCAAACCCAGATCTAGCCGGAGCCCACATCCCTGTTTCTCTCTGCTCCCAACGCACAGGAAGGTACGTCCAGGAGGAAAGGGCCACATAAATAGGAAACCACAGTAGGGAGGAGGCTGCTTTTCTCTTTTGCTTAAAAAAAAAAATACTCATATATAGCTAATCTTCCACCTCCCCTTTTCTTCGATGTTTGACCACATCATGGTGGAGGAGGGTTGGCTCTGGGGTGACGTCCAGGCCAAGGAGGGGCGGTGCTACCAGCCCTGCGGATGGCCACCCCTCACCCCTAAAGGCACGGAGCCGTCGCCCTGCCCCCTCTCCCCGTGCGCCTCGCCCGCCATTCTCCATCTGCGGGAGCAACCTGTTTCCAAAGTCACCGGAAAGGGGATGTTTTGGGGTTTGCTTTGCCTGGCATGCTTCCTTGGAGATTTGGGTTTTGGCGCCCGAACTGCCAACTTACTGGAGGAGAGAGAGGGAGAGGTGGGTGGGGGTGGGGCAGAGCCAAGGTGCCCCTGCAGGGGAGACTGGTCCTAGCCGGTAACAATGCCCTTTGTTTTCCTAGTTTTCAACAGCTTTTAAAACCAAAGTTGTGCAAAGTCCTGTACACGGAAGAAGAAATGGGTCCTTAGGAAAGACACCTGAGACCCAGTGCCCCTCTCCAACCAGAGAGGGAGAGAGGAGAGAGATGACTCCTTGAGTTCTTCCCTCTAAAGCCACAGATATTAAACGATTCCCTCCCTTGGGGGGTGGGGGAGGCGTTCTTTGGTTTAACCCTCAAGTCTGAAATGAGGGCTAGAAGTGCGGGCTGGGGGCTGCCTGACGTCCCCACCCTGAGTCCTGGTCACGATGTCCAATGTCTTTTTGGCAGACGGGATGTTTGGGAAGTGGGGAGCCACAGGTGGCTTGGGAGGAAGCAGTGCCCGGTGCCCGGTGCCCCAGCCCAGGCCTAACCTGCAAACGCTCCTTGGTTTCCCTGGTCCCCAACGTCTCCAGTCTGGAACGAGCACTAAGTTTTAGAAGCTGGAAGGTGATGGGCCATTGAAAGCCAATCCAGGCTCCTGGAGCAGAAGGGGAACAGCTGTCCCAGCGGAGTGGCGTGCCCCAACATCTGGAGGGGGACCCCAGTGCCTAGGCAGGGGGAGGGAGGTTCAGGGGACATCCGTGGTCCATGCAAATTTCATCTGGAAGCTCTCGGGTCCCTGGAGGAAGGGGCAAGGGAAGGGGGAAAGGGGGGCCTTTTCCCCAATGCTCCTCGATGATTCCTGAGTGTCGGCTAGGACAGAGGCGCCTTCTGCCTGGTCCCGGGTCCTTCGTGGGTGGCTCAGGCCAGGTGGGCGCTCAGTACACAGCCCCAGGGTTGGGCGGGGGCCCGGGGGAGGCGTGATGGAGGGCGGCCGGCTGAGGCGGCTGCTGCTGTAAGTGGGGTCCACTCAGGTTCTGTGCATGGTACCAGGAGTTGGTGGGGTCGTCCAGATAGCTCGGGGAGGCACTGTATGGAAGCGGCGGGGGCAGCTGGCTTCGGGCGGGGGCCGGAGTGGAGTGGGAGGAGGTGTCCCAGAGGGCGGGGGACGGCGGTGAGTTGCAGGCCATGGAATCACTATTGTTGGGGCTGTGCTCCAGGGGCACCTCCCCGTTCTTGTAGAGCTTCTTGAATTTGGAGCGGCGGTTCTGGAACCAAATCTTCACCTGCGTGGGAGGGCGTGCAGAAAAGGGGGAGCGAGTCAACCTCTCAGGATGCTTAGCGCAAACCCCAAGGGTTCTCAGCCTAGAGACGGCAAGTCCAAGTCCAGCCCACCCCATGTTACACACCAGGCCCGGGCAAAACCCAGGTGTCCTGACCCAAGGCCAGCATCTTTCTTCTATCTGGGATAGAAGGCAGTGAGGAACATTCCACTGCCTGCGTCCAAAGTCCGCTCCAGTGTGTGACCTCGGGCGAGCTACTTAACCTCTCTGGTTCTTGCCTTCCCCAGCTGCAAAATGGGGGTGCCGACAGCCCCGACTTCATGGGGTCATCACGAGGCTCAAATAAGTTCGGGCGGATAAAGAACTTAGGACCGAGTGGTGGATAGTATGCACTCAATAAAAGGCGGCCTGAGGGGTGGGGGCGGGGCAGCTCGTGGCATTTTGCTCACGAAAGAAACTCAGGAGCAGAGGCGCAGGACCCACAGAGACAAACACACACCCACGTAGGCATCTCCACGTGCAGGAATGTACCCACTCACAGCATCACACTCACACACCAGCTTATAAAGACACACACAGGCACAGAGGCACCCAGCTAAATGCCCCGTGAACGGGAGCACCCATGGGCGCTCTGGGGCTGGCTCAAGGGGGTGACCTGGGGACTCAGGACCAGGTGAGCCATGATTGCCCACATTTCCCTTGGGGTATCTCCCCCTCCCCCCGCTGCTCCCCACCCCATGACTGGTACAAACAATGAATCAGCTCCTCACTGGGTGACCCAGATTCCCAGCGGACCGGGCCCCACGCAGCAACAACCCAGGCCCGCCTGTCAACACCCCTAGGGCGCTAGGCATCCACCAGCCACTCCTCCCCCCCTGAGCAGCCAAGGCTGCTGGGGGCTCTGGGAACACCCAGCAGGGAGGGGTGGAGCTCACCTTTGAGTTTCCATCCCCCCTTGGTGGGGCATCTCCCTCCCGGGCTGGGGACAGAGGAAGGGGTGAAGCATTTGGGTGCCGAGCTCAAATGTGGGTGTTTGGGAAGGAGCGAACATTTTTGTACACACGCTCACCAGTGTGCACAGCGACGTACACGTGTCCCTCCATCTATAAACACCATGACCCTTGAAAGGTCACGCTCCTTATGGGACCATTCCCACAGGCACACAGGCCCATTAGCATGTGTGCAAATATTCCCGCATGCACACTTTTATGTACGCTGCTACCCCTACACGTCTGGCCTGGTGGGGGGGGGGGGCAAGAGATGTGGACTCCTGTTAAGTGAGGGACGAGCCCTGCGGAGGAGAAGCGTGGGAGTCAGGGCGTCTGGAGTAAGGGGAGGATACCTCTCCTTGTGGCAGACAGACACAGTTGCACAGGTTCACAAATAATGCACGCCTGTACACGTTTTAATGCAGAAACTTCCGACAGCAGTTGCGGCTCGGCATGGGGGAGGGGTGGCCTTCCCTCCACGGGCCAGGGTTTCAAGGGATCTTAAAGGCCGGCCAGCTTCGGCGGCGCCTGGGGAGCCCCCGGGGTCCCGCGCGGCCCCACCGAGCCCCGGCGGCCTCGCCGGCCCCGCACTGACCTGTGTCTGCGTGAGGCCCAGCTGCGCGGCCAGCTCGGCGCGCTCGGGCAGCGCCAGATACTGGGCCTTCTGGAAGCGGCGCTGCAGGGCGGCCAGCTGGTAGCTGGAGTAGATGGTGCGCGGCTTTCGGACCTTCTTGGGCTTCCCGTTCACCATGCGCACCTCGGCTTCCGGCTCCTCCTTCACGGACACTGCGGGCAACGCACGGGGCAGGGGGCGGCTCAGCCTGGGCCTGCGGACCCTGCGCCCTCCGGGGCCCCGAGGTTTCCCCCCGCCCCCGGGCTCCCGCCCACCGACTCGCTCCCGGCCGCCCGGCAGGCTGCCGCGGCGACAGAGCCGGACCGGGCGGGGAGCGGGGGACCCGGCCCCGGCGGCCGCCCACGACGCGCGCCCCCAGTCCGCAGCTCCGCGCCCGGGCCCCAGAGCGCCTTCTCTGGCGCCGGCCACCCGAGCGAGGACGGCCGAGGCTTCGCTCCGACGCCTTCCCGGCTCGCTTCCCAGCCTCGCGGCTCCTCGCCACCCGCCTGCCGGCCGCCCCCTTCCCGCCCCACCTTGCCCTCGGTCACCTCGGTCGCTCTTGCCCTCCGCTCTCCCTCCCTTCCTTTTTCTTTTTTTAAACTTTTGAATTTTGGAATCGTTTTTAGATTCTCAGAAAAGTTGCAAGCATAGCACAGACTCCCTCTTCCTTCCTTCCCTCTTTTTTTTTTTTTTTTTTGGCCTTTCCTCGGTTCCTTTCTCCCCCTTTGTCTCTCCACATTTCTCTTTCGCTCTTTCTCCACCTTTCTCTTTTTTTCACTTTTCCACTTTTCAGTCTCTGCTTTCCTGTGTGTGTGTGTGTGTGTGTGTGTGTGTGTGCGCGCGCGTGTGCCTTTCTCCAAGTCCCCTTACCACTGTCCCCCGCTCCCGGCCCATATCCAGAGGATCCCTGGAGTTTCCAGTCCCCACTGCCTAACCCTAAGCCCTTGCCACCTGATGGAAGAGCTGATGTGCCCGGGGAAAGCACCTCGATTCAGAGGTCCCCTGACACCCCTCTTCTCCTTCCTCCCCTAGCTGGCCCCATCCTCACTGAGACCCGGGCGCACAGCCTGTGGACTGAAAGGTCGTCTGTCCCCTCTCGGGTCACCTAGCCCACCTTGCCTAACTTTAGACAGCACTTTTTTTTTTTTTTTAAATACCCTCAACGCGTCCCTAGATTCGGGCTTTCTCTCCTAAGGGAACCCTCCAAGCTCTCACCTGGATCCTGGGCCGGCAGCGGCTGCTCCCGGTACGCCCCGTATTGCCGGTAGGAGGCTCCGTAGGTATATTCCGACTTGGGCGAGTAAGCGCCCGTGCCCGCAAGCCCGTTGAGATTGAACTGGTGGTGGTAGGTGTAGGGGTTCACGGTCTGGCCGTAGGGCTGGCCCGAGTAGTAGTCGTGCTGGGGAGCGCTGTAGTATCCCAGATCGGTGACAGAAGACTCGGGCAGGGTGGGCGAGTCCTTGGAGCCCGCATGGCAGCTCAGCGAGCTGGAGATGTCGGTCAGGATGCTGCTGAGCTTGCGATCGAAGGAGCCGCTCATCCTGGCGGGCGCCGCGCGTCCCGGGGTCGGCCTGGGCCGCCGAGCAGGAGCGGGCAGGAGCCCGGAGGAGGCGCAGCAGGCGAGGCGGGGGTGTGCGTCTGGGGGGCCGAGGGGAGGGCCCGCAGGGTCTCGGGGGAGGGGAGGCCGAGGGGCGCCTAGACCATCGCCGGCCTTCCGGCGGTCGCTGCGCGCCTCTTGTCGCGTCCCAAGCCACACTCAAATGCTGCCGGCTCCGCCCGGCCAGCCGCTTATAGACTCAATAGTGCAGCCGCGGAGGGAGGCTCCAGCGCTCTGATTGGCTGCAAGTCGTGCCTTCGAGGCAAAACACGCTCCTGCGCTCTTTCGCTCGCTCTCTCTCTCTCTCTCTCTCTCCCCCATTCTTTGTTGTTACCCAACACACACACACACACCCCTTGTTATTCCTCCTGTAGCCCCCATGCCCAGTTCAGATACCCTCCCCAGTGTCTCTGAAGGAAGGCGTGGGGCTGGGGGAGGGTGTCCCTGCGTGCCCCCGGGATTTGTCAGTCTGTCCCCCAGGCTGCGGCTGCGAGGTGGGCTCAGGTGCGATGTCCAGGAAGCGGGGGAATTTGCCCACTGGGCGTTTGTGGAGGGAGGTGGTCCAAGGTGGGGTGTGTGGCCACACTCTGCAAATGACAGGCCGACAAATGTGCCCAGAATGGGAAGGACCCAGGGCTCATGAAAATACTTTTAATTTCTTTTATAATCAGAAGAAATGGGAAAGACATTTTAGGTTGAAGAAAATGTTTGACTATAGGATATTGATATACTTACAGCAATGCAGTCATAAAATGCAACCTTGCATGTCTATACAGGGAAAGAGGCCCATCTGGACAAAGTGCCACAGGACCGTGAAAGTCATAATGGGGCCGTGAGGGTCCTGTCGAAGAGGCGGCTGGGGGACTGGAGTTGGGGCGTAGGTGGGTGTGGATTTAGGGGCTTATCCAGAGGGTGGAGGGGCCTTAACCTGCCCGGTGATGCAGTTTCTGAGACTGCCCAAGCTTGCTGGAGGGAGCAGAGGACCTGGGGTCCCCATGGGGCTGGGTGGGACACAGGCTAGCTCTCTGTGTGCCTCGGTAAGTCTGGGGAGGGGGCGATTCTGGGCACTGGGGACAACACTGGGGGAATGCGGGCATTTTTAGAGATCAGGTATATGGGACAGGTGGAATTGGGGTGCGTGCTGTAAGGGTTTCACGTGGTCCACAGTATACAGACATGCACAAAAGTGCAGGAATGTGTGTGTGGGGGTGCGAGCATGGCGGGCGGGGGGCGTGGAGTATACGCCGTGTGAGTGGAGGGCCGTGGGAGGGGGTGTCTGCGTGTGAATGCGTAGTTGTATGCAGATGTGTATGAAACTCTTAGCGCCTTCCCAGACTCCAGCAGCTGCAACCCATGATGCTCCGCGGAGTCCTGTCCCTCCGAGAGGGCCCTGAAGAGGCTCCCCTTCCTGTGGACAGGGCCGCTCTGAAGTCCTATCTGGCCTGCAGCGTCATCCAAGTTTTCCCAACGCCTACAGCATTTCTCCATTCCACCCTCAATTCTGCTCTCCGCCTTCCTTTGGGGGGAGGGGAGGTCCCCCAAATCTCAGTTCCTGGCCGCATACGACCTTCACAGGGGGCAGCCCCGTCAATTTCTCCCTGTCCCCTTGGGTTGCCGGCCGGGCTAAGGCCACCCAGGACACGCAGTGCCAGCGCGCCACCTTGTGGTCACTTCTGGGTTCTGCAGCCTCCCCAAGTCTCGCCAGGCCCGGGGGAGGGGTTTCCCTCGTAGACTCCTCCGCCTGGCAGAGAAGTGTGCCGGGGGCTCTGTGCCCCTTTCCAGAGTTAGACTCCGCGGGCAGGCTACCAGGGGCTCCCAGGGCTTTGGGAGCTGCAGTTGAGGAGGCAGAGGGCCCCGGTCCCCGGGCCGAGGGGCAGGAGTGCCTGCCAGGTCTGAGCCGCTCTCGGGAGGCCGCAGCGTGGGAAAGGTGGGGGCGGGGGCCGGGCAGGGGAGCGCTATCTGTCTGTCTATCTCCGCGTCCCCCTAGCGCCTATCGCTCGCCGCTCTGAGCCCGTGGCGGGGCGAGTTGCCACCCGCTCGGGATGCCCTCTGTTCTATTGCCAAGAGGGCGCCTAGAAAGCCCGAGGCGTTGGGGGCAGCGAGGGCACTGGCCCGGCCGGCTCCCCTCCCAGGATGGAAGCGGGGGAGGCGGGCAGGGCCTGTTTTGGAGCCCCCAGCTCCCCCCAGAAAAGAAACAGCCTATGGCAAACCCCCTTCTCAGGTGTTCATTCATTCACTCACCACCCAGGCAAGGAGGGTCCGGTGATTCAGAGATGACAGGGAATCAGTCTACCTTCCTCATGAGGTCCTCGAGGAAGCTTCACTCGTTTCTCTCCTCGACCCCACCCTAACCTGCAGCTCCCGACTTCAGTGAGTGAGCACTGGACTGGGAGTCCAGAACCCTGGAATCCTGAAAGCGTGGTGGTGGTGGTGGTGGATTACGTGAACATAGTTCCTGTGCTCCATTCGGCTCTGGAAGTCTGAAAGAAATGGGCAAAACTGCACACTGAGGACTTCAGAGAGCAATTCAACCATGGTTGGGTAATGTGAGATTAGCGTTTGGTCCTCCATTGCACTTTGCGCTCCAAGACTTCAGGGACTGTATCTCACAGTTCACTATTACCTCTCAGATACCTAGAGCAAGTCCCGACGCACACAACCTCAGTCCTCAATAGATGCTTGTTGAATGAATAATTGAGACTCTCTAGTCCTGGAGAGGGACTGAATCATCTTGGCTGAGTGTGCTTGCAGAATGAAAGAAAGGGGAGGTGTGGAGCCGGCCCTGGCATCAGACTACCTCCCTCCAGGGTAGGTAGCAGCTTCCCAGATAGGGCCATGCGTGGCCTCAAAGGGGACCGTCAGGTCACTGGGACTGGGGCCACCTGCCTTCGCCCAGGACCCTGCAGGCTCGGGGTTGGTGAGGCTGCAGGAGGATGTAGTGGGACCAGTGCCGCCCCCTGCACCTGCTCTGGGCCAGAATGATGAGCAGGTGTCAGCCGGGCCAGAGTCCTGCCCCTGGTGCCTGGGTGCTGCGGGGTGGTCTGTTAGGGCCTCCGGGAGGCTGGTGGGACCGAGGAACAGTGGTCCATTGTCCACCTGCTCCCTGGGCATGAGAAAAGGTATACTGTTGAAGCAAGCTGCTTCCTGGAACCCAAGTAGGATGCTCTCTGCGCATGGCCACAGCAACTGGGCTCCCGGAGTGCAAGGTCTGAGGGGAGGAACTCAGGAAGAAGGCTGGAGGCAGACGGGGAGCCAGCCAGCCCTGGCTCTCTCCTTTGCTTGGGGAGAGGACACCATCTAGTGGTCAGTATTAGGAAGCCAGAGTCCAGCTCTACCCGGGAGACCCCGGAAGGGAGTTCCATGAAAAACCCCCATCATACTCAGGAGGAATATTGTCTTCACTGATTTTAGGAGCCCTACCAGCACTAAATATTCTCTTTTACTTTTTTATTTTTTAAGATTTTATTTATTTATTCACGAGAGACAGAGAGGCAGAGGGGGAAGCGGGCTCCCTGCGGGACACGATCCCAGGAATCTGGGATCGTGACCTGAGCCAAAGGCAGACTCTTAATGACTGAGCCACCCAGGCACCCTAAATATTCACTTTTCATCATCACATTGCCTTACTCTGCAGCTGCTACCTCCCTCCTCCCACCCATCCTTGTCCAGCCAATGGCTCCTTCTCAGGTTTGTCATTTGTGAACCAAAAAGTGGATTATTATGGGGCACCTACGTGACTCAGTTGGCTGAGGGTCTGACTCTTGATTTCGGCTCAGGTCAGGATCCTGGGGTCACGAGATCGAATCCCATGTCCAGCAGGGAGTCGGCTTCCTTTTTCCTCTCCTTCTGTCCCTCTCTCAACGCTGCACTCTCTCTCTCTCTTTCTCAAATAAATAAATAAATCTTTTTAAAAAATGGACTATTAGATGGCCTCTGAAGGCCCTTCAAACTCTGATTCTAAATTCTCAGACTCTTGTCATTCAAGGGGAAACTTACCTTCACTGTCTCACCAACCCCCTTGGACGTATGCCCCAGACCTCCAGCCTTTGGCCATCTGATTTTCTCCAGGAGTCCTTCATCCGTCCAACAAATCCCTCCCGAGCCTCTACTGTACTTGGTGCTGGGGACAGAGTGACGAACGAGACAGACACAATACCCTCTCCATGGAGTTCAAGGTCCAGCAGGGGGAAGGGACACAAAAGCCCCCAATTTTACTATGGTGTGACATGTACCGGGACAGGTGTGGCACAAGCTGCTCTGACATGGTGACACGAAGGCAGGAAGATATCTGGACTGAGACCTGAAGGATGTGTGAGATTTAGCCAGAAAAAGCAAAGATAAGGGGAAGAAGGGAGTTCTGGAAAAAGTCTTTGCAAAGGTTCATGGGACTGCCCGGGGCACAGCGTTGGGGGAGGGCTGGCTAAGGGAAAAACTGGGGTGGACCCGGAGACCCAGAGCACAGAGCTCTTGGAACCCCAGAGCAGAAGAATGGGCTTTATCTTCTATAGCAGCAACAGGGAACCACTGGAAGATTTTAATCAGGGGAGAGACGTGATTGGGTGTTGGTTCTAGAAGGGTCCCTCTGGCTGCTGTGTGGGGATGAATCAGAGGGGACAAGATTAGAGGCTGGGGGAACAGCCAGTGGGCTACTGAAGGAGTCCAAGCGAGAGAGTTATTGGGTCCAGGGTAAGGAGAAGGCGGTGAGGACGGAGAGAAGCAGATGGGTTTGGGAGACAGTGAGGAGGAGGAGCAGAAGGGCTTGGGAATGGACTGGAGGTGAGCGACCAGGAGAGGGGACAGTGGGACTAAGCCCCGGGCTTCTGACTTGGGCAACTAAGTAGAAAGTTGAGACCTGAAAAGGTCTCAGAACACCAAGAGGAGGGGCAGCTTGACAAGCAAGAATATACCCCTTCCTTTTGTTTTCTTTTGTAAACTCTTATGCAGAAAAGTGCATAAATCATAAATAACGAATTCGTGCGACCCAAACTGACAGCCAGGGCGGGAAGCAAGGTACCAGCCCGCAGAAGCCCCCTCAGGCTCCCCTCTGGTTACGACTCCCCAAGGCTGAAGTCTCAGCTCCTAGTACTGCAGGTCAGTGTTGCAGGATTTTTGACTTTGAAATAAATGGAAGTACACAGTATATACTCTTTTAGGTCTGACTTCTTTCAACATTATGTTTATGTGAGTTCGATATTATTGGATATATTGTAGATCATTCGTTTTCATTGTTGTTTGCAGGTTTCCATCGTGTGAATACACCGCCATTTATTTATCTGTGCTGCTGTTGCCGAGCATTTGAGTCGTTTCCTGTTTGGGGCTTTCGTGAGCAGTGCTAAGAGCATTCTTGTACATGTCTTTCCGCACACGCTGCTGTTAGGTACCTAAGAGTGGACTTGTGGGTCACAGGATGTATGCTTGGCTTTAGAAGATATTCCTGGGGGGCGCCTGGGGGGCTCAGTCTGTTAGGCGTCTGCCTTCAGTTCAGGTCATGATCCCAGGGTCCTGGGATCGAGCCCCACATTGGGCTCCTTGCTCGGCAGAGAGCCTGCTTCTCCCTCTGCCTCTGCCTGCCTCTCCACCTGCTTGTGCTCTCTCTCTCTGACAAATAAATAAATAAAATCTTAAAAAAAAAAAAAGATTTTGCCAAATAGTAGTCCCAAGTGGTTAGGCTCAGTTAGGTCAGCTCTGACCATGTGGAGTGTGACCGGCTTTGCTGGGGCTGACCAGCAGGCCGTTGGCTCCATGGGTCTGAAAAATCAATAAAGAGTCTGGGACGGGAGATGCAAATTGGGGGTTTGGGGCATCTTGCGGTACATGAAGCCACAGGCACAGATGAGATGGTTCTGGAAGGGAAGGAGAGAAGAGAGCCGAAGAGGAGCAGGCGGTTGGTGCCAGGCGGAGCAGAGGGAAGTGGCCCCCGGTGGGTCTGTGGGCGGTGCTGCTGGGGCTCAGTGTTTCAAGGAGGAGCGAGGGGTCAGCAAGGTCAGATGCTGTGGGGCACGTGCAGGATGAGGACGGAGATGTGCCCTTTGGGTGACATTTCAAGGGAGCAGTCAGTGATACCAGGAAGAGCGGGTTCCGTGGAGGGGAGTGGGAAGGCTGTTCACAGCTGGTTGAGGGGTAAGTAGGAAGGGAGGAAATGGAGAGAACAAGAGCAGGCAATTCTGTCGGGAAGGCCATTGAAAGGCGGGAGGGAGGGAAGAGCGGTAGCTGGAGGGTGTTTGGCACATTGGGAGGGGTGTGTGTGTGTGTGTGTGTTTTAAAAGGAAGCAAGCTTGTTTAGAGGTCAATTATAGCAGCCAGTCGAGAGGGGTTAATCAAGAGATCCATCCCTGAGTAGGTGGGGGGGGGGGGGAGGATCTGGAGCCCC
This sequence comes from Procyon lotor, assembly GCA_028646535.1. NCBI lineage: Eukaryota > Metazoa > Chordata > Mammalia > Carnivora > Procyonidae > Procyon > Procyon lotor. The sequence continues at coordinate 27,033,543 of CM053619.1, read as the reverse complement.
ACCCAAGGGGTTAGACTCACAGCAGATTCTCCCTCCAGATGGGTCCAGAGGGAAGATTCGAGGATAAGGGCTGTCTTTCGCGGAGCACTCACTGTGCGACAGGCGCTGTTCAGACGTTCTACACCTGAGTTCCTTTACTGCCCCACCAGTCTGTGAGGGGGGCACTCTCGTTTCCACCTTTTGAACAGGGGTGGAAACTGAGGCACAGAGAGGCTAAGTGGCGCATTCAAGATTTGAACCCAGGCAATCTGACTTTTAACCTCTATGGGATGGATGGATGTTTGCAGGTTTGGAGTCAGAAGTAAATGAAAAAGACTTTAAATATTTTAAGGACTTTTAAATGTTTTATTTACTTATTTATTTGACAGAGAGAGAGAGAGAGCTCACAAGCAGGCAGAGCCCAGGCAGAGGGAAAGGGAGAAGCAGGCTCCCACTGAGTGGAGAGCCAGACATGGGGCTCGATCCCAGGACCCTGAGATCATGACCTGAGCTGAAGGCAGAGGCTTAACCCACTGAGCCACCCAAGCGCCCCAATAGATAAAATATTTTAAAAAAATGAAATGGATCAGAGCAAAATGGAAATCTATATGCTATTTCTCCAAAACCGTTTGATGATCTTTGGACAGGCCAGAAAGAGCCTGCAGAAGGATAAACTGACTGCACTGGAATTACTCAGTATCATGTATAGGCTGTGATAAAACTCATACAGGAGGAAAAAGACTCCTATTTAGGAAATAAGACTGCTTCAGAACTTTAAAAAAAAAAACAAAAACCCAAGACTTTCTTAATTTTTCAATACAAACTGTAACTTATTTGAAATTGACATTAGTCTGGGTTCTCCAGAGAACAGAACCAATATGATATCTATCTATCTATCTATCTATCTATCTATCTATCTATCTATCTATCATCTAACTGTTATAAGGAATTGGCTTATGTAGTTATGGAAGATGGAGTTTCAAGATGTCCAGTTAGCAAGCTGAAGACCCTGGAGAGCTGATTGTGTGAGGTTCCAGCCCGAGTCCCAAGGCCTGAGACCTGGGACCATGACTGATGTAAGTTCCGGTGTGAAGGCAGGTGTCCCAACGTGAAGATAGCCAGAAGAGAGAGGGTCTTTTCTCTTACTCAGCCTTTTTTTCCATGTAGGACTTCAACAGATTAGATGTGAGGACACCCCCCGACCCCCACCTCTGCAAACCACCCACCACAATGGAGAGAGTAATCTGCTTTATTCAGTCTACTGATTCCAACGGGAATCTCATCCAGAAACACCCACACGGACACACCGGAATAGTGTTTCACCAAAGACCTGGGTGCCCTTGACCCAATTCAGCCGACCTAAAATTAACCATCACAGAATCCAACTTAGATTTCACAGTAGAGATCACCTTTGTGGGTTTCTGTTTCTGTTTTGTTTTGTTTTGTTTTGTTTTAAATATTTATTTATTTATTTGAGGGGGGAGAGAGGTAAAGAATCACAAGCAGACTCCCCACTGATTGTGAGCCCCACAAGGGGGCTGGATCTCACAATCCTAAGATCATGACCGGAGCCCAAATCAAGAAAGACGCTTAACTGACCGACCCACCCAAGTGTCCCCAGATCACCTCCATGTTTTAAAAACCATTTTCCCTAAGAAGGAAGTCAACCTTCTGATGACATCTGAGTACTTAAAAATGATGGACATTTTAGACATGGCTCGCCTATAGGATTAATTCATAGACACGAAAGACCAATTGATAAACAGCTGGTCTACAAAAACAAGATTGTAGATACAAAGTAGATGGGCATTTTTGAGGAGCCGTAATGGATTCCCACAAGTCTAAAAACCTGCCGTTGCAAGTAAGTAAAATCCTAAGTATTCCATGCCCCTCTGTTTTTGTTGAGGGCGGATTTAGTTGGAAGTTATCACACTGTAGGGACGCAGGAGTCAATATGACGTGGGCTACATAAGTGAGGAGCTGTGGTTCCGACATTCTGACTACGTGAAGTTTCAGCACTATATAAAAGAAAAGGAGGCTGTCTTAAATAAAGGCGCAGGAAGTTCAAAGAAGTATTATTGAAATAGAAGACTGAGAGTCACACCCGTGTCTTGGGTCAGACAGAAACATGCCATTGTTTTATTATTATTGTTATTATTACTAAATATGAGCAATATCTGCTTAATTTGCCCTATTACATTTATGTTCTCTTTTTGAACGTCTTAAACGTATGTATCTTGAGAATAAGCAATCAGGGATGCCTGGCTGGCTCAGTTAGAAGACTCTTGATCTCAGGGTTGTAAGTTCGAGCCCCACATTGGGTCTAGAGATTACTTAAATACATGAATAAACATGAATAAATACATGAATTTTAAATAAATTAAAAAAAAAAAAAAGAATCCACAATCATATAGCCCACAGAATTTAAATGCCCAGCAAAGAGTTTAAAGAGTTCAGATAAATTTTCCTACATCAGATAAAAAGAGATGTCCTAAAAATGTTGTGGTATTTTTCCCACACATATTATTTAATTGGTCTTATTACCCTTCGGCACTAGTTCCCTCTTCTAACTAGTCCCATTATATCCTTTAAATAACAGCATTTGGAGCACCTGGGTGGCTCAGTGGGTTAAGCCTCTGCCTTCGGCTCAGGTCGTGATCTCAGGGTCCTGGGATCGAGCTCTCTGTTCATCGGGCTCTCTGTTCAGCCAGGAGCCTGCTTCCCTCTCTCCCTCTGCCTGTCTCTCTGCCTACTTGTGATCTCTTTCTCTCTGTCAAATAAATAAATAAACAAACAAACAAACAAATAAATAAATAAAAGCATTCATGGACCAGGAAAGAAAATAATAAGAGAATAACATAATTTCAAATACATAACCCTTTTCATACTTTTATGTTAAAGTCATAAAACATGTTTAGATCATATATTTTCAAGTTTTCTTTTCTTTTTTCTGGTATGACGGCATCCTTCTAGAAAGATTGGCCCTCTAAAAAGCTAGTCACTGCAGCTGAGGGCCTTTACTGCCTTCCGGAAGCCTGGAGCCTCACAGAGCTCAAATGAGGTCTCCTCGTCTCTCTCTCTCTCTCCGTCTGCTTTCTGTGGGGCTTCCCCTGCCCAGCCTTCTTTACCTAACAATCCTAGCCAGGAAAGCACTTCCCCAGACACAGTCCTGGGATTGGGTGTCAGTGGGTGCCCTGAGTTCACACGCCAGTCCCTGAACCCCTTACTGTGTCCAAAGGAGCCTGGATTGTTAGCTATCCCCAGAGCGGGAGGGAGCCTGGAGGAAGCCAGCTCCCTCAGAGACAGCTGGAGGGTGGAGAAGCGGCAAAGGGAAACCCGGGACTCTTCCCAGAAGAGGGGGGAGATGCTGTGCAGGCGAAAGCATCCTTAGCCATCCATTACCCTGTCGGTGGTCAGCCAAAGTGCTTTCTGCTAAATCGCTTTGGGCCAGCTCCCCGAAGCCAAACAAGCATGCATCCTTTTTATCACTTACCATATTATATTGAGATGATCTGTCACAGTGTCTGTCTTACCGATTGGACAGCGAGTTCCTCAAGGACAGGGGCCACCCCTCATTCCCGGTCTGTCCCCTGCACCTTGCACGCAGCCGGGCACATCACGAACGCCCTGGAATCCCGTTCCTGCCTCTGCTCTCAGCCCTCGGTTCACTTGTCCCTTGCACAATCTCTTTCACCCCTGTGGCTTTCCATGATAGCTCCTGCTCAGGTTTCCCCATTGGATCGAGAGCTGGGTCTCCTACTGCCTCTGGTTTCTTTAAGTTGGACATCTCATGGGCAGCTCAAATTATGTTGGAAATGGAATTTCCCATCTTTATCTCTAAACACTAAGCATTCTCCTCCTCCACGGCTCCCTTTCTCAGGGACCATCCGTCACTCAATTTACTTTGCTCTCACCTGCCACCATCAGTCTATCCCTACGTGCTTTTTTTTTTTTAAGATTTTATTTATTTATTTGTCAGAGAGAGAGAGAGCACAAGCAGGGGCAGCAGCAGGCAGAGGGAGAAGCAGGCTCCCCACTGAGCAAGGATCCTGATGCGGGACTCGATCCCAGGACACCGGGATCATGACCTGAGCCGAAGGCAGACGCTTAACAACTGAGCCACCTAGGACTCCCTCCCTCTTACATGGTTTTGATCCTGCCTCCTAGATACCTCTCAATGTCCCCACTCTCTGCATCCCACTGCCCGGCCTCGGCACCCCTCCCCCGATGGTACAGTAGGCATTCTGCTCCAGGCCTCCCCCAGCCTGTCCCTCAGTGCTCAGCACCTGTCACCTGTCACCTTCACCTTCCAGCCGCACCAGCAGCGCCTGCAGGCTCTGGCCCAGCCGCTCTGCTCATTCTCCGCGGCTCCAGCCCTGCCAAGGGGTCTGGCCTCCTTCTCCAGGGGCTCACTCCTCCTTGTCCCGGGAGATCAGCTTCTCTCTAAGAAGCAGCCCGCTATGCGGCCTCAGCCGCTAGCCTAGCCAAGAGCCCTGTGCCTTACTCTTCTCTGCCTTCCATCCCCCTTATTCATTCAGTCCTCCTTCCAGGGGTGCGTTTGATTATGTGGCCACTGTTGGACTTGACAGCAAGTTGACTTCTGGTGGTAAAGCCTCTGCTTAGACAGGTACCCAGGGAGCAGTCTCTGTGACTCCAGCCAGAGCTGATCCCGGGACTGGCATATAGTAGGCGCTTAGCAATTATTCAATGAGTGAATCAGCAGGGCGGCTCCCACAGAGGTTGGCAGACTTTGGAAAGGGCCAGGTAGAGAGTAATTTAGCTTCTGTAGGCAGTGTGTTCTCCACTGCAACAAGAAAGCAGCCAAAGACAATATGCAAATAACACTGTATTTACAAAATCAAGCTGGCCTTCCAGTGGGGGTGAGGGGAGGGGAGCCCTCTGATTCTTTCTCTGCCTGAGGACAAGTGGGAAAAGAGGAAAACATGAAGGTTAGCCGGTAAGTAGGATTTTCTAAGGAGCAAAGGTTAGGGAGGAATCTCTTTCCTTGGAGGTTTTATTTATTTATTTTTTAAAGATTTTCTTTATTTACTTAAGAGAAAGGAGGGGCAGAGGGAGAGGGAGAAGTAGGCTCCTTGCTGAGCAGGGAGCACAACGTGGGGCTTGATTCCAGGACCCCAAGATCATGACCTGAGCCGACTGAGCCACCCAGGCAGCCTGGGGGTTTTAAAAATAAGAGAAAACTTCCCTAGTATAGCTGAAAAACAAGGTGGTGAGGCCTGGAGGCAGGAGGAGGTGCGAGGAAAGTGTTAGAATCCAGGCTTCTGCCCTTGGGCGAGGGCTCTGGGCCCTGACCACAGGCTGCAATTAGCAGAGTCGCCACCAGGTGGCAGACCTGTCCATTTCTAAATGCAGAGGACTCTGGCTGCTGGGAACTCAAATTGGTTGATAGATTTATTTATCCATCATTTATTCATTCATGATTTGTATTCCCCCAAGCACTTTGGACTCCTCCTATGTGCCAGCAGGGCATTGTGCTAAGTGTGGGGAGGAAGCAAGTGGCCAAGACTAAGTCTGTCTTCTAGGCACCTGCCTAACGCCTCCCTACCAGCAGCCGGTCAGATGCCCAGATGAGGGTCCGTGGTGGGGGTTAGGTGTCTGTGGGGCAGGCCTGCTGCCTGGGTCTGTTCCCACTGAAGTCTCATGGAATGGTGCCCCTTGCCCTCCGTTCTCATTCAGCGAGAGCCAACGGGCAGCAGGCCCTGAGCGAGGTTTGGATGGCCTCCCACCGGATCTCAGGTCTCCCACAACGGGTCTCAGGTGCGGCCACACACTGGTCCCTGGGGCTGAGGTTTTCTCCATCTCTGTTCCTCTTCCAACCAGGCCCAACCTCAAACCACCAGTTCCTCCCCTCCCCCGTCCTTCCCTTCCCTTTGCTCCTTTCTGGCAGCTTTTCTCCTAAGCGTCCGTGCAGCGAGCAGGAAGTGGGCACCTGGAGCAGGCCCAAGGCCGTACCCCTTCTGCCAGAGGGGGGCCCCACGGATCCACAGAAAGGCAGGGTGGGCAGAGGTGAGCTTAGAGGCTAAGAACACACCTGAGAGTAACCGCCCCAAATTGAATCAGAGACCCCTGTGCATCTGCTTCATTGACGGCCCCAGGAACCCCAGGCTGCTCCTTATGCCCTGGGGCTCCAGGCCCAGCAGGGATGGGGTAGCACCTACGGGGTCGCTTTTTGGACAGGGCTCCCAGATGGCTTCCGCCACAGAGCCCTGTCCTCTGGAATAGTGCCAGCCGCTGCTATGCCTTATTTCCTTCTCCCCTCTCCTCCTGCCCCAGGTTCCCTTGCAACTGGGAACCCCCTCCCTCAGCCCAGGCCCCGTGCCTTCTGACTCACTGTGCAACTCAGCTGGAAAGCATCTGGCCAGGCCCATGGCCCTGGCATCGGGCCCGTTGGCCCTGCATGAGAGGCACCCCTTCCTCAGACCTTCTACCAAGTGCCTCTATGAGGATTATGTCCGTTGAAAACTTCCCCGCCCCATCCCCCAGAAGAAAATCCCCTCTGATAAGTGGGGGTGCAAAGCGCACACACGCCCCCCCCACCCCATGCCAGGTGGAGTGGGAGTCCCAATCTTATCAGCTCATCACATTCTGAACATTCCTCGTGGGCGGGGCGTGGAGGGGTGGCCGGAAAGGGAGAATGTGGCTTGACGGCTTGACGGCTTGACGGCTTCTCTTCAATATCCCAGGTCCTGGGTTACTCCAGTTACTCCCCCCACTTCCCTCCCTCAACCCAGGGCTCAGGTGCCTTCCAGCCCCTTGCGTCTAGGTCTCTGTGTCTAGCTCCTCATCCTCTTCTGGTCTGGTCTGTTCTCCCTTCCCCTCCATTTTCTCTTTCCTCTCTCAGCCCTGTCATCCCAGGAATTTGCAGTAGAAAAGCGGGGGGACCGAGCTAGGGTTCTCTGCAGGGCCTTTGTCCCTTTTCTGGGCAATTGAGGACTCAGGGTTTGATCTGGCCCCAGCTCGGCACCACTTCCCTGTGGATCTTGAGTCCAAGACTTGCCCTCTTCGGTCATGGGCTCCTTCTGCCCCGTGAGTGCTGGGGTTCTGGGGTCTGAATCTTTGATCTCTCAGGTCTTCTCAGAGTGATGGTCCAGATCTGCCCTAGAGAGAGTTCCACAAAGCCTCCTTCCAAACTGCACAGGACCAGAAGTGAGGGCCAGCTCCTGCACTGCCTCCCACCTGCATCCAGCCCAGGCCCCCCTCCCTCTCTTGCTGCCTGCCCACCTTCTTTACACAGCATCTGTGAGTATGGGTCCAGTACTTGGACAAAGTTGTTCTATCCCTAGAACATACACATGTCCCCCTGTCTTCTGGCCACCTCTCAGCTCCTGATCAGAGTGGCGGTTGAAGGAGGGCTGGAATCCAGCAAACTTGAGTTCTAATTCTGGGTCCAGTAACTTACTGTGTGATCTGAGGCTAGTCACTACCGTACTCTGAGCTTTAGTTACCTGAGAAATGATGGGAGTGGTCGTCTCCTGTTTCAGAGCCAAAGGGGAAGACCCGGGGATCTAGACTGAAGTTTAGATGGAGGATGTGAAGGGGAATCATCGTGGAGATGTTTCCCTTTTGGAGACAACTCCTTTTTTGTTTTCGTTTTTTGAGTGCTGAGCAGGCTACTCCCAGGAGCTTCCCTCCCACGAAGTGTTCCCTACCCCAAGCCCTTAGACCATTCTCTTATCAGAAAAATGTCCAAAAGTGTAGTACAATGAAGAGTATCTCCAAACACACACAGCCAACATCAAGCTTAATGGTGAAATATTGAAAGCTTTTCTACTGAGATCAGAAACCAGACAAGGATCTCCCTATCCCTACTTCTGTCCAGCATGATACGCAGAAGACCCAGACAGGGCAACATGTCAAGAGAAAGAAGTTACGAGAATTGTAAAGGGAAAAATAAAACTGCCAATATTTGGATAACATAATGGTACACAGAGAAAATCCAAAAATATATAAACTATTAGAATAAATAAGTGAATTTAGCAAGGTCACTGGATACAAGTTCAGTATAAGAAATCAAATATTTTTCAATGTACTATCAGTACACAATTAGAGAAAGGAATTCAAAAGAAAATCATTTACACATCATAAAGGTATTAAATTTTTTTTTTTAAGATTTAATTTATTTGACAGAGAGAAACACAGTGAGAGAGGGAACACAAGCAGAGGGAATGGTAGCTGGAGAAGCAGGCTTCCTGCCGAGCAGGGAGCCCAATGCGGGGCTCGATCCCAGAACTCTGGGATCATGCCCTGAGCCGAAGGCAGACGCCTAATGACTGAGCCACCCAGGTGCCCCAAAGGTATCAAATTCTTTTTTTTTTTTTAATTTTTTATTTATTTGACAGAGAGAAACACAGCTGGAGAGGGAACACAAGCAGAGGGAATGGCAGCGGGAGAAGCAGGCTCCCCGCCGAGCAAAGAGCCCGATGTGGGGCTTGATCCAAGGACCCTGGGATCATGACCCGAGCCAAAGGCAGACACTTAACGACTGAGCCACTGAGGCGCCCAAGGTATCAAATTCTTATTGAGAAATAAATCTAACCAGAAAAGTAAAAGATCACTCAATACACAGAAAACCATAACACATCATTGAAAAATACTGTAAAATATCTACATTAACAGAGGGGTATACAGTATTCATGGATTGGAAGACTCAATATTGTAAAAGTATTAATTCCTCACGAGTCAATCTACAGATTCAATGCAATCCCAATCAAAATCCTAGCAGAAATGTGTGTGTATTTGTATCAACAAGTTGATTCTATAATTTATATGGAAATACAAAAGACCAAGAATAGCTAAGACACTCTTTTTTTTTTTTTTTTTTTAAGAGAGGGGAGGGGGAGGAGCGGAGGGAGAGAGAAAATCTTCAGCAGCTCTGACACAGGGCTTGATCTCACAACCCTGAGATCATGACCTGAGCTGAAATCAAGAGTTGGATGCTTAACCAACTGAGTCATCCAGGTGCTCCAAGAAACTCTCAAAGAAGAGAAAAGTTGGAGAACCCCTAGCACTAGATACTAAGACAGTATGGTATTAGTGTAAGGATAGACCTGTAGAAAAAATAGAGAGCCCTGAAACAGATCCACAGAAAAATGGCCACTTGATTTTTGACACAGATATTGCTGCCTCACTATACAGAGAAAAGCATGGTCTTCTCAATAAATGGTGCTGGGTTGACTGGATATTCATATGGAAAAAAGGTATAAAAGGGATCTTGATCCCTACTTCACATCACACACAGAAATAAATATCAGATAGAATACAGATCTAAATACAGAAAAGTAAAACAACTGGAAGAAAACATTAAAATGTCTTCATGAGTTTGGGGTAGGGCAAGTTTTCTCAAATAGGGCACAAAAATCACTAACCATAATGAGAAAAACTTGATAAATTATTCTCCATTAAAAAGAAGAACTTTTGTTTTCAAAAGTCACCATTAAGAAAGTGACAAGGAAAGCTACAGAGTTGGAGAAGATATTGCAACACATAGGGATTGTATCCAGAATATTTAAAGAACTCTTACAGATCAGTAAAAGTAAGATAGACAACCCAATGGAAAATGGGTGAGCGACTTGAACAGGCACTTCACAAAAAGGGCTTTTCAGACAGCCTGTGAACCTAAGGGAAGTTGCAACATCATGTCAGTAGGAAAATGCAAAGATCACAATGAGCTAAAATGAAAAGACCAACGAAATATGGCAGGGATATGAAGCATATAGCACTTTCATACCCTACTGAGGGAGTGTAAGTTGGCAGAACCACTTTGGAAAATCTTATGACAGCATCAATTAAAGCTGAACATATTCAGCCCCTATGGTCTAGCATTTCCATTTCTGGGCATGTGTCCAACATGAAAAGCATACATTATGTTCCAAAAGATACGCACAAGGATGCCAGCGGCCCTGAACTAAAACACCCAGATGTCCGTCAGCAGTAGACTAGATCAACAATGGGCGGTCTCATCACACGGCGGCATACGATACAATAAGAAGGAATGAACTTGAATTGGAAGAAGCAATGCAGATGAATTTTGGGCAGCGTGGGTGGGAGGAGACAGAGATGGACAAACAGAGGACAGAGAACCAACAAGATCAAGACGACAGGCAACCGGGGTGAGATGGAGCATGGCTGTGGGTGGAAAGGCAGCTGGGTGCTTGGGCACCAGTGGTGTCCAGTAGTCAGTTGTGGGTGGAAATGTGGGCCACCTCCCTCCTCCGTCTCCCCACGCCTCAGGAATGACACCCTCCCTCTCTGCCGGGTGAGCAGTATTTAGGGAGCAATTAAAGAGGGAGGGCCTGACCAAGGGCAGAGCCAACAGCCCACGGGAGAGGGGCAGAGAGGACACGGAGAATCTGGTAATTGGTGGGAATCGGAGGGAGAGGGGAGCCCCCAGGCCCCTCAGGGTGAGGGCTGAAGCTTGAAATCTCAGTATGGATTTTCACATGAGAGGGACAGACTGAGTATGGAAGTCTAGGGAGCTCATAAACCTGGGCGACCGACCCTGGGGTTTCATGCGAAGCGAGCAGGGGAGATAGGTATGGCATAGGGCCCTCTGGTCCACGAATCTCCCCCTACCCGCTCCCGCACTGGTGCAGGGCTGCAGAAGGCCAGCCCCTCTCAGGTGGACAGGACACCGACATGTGGACAATGTCAGTGACCAAAGACCAAGATGGCTGGAGGAGGCCACTGAGATTCATTTAAGTGACATCGGGAAGCTTGAAGGAGAGACCGCCCCCCAAACCTGCCTTCCAAGTCTTTGGGTGGAAGGACTCTGACCCCCAAAGAGCCAAGGAGAGTCAGCCAGGCCTGGGGAGCTGGGAACAAGTGACCGGCTGTCTTGCAAATCAGGGGCCAGTCTAGGGAAGGTGAGACTAAGGGACCGGGGGCTTCTGCTCCCTCCAGGGCCAGTGGAGGGGAAGGACGGTCTCATTTGTCTCTCAGAGTTTGGAGCTCCCAATCCTCCGCAGCCTTTGTTTATACTGCTTCCCCCAGGGTCTGGTCTGTGCAGAGGCACTTTGGACAAGATCTCGCCTACAGGGAGCTGTCACCAGAATGACCCCAGCTGATTGGGAAAACCAGGGGAGGCAATGCCTCACTATCTCCATTGCGCAAATGAAGCTCCATCCCAGGCCCAAAATGCTCTGCTGGGAAGCCGTGGGGTGGGGAGTCCTTGGGAGGTGGGGGGCTGTAGGGAAGAGGCATTACCCTGGGTAATTTGGTGGGAAGACAGGCAGCAGGCTCTTCTCCTGTGGTTAGGGAGGCTCCAGTTCGGTGTGGGGGTAAGGGGGCAGCAGGGCTGGATGCAGCCCCCAAGAGGGATAGGACCCTCCTCATCGAGGCCCATCTCCAAACGCCACCTCCTCCAGCAAGCCTTCCTAGATGCCTTCATCAGAGAGGCTGTCCCTGGTCTGGGCCCCATCCCCCAACCTCCCAAAATGTAGAGTACGCCAGCCCCTCCACCAGAGTGGGACACCCGCTCCTGCCTGTCTCCCCGTATAACTCGCGGACATCTGTGCAGCCCGGCCGGGGGCTCCTCCGGCCTGGCACAGGGCAGGTGCTCACCAGCACTTTCCAAGTCAGCCCAGGATGGGTGGGCTCCGCCTGGAAGACTTCCTGCGGGAGGGAGCCTGGGAGAAGCCAGAGCACCTTCCAGATGTCAGAGGGAAAGGGAAGAGAGAAGAGGGAACCTGAGTGCTGGGAAGGAGTGCTCACAGCGCTGAGACAGCCACAGTCTAAGGCGGACCTGCTCTTGCTGCCCTGGCTGGGAACCCCCAAAAGGTGTGGAAGGACCGGCCTATTCCCCTGACCAGCCCCAGCCAGGGAAGCCCGGGTCTGGGCAGAGAGAGGCCATGGTGAGGCAGAGGGCTTGTCCTTTATCGGTGCCCCGGACCCCGTGGGACCTGAGTGTCCGGGGACCTCAGGCCAGCAGCCCCTCTCAGCACTGACCGTGAACAGACGGGGGCGGGGGGTGCGGGGGGGGGGCGCTCCACCAGCGGCAGGTGGCGGCTCCTCCCATCGTCTTCGGGAGTGTTTGCGGAAACGGGAGCAGGTGTTTACCTGGGCAGGAGACACTTGGCCAAAGTTCAGATTTAGCTCCTTAAAGCAGACGATGAGGGAGAGAGATGCTGTTTGTTCCTGTGCTTGTTGCCGCCAACCTCCCAGGCACAGGGCGGGGACAGGCAGACACAGAGAAGGTGGGGGTCTGGGCTCTCCACCTTTCCTGGCCCAGCCCTGCTCCTCCCCTAAGGCTTTTGGATGAGCGGCACCTGGGCTCCTGTCCCAGCCCGTCTGTGCAGAGATGAGAGATGAGGACTGGGGGGACAGAGACACAGAGGGAGCCGGGCCAAGAGGGCGGAAGTAGGGTGAAGGAGCCCAAGGAGGGGGCGAGGGAGAAGGTTCCAGAAGGGCCCTGGGACTGCGGCAGGGCCGCCCTTCATCCTGGCCCAGAGGTGGGGAGCCGCACAGGGCCAGCCCCTGTCCACCACCCACCACCTGGGTCCTCACTTTCCTGGGGCCCGCCCCACACTTGCAGGTGGTTCTGGGGTTGTGTCCAGGGGCTGTCGGGGGCGATGTGACCATACTCTGGGAGGTGGCTGCCCGTCGGCCCAGGGCAGTGCCCGCCCCCCAACTCCTGTCCAGACCCTTGATTATCTTTTCCCGTCAGCTCTGCCTTGAGGGACAGCCTCCAGCCCAGGATGGAAGGCAGGCAGCGGCTTATCTGCTCCAGCCTGGCCCTGGGGGAGCCCTGGCTCCTAGGGGCCTGGATAATGTGAACGAGGGAGACCAGAGAGATGGCTCCCACCCCCATCCTGGGAGCCTGGGAGGCCCTCCTTCCTGCCCCCGTTCACCAGTCGCTCCTCTGAGAGCAGGCCTGAGGCTTCTGGGCGGCAGCCAGATTCCTGCCGGCAGGGTGGGCTGTGGGAGGGATCTGGGGCAGCCGCTACTGTTCCATGGGTCCCATCCCCCACGTGGGGTGAGCCAGGCTCCTGCCTCCTCCAGCTCCCCGCCCCCCTGCGCCGTGTCCAGAGTAATGGACGCAGCCAGGGCCTGACCCGAGAGCCTTGGCTCCAGGCCCAGCACTAGGAACACTGTCCGTAAATATTTGGGGAGTGAATGGTGCCCGCCCCCCTCCGCACACAGCCGACTCTTGACTGCAGCCCCAGAAGGCTGGCGGGAGCAGGAGGCGGCCGCTGTGTGCATCCCTCTGCCTCCGAGCTTCGACCAGCATCAAGGATCGGCTGGGCGCTCAACCAGGTCCGGCCACAGCCAGGAACCCCATCTTCTTCACTACCCACAGCGGTACCAGCCACCCCGCCCTCCCCCCCGCCTCTAGGCTGGACAGAGATTGCTCCAGCTGGGAGACCCCAAGTCTTCTCTCTGGGTGCAGAATCCTTTGCTGCTGGACTTTCTTTCCAAAATCTAGCTGCTGGCCTCCTGGGAGCCCTTGGCTTGGTATTGAGATGGAAATGAACCCCGTCTGGCCTTTGGAAAATAAGCTATGGTCCTCACCCTGCTCTGTGGAGCCCCTTCCTGGGGAGCAGTCTGCCCGCTGTCACCCCGGCTGGAAGGGCTGATCCCTGGGCAGATGCCCCCGAACTCCTTGGGAGTCCCCTTCCCTGCCCCACCAGGAGGCTAGAGCGGGACACACAGGGGGACCTTTCCACTTTCCTGCAGTATCAGATTGAGAAAATGAGGGTGTTTTTTGGAGGGTGTTTCTGGACAACTCCCACACTAGGCAGCTGGGAGTTTACCTGCCGCAGGGGGATGGCTGAAGCGATCTCAGGGTGCTCCCTGCCCGCACTCCTAGGGATCCAGGAGAGGCTGTAGATGCGGGGCTGCCGGGGGCTGGGCGGTGGTGGGACAGGAACCCTGGGAAGGGCCAGGAAGAAGGCAGCCTCGTGCGCTTTTCCAACGTCGCCCCCTTGTCTAGAGCTCGCTATCTAACCTCGTTTCACGAGACTGCCTTGGCCCACTGTCTCATTGTGTGATATCAGGCAAATTATTGCAATGCTCTAGAGCTCCGTTTCCTTATCTGTAAAATGGGGGTAATAATATTACCTGCTCCGTGAGATTGTCTTAAGGAGCAGACGAGGGGTACTTAGCATGGGAGAGAATGTACGGTAAGTATGCAAAACATGTTAACTGTTATGACCGAGGCCTTCAAGACTTAAAAGCCAAGTTCCCCACATTCTCTCAGCCCTGAGCTCTGGGTGTTCTTCTCACGGCCTGGGGGGTGGTGGTGGTATGCAGGAAATAAGGTACTCTGGGACCAGACAGGCTCCTGCTCCAACCAGGCTCTGATTAGGTCAACCTGCTCCTACCCACTATTGCCCCCCGCCGCCCCCCGCCTCTAGGTCTCCAGATCTAGGTCTCCCCCAAACCCCCCCAGCCTTGCCAGGCTGGTGCCCAGCCCACTTCCAGGAAAAGGGACATAAACACAGCCAGGATGAATGAGAGCCCCCAGCATCCTCTCCGGAAGCACCAGGGTGGTGGGGAGCTCCTGTCTGGGTCAGGGAGGGTCTGGGAATTCCTAGGGCTTGGGTGGGGGAACCCAGGGAGGAGGGAAGCACCCTTTCCAGGAGCCGAAGAGAGGTGAGCCGGATGGCTCCACCCCCACCCCCATAACCAAGGTCATGTTCAGACCCCTGCCACCTGCCGGCACGTTCAGCGGGTGTGAAGTGGTATCTCACTGTGGTTTTGATTCGCATTTCCCTGATGACTAATAATGTTGGACATCTCGCTAAGTGCTTAATGGCCATTTGTGTATCTACTTTGGAGAAAAGTCTATCCGGATGCTTTTAAACCACCTCGCCGGCACCAAGTCACTAGGCTGTCCTTCCATTCTCCCTACTGCTGCCCATTCTCCCCTGAAGCCCAGCTCTAGCCAGCCTCTCCTCCACTGCCTGAACCTTCAATGGCTCCCCATTGCTTGTGGCCAAACTTGCCAAACTGTGTTCTGTGAAACGTGTTTTGCAAAAAGCAAAGAGAGTTCCTCTGAAAGCAGTTCCACGATAAACTACGGTCATCATCTTGGGAAATGCTGCAAACTCAAACACACTCCAAGTTTTCCAACATGTGTCAGCTCAAAGCAAAAACTCGCCTCCCAGACCCAGAATTTCCTAAGTAAACATGACCATAGCTTCACACCCTGCCTTATATTTTCTTTTTTATAGCTTTACTGAGATACCATTCACATGTCACACAACTCGCTCCAAGCGTACAATTCAGAGGTTTTTAGTATATTCACAGTCTCGCAACCCTCGCTGCAATCAATTTTGGAACGTCTCCTTCACCCCAAAAAGAAACATCGTACGTGCCCTTCAGCCGTCGTCCCTAGCCTGCTCCCCCATTCCTGCCCCTGAACCCTAGGCAACTACTAATGTGTTCTGTGTCTCCCTATTTGCCGATTCTGGACGTTTGATATAAATGGATTCATACTATATATAGCCTTTCGTGCCTGGCTTCTTTTTGCTCAGCAAAATGTCTCCAAGGTTCGGCCATACCAGAATGTGTATAACAGTCCAGTGCGTGAACATGACACATTTTGCTTGTCCATTCATCAGTTGGTGGACATTTGGGGGAGTTTTACTTTGGGGCTATTATGAGCGACACTGCTATGAACATCCGTGTACAAGTTTTTGTGGAAACGTGTGTGTCCCTTTCGCTTGGGTGAACCCCAGGGAGTGGGAATTGCTGAACCAAAAGGTCACTCTATATTTAACCCTTTGAGGAAATGCCAGGCTGTGTTTTGAGGCAATTACATCATCTAACATCCCCACCGATGGTGCACCAAGTTCTCCTCGTCTTTGCTGAAACTTACCTGACTTTTTGTCTCTAGCCATCCTCGTGAGCATGAAGTGGTGTCACATCGTGCCTCTGACTTGCATTTCCCTAGTGATTAACATCTTCTTTCAGGCTTGTTGTCCCTCTCTATGCCTTGTTTGGAGAAATATCTATCCAGATCCTTTGCCCGTGTTTCGGCTGAATTCCCCGTCTCTTTACTGACTTGTTAAGAGTCCCTTGTATATTCTAATACTGATCTCTTATCAGATACATGATTTAGAATTATTTTATGCTATCCTAGGGCTTATCTTTTTGCTTTCGTGAAGGTGTCCTCTGAAGCACTTTGAGGTTTTAAAGTGTGAAGCCCAGTGCCTTAGTCCATTCAGGCTGCCGTGGCAAAATACCACAGACTGGGAAGGTTGTAAACAACAGACGGGCTCACAATTCTGGAGGCTGGATGGGGAAGCTCAGGGCATGAGCACCGTGGGGTGAGGGCCTCTTGCAGGGGCAGATCTCTCCCTGTATCCTTGCATGAGGCTAGGGAACTCTGTGGAACCTCTTTTATAAGGGCATGAATCGGGCTCCTGGGTGGCTCAGTGGGTTAAGTGGCTGCCTTCTGCTGAGGTCAGGATCCTAGGGTCCTGGGATCGAGTCCCTCATTAGGCTCCCTGTTCAGGGGGGAGTCTGCTTCTCCTTCAGCCCCTCCCCCCACTCATGGGTGCTCTCTCTTTCTCTCTCTCTTGCAAAAAGAAATAAATAAAATCTTAAAAATAAAATAAGGGACTAACCCCAATCACGAAGCTCTGGGCTCTCAGCCTAATCACCTCTCAAAGGCCCCCACCTCCTAATACCACCATGGGGGTGGGGGGAGGGGGGATTAGCTTTTTA
Source organism: Procyon lotor (assembly GCA_028646535.1). Lineage (NCBI taxonomy): Eukaryota > Metazoa > Chordata > Mammalia > Carnivora > Procyonidae > Procyon > Procyon lotor. The sequence goes on along the minus strand of CM053619.1, from coordinate 27,016,875 downwards.
ACATATGAATGTCAAGGCCAGGATGCAAACATTCAGACCTGGGTTTCCCTATATCTTCTTTTGTTGCTTGTGCTTTTGGGGTTGCATCTGAGAATCCATTGCCAAATCCAAGATGACAAAGACTGATCCCTGTGTTTTCTCTGAAGAGTTTTATAGGTTTAGCTCTTGCATTTAGATCTTTGATCCATTTTGAGTTCATTTTTGTCTGTAATCTGACGTAGGGGTCCAGCTTCATTCTTCTGCATGTGGACACTGGTCCTCTCCGTCATCCCCCCCGTATATATGTATATTTTTAAAGATTTTATTTATTTATTTGAGAGAGAGTGAGAACTGGAGAGAGAGGGAGAGAGAGAGAGTACACACAAAGGGAGAGGGAGAGAGAGAGAAGCAGACTCCCTGATGAGCAGGGAGCCCGATGCGGGGCTCCATCCCAGGACCCTGAGATCATGACCTGAGCCAAAGGCAGACACTTAACTGACTGAGCCACCAAGCTCCTCCCACACCCCCCATGTCTTTATATTTATAAAACATCCAGTAGCAGCTCGTGGAGCTCTAGAGGAGAACCAGTTAGGAAATGCCAATCTACAAGGTCAGATCCAAGTTTCTTAACCTGACCAGAGCCCCTCACCATCTGCACTCCACTTACCTCTTTCTACCTTGTCTGGACTAGCCTCTTGCTACTCCTTAGACTCCTACTGGGTTTTCCTGGCTCTGTACCTAAGGACACACTGCTCCATGCTTCTCCCCCCGACCCCTGCTCCCGCTAGCCCCGAGCGCAAACACACACACACACACACACACACACACACACACACA